>JAUMJK010000039.1:0-642391 GCA_033558105.1 Coccyzus lansbergi
GGTTTGGCGCCAGGCGGCGATTGGCTGCGGGCGCGGGGGCGGAGGGAGGCGGGGGGGCTGTGGTTGGTGTGAGGCGAGACAAGGGGGAGGCCGCGGCTCCGGCGGCGCGGGAGGCCTAGGCCGGCGGCCACCTCGGCCTGGCGCCTCCCTCTCGTGTCCGCCCCGCGGATGGCGGCCGCAGCGGCGGCGGCGGCTCCGGCGCTTTACGCCTGCACCAAGTGCAACCAGCGCTACCCGTTCGAGGAGCTGTCGCAGGGCCAGCAGCTGTGCAAGGTGCGGGGAGGGGAGCCCCCTGTCCGCGGTCGCGGGGTGGGGGGAGCGGGAATAACCCCAGCTCTTGTCATGGAATCAGAGAGTAGTTTGGGTTGGGAGGAACCTTAAAGATCATCTAGTTCCAACCCTACTGCCTGCCCAAGGGCTCAACCAACCTGGCCTTGAACACTTCCAGGGATGGGGCAGCCATAGCTTCCCTGGGCAGCCTGTACCAGTGCCTCTCCACTCTCATGGTGAAAAAATTCTTATATCAAGCCTAAATCTGTCCCTCTCCAGTTTATATCCATCCCCCCTTGTCCTATCACCACAAGCCTTTATGAATAGTCCCTCTTCAGCTTTCTTAAAGCCCCTTTTAGGTACTAGGAGGTTGCTATAAGGTTTCCTTGGAGCCTTTTCCAGGCTGAACAAGCCAAACTCTCAGCCTGTCCTTGTACAGGAGGTGCTCCAGCCCTCTGGTCATGTTTGTAGCCTTTCTCTGGGCCTGTTCCAACCGTTCCATGTCCTTCTTATGTTGAGGATTCCAGAACTTTTGCCCCTTGCTCTTTTCTCCTTTCTTTCTCCAGGAGTGCCGCATTGCCCACCCCATCGTGAAATGCACCTACTGCCGATCTGAGTTCCAGCAGGAGAGGTACGGAGTCAGGGGGCACCGGGGGCAGCACTATCCGCCCGTCCTTTCCCCGCTCCCACTGCCTGGGGTTGGAGTAAGCGCTTCCCAGTAAGTGTATGGGGAAGAGTGGGACGTTTTGTCATGTTGTTGACCATGATGCCATTTTGTCTTTAGCAAAACCAACACGATATGCAAGAAGTGCGCCCAAAATGTGAAGCAGTTTGGAACGGTGAGTAGTAGTCTCTTCTTGCTGAATTCTGGATTTAAGTTCAGTTGCATTTTAAAAGGGTCTTTTGCTGCAAAGCTTGCTGTTTTCTCTTGGGCAAAATAGGAAAAATCAGTATTTTCAGAAAGGTGGTTATTGGCAGCTCTTGGTTTTCTTCATAGATTCATAGAATGGTTTGAGTTGGAAGGGACCTTAAAGTCAGTTCCAGTCCCAGTGACGTGGGCAGGGAAACCTTCCACTGGATCAGGTTGCTCAAACCCCATCCAAACTGGTCTTGAACATCTCCAGGGATAGAGCACACACAACTTCTCTGGGCAACCTGTTTCAGTGCCTCTCCACCCTCAGAGGAAGAAAGTTCTTCCTAATATCTCCTCTCTTTCACATTAAAACCATTACCCCTTGTCCTGTCACTGTACTGCCTTGTGGGAAACCTCGGCTGGTCCAGGAAGTCAGAGTGTGTGAACTTAAACATTGGCCTTGAATAGATAGATGCCCGTGTATCCTTGGAGAAGCTGGAAGGTGCCAAGAAGAGCTGAGTAAACAAGATTAGGAAGCTGCCAGGCCGCAGATGGAATCACCCAATTGTGAAGTTACAGCTGAGAAGAAGTCATCCAATTATGAACTGTTGGTCTTTAGCTAAACCAATCATGCATGGACATGCAGCTCGAGAAGGGGTATAAAAAGTCTTGTAAAGTCAACAAAGATGTCCTATTGCCCACAACTTCTACGGGTTGTGGATTGCTCAGACCATGACACTGCCTGATAAAGAGCCCCTCCCCGGCTTTCCTGTAGGCCCCCTTGAAGTGCTGAAAGGCTGCCACAATGTCTTCCTGCATCCTTTTCTTCTCTGAGCTGAAGAAACCCTTCTTCATGGCTTACAGTTTCTTTTTTTGAATTGAAATCCATGTGTAGCTTAACAGTTATGAATAACTGCACTATAGCTGTTCACAGCAAAACCAGTGTTATTTCACTCTATGCATGTAAAGTAATCCTTTATGTGTTCTCATAAATGCACACTTAGCAGCAGGAAGACTCTTGGCTGTCTGTGTTTTTAACGAATGGTAAATGTGAGCATCTAATGGTGCCACATCCTTTATATTATGTCAGTCTTAAAATTTTTAACTGCATGTTAATTACGTTAAGCAAAAGAGACATTATGAATATCAGCTGTATGTTTACATTTTCTCATCTTGAATTTCAGTTTCAGTTCTGTTAGAAAAATAGATCTTTTTAACATATGATTACACACAGTGTATCTGAGTGCCCTGCAGACACTAGTTTGTAGAAGGTATCAAGGTAATGGGAAACAAAAGTGCACAACTTCTATATATTTGACGTAAGCCACGTTAGATGGAATCCAGCTTATTTGAGAAACATAACAGCTGTTAGTATGTAGCCAGACATTTTGTGAATGTAAATGTAAACTGAACAAAGAATGTTCTTTCAAAAGATTAAGATGTAGCAAAACAAAGCACAAGACAGATCCAACAACATTTCTGTCAGTAGTTCATCAAAGAAAGAAACTGCATTGACAATAATCGGCTATTTCTGGCCTATAAAATCTGACAGCAATTTTATTTCCCAGCACTGTATTAAGCCTAGTTGAGCATACACTATAAAAACTGATAATCTGACCTGATGGTATCTGAAGGATTTGTGATTTTTTAAAGTTTCCTGCAGAACTGCAGGAATCAGAATACTGATCTTGGAGCTGTAGGGTTATTAAATCCTTGAGCAGTGCAAGGAAGAAGGATGTCCCCAGACTTTTCCAGGTTTAAAAATGGCTAATTATTCTTTGAAAGTTTGTTAAGTAATTTCTTCAGTATTGTAATAAAACAGAGAGAAAATATCATATTTTAAAGGAATAATGAAAGAGGTAGGGGTAGAGGTACATGTTTCTTCCATTGAATAGATTCTTGAGTTTTCATGGAAAGTCCAGACTGTTCTTGACCTTTGAGAGAGAATCATTTTAGGGGAAGAGTTTAGTAGTGAAGATAGAAATATTAGGAAAAGGTTCTCAAAGGCAGGTTATAGCAGCTCTTAGTATTTTAGAAGCATCACTGTGTGATTTTGAATACTTGTGCTCATTACAGACACTGTAAGTGTATTAACTTTGGCTCAACTTACCTGTTTTTCAGCCCAAGCCTTGTCAGTATTGTAACATTATTGCTGCATTTATTGGCACGAAATGTCAGCGTTGCACCAACTCTGAGAAGAAGTATGGCCCACCTCAAACATGTGAGCAGTGCAAACAGCAGTGCGCTTTTGATCGCAAAGAGGAGGGTAGAAAGAAGGTAGGTTTTGTTCCACAGCCGTAGCAGCTTAGGCTGACAACAGACGATGTTTCTCCTTCATAAAAGAAGATTAAATGGGGAATGTATCTTAGGTTCATTAATACTAAAGTTACTGTTCTTTAGGATATTGGAATTAAATTTTGTGACTTGCAATTGTTATGGTAGCTACTGAGCAAACTTACTTTAAGTCACTCTTTTTAAAAACTAACTTAATTGTGAACTGATGGTTGTAGCTGGTGAGCAGAGGTTAAGCAGATGAATAGTTCCTGGTGCTTTTATTTGTTTGCTTGCTTGTTTATTTATTTATTTTTATTTCCCCTTGTGTTGGATATTATGTCTGTAGCTTGAATTTGTCACTTTTATGTCTTCCGATTTTCCTGCCTTGCCTTAACGAACAGCACCAGAGAGGTGGACTCCTCTGAGCAGCCTTTTGTGTTCTGTTTTCTTACATAGCTTTGAGTGACACTTTCTCATTCCAGAAGGTGCTGAGGAAATGACCTAAAAAGCCTCTTGCCTGAACTCAAGAATAATGCTGTTTTTGCAGAAGAATTTTCTTGGTTCCAAGTAACGCATTGGCTGGACATCTTGATTCTGCCTGGAATACAATGGGTTGAGAGAGGGTACATGGTGTTTAAACTACAAATGATTTGTCCCTTTAAAGTTATTGTCACTTCGGTGATGTAGAGTGAGTCCAACTATGCTAAGACTGCTTTCTAGCAAAACTTTAAATGACAAAAAGAAATGGAATAAGATTCACTTTGCTAAAAGATAACGTGCATATGTTGGAGATATGGTAGTGCCAAAGAGGTGTCTGGATTTTTCCCAAAGATAACAGATGAAGTGAAACAATCTTTTTCTCGCAAATAATGAAGTGCATCTTTCTAGTGCAAGTATGCTTGGAAACAAAACCCTGCTATGAATTATTTCCCAAAAGGTTGATGGGAAGTTGTTGTGTTGGCTCTGCACACTGTCCTACAAGAGAGTGCTGCAGAAGACAAAAGAACAGAGGAAGAGCCTAGGATCTTCACATTCAAACTCCTCATCCTCATCTCTTGCTGAGAAAGACCGGCATCATTCGAAACACCACCACCATCACCACCATCATCATCGTCACAGCAGCAGTCATCATAAGTAAGTAATTCAGAAATCAAAGTCACTGTTGATACCCTTGAACCTCTCCTGTGTTCTGTTAGTACTGAGATCAAACCAAAGGAAATAAGAAATGCTATTTAAAATATAACATCAAAAGCAGTAGCAGGATGTTGTTCTTCCAGGGTCTGTCAGAATTCTTCTATTCTTACAGTTTGGATGAAGGGAGGTCAGCGAAAAGCAGAAATTCTTGGTCACCATTAAACTAATTTAACTAGTTGTTAAAATTGGTATCAAGTCTAGAAAAGAAACCCACAGAATGGCTACAGAGCAAGTTACTTAAGAATGAACTTGAATTTGCATTCTTATTTTGATTTTTAGACTTATGGCATCATAACTTCAGAACTACTTTTTTTTTAAGTTTTTGTGTTGGATAGTGAGTACTGCAGCTGCAATGGTAATGGCCCTCCCACTAGGCACACAAAGACTTTCATTCTAAGCTTCAATTTTCTAGTGCTTGTAATTTTCCATTTTGACTGAAACTTACCCAACTAAGCATAATTTAAAGATAGAAGCAAATAAACTGGAACGATATTAAGAATGAGGAGAAGAGAAATGCACGTGTTTCACTTAAAAGAACAAAAAAGAAAGGAAACTAAGTGTATTTTTTAGGAATTTGACGGAGAGAATTATTCTTGTCATGCAGAGAGTCATTGTGCTGTTCCCATTCTCTCAATTCTCTGCTGAAAACAGAGTTTCAACAAGCTCAATCTAATTTAATGAATGTGGCAGAGATATAGTAAGGATTATATTTAAAAAGTTGGTTCTTTACTGCAGAACAGAGCTTCTAATATGCTCAAGAGTTATAGAAGTAAGCAGATCTCTGTACAGATCACAATGTTCCTGGTTTGGCACTTTTTTTCTGTCAGCTGTCATGGGTCCATTGCTTCTGATCCAATAAGTATGACACTCCCTCTCTGAGCAGCAATCTTTTTTTATGCCACCACATAAAGCAGCACAGGCAATGCTCATATTGCACTATGGTAATCCTGGGAATGCTGCTATAGACAAGCTTGCCGAGTACAATATTGGCAATACAAAGTTCACAAAACTTAGAAAATACCAACAAAAAGGTTTAGCTGTTAGTCTTGAAGTCTGTGTCTTATAATGATGTCAAATTGTGTCTTAAGATGGTGTAAAAATTTAGCTAAGAATTATTTTTGTAGCATCCCGACATAGTAAAGAATGATCATGAGTATGACAGATAATATGATTGTCCAACTGGAAAGCCATAGATGGTAATTTTCTTTACTAAGAAAAAGGGGAGAGGTTTTTCTCAAGTACAAATACCATTCGCTTGGAAATAATGGCATATTTGATCAGTTACCAAATACATTTCACATCTTTCAGAATCAGCAGTTTGAGTCCAGAACAAGATCAGGGACTATGGAAACAGAGGTAAATATGTACGATGCTATTTATTGATCTTCTTTTAATTTCTCTTGCAGTTTTCATTTAAAGGAGTTTGGGGTGGTTTTTGGGTTTTTTTTTCTTTTTTTCCTTGCGTTTCTGGCTAGTCTCTAGCATTCCAGCTAGGAGCATGAGTTAGCTATTTGACATGTACCAAATGGTGATATTAGAGAGTTCTGTAGTATGAGGCTTTAGGTTTACGTTTTGTTTGATTTCAGCCATAAATCCTCTGCAGCTATTCAGAATGAAACTCCAAAGAAAAAACCCAAACTGGAATCCAAGCCATCAAATGGAGATAGGTAAAGTTATGTTTTTGTGAAACTGAGCCATTTCAACCAAATAGAGCACAAATATGTGGCCAGTTGCTTCTTTTCTTTTTTTTTAACTCTGTCTGAAGAGCAAGGGAGGTGAAACTATTATTCAGCCAGATGGATTATTGGGTGGCATCTGAGCGCTGTCAGTCAAATAAATGATTTCATTAGCAGAAAGCTGTTTTTTTGTTTCTGTTTTTAAGCCATTTGGGGCACAATTAAGTCAAGCTTATGCATAAGGTAACAGTTATCAATGAAACGGTATTCCCAAACATTCATGTTTTCCAATTACATGCAGGGTTAAACCTGCTGCTTTAGGCTGACCTAGTGTCTAGAGAAGTTTTTTTGACCTTAATGTGTGAGACTGAATCTTTATTCTGTCTCTTGCTAAACAGCTGGAATAAAAGTAAAAGTGGCTGCTTCAGTCAAAAGGTATTTGTCCCCTTGAAAGCTAATACTTAATTATATTTCTGCAGGTATATGTAATGTGTGCCATTAGTAAGGTAATTTGCCAGTTGCATCTATGTCTGTCAGGTACATACCTTTTTTTTGCATTAGTCCTTAAGGATATTTGTGGAATAATTAATTATCCCATTTGAACTTTTAAAAAGTTAACATTTATTCCTGCTGATGTTGCAAGTAACTATCGTTTTTTATTTTTAGTAGCTCTATAAATCAGTCAGCAGACAGTGGAGGAACTGACAACTTTGTCCTCATAAGTCAGCTGAAAGAAGAAGTAATGTCACTTAAGCGTCTACTGCAGCAAAGAGATCAGACTATTTTAGAAAAAGATAAAAAGGTAAAAGTTGCAACTGCTTAATAAGAACTTTATGCTCCGGTTTGTTACAGAGGGCTCCTTTGATAGCAAAGAGGCTTCATTTCCTGATATCCAAATTGGCCTGAGCAGTTCAAAATAGCCAAGGGAATATGGAATGTTTTAGGGAACTCGACTTCTTAAAGAAGTGGGTCCTGAAATTTCTCAGTCCGTATACAACAAACTGTTAGTAATTCACCCACCTGTGCATGTGCATGCTCCGGAAGGAGCATTTAGCTGCTTGAATTGAAGCATATATCGCAGTTTACCTTAGTGTATGTCATCTGGATCTCTGCTGGCCTCAGGAGAGGCCCAGTGGCAGCAATACTACACCATACATTCAGGATCAAATAATAAGAAAATGATTTTAATTATGCATTTCTGATAACAGTTAAATTCACTATTGTGATTCAAGACATAGTGAAACTATGGCACATATACTTCCATTTAGGACAAATAGTAGCATAAAAGGACACAAAGGAGTCCTTTCTGTTGTCTTTGAGTGGAAGATTTTTCATTTGTTAACATATAACTGAGGAGACATAACTGAAGGTTATGGTAAGTATCTCTCAGCTGAAAGAACAGATAAGATTATAAATCATTAGTTTTGTATTTGATTTTTATTTTAATGAGTATTAACCTTATTTATACCAGATCTGGAGGAAACAGCGTGGTTTTATATAAGTGCAGTTGTTTTCTTCATATAATTAGACATACTTCTCAAGTGGTGAGCTGTCAATACTACAGTAGCGAATAAATAGTGTTTCCTGAGATTCCCGAGGCTTCCATAAAGATTTCCCAGACTGATGAACAAATGTGAACTGTAACAGACCTGGGAGCCTTCATACAATTTGTTTTTTCAGTTAACAGAACTGAAGGCAGACTTCCAGTATCAGGAATCAAACTTGAGGACAAAGATGAATGGTATGGAGAAAGCCCACAAGGAAACTGTGGAACAGTTACAAGTGAGTTATTGCTTATCAACACTCTAGATATATTTCAGATGCAATTAAGTATTCAGGCTGTTCACTCACAACAGTGAAATAGTACCAGTTCTTGAATGGTCATTACCGCATTTAACTTCTGATGCTTTGTGCAGCAGTTCTACAGTCAACAGATAATCTCCGTATATATCTGTAAGAATTGCTTTTTAACTTGAAGTGCTAGAGGTTACCTCACATGCTTTCTCAAAGGTTATGTCATTTTTTGTCTATTCTCTGATATTTTATCAGTTGTCAGTGTGCTAGTGATCTGATTTAATGGTTCAGTGTAGCATAATTGACGGTTAAATGTCTCTTGTTCAAGCATTCTTTATTAGGAAGGAAGTCTGAATTGGTTGCATTATCACACACTGAACAGGTACTCTGTTATACCTCAGATAGCAAATTTTACAACACAGGAGACACAGAAGGAACAACAGTGATAGGGGATGAGGAGAAGGCTGAGGTACTTAATGCCTTCTTTGCCTCAGTCTTTAATTGTAAAGAAAGTTGTTCCCACTGTGTACAAACACCGGAACTAGAGGAGCAATACGAGTCTCCCATGGTCCAAGAGGAGGTGGTCAGAGCCTTGTTTGGCCAACTAGACACCCACAAGTCTATGGGACCACATGGGATTCATCCAAGGGTATTGAAGGAGCTGGCAGATGTACTGGCCAAACCCCTTTCCATCATCTTCCAACAGTCTTGGAAGACTGGGGAGGTTCCACTGGACTGGAGGCTGATGTAGTTCCCATCTACAAGAAGGGTCACAGGGAGGACCCAGGGAACTGCAGGCCTGTCAGTATGACCTCAGTGCCAGGGAGAGTCACAAACAGGTGATCTTGAGTGCTATCATGAAGCACATACAAGAGAACCGGGTGATCAGGCCCAGCCAACATGGGTTCATGAAAGACAGGTCCTGCCAAACTAACCTGATCGCCTTCTATGACAAAGTCACTCGGCTGCTGGATGAGGGAAAGGCTGTGGATGTGGTCTTTCTGGACTTCAGTAAAGCCTTTGACACAGTTTCTCACAGCATTCTGCTACAGAAACTGTCAGCCTCTGGCCTGGACAGGCGCACACTCTCCTGGGTAGAAAACTGGTTGGATGGCTAGGCCCAGAGAGTGGTGGGAAATGGTGTTAAATCCAGCTGGAGGCCAGTTACAAGTGGGGTTCCCCAAGGGCTCAGTGCTAGGTCCAGTCCTGTTCAATGTCTTCATCAACGACCTGGATGAAGGCATTGAGGGTACCCTTAGCAAGTTTGCAGACGATACTAAGCTGTGTGGAAGTGTGGATCTGCTGAGGGTAGGGAGGCTCTGCAAAGGGACCTAAACAGGCTGGACCACTGGGCAGAGTCCAATGGCATGAGGTTTAACACAGCCAAATGCCGGGTCCTGCACTTGGGGCACAACAACCCTGTGCAGAGCTACAGGCTGTGAGAAGTCTGTCTAGAAAACTGCCAGGAGGAGAGGGACCTGGGGGTGTTGGTCAACAGCCGACTGAACATGAGCCAGCAGTGTGCCCAGGTGGCCAAGAAGGCCAATGACATCCTGGCTTGGATCAGAAATGGTGTGACCAGCAGGTCCTTGGAGGTGATTCTCCCTCTGTACTCAGCACTGGTGAGGCCGCTCCTTGAATCCTGTGTTCAGTTCTGGTCCCCTCACCACAAGAAGGATGTTGAGGCTCTGGAGAGAGTCCAGAGAAGAGCGACGAGGCTGGTGAAGGGGCTGGAGAACAGGCCCTATGAGGAACAGCTGAGAGAGCTGGGGTTGTTTAGCCTGGAGGAGAGAAGGCTGAGAGGATACCTCATTGCTCTTTCCAACTACCTGAAAGAAGGTTGTAGAGAGGAGGGAGCTGGCCTCTTCTCCCAAGTGACAGGGGACAGGACAAGAAGGAATGGCCTCAAGCTATACCAGGGGAGATTTAGGCTAGACATTATGAAAAAAATTTTCACACAAAGGGTCATTGGGCATTGGGACAGGCTGCCCAGGGAGGTGGTTGACTCACCTTCCCTGGAGGTGTTTAAAGGACGGGTAGACGAGGTCCTGAGGGACTTGGTTTAGTGTTTGATAGGGATGGTTGGACTAGAAGATCCGATGGGTCTCTTCCAACCTGGTGATTCTATGATTCTATGAATATGCATATCAAAAGCATCCAAGTCTTTGAAAAACGATCATTATCTTTGAATATTTTCAGCAGGTATATTTTGAGAATTTGTTTCATATGTGCAGTGGGAAATTAGTGCATGACACTACTGTCTCAGATGTTTCAGTAATTCAGAAACTTTTTTTTTTCTGTATTGCAGGCCAAAAACAGAGAACTGCTGAAACAGGTTGCAGCATTGTCGAAGGGTAAAAAGTTTGATAAAAGTGGGAGTATACTAACATCTCCCTGAGGAACTGGTATTTCATGGGGTTTGCTACTCAATGGAAATTTGAGCAATTCTGTGAAGCCCTTAAAATCCCATGTAGTGGAAAAAATATTTTTGCACACCAGATTAGTTGGCATGTTTCCTACACGTTTTTATAATATGCAGCTTTTTTTAGTTACTGTTCAGATGAAATACTTCAACTGGCTTGAAGAATGTTTTTATTTTTTTGATATTGGAAACTTTTTGCCAGCAATAGTATTGAACAATTGCATAGAGAACATAGCAGTGCTCTCTCTAAAAGGACAACATGCAATAACAAACCAGGTGTACTTTTTAACCAAGCAGCAACTGAGTGTTTTAAGCTACACTGATGTCAGCCAAAAGTTTATGAATCTGCAGTGACATTGAACACTGGTTTCTGGCAACTGTTCTTTCACTTTGTATCAAAATACGAAATTAGAGTGGAAATCGTGGTGCTCTCAAGTGAAGCTAAAAAAAGGTGTATATGTGTGTGTAAATACAACTGTAACGGTTATATTCTTAGTTATAACAAGTTAATTAGTGTTTTACATTCTTGTGATAGGGATTTACTGAAAGATTATCTATTGTACAGTAAAAGAGGCAGTGTGGTTTTTGTAAAATTTACTGTAGATTTTTTCTTCCAAGTGCCTTTCTCCAACTGTTTATTTATAGGAATGTTGGTATTTTGTACATAAGGTTTTTATGTTTTAAGATCATCTTTAATAAATGTTTTATGTAAATATAAATGTGTGTACAGAAGAATCTGAAGCAAAGATCAAAGTGGCTAGTGCAGTGCTTGAAGCAGCATTAAGAGCTAGCTAAATGATGGACAGTAAGTATTGGCTTTAGATAACCTTTGTAGCTTGTGTCTGTGAGGTGTAGAATTTTGTTAGTGCTGCTCATGCCAAACACTTCCCAAACAAAAAATGAAATGTTTTTTGCCACACTGGAGTTGAGTGGTTTGTTTATACATTTTTCCCATTTGACACAGCACTGATTTTTAATTCCATAGCAGACATTGTACTCCCAATGTTACATCCTTTATTAGTCATATACGCTCAAGGTCTTAAAAATTTATTCCTCATTGTTTGCGTTAATATACTTAGTTGTAACATATGGTCATTCTTTTTAATGAATTGCAAGATTCAAATTCCCCAGTAAAGATACATGAGAAAAGAGTAGCTAAAAATAATGGTCTTGAAATTCATGCAGGGAACGGATGTGGTGTTAAAGGGTGGGTTGTTTTAATGTTTTGAGTAGGTTTAGACTTTCATTCTTAAATTACATCAGTTTCTGTGTCTCTGCTCCTAATGGACATTTAGTCATATGCAGAATTTTTACTAAACATAATTTAGTACACCCAAAACTCTCTGCTCAGGAAGGTGAGTTACAAATTACCATAAAGGGAAATCATTAAAGTTTAGTTCAGCTTTGGGTGTTGGGCGGTAACAGGGTAACTGCTTGTATTTCAGGAAGCTTAATTGTGTAAAATAAACTGCACAGCTTTTTAGTAAAGAACTAAAATATCTTGTCTGTCCACCCATCTACTGAACTACGAACACCTTTTCAGTAGGTGTCAAACAAGTACCAGCAGTGACCTATTACTGATTAATTTGAAAATCAAACTAGCTTGTTTCGTACAGTATACCTGTATTTTTATACCCTAAAATCAACTTTGTATGTTTATAAAGGCTTCTCTTTACACTAGTTCAGCCGGGGTAAAGAATGCTGCTACCCTTTGGGAATGTCATTATTTTTCTTGAGATTACCAGTTTATGACTTTCCTTAATTCATAGTATTATTTTGATACCCTTTTTTTGCCACTTCAGTGGCAGCCCAGGTTTTGTGAAATGTGTTTTAAAACACAGAAAAGCATAGCAAATTTAAATGTGTTAATTAAAGTCATTTAATGAAATCAGTTCCAGCTGCAGTAGGGATGTTTTAAAGGAACAAGCTGAAGTTCTATATTAGAAGTTACTGACTTCATAAATCCAACTCTGAAAAATTTTTAGGGGCTTCACAATATTTAGTTCTAATCAAATACCTGTGGGTTTTTTTCTGTAATCTTGTTTTTAATATGAGGGGTTTTTTTAAGTTGTAAACTAGACAACTGAATCCCAGTCCTGCAAATGGTGTCCTGGAGCTGTAGTTTATTAACATAATAAACTGATGTTCTTTAAATGTGGATCTGCAAGGAGATTATTATACTGTATTGTTCTTTTTAGCTTGTTTCCAGATGGTGATTAGCACTGAGCAGAAATGGCCATTCTGGCTCAAATTATTTTGTGTTTTAAGCCTGTGAATATTGCAGCCTCCTTTGGGCTAGTAGGTCTAAATGCGTGTTCTGCAGTGAAGCTCTTCAGCTGTCCACATGTATAGACTATTGAAATACTGTACTGGCACACATCTGACCGTTGACATTTTGTACCTTTTCTAAATCCAATGTTTCACAATAAAATCTTGTCAAAACATTAATCTGTCCTTTTCAAGTGATTCAGAAGTTCATATTTCATGTTCATCCTTCATACTATGTTACTTGCTATGAGTCTGTAGCCAAAAAAGGCAAAATTTAATATTATCATTTAGTATTTAGATATCTGGGAATATTATAGACACCTTGGTCTGTCTACAAATTGTAATAAATCAGATTCTCAGTGTAATTTCTCTCCAGGAAATATTTTGGGTTTCTGCAGCTGGATAAAAATATTTTCTTGCAGAGGTGAAAGTAGACAAACCAACCTCAAAGTTTAATAGAAATTTAATGTCATTTATTAAAGCCTTCAACAAGCTTTGTAAATTCTGATTAACATCAGTATTCATGTTTGAAAGTACCTGAATTTCAGTCTTGGTCTGTTAACCATAGTGTTTTTCCTTTATCTACATTATGTGCAATAAGATGATTCTGAGATTTGAACTGACATTGGTATTTTCTATGTCCGTTCCCTTCCTTGTGTCAGGAGGAGCTGGGCACCCACACCAGGGTGCTGCCACCTGTCAGTGGCTTCAAGGGTTTAGAGCATGTACCCTGTGGTTTGTAAATCTCATTCTGTGTTTTTCTCAGTAATCAGTCTTCATTTTTCCACCATGTAGCAGAATACTTCTTATGTAAGAATTCAAGTTCAAAACGAAAAAAGAGAAGTCCACAACTGAAAAAACCCACCAACATGACCCTCACATTCTGTAGGTCAAGGCATTTGTGGGGAAACTTTGTCTTTTGGAGCCCTGCTTTTAAAATTGTACATGTTGAATTAGGTATCATAATGAATAATATGCTATTCTTGTATTTAATTTTCTTAGCCTCGTTTTAATGCAAATTTGCATTGGCTTTTTTGAAGCCATTTATCATCAAAGTTGAGAGCAAGGCAAAGCCATGTGTGGTGCATAGTTCAGGTCTGGCTTCCATGTGACACATGCAAAACTTGTGTAACTACATGTGTTACAGATTGATTTCCTGAAAGAGATTTGCATCATTCGGAGCAAATTTCCCTAAAGAAGATTCAGACTGATAGACCTGTGTGGAGGCACTTAGGCAGTCAGAGTAACTTCAGAGGCTCTGAATCTATGCAGATGTTTTTTTTGGAAACACTGAAATTTGATTGCAAACTATAATCTTAACGTAGTTTTTAAAATAGAGTAAAAGCTGTTATTGTTTGGTTTGTACTATCAAAGGCGTTACTAAATCATCGGTGTAATTGAAAATACTGCAACAGAAGATACATTTTCTTGTTCATTATGTGTGATTCCTTTGCCTTTCCTCATGGCGTTGATAAATAAAAGTTGTTGTAAAATGCCTTGTGTTGAATCCTACAGAAGATGGGGAAATCAGGCAAGGGCATTATTGATGTGGAAAGATGTTTGAGCTGCTCCTGGGGAAAGGAACAGGGTAGTGAAGGCTTATGGTGAAGAGAAACTTCTGAGGTATGATGATCTAGTGGGTCTTTTCCAACCTGGTGATTCTATGATTCTATGATTAGTACACTGGATGCTAATATGTTAAACAAGCCAGGTGAAAGTAGGTATTTGTTTGCAGTGTAGACTTCCCTTCTGCTAACGCTTTCTGATTCTTAGGGACAAGTTCATGTGTTTTTAATTGTCAATTGGAAAAGAGGCCTTCCAGCTTCTGAAGAATAATAAAGGCTGAAGATAAACATACACAATTTTTGGACTAAAAATATCAGTCATAGAGGCAGAAGCAGAAGACTGATTTTATAGTGACTTATTTTGATTGCAGAAAGCTCGTGGGCAAACGTAAGTTGGACCAACAAATAGTTCAGAGTTGCCTTGGATGATCTGATTACAGTTTGGGTTACAGGAATGTGATGTATTCCTGCTACAATTTCTGCAGGTGTTAGAATTTGCAGCCTAAGTTGATTTTTACCTCCAGCTATTACCCTCCCTCCAGCACTGTTTTTAGCAACTTATAGGAATTTATTTTCAACTGAATGCTGAAAACCTGAAGATGTTTTCCCTTATTTGAATCAACAGATAAATGTGGTTTGCATTTTTTCAATAAGAGATTTAGCATGTTTGTAGTTCATCTTCCATCAGGTACATTAACTCATGTCTTTCCATTTAAAGGAAATCCTGAAATTGTACTTATAGATGCTCACCAGGAAACTTTCAAACGTTCTAAGACAACTCTTTGTGTAGTAGTTTACTCTTTTTTGCAGAGTGTTTATTTCCTCTTAGATTTATATGTTTGGAATTCTGCTGCATCTGAAATGATCGAATTCTTTCCTGGATTTTTATTTTGTCCAGCCATGGTCTGCTTTTGAGAACATTCTGTGACTATATTGATTAAAAATCAACTTACAAAAATTTATTTTTAACTAATAAAAATGTATTGGACCAATTTACTAAAAGTGTCTTTTTTCAGATAAAGATTATTCCCTTTGTTGACTGTGAATGTAAAGTGAGGCATTTGCCTTCATTTGAGGAGAAATGTACAACTTAAATCAGTGTGTTTACAGGTGTAATGTATTTCAATGGCAAAAAAAAACCCCAAACCTTCTGTAAAGGGCAGAGTTGTGAGGCTGTATTTACAGAATAACTTAAATCACTTCTGAAAGGCTAATATGTTCATCTCTCTGCCCAGAGAGTGGTGGTAAATGGTGTTAAGTCCAGCTGGAGGCCAGTGACAAGTGGGGTTCCCCAGGGCTCAGTGCTAGGTCCAGCTCTGTTCAATGTCTTCATCAACGACCTGGATGAAGGCATTGAGGGTACCCTTAGCAAGTTTGCAAATGACACAAAGCTGTGTGGAAGTGTGGATCTGCTGGAGGGTAGGGTGGCTCTGCAAAGGGACCTAAACAGGCTGGACCGCTGGGCAGTGTCCAATGGCATGAGGTTTAACACGGCCAAATGCTGGATGCTGCAGTTGGGGCACAACAACCCTATGCAGAACTACAGACTGGGAGAAGCCTGGCTGGAAAACTGCCAGGAGGAGAGGGACCTGGGGGTGTTGGTCGACAGCCGACTGAACATGAGCCAGCAGTGTGCCCAGGTGGCCAAGAAGGCCAATGGCATCCTGGCTTGTATCAGAAATGGTGTGACCAGCAGGTCCAGGGAAGTGATTCTCCCTCTGTGTTCAGCACTGGTGAGGCCGCTCCTTGAATCCTGTGTCCAGTTCTTGGCCCCTCACCACAAGAAGGATGTTGAGGCTCTGGAGCAAGTCCAGAGAAGAGCGACGAGGCTGGTGAAGGGGCTGGAGAACAGACCCTATGAGGAGCGGCTGAGAGAGCTGGGGTTGTTTATCCTGGAGAAGAGGAGGCTGAGAGGAGACCTCATTGCTCTCTATAACTACCTGAAAGGAGGTTGTGGAGAGGAGGGATCTGGCCTCTTCTCCCAAGTGACAGGGGACAGGACGAGAGGGAATGGCCTCAAGCTCCGCCAGGGTAGGTTTAGACTGGAGATTAGGAGGAGGTTTTTCACACAAAGGGTCATTGGGCATTGGAATAGGCTGCCCAGGGAGGTGGTTGATTCAACTTCCCTGGAGGTGTTTAAGGCACGGGTGGATGAGGTCTTGAGGGACTTGGTTTAGTGTTAGATAGGAATGGTTGGACTCGAAGATCTGATGGGTCCCTTCCAACCTGGTTGTGCTATGATTCTATGATTCTATGGTTGAGTTCACTGAAGCAGTCTAGTAGCACTTATGCAACCTCTCACAGTGTTGTAGTTACACAGCATCATTCCAAATGCAGTTGAGAACAATAATTTCAATCAATCATTCCTGCAGGATCTACAAAAAGTTGCTTGCTAGACACTTACCTGACTCAAGATGCAATATTCATTACAAATATCTTTGTGTAATGTTCTGTTATATCTTACAAGGTCCACAAAAGCTTGTGCATGAGCACTCAATTCTTCTTGTTACTGGGAAGGCATGAAGGAAGGATTGCATAAAAAGATGCAGTTGAAACTTAATTCCTGCATTCTTTTCTCTTATTTTGCATTAAAGGTAATGATATGCAAAAATTATTTTTTCTTTAAAGGAAATGCACCTTTGAATCTTGTTTACCTGAAGTGAAGGAATGAACCTTCTGCCTTACTTCCTAAATGCTAAATTTAGAAAGAGAAACTAGAGCTAAATAGGAGGCTGCCTACATAACTGTAGCCACTAGATGCTGCTTAAACCATACAGTTCCTCAGGATGAGGAAATGAGACTGTCCTAAATACCGAACTAGTTATACTTCGGTATATGTTTATAAAATTTGAAATATTTTTGAAATTTAAACATAGCAATGTCAAGTGTGTTTAACAGAGTTCAATATTAAAAAAAAAAAAAATCTATATTTTATTTGATTGCATTACCTTAAGAATGAACCCCCCCCCCCATTTTATAGGTCAGGAGGCTGATCTGTGGAATAATGCAGCTTATCTGCTGTTACACAAAAGGCATTGTTAAAATTAAACTCAGAATCACAGAATCACAGAACAACCAGGTTGGAAGGGACCCATCGGATCTTCTAGTCCAACCATTCCTATCTAACACTAAACCAAGTCCCTCAAGACCTCATCCACCCGTGTCTTAAACACCTCCAGGGAAGGTGACTCAACCACCTCCCTGGGCAGCCTGTTCCAATGCCCAATGACCCTCTGTGTGAAAAACCTCCTCCTAATCTCCAGCCTAAATCTACCCTGGTGGAGCTTGAGGTCATTCCCTCTCGTCCTGTCCCCTGTCACTTGGGAGAAGAGGCCAGCTCCCTCCTCTCTACAACCACCTTTCAGGTACTTGTAGAGAGAGAGTAATGAGGTCTCCTCTCAGCCTCCTCTTCTCCAGGCTAAACAACCCCAGCTCTCTCAGCCGCTCCTCACAGGGTCTGTTCTCCAGCCCCTTCACCAGCCTTGTTGCTCTTCTCTGGACTTGCTCCAGAGCCTCAACATCCTTCTTGTGCTGAAGGGCCCAGAACTGGACACAGTATTCAAGGAGCGGCCTCACCAGTGCTGAATACAGAGGGAGAATCACCTCCCTGGACCTGCTGGTCACACCATTTCTGATCCAAGCCAGGATGCCCTTGGCCTTCTTGGCCACCTGGGCACACTGCTGGCTCATGTTCAGTCGGCTGTCGACCAACACCCCCAGGTCCCTCTCCTCCTGGCAGTTTTCCAGCCAGGCTTCTCCCAGTCTGTAGTTCTGCATAGGGTTGTTGTGCCCCAAGTGCAGGACCCGGCATTTGGCCGTGTTAAACCTCATGCCGTTGGACATTGCCCAGCGGTCCAGCCTGTTTAGGTCCCTTTGCAGAGCCTCGCTACCCTCCAGCAGATCAACACTTGCACACAGCTTTGTGTCATCTGCAAACTTGCTAAGGGAGCACTCAATGCCTTCATCCAGGTCGTTGATGAAGACATTGAACAGGACTGGACCTAGCACTGAGCCCTGGGGAACCCCACTTGTAACTGGCCTCCAGCTGGACTTAACACCATTTACCACCACTCTCTGGGCCCGGCCATCCAGCCAGTTTTCTACCCAGGAGAGTGTGCGTCTGTCCAGGCCAGAGGCTGACAGTTTCCGTAGCAGAATGCTGTGAGAAACTGTGTCAAAGGCTTTACTGAAGTTCAGAAAGACCACATCCTCAGCCTTTCCCTCATCCAGGGCTCCCAAAGTAATGCGGAGATTTAATATTTTTTTCCTTTGAAGGAGCTACTACAGTTAAGTTATAGTCTTACTTAGACATCGTAGATGTGTAAAAAATCTGTGCCACTAGTTAGCTGACTTAGCTTCTGAACCTTAGAAACCATTATTAAGTGTAACTAATTTATTCACAGTGTGGATTGCAATACAAAGACGAAAAGAGTATACTTTTTGACTTGGAACAGAAAGGTTTAATAATTACTCTTTTCCTCCTCCTTTGAGTCTGATGCACTTCCAATACAGATTTTTCCCAGTCTGATCCTGTTAGTAGATGTGTTTGAAATCTTGTAACTTTCTAGCGAAAGAGAGAGTTCTCATCACAATTAAAAAATTCAAGCTGTTTTTAACATGTCTTGGATTCACAAAGATGTAACTGTAGTAGAGGAGGAAAAAGTGTTTTAATTCATCTATTTTATAGCCATTTTGTTTTTATATGTTCTAAGGAGGAAGACCCAAGAAACTACTGACCAGTCCATCCACCAGTGAAAGAGAGATGTGAACAACCTGGAGAGAGCCCATCAAAGAGCAAAGAGCTGTAAGGAAGGTGAAGGGACTAGAGCATCTCTCCTGTCAGGAAAGGCTGAGAGAGCTGGGTCTCATCAGCCTGGAGAAGGCTGAGGGGGATCCCATCAATGCCTATAAATACCTGAAAGGATGATGCAAACAGGACTGAGCTAGTTTATTTTCAGTGGTGCTAGGTGCCAGGACCAGAGGCAATGGACACAAAATGGAACATAGGAGGTTCTCTCTGAACATCAGAAAACATTTTTTTACTGTGAGGGTCACTTAGCGCTACCATAAATTGCCCCAGGGTGTTGCAGAATTTCCATCCTTGGAGGTACTCAAAAGCCATCTGGATGTGGTCCTGGGCAACAGGCTCTAGATGGCTCTGCTTGAGCATGGGGGTTGGACCAGATGGCCTCTAGAGGCCCTTCCAGACTTAACCGTCCTGTGACTCTGAAACCTAAACAGGGCAAATAACTTTTCTTTCACCTATTGAAATGCACTATTTTGTTACAAAAAAATGGTCAAACAGCGTTTTGATCTTTTCAAGTTTTACCTCAGTATGTTCTATTCATTTGAATAGAAGAGAAAAAAAACCCAGCAGTTTTTGTAGCAGCAGTTCACCTGTCAGGCAGAATGCCGGATTAGAGAAAAAAATTAAATTATGTGGATCATTATTACATAATCATCTTAACAGTTTGCTGAGCAATATACTTTTGCAAGAAGAAGCATTTCTATAAGCTATTTTTGGTAGCAACTTTCAAGTAAACAGAGCAGGGAACAGTAAATTCCCATCTCTTTCTTTCCTGTTATTCTGTTGCCAACATGATATAATTCTTACAAGATACACAATCAGAAAAAGTCTGTTTGAAAATAGTGAAGTTACTAAGAGCACTTATCTTGCCATTGAGATCTTTAAAGGCCTTTTGCATCATTTTTTTTTGTGTTTAGAATCATAGAATCACCAGGTTGGAAAAGACTCCTTGGATCATTTAGTCCAACCACTCCTATCGCCTCTAAACCATGTCCCTCAGCACCTCATCTACCTGTCTTTTAAATATCTCCAGGGACGGGGACTCAACCACCTCCCTGGACAGCCTGTGCCGGTGCCCAATGACCGAGAAAAATTTTCCCTAATGGCAACCCTAAACCTCCCCTGGTAGAACTTGAGGCCATTCCCTCTTGTCCTGTCCCCTGGGAGAAGAGGCCAGCTCCCACCTCTCCACAACATCTTTTAAGGTAGTTGTAGAGAGCAATAAGGTCGCCCCTCAGCCTCCTCTTCTCAAGGCTAAGCAACCTCAGTTCCCTCAGCTGCTCTCCAGCCCCTTCACCAGCGTCATTGCTCTTCTCTGGACTCGCTCCGGAGTCTTTTGTAGCAAGGGGCACAAGCAACAACATCGTTCTTTTTTCTTAAAAGAGATTTCAAATCAGGCTTGATATTACTTTAACCTTATTTTGCATGTGCATGAAAATCGTAAGTCACATGAGTCGAAAAAAGTCTTTTGGAACTGGTGGGGGTTATGATGTGTTTATACACAATATTTATATTTTTCTGTATTTTTAATCTATGCATTTAGTTAAAAAAGCAAACTCAAAATATGGAGTAGTTCCTCACTTCTTTCCTTGTGTCAGGAGAATAGAGTCCTGCAGTTGAATGAGGAACATGATTTTCCCTGTATTTCGTTGCTGTGACATGAACAGATCCATTTTTTTTCCTAAAAAGTATCTTCGCACCAACTCACAGAACATTAATCCTGAGTGAAAATACAGGCAGATAGAAATCATAGCAATAATCAGATAGCATCTTAATCCATTAATAATACTGTCATACTTAACCTCTTAAGTTGAGTAAACTAGGTGATAGTGGAAAAAAAAACACCCTAGAATTAATCCAGATGATTTTGAAAAGCAGTAAATAGAAATTTTATGGTGATTCAGAGTGCACTCATAAACCTACTGTCAAGATTGTTATCAGGCTGACAAACAAGTTTTATCTCATAAAAACAAAAAAATGACTGTGTTTTACAAAATAGCATTTCGTTTTAGTCTTGGGTTATACTTAGGAACACAGATATCAATATATTATTTACTGGCATTGTATCGGAGCTTATAAAAGCAATAATTTATCTTGTTTAAAAATAAATATGCCGCTTCAGAAGAACACGAAAGAATTTTTTTCGGTAATTCATACAAAACAACCTCTTGACAGATAAGTTTTCTTTGAAAGTTTTCCTGTAGTGTAGTTCCTGTTTCTTAAACTTTAATAACACTGTAAGCTCAGTTGCATTTTGCAGCAAAAAGTTCCATAAGGTAATCAATTTTACCACAACTACTCTGATGGTTCTTTCTTAGTCAATACATTTATTGGTTTAGAATGTAAAGGCTGTAACTCTGCCCTCCAGGATCAGCACAAGCAGAGATTCCCCTAGCATTTTTGTTCAATTAAACTACTTTCTTGCTAATTAGCATCATTGACTTTTCCTCTTTGCAGTAAGATTTGTTCTTCAGGAGTCAATAGGTTAATCACTACGTGCATGAAAAAGAAAAAGGATGATTAGCTCCTTACTGTAAAATACATTTCCATCTTTTTGACTCTTGTTCCACTGCTATTTTTTACCAGCAGTAAAAATGCCTGGTTTGGGGTGCTGGAGCTAGTGAAAGAGCTGTTCTGGCCTGTGGTGAAGTGATTGCAGTTCTTCATCCCACTCACTGGGCTGGCAGAGGTCCAGCCCATGTCCACCCACAGTTGTTCTCCAAAAAGTCTGCAGAGGATTACGCACATCAAGCCACCACATGTTACTGCACAGCAGAGCATGAAAGAAGAAGGGTGAATAGAGATCTGACTATAATGGAGAAGGGTGAAACTGATCAGTGTCCCCATGCTTACTTGGTGGTGAGAAGATGCTCTATAGCAGTTGTTTCCACCATCAGGCTTAGAGCCCCATAGTCAGAATCATAGAATCACCAGGTTGGAAAAGACCCACTGGATCATTGAGTCCAACCATTCCAATCAAACATTAAACCATGCCCCTCAGCACCTCATCCACCCATCTTTTAAACACCTCCAGGGAAGGTGAATCAACCACCTCTCTGGGTAGCCTGTGCCAGTGCCCAGTGACCCTTTCCGTGAAAAATGTTTTCCTGATATTCAGTCTGAATCTCCCCTGGTGGAGCTTGAGGCCATTCCCTCTTGTCCTGTCCCCTGTCACTTGGGAGAAGAGGCCAGCTCCCTCCTCTCCACAACTTCCTTTCAGGTAGTTGTAGAAAGCAATGAGGTCTCCCCTCATCCTCCTCTTCTCCAGGCTAAACAACCCCAGCTCTCTCAGCTGTTCCTCATAGGGCAAGTACTCCAGCCCCTTCACCAGCTTCATTGCTCTTGTCTGGACTTGCTCCAGAGCCTCAACATCCTTCTTGTGGTGAGGGTCCCAGAAATGAGTATATAATGAATAATGAAGTAGTTTGGAGCAACTCTGCTGAAGCTACTTTGCTGTGACTTCAGTTATGCCCTTTTAAGTGAGTGTAGGCAGTGGAACTTATTGTGTCTTCTGGGTTTCTACAGGTATGTCAGTCAGAAATGGAAGGTCAAAGGAAGCATACCCTACTCTGATGGGCAAGACTAGCAAACTGGTCAAACAGAATAGGAGAAGGTTGAGGTCCTCAACAACTTTTTTGCCTCAGTCTTCATTGACAATCTCTCTTCCCACAGCTCTCAAATGAATGGACCACAAGGCAGGGACTGCAGGAGCAAAGTCCTTCCCACTATAAGAGAAGATGAAGTTCATCACCACCTGAGGAACCTGACCAAGACACTCATCAGGATGTTTGAAAATTCATGGCAGGCATGCAAAGTCCCTGGTAATTGGAAAAATGGAAATATTGCTCCCATTTTTAAAAAGGGCAGAAAGGAGGATCCTGGGAACTATCAACTTGTCGGCCTCACCTCCTTGTCTGTGAAGATCACGGGACAGGTCCTCCTGGAAGATGTGCTAAGGAACATGGAGTACAGAGAGGTAATTTGAGAAAGCTGGCATGGCTTCACTCAGGGCAAGTCCTGTCTGACCAAGCTAGTAGCCTTCTATGATGGGATGATCACATCAGTGCACGGCAGAAATGCTGTGGATGTGATCTATCTGGAATTCAGTAAGGTTTTTAACACAGTCTCCCCCAACATCCTTCTCTCTAAACAGGAGTGATATGGATTTTATGGGTGGACTGTTCAGTGGATGAGGAATTGGTTGGATAGTTGTACCCAGAGGGTAGAGGGCACATGGGATGGGGCAACCCTCAATTTCAACACAGGCTAGAGGATGAACGGATTGAGAGTAGCCCTGCTGAGAAGAACTTGGAGGTGGATGAAAAGCTAGATGTGAGCTGACATTGTGTACTCACAGCCCAGAAGGCTAATTGTATCCTGGGCTGCATTAAAAGCAGCACGTAGAGGGAAGTGATACTGCCCCTGTTGTCCACTCTGGTGAGACCTCACCTGGAATACAGCTCTGGAACCCTCAACACTGGACGGACCTGGACCTGTTAGAGGGGGTCCAGAGGAGGGCCACAAAAATGATCAGAAGTCTAGAATGCCACTTCTATGAAGAAAGGCTGAGAAAGTTTGGGTTGTTTAGCCTGGAGAAGAGAATGCTCTGGGGAGATCTTATTGCAGCTTTTCATAACTTGGAAGAGACTTACAAGAAAGACAGGAACAGACTTTTTCACAGTATCTGTTGCAATAGGACAAGGGGAAATGGTTTTAAACTAAAGAAAGTAGATTCAGATTAGAAATAAGCAATAATTTTTTTACAATGAGATTGATGAAACACTGCCATAGGCTGTCCAGAGATGTTGTAGATGCCTCTTCCCTGGAAACATTCAACGTTACATTGGATGGTGCTATGAGCCACCTGATCAAGTTGAAGATGTCCCTGCTCACGGCAGGGGATTTGAACTAGATGACCTCTAGAGATGCCTTCCAACCCAAACTATTCTTTGATTCTGTGATTAAAGAAAAAAAGGAAATAATGAATAGGTCTAATTGATAGAAATTGTTAAATATATATATATATACTATTATAAAATGTTACGCAGTATGATGATATCATCTATTATGTACAAAACATATATAACGTAAATATCAACTGGCTGATTACCCAGCTTTTCTCTCACCCAATGCAAAGCTGGTAGGATCAGTAGCATGGGTTCTAGTCATGCATTCTCACCTTTATAGACTAGTTTTCTCTCAAAATCAGGGTAGCTCTATGCACTCAGCTCACCTCTGATCAGTTGGTAAAAATCAGTAGGATAGTTCTTTGGTTTGAGGCTTAGGGAGTAGAGAGTGTGGCTTGGTTTTGAGGTTGGGTTTTTTTTTTTGTTTTTTTTGGTTTGATGTTTTTTTAATAAACATCTCTTCCAAACACAAACTAGTCATCCAATGCAAGGTCTCTGTTCCTTCTCATAGGTGGGGAGGGACTGGGATCTGTTTATTTCCTGTTCCTCTCCGACAAACCTCATGTTAATGTCAGTTCCTACTCAAAACTTCTAAACCAATCCCTTGATAAGCTTCCTCCAGTCCACCTGCTTGGCTAAGATGCAAATTGCTGAGTGCTGTGAGGACTGAGCTCTCAGTGCACAGGTGATGGCCTAGATAAAACTAAAAATGCATCTCAGATTAGTATTTTACAATCAGCAGTAGTATTTATTAAGCCTAAACCAATCTCAGAACTGTACTACAGCAAAAATCGATAAGGCAACCCCAAACGGAGCAGAGAGTGCAGGTTACCTGCTCTGGCAAATGTAGTTAAAAGATTTCATTTCCTATATGCTCCAAGCATGCTGTCTCCCAGTTAATTCACACTTTTGTTTTTAATAGAGCTGTTACTGGATGTGCATTCCTCTTATCTCTGCAAATCCTTCATGATTTCAGCAACTTTCCAATACCTGAAGGGAGCCTACAGGAAAGCTGAGAAGAGACTCTTTACAAAGGCTTGTAGTGAGAGGACTTGAGGTAATGGGTATAAGCTGGAGAGGGGCAGATTTAGAGTAGACGCAAGGAGGAATTTCTTCGCTGTGAGAGTGGTGAGGCACTGGCACAGGTTGCCCAGGGAAGCTGTGGCTGCCCCATCCCTGGAGGTGTTCAAGACTGGATTGGATGGGGCCTTGGGCAGCCTGATGTAGGGGGTTGTCCCTGCCCATGGCAGTGGGGGTAGAACTAGATGATCTTTAAGATCCCTTCCAACCCAAACTCTTCTGTGATTCTATAATTCTATGATTCTGTAATCGTATTAATCTTTTACTGTGTGAAAAAAACCAAAAACATGATCAACCTTTTGTTGCTCATCTGCAGCTGCAGAGTGTGATGCTGTGGACCTAAATAACATAAATTCAGCATTACTGTATCACCTAGTAGCTGAGCTTGTGTACTTCGGATAATTTCTACTTTCTGCTCTGGGATACAAAACATCATATGTGTTTTGTGGTAGTAGCACATTTGCAGCCATCTGTAATTGCCTCCTACTTGCATATGCTTAGTCACTGCATACAAACATACACCTTCTGCTGAACTTTAGAATTAAGCTCCCCTCTAATAAAGCTCGTTATGTTTTATTGGCAAATGGTGTCCTACAAAGCCTCTTTTGACAACACTACAGTCCAGGAATCCAGATTTACCTCCAAGGAGGCCAGAGGAGTGAATTTAACCAAACCATTATTTTAAGCACTGACTTCCTCATGTGATCTAGTGACATTTTGATAGAAGTTTTATTATTGTCATCAGTTCTGCCAAGCAAATGAAAACATGCTAGTATGGAAAAAAAGTAATGAATTTCTTATTGGTAGAGCCAAAACAAATATCACAGGAGTACTATAAAACAATACAATTTAATAACTCTTTTTCTTTCCCTACATTTTAATATAGGTCTTATATGATCCTTCATGCAATTGCCAGATTATTTCTTCTCAAAATCATGGAATACTTAAAAATGTACTGACCTTTTTCCCTTCAGTCACCAGCTAGAATCCAAACTGATTGTTGTTATCTTATCTTTGAGTCTAGATTTTCCAAGGTGAACGTTTGAGGGGGAGGGTTTGCCAACACCCGAAGACATGAGAATCATCAGTACTCAGATTTCTGCTGTACTGATCACTACTCAGATCACTTCTGATCACTTAGATTTCTGTCTAAAGAAGTTTGCCTGCTCCTACCCCAAAATTTGATCATTTAGCCAGAATATAACTGTCTTTGGCAGTCACTATTAACTTAGGGAGAGGTTGTTTGGATCAGCGATCTCCAGGGCCTTGAAGCTGAGGAAATATGCTCCTCTTGGACTGCATCTTCTCCAGGACATGGTGTGATGGAGCTAAATGCCATGTTAATGTACTGTGGGAAGCCCTTATCTCCCAAACAGTTGATCTTGCGGTATCTGAACTGACACTTACAAATGGGCAGTTTCATCTTGAAGCAAGGAGAAAGCTAATAGTGAGTTGTAATTGAGGAGGAAGAACACATCTTGGAAACCTGACTTACTGCTAGCTGCAATAGCATCCCAGAAAAAAATTGAATACCTATATCCAATGTATTTCTTGCATTATGACAGCTATGTAGAAATCCCAGGAAACTGAAGAATGTCAAGCTGCAGACCGTCTCAAGTATTTAAGGATCTTTTTTCTCTTACAGTTTGCTAGTATGGAGCTTTTAAAATGAACTAAATTGCTTCTTCATCACTTCCATATTCTTCCAATCTGTGACATTTTATAGTGGACTAAGAAAAGCCTCTGGAAGCACATGTAGCCAAACTACAGCTGGCAGTTCAGTCTATGCTGATGCACAAACTCTTCCAGCCCTGTTCCTGTAGGGATTGAGCTCGCAAAGGACTGATATGCCAGCTACACCAGCAGAACTGCTGTCCTGGCATATCCTGAAAGCACTCCATGAAATCACTGCTGTATAATCTTGCTCTTCTTTCTCCCTCCTGGCAAAAGAAAAAGAAGCAACAGAGTCCACAATCAGTCGTGTCAAAAAGTTTTTAAGTGCAAAAAGTTTTAAGAGCCTGATTAAAATTTTTAGTACCTGTTCATGACAAAGAGGAAGTTTATTGCAGCCTGCTACTCCCATTTGATCCATGTCTTGTCTTTGTGAGAAAAGTCCAGCCTTTTGCCAATATCCAAAAAGAATTGGCAGGCTTCCTCAGGAGCACCCCGCAGACTTCTAGAGGAGGAATATTGCTGCGTGCTACATCCTGCAGGTTGAATTAAATTATATGGAAAATATTGCTCCTTATAAAATTACAACCACTTCATAAGAGAGTATTTTAGAAGCTGTTTTATGCAACAAGAGGTTTAAAGGATGGAAGTATGTGGTCCTGATACCCAGAGACAACACAGCTGTGTAGTTTTGTGACTGGTGAGCCCAGCTGACTGCACCACTGTGTCAGAGCTGGTGCTGGCACAGAGGAACCTGAGAGAATGCACAGCTGGGCATGCAGGGAGAGTCAGTGGTGCAAATCTGGATATATTTATTCTTTTATTGAAGTCATACTCACAAACTCTCCATCCTCGCTTCACTTCTCTATCCAGGAAAAGAGCTCTGCTCTATGAAAATACATTAAGTAATGTGAGATGGTCAAACACCAAAGTAATGGGGAACACAGAAGTACTTCACAGAATCACAGAACCATTTATGTTGGAAAAGACCTTTTAGATCATCGAGTCCAACTGCAAACTTAGCACTGCCGAGTCCACCATTTACCCATGTTCCTAAGTGGAATGGCTAAATAGAGAATGTTGTAGTTAAGATCTAGATTTTATGTTAATATGTAACATAAAACATGGTAATTTTGTCGTGACTTGATTAAAATACAAGCCTTCCAGAAAGAACAAGAGCAAAACATCTTGTCTCTACTCTGAGACTGTAGAAATAATTCTTAAGATGACAAAGAATAAGTACTTATTATAAAGTAACAATATAATTGGCTGGCTAAGATAATGAGCTGTTTTAAGAAGTTATCAAAGGACAAAGTAATCCTAAGGGAATAAGAGGCACTAGTTAATAAGAGACATGAATGCCATGCAAGACAACGTCAGTTTCTGGTTATCCTTCTCTAGATTTATATTCTTAATTGCACTACTGAAATTTGTCTGTAGACACTAGTTTTGTTTTTACTTTCACACAATGAGACTAGAAAAGCACATAGATAAGGCAGAAGATGCTGGGGAAAAAAACAGCAAATACAGCTTCTTAGTAAAACACGGGTTCTTAGTCTTGATACATGCATGAAGTGAGAAACATAGGAAGGAAAAGAAGGAATAAGAGGAGGATGTCTGTCCCTCCTTGCCCAGGGTAGAAATAGGAGGACGTGTTTCCAAGGGTAGAAGCAGGAGGACGTGTTTCCAAGAAGCCTCTGAGAACAGGATAGTAGGAATAGATTGAAGGGTCCTGTGGATCATGGCTGAGGGAGACATCAGGTGGTTACATGGGGCGAGGGTAGAAAGAAGAAGTGAAGCAGAAGGAATCTTCTGCTTTCCAGCATGTGTCAGCAACTTCATAGGAGTATGGGGTTTTGAAGATCCCCATTCTCATTTTCCACACACTAATTTTCAGTGCATCTCTGCTCTACAGCCCCACTCTTGCCCTTCGCCTTGGCCCCAGTTGTCCTGAATGGTTGAGATATTTGGTCCATGGTCTCTTTCCTAGTTTGATTTTCTTAAAAGGCATAGTTGGCTCACCTTTGTCTGCTTGTTTATTGAGGACCCTGAATGATTAGGATTTAATACAGGGATGGCTAACACCACACTTACATAAAGGTAAGATATGCATGTACAGAAGATCCTTCCTGTTTTTATTATTGGTGTAGGTGTAAATGTTGATATTACTTGCAATTTGTCACCATCTGTTTGCGATGTAAGTTAAAGTAGTTCAGCAATCTTGATCATGCCTAGTGGAGGAGGTTACACTAACTTAATTTCAAATTAGATGTGTTTTCTTTGTGCCAGTCCCCTGTTACCTTTCTGAATTAGCTGGTACATAACCCTCATTTGTCTATCATTATTCCATAAGTGACTTGCAGTGGTCTTTGATTTCCTCATTCCAAAGCACTGTCATTATTTAAGCTAATGCAGCTGTATATTGCAAGGGATAAGCCATAATTTTGTGTGTGTTACAATGACATGCCACTAGAAGCCTCTCAACAGGGTCAGAAGAAAAGAGAGGCACTAAGAGGTTTGTCTCACAGCCTTTCTTTCCCTTAAAGGCTTAAGCACTTGCTTTTCTCTTTTGCACTATTTTTTAACATTCTTTGCAAAGCAATTACTTGCAATTTCCTTTCACATACAAGAGTGCAGATTTCACTTTACTTGGGTGCTCATGTTTTGAGTCCATGCTGTCAGTTTACATCACCTGTATCTACTCCAACACCACCAGTACCTCATAGTTTCCAGCATTTTAGCAACTACTGTCAAAGCTCTCTCTTTTTTTTCCAGATAAGCCAAGGATTTGTGTGTTTTATGCTGCCTGGGCACCTGAAGCACTTTTGTACAGTCTGGAAAATTGAAGACTACTTTTATTATGGAGACTGAGACAATAGAAAGGAAACAATCTGAAACCTATCAAAATGTCCATGAAAACTCTGGCTGAGAAGATTATTTGGAAAAATCATAAAAAACCCTGTTTATCTCATCCTTGTTTTGCTTACCCCAGTATTCTTTTTCTCCTAGTCGCCAGGGTAAGCATAGTAGGCTGAAGTCTGTCCATTGAAAGGAGCCACCTTAAGGCTTTTGCATTATGCTGTGATCTAATCTTAGACAATCTTAGACTATAAATGTAGATTTGAAGTGTAGGTTTTTAATTTAAACTCTTGCGTGCGTAGCCAGTGGATATGCTGCACCCTGTGGTATATATTAGCAATAAGTATAATTTTATGTATGTGTGTATAAATAACTGAAAATTCAAAATAATATTAATAACAAAATAGTAATAATAGTAGAAGTGTTCAAGGCCAGGTTGGATGGGTTCTTGGGCAGCGTGGTCTAGTGAGAGGTGTCCCTGCCCATGGCAAGGGGTTGGAAATAGACCATCTTCAAGGACCCTTTCAACACAAACCATTCTATGATTCTGATTGGTGTCTCACTTGAGTCTTCAAAACTAGCCCTTTTTCTGCAGAGGTGAATTTTGCCCACTGAGAGCTTGTGGGTTTTTTTTCTCACTTTGTAACCACTGGTGTCTCACACAGCCATGTTCCTGCAACACTATTTATAACCTCTTTCACATCTAACATAACAGTTTGCTCTTCAAGTTCTCCTGGTTTGTTGTCACCCCTGCTCCATTAGCTGTGTGTTGCTCAGTAAGCTGCCTTAGACATTTCAGCACCTCAGATGCTCTGTACGATTATAATGGTTGGCCTTTGAAGAAGGTGGCCTCCTAAACCTTGTGCAGGTGTTGCTGTCTTGTCCACTAAACATTAACTTCTTTGGCCTCTCAGTCATTTGCTGTTCAGTTTAATAAAGCAAGTTTCATGCCTTGTCCTTTCCTTTTCATTTTCAATCATCCCCTGAAGGCTTCTAATTCACATTCGACAAAGAGCTCAACTTTTCCCGCATATCTGGTAATTGTTTTTAATATTTATGTGTATGAAAGCTTACAGCAGTTTCTATTGCAGGACTTTGAGTCATGCATGTGTTCTCCAGTATTTAGTTTATTGTTCTTTTTTGTTTCCTGTTTTTCTTGAACTTGAAATCTGATCTTAAATCTTTCAAAATCTTTTCATCTCAAAGATAATAGATTTGGCAATTACTCATTAAGTTACAAGCATAATGCACTTACTGTAACTGCCTGGAACTTTTCCTTGTAGGTATCTGAAAGGTTATCATATGCTGATCTCATTTATACCTCTTTAAATCCAGAAAGACTATGCTCAAGGCAGAGGAGAAACTGCTCCTGTTAAGTTCTTGGGTTCAGGATAAGAATCTGGGCCCAGCTTGTTTTAACTTTAGCCTTATTTCTTGGAGCAGAAGGACTCACTTCCCTGTACAGTGATGATTAATAACTTATGCATCTCAAAATAGAAAACACATCTGAACAAGAGCACTTCTAGCTCTTCCTATTATGTTTTTTTAGAAGTGATAATTTGTCTTGAATTAATTTATTTCTCATAACGCTTCTCTGTCAGGGGAGCCATAATAGCAGGAACTTTCATACTGGATAATAGCATGATTAGATGCTGATATTTAATGAGCACTTTGTTTGCATGTTAATAAATAATTGACTTTCACTACAAACCTACACACATTGAACTTTGTGTGGAAGACAACATGCTTCTTTCCATGGAAAAGTAGATGGAAATTAAAAGCTAATTTACAGGTATTTTTTTTTCTTTCTTAAAATTCCCTGTTGAAAGGTGCAGAAGAATCTTCTATTCAGTACATTATCACTCTGTTTTCGTGACACTTCAATTTTCATGGAGCTACAGTACTTAAAGTGTCTTTAGGTGTCTGTGCCTAACTTTTATCTGAAAAACACTTTATATACTATTGTGATAATTGCATTTCAGGGGAGGCTGGAAGGCTAAAGAGTTAGTTTTTAATGATGGATAGAAGAACACAATTTTAAATGCACACATGTAAGGAAATTGAGCAAAATCACAGATGCCTCTCTATGGATGTTCACAAATGGTATAGAGATGATTATGATGAGGTGTCTCATTCACTGCTAGTGTGACAGCACGTTTATGTAGAGACATACTTATAGCAGATCTACTTAGAAATGTTCCACATGGTTAATTATTCTTAGGCTTCTACTATTTCATTCTGTGACACTTAAAGCTTCTCCTTCTTCAAAGTATTTTTCTTCGGCTTCCTCCATGTCTCTCATCATCTCACTGCAACCTTCCCTTACAATTTACCAGTGGAATCAGTTTTGACTTGTCATTTGTCCCCATCCCCCCAAATCACTTTCACCTTTCCCTACACTCTTTCTGTCCACGTGGCCTCTGCCTATTTTTCATGGATGTCCTTCAAAGCTTATGGGCTGATAATGACAAGGCTGTAGGTGAGTCATGACTGGTAAAATACTTTTTTCTTTAATTTAAATTCACACTTCGTTATGTCACTAAAACTGAGTGTTACCTGGAGAAGAGGTAGTCATCATATAATTTCAGATTTGCTTTTTGTTTTGTCAACCTTCCTTGTCTGTCTGACTGCACTTTTTAGTGGGACAGATCTCTGGAAGCAGCCACTATATAACATACAGAACCCAGTTCAGCAAAGTACTTGACCATATGACTAACTTAAAGCATCTGTTTAAGACATATGCGTATGGGCTTTGATGACTGCTTTGCCAAGCCATTTATGTGTCTTTCTAAAAAAAATATAATGATAATATGCCAAGAATTTGAAATGACCATGAGACACTCATTAATGAATATGCCTCCGTGGAATATTTGCTTTTCCAAATAGGCTTTCACTATTCCTTCTCTTTCTGTGCATGGAATTTCATAGCAGGGACTGAGTTATTTAAGTGATGCATAACTACGTAGCTTAGTTATGCTTGCTAATAATCATGTGAAAGATCTCTTTATTATTGCAAAGGGATGAACCGGGAAGAAAAAGAATAAAGTACAAAGCAATAATACAGTGTGATGGCTTTTCTGGTTTTAGTGGCACATCACCCCAGTACAGCCAGTGCCAAAACAATGAAAATGAGGAGAATCTGACTAATGCTACTTAGAAGTCTGCAGTCCAAGCTGAATTAAAGTTTAGATTTTGTTCAAGCAAAGATTGTTAGAATGCCAGTATTTCAATCAGAAGAGAGACTAAGAGGCTGCAGGGAAAGAGAGAAATGAAACTTATGTATTCACAGAGGGGAAGAAAATGAGATAAGATTTCCATTACATGGGTTACTCATGGGACTAAGCTGATGGGGGTATCCTGTGAATGAGAAGCTGCATCCCAGCTTGGGCCCTGATCCTGCTAAATTCACTTCCACGTCACCTTGGTGAGGCTTCCTCCTTTGCTTCAGTGAATGAGCCCACTGATCAAAACTATTATAATGAATGAGTATCTAATTGCATTCAGTCCCAGAGTGGCTGCTGCTTGCTACTGTCATGGGGCAGGGGAAAAGCAAGAATTAATTGTGGTCACATGGCTATTCCCAGGACCATTCCTGAGCTGACTCAACTCAGGCTACATGTTTTGGTGCTCTGTGGAGGAACGTGGTTCTTTTCGTCTGTCACCGATCTTCACTCTGAGGACCAATGCTCTAGTTAAATGGCATATGCAAAATGGACAGGCTAAGATTATGTCCTTCACAGCACACAGGCAAGAAATCAGAAAAGGAAGTACTACAGTGTCACTGAGAATATTCATTTCCCCCAGAAAAACAAATTGAAATGAGAATCCCTCATTGAGCAACCACAAGCCTTAAATGCAGGAGAATAAAAGAAGAAACCATGTCATCATGACAGTCTCCAAATCACAGAATATGCTTTTCCTGGGAGAGTTCTCTGTGGTGGTGGTTGCCTAGAGCAATATGTAGTGGTGTGATATGAGTGGAGGCAGTACTAACCCTGTTTAACAGTGGGCGTCTGTAAGGCTCCATCCCTGTTGTTGTCATTTGTGGTGAAAATTGGCCCTCATGTAGAACAAGCCCTCCAGAGAACATCTTTTCTCTTCCTACTGAGAAGATCAACATGACTTTGACCTCATCCTGAAGGGCCAGTTCATATTACCCACTAATGCAAAGGGAAATAGTAGAAGACACAGGGAATACAATAGTTTAAAACTAAAGGAGGATAGATTCAGAGTAGATATAAGTTGAAATTTTTTATGATGAGGGCAATGAAACACTGGAACAGGTCATCCAGAGAGGTGGCAAATGCCTTATCCCTGGAAACATTCAAGGTCAGGTTGGTCAGGGATTCCAGCAAAATGATCTAATTGAAGATGGCCCTGCTCATTCCAGGGGGGTTAGACTAGATGACCTTTAAAGGTCCCTCCTAACTCAAACCATTTTATGATTCTGTGATCCTGCTGTTGTTCCCCAATGTGAAACTATTATCACAAGAAACACATGAGCTTTCTTCCAAAGAAAAAGTGTCTTGGGAGAAAAAAACATCTGTGCTTATAGAGATGGCAGGAAGGATAAGGTCAAGAGATAAAATAAAGCCCACTGGAGATGATAGAAGCCTGACTTTCATGGCCCAGTTTCTCAAACTTTGAGAAAAACTTTATTGAGGTTAAGTGCCTATTCGTATGTTCTTCACCAGGTGCCCAGGCACCTAGTGTTGTCTTCACAGACATGTCTGCTCTTTGTCCATACTTTGATTTGATCAACTGCGTTTTCTCGAGTCACAGCAATTCATATACACCCTCTGCTTTATCATTTACAGGATCGAGGAGAATATTATCACTCTCCTATTACAAAATTGGACTGCAGGAAGAGTAGGGAGCAGAGTGTTCCTCTCCTGGAGATTGGTGATGATCTGATGCAGTGTTTCAGCACAGGTTTCTTGCTATCTGGGATGCCCGGTCTTGCTTATTTTACTAATTGCCTGATATCATGCTTTGGGATCAGGAATTTTCTCTCGCCTCAGAGTGGTGAAGACTTGTCTTCCTCTATGGTATGGGGCATAGATCACTTTGTAGTGCTGGCCTGACTTTTATGTAACAAACTCCTGCTTTTGGAGGGTCATAGAACATTGATCATGGCATTAATTTCTCCTGCTGCCTCCCTATGGCCATTATAATAACAGCTTTTGATCTTCCACTAGGACTGAAATTTGTTAGAAGTATCCTGTGGTTTGCAGTGTGGGAACATGCAGCACACATGATTGATGGGTTTGTCAGACCTGAGTGCAATGAGACTGATGCAAGTGTGGTCACAGTGTTGAGCTCAGCAACCAATGGCATTGTTTATCCATTCACAGACTATGAGAGAAACTCAGACTGCTGCCACTTATTCCTCAGGAGCTTCTACTTGTCCAGGAAGATAGCAGCCTCACATGCCTTGCATAGTCTGTGCAGTACAATGTTCACATGGAAAATCTGAGTGAATAGAACCAGATTTCCCAGGGAGGAGATGGCTCTGGAAGATTTCTGAAGGAGAAAGATGAAGGTAAAGCTTTGGAGTTATACCTTTAGTGAAAAACAATCTCTACTGTTGGTAGTAACCATGTAAATCTACTTGAACGAGAACAGTAAAGTATCTTTATTTTTTTGTCTTTCATTAACAGAACACTTAGGCATAAACCCCATAATTTCCAAGTGAGTCACTGGATAAGAGTAGATTTCAAAGGAGCTACCATGAAGTTTACAGCAGGTGGAAGCAGCTAAAAAATGAGATAAAGATGAGGCATTTCATGTTCATAATCCAGTCAGCAACTTCCATCCAGTCAACTCATACACATATTGCATTCATGTGGGAGACTGTAAAATACGGTGGGGTTTTATGGAATGAAAAATGCAGGAACATTTAGAACTACACATGGACTCTAAGTTTCTTAGCTCATCATTTAATTTTTCCTTCAAATATATTCCTTTTTGAAAACATACTCTTTGTTGGCCTGTATTCTCCAAGGCAGAACAAGATTCCCCAGCATGTTTGGAATTGTCGAGCTGTGTAGACTAGATCTAAATCTCACTGAAATCAGCACGAACAATTTCAGTATCTTCAGTGTGACAAGGAAGAGGTCCTTAAAGCATACATTGCTCAGGTTATTTTATCTTCTATATCTTTATAGAGATAAAGGCATGATCAGTAACAAGGAATCTTACTTAACCTAGTGGTGGTACCAGCAATGTTAGTGCCTTAAGAAAGTTACAGTCTCAGTGCCTACCTGTCATGAAGAGACTCTGGGAAGTGATGCAAAACCTTCTAATGGAAGTCCTTGTTAACAGCATCATCTGCCTCTTGATTGTTATTGAAACACTAACCTTGCAATGGTTAAGCTGATTTCTGGGTTTTTGGATAATTTCATGCAAGTAGAGTTAAAGAAGCCCTTCGAAACCTGCAAATGAGAGTTTAGTCACCATGAGATAAGAAAACTGCACCAATACTTCTTACAGATGCCAAAAAGGGCAGCCTGGTTCTCCTTTACTTCTCCTTTGCTCCTGGCATCTGTGGTGCTTAGCATAATTCTGCAAGGGACTAAATCAACCTGTTGACCCACCCTAAAAAAATCCACCCTTTTTTACTGGATTAGTCCTCCACAGTTTTTTGAGCTGGATTAATTCACAGAGGGTTTGTACAAATGCCCACAAGAAAGAGATGGAACTCTGCAGTTGTAGGCATGAGCTGGTGGAGCATATCCGTTTATTTTCAGAGATGTGAGAAAGGACTCATGCTTGAAGGCTTCTCTTTTTCCATATATATCAAAAGGTCTGATACATGCTAATACATTCCCTCTACAAACTTGCCTACTTTATCCTTAGACCATCACAACTTCAATATTACTACTCAATAATGCATATGGTGATCCCTTTAGTCACTAAGGGAAATACCCAGGAGCCATCCTGGACTGAATATCCTCTGTGAAGACCTTTGCAAAGGCTAGTTATTATGTGGAGTGGACAATAAAGGGAAATGAGATTTATGTTTGCTTATCCAGAAGGCCAGAGAGAGTTCATAGATTATTCTTTGCACAGATAAGCCAGATGTAAAGTAAACACTCCTCACTGGAAAGTATCTGCTGTTTGTTTTCCTAACTTTAACCATGTGGCTAGCAAAAGCAGAATAAATTAAAGACAGGCATTTTAACAATAACTCCTGTTACTTGTCATGAAAAAAACTTAAAATCTTTTCTACTCACTGCATGAAACACATGCTAATGTGGCTATAAAGCTTTTTTGTAAGTGAAAACCAGTGAGATTTCAAGCCTATCCCGTCAGATATTCATCATTACATTAGACCAGAGCCGTCAACTCATTTTAGTTAAACCACTGCTCCCATGCCCTTTATTTGGGCATTACTGATGTTATGTCAGGATTTCAGTGAAATTAATTAATGCAATAGTTGTCCAAAGGGAGAGCTGGAAGTTTGGAGGGGAAAGTTCTAGTGCTTTCCAATTTTGCTATAGAAAATTCTGAACAAAGTCCTCAGTGAATATAAATTAGCATAGCATGGCTCTTAAAAATGCCACTCACTACCCATCTGTGTCTTTAGGTTCATAAACATTTGCGGGAAATCCCTCTATCCTCTCCACCAAAACTGTTTACAGATTACTTCAAATTAATCTGTGATTAGTTATTTTCCTCATCCCTGTCTTTTTCAAACGTGACTAAACTTAAAAAATTTAAATTGCCAGACTCTGGACTCTTCATAGTAAGTTATCTAACTGTGCCTTGGTATTTCGGAGCTAACAAAAGTGTGATTTTACAACTAATCCTATTTGATAAAAATTTCCAGTCACAAGAATAAAACTTTAGTATCTATTTTTTCTATTAAAAAATTGTGGTGTGCTATAGGGTAGCTAGAAACATAGGGATGGGTGAGCATGGGCCCCAGAATGAAAACACGAAGACCTGGTTGTTGGAGCTGGTCTGATGCCACGAGGTAATGATATTTGTGATAGCTGCTGCTTCCTTGGCAACACGGCAGCATGATTTACTGCAATAATAGTAAAAGCAAATGCAGAGCTTTTGTTTAACTTCAATGCCATGAGCTACTTGTTGATACTGGGGAGAAGAGAGTGAGAAGTTCTTTGACTTCTAGTTGAGCACATTACTGAATCACAGAATCACAGAACAACCAGGTTGGAAGGGACCCATTGGATCTTCTAGTCCAACTATTCCTATCTAACACTAAACCAAGTCCCTCAAGACCTCATCCACCCGTGTCTTAAACACCTCCAGGGAAGGGGAATCAACCACCTCCCTGGGCAGCCTATTCCAATGCCCAATGACCCTCTGCGTGAAAAACCTCCTCCTAATCTCCAGCCTAAATCTCCCCAGGCGGAGCTTCAGGCCATTCCCTCTCATCCTGTCCCCTGTCACTTGGGAGAAGAGGCCAGCTCCCTCCTCTCTACAACCTCCTTTCAGGTAGTTGTAGAGAGTAATGAGGTCTCCTCTCAGCCTCCTCTTCTCCAGGCTAAACAACCCCAGCTCTCTCAGCCGCTCCTCATAGGGTCTGTTCTCCAGCCCCTTCACCAGCCTCGTTGCTCTTCTCTGGACTTGCTCCAGAGCCTCAACATCCTTCTTGTGGTGAGGGGCCCAGAACTGGACACAGGATTCAAGGAGCGGCCTCACCAGTGCTGAATACAGAGGGAGAATCACCTCCCTGGACCTGCTGGTCACACCATTTCTGATCCAAGCCAGGATGCCATTGGCCTTCTTGGCCACCTTGGAAGTATATTAAGTATTAAAAGAAGTCAATAAAGGCAATCATGGTGTTCATGTTTAGGGTTCAAGCTCACAGAGCATGCACAGCGCTCAACTTCCCCGTGATTCAGAACGTAGGAGAGTTCTCTGTGCAGACTACAATACCTGCCAACCTCCCAACTCAGGAAAGCAGCACAGCTGAGGTCACTGAGCAGAGCCAGTGGCAGAGTCTCTGGTTCAGGTTTCATGCTGGGCTTAGGTCTCTGGCTGGTGACTGCAGCTTGAAGGTTAGATGAATTGCTGGACTAAGGTGGCTGGAGATGTTTGTTTCTGGAGTATGTCAGCAGGAGAGGGTAAAGGTACAGCACTGGTAGAGCTGAAGAGTTGAGTTAATTAGAGCCTGAGATGGCTGCACGGTCCTGCTGAGATGTGGTGGTGTTGTGGCTGAGATGGGGAGAAGGGCCAGGATTTGGAAGAGGAAGGGTAGAGATCCACCTTTACAGTGGGATTGTCCAAGGCACAAAAGACTGGGACAGAGCTTTGTGTTGATAAACAAAACCTGTTCCTGGTCATTGTGGTTGAGATCTGGTCCTCTGTACTGGATTAGGATGAAGGTTTGGGCAAAAAAGTGTGTCTGCTACTTCTACAGGATCCACTAGAGAAAAGCAGAGGCTGGCAGGTAATTGTTCCAAGTTTTGAAGATTATCAAGACTAATTGTAACGTAGACTGGAGTTAACACAGTGAGAAATTGTTGAACCATGCAACATCACAGCACTGAATTGAAGGCTGGTGTTAGACATCAGAATCATCTTTAAATTTTGAGATCACTACATCTGATTAGGATTACGTGATCAGATACTGGCGCTGGGCATCTTGACTCTGCTGTCATGTTTCATCTGAATTTCCACTGTCTATCCTATGCTGATGAGCCAAGCCACCCATGAAAGAGTGGGATCAGCCAGGGAAACCTCAGCAGGGAAATGAAGTCCCCTGATATGACATGAGCTCTGCCACTGGCTGCCCATGTAAGTAGCTCTGTGAGGGCTGCTCAGCACCAAAAATGGACCATGAAATACTGTCTGGTTTCCAGCAGTGCATACTCACCTGAAGATTTCTGCTTGCTTGTTTTATGATGCTCTCCTACCTAGGAAAGTAAAGTAATCCTAAGCCCCTCTTCACATGGACATGCAAAGGTTGAATGTGAGGAGTAGGGAGGTCCTGGCAGAGGCAGTGGCCACCTTTGCTCCTTCTGTCTTTCATTCATCCCTTGCTCCTTGCTGCCAAGCCCACTAAAGGGAAGGAATTTCATCTAGATAGGCCTCCTATCTGCTCTAGTAGAGTTCTTCAGGAATACATCTTTATTAGTGTATTAAATACAGTCTAATGCCAAAGAGCATTGAGCAGCTTGGGTCCCTACCATCAGGCAACTCAATCTTCCCAAACAGGGTAGCCCCATGCCATCATCCTCAACCTTGTCCATTCTAGGAACAGATCCTGAACCCTGATACAAGGGAACATACATTTGAATGGTGGTACTGCTGCTCTGGAACAGTGTTAGTAAGATCCAAGTCGGCCTTCACTATCTGATGCAAAATATATCTGATGTCTTAAGGTTTTTTTCCTGTGCAAATAACACTATATTGTACATCAACAGTAAGCATCACTGTCAGAATGACAGAAATATTTGGGGACAACTATAGGGTAGAACTTACCCTTTCACCTCCCTTACATTTTGCAACTATAAAAGTGTTGTTGTTTATTCTTTATTAATCTGCACCAGTTCTTATTTCATAAGACCCCTTTGTGGCATGTGCTGCTGGAGCACATTTGTAAAATGAAATTAGCAAAGAGGACACAGATGCTGTTCTGCATTTTCTTTTTAGCCATACATTCTCTTTTTAGCCATTATAAACAACGTCTCTTCATATTAAGATACACCTTTCTGTCTCTTATTGGTTTTAGAGCTGATTCTTTTCAGTATGTTTTCTGTTTGGGGAAGCCTGTTCTTGTTTAAGCCTTCCCACTACTGTACTTCATGTGAAAATAACATTGCTTTCACATTCAGTGCACATATCTCAAATCCATGTGTATATTAACAAACTGATGCAAGGCCAGAAGGATTATTTTGCACTAAAACCTATACTGACAGTCATCAAGTGTACTTTGACTTGTGTATAACAAGGGAAGAGGTAGCAGCCCCCTGAGCAAAAGTGCCTTTGCTACTGGCACCTTATCTGAGCACATTAATAAGAGTCCACAAGCTGATGGTAGTGGATGCTCTGCTGTCTTTAACTAAGACTTTATTGCAAATAGTTCTTCCTTGCTGAAATACACCTTAAACACCTCCATGGAAGATGACTCAACCACCTCCCTGAACAGGTTGCCCAGGGAGGTGGCTGAGTCACCATCCCTGGAGGTGTTTAAGGCATGGGTGGACAAGGTGCTGAGGGGCAAGGTTTAGTGTTTGATAGGAATGGTTGGACTCGATTATCCGGTGGATACCTTCCAACCTGGTTAATCCATGATTCTATGAGCTACACGGCATTCAAAAGCTCTAGCACAGATTACATAGGACAGAAATTTAAAATATTTTTCTGTCCAAGATCAAAAGAACTCATCCATATTTCTGATATTGTTTTATAACCCTGATGTTAAGGCATTATGACTTCTATGAAACGTTGATTTGGCTGACTATGTTTGATCTGTTGATGAGAAGATATATTTAAGATGAGAGCTTTTTGTTCCCCCCACCCCCCCAAATCAATCTAAGTCACGTTTTTTTTAATAAGATATATGCCCCTACCAAATATATGTTTTAATGGCTAACTGTTTTAAGATTGTTACTCTAAGCTTCTGAGTAGAGAGCAACAGATAACAACACGACAACAGTGTGTGTATGCGTGGGGTGAGGGGGAAGGGGTGCTATAATTGCCCCAAACGGGAAGAAGTTTATCATGAAGCTGTGAACAGCTGTTGTTAAGCCTCATTCAGAGCAGAAGAATGCACCTCCTGCTGTTTCTGTTCATTTGAGACATTTCTGTGCCACATGGTGTCCATCACGCTGAATGCTTTCCCTATGGGCTGTGTGGCTAATAAGACAGACCAAGCTTTATGTTGAACAGTGAGATGTCTTGAGTCAGCATGTCATGTGCAATAAAAAACTATGGAGTTGAGTGATGAAAATGAATTTAGGATACTACAGACTTGCTGATAAAAATTTTCTCCAGCAGCGAACATCATACAGAAAAATGAAATTGTCCTGCCTGATCAGTATTTTGTTGTTTTAGTTTTGGGAATGGGACATTATTCATGCAGGAGGTAGGGTATTAGTCTGTAACAGATCTTTAAACTGGGACTCTAGTCTTGTGTTTAGGAAACTGGAGAGGTTGATTGAGAACAGGCCTATCTGAGGTGAAGTACAATCTTTGTGATGGACTGCGATGGATTTATGTGTATCAAGCCACCACTTAGCTTCAGTGTTGAAGCAAATACCACCAAAAAAAATCAGCAATCATTAATTATTTTGGAGAATACTTTAATTTTACCTTTCCAATTCTAAGTGGCATGCCTGCGTTAAAAAGTTTCAGAAAACACACTTTAAAGCAGATCATAACCTGAGAATTCTTTCTGCTGTACTATTTGAAGTATGAGACTGTTTTCCCTGCATGCTTTTTGATTTCTCTCTAAGTAAGACAAGGCAGAACATTTCCAGAACCAAAACAGCAATCTTACAACAACAGCTGCCTCTCTCTAGTTCAGCTGGCAAGCACCTTCACCTATCCTTTTCTCTTTTTTTTTATTGCTGACGCGGTTTTGTCTCACTAGATTTTCTGAAAACAATCAGACACCTGTCAAGTGGCAGTCCTTTCTGACTGCACTGGGGCTGAACTTTGGGGAAAGGTCAAACCATTTCCAATCATCCTCTTTCACATGCAGCCTTCCTTTAAAGCAGCTCTCAAAAAAATAATTCAAATGCAGGCAAGAAATTTGCAGCTGGCTTGTATGAGGGAGTGTGTGTGAGACAGTTTATATAGCTGTGTTCATGAGCAGAGAATAGGAGCTGGAAGAGGTCCAATTGGTGCCTTATGTATCTTGTCAAGTGCTCCCCTCCATCCTCATCCTGTCCCTTCTTCACTTACATTTCATTTCAAACCGTCAGCCCAATGCTCTTCATCCTGCTTGATTGTCACACAATCACTCCACCTCAGCTGTCAGTCTTAGGATGACATGCATGTGCTTCAGAAGTGCTTGCATCACATGATGGACTCCTGTGCAAATATCTATCTTACCCCCCTCCAGAGACAGGAGAGGGATGACACTAGCCTCAGCAGTCTGAAAGCAGTGGATTTATAGGAACAGGTATTGAAAGCTGGAGGACAGCACCTCATTTGCAAACACTTTATCAGAGACAGCATGAGGTACTATTTTCCTTCATAAAGGCCGGGGATGTCTCAATTGCTTAGAGCAGTTTATCAAAGAACCACCAACTGTGCTGTTTTCTTATCAGTGCTCAGCCCAATATCACAGCTAATCTTTTTTTGGCCCTTATGTTTTTAAAACTGATAGTTAGCAACTAAAAGGTACTCAAGGTTTTCATATAAAAATGTGGAGCCTGAGAAACTTTTTCAGAGTTTCAACTGGCATGAAATATGCAGGCCTACTGAGGCTTTGTCATTAACTTCAATACAGGTAAGATTTCACTTTCTATGTATCCAAATCACAGCTGATCATCTGGAGAACAGAGGACCTTTCTTTCATATCTTGTCTCTTTAGATCATCGACTGTTAAAGGTATTTTCTTATAAACTAATAGAACAAAAGCCTCTGCTCAGCTCAGACCAAGAGGCAGCAGATTATTAGTGCTACTTCTGACAACCTGACAAAGAGAACCCTTGATGCTTAGTATAATGAAGAGGTGAGAACAGGTAGGTATTTTGGCCTGCTGGTTGCTTTGAATGCAGAAGTTAAAATTTTCAAAAAGCATAGAAGAACCATTCCACAAATACTCATTTTGTTTATCAAGCATTTTGGAAGACAAAAGCAAAATTTGCTCTGTGTATGGGGCATATATGCATGCATGTACACACACATGTGTGTATGTGTCTTGGAAGCTGCTTGCAATATCATAGTGAAGCAATCTCCTAGAGCTGAGCTCTGGGTCATCTGGGGAAATACTGACTCTGCTTTTTTCAATTTGCTGAGAAGAAACATTCCATTTTTTGAGTCTGACTCAGTGAAAAGGCTGATAGTAACCTGACTGAAAAGTCTGCCTTTTGAATAAACACTGACTGGTTTATCCAAAAGGCAGTAAAATCACCTTTGTTTTGATGGATTCAGCTGCAACGTTGAGTAATAAGTTGAAAAATAACATTGCACAGACCAGTCAAGGCATCTCTGCATGATCAGACTCAGTGTTACACGAGCTGACAGCAGCCTGTGGTGGGAAGTTACCCACTGACAAACTTTTTCAAACCAAGCCAGCTCCATACTTGTTGTAATACAAGTTACAATTGTCTTACCGAGTCCCCTCTGAGAATGGTTTATGTGTAAATGATTGGAAGTGCTTTCTGGAGCCTTTTCAGCTTTGGTCTCTCTGCTTCTAAAAATGACAAGCCCAGAAGTGGAATGGCACTCACAAGGTACACTGCAGACCACATCTTTTCATACAACTAAGTGAAATGCTGCTGTTAGTGTGTTGTAACCCACAGATATACATGAATCACTTACTGCTGCCATGTTGCATAATAACATTGGGCAGGCTTTTTATCACAGCTCAGACATGACTGCAACCTGCACCAGGGTACCTGGAAACCTATCCTGACACAAGCCCTGCCCCAGAGGAGAAATGCAAATGGAGACCTAGAGAAAGGCTCCTGTGTTTGCAAACTCATCCACTTTTCCAACTACAGAAAGAGTTGTAAAGACTGGAAAGCCGATGTAATGCAAAATATTGTGTTTGCCTATAGAACATGTCTTGTTCATATCTTTAAACACAAGATTACAACCACATTATCAAAAATGCACTTGTATTTCACTGCATAGCCATTTTATAAAAGCCTATTTTCTCTGTGTGAGATCCTCCTCGCTGTACAAGAAAGTGATCCAAACCAGACTCAAGAATAGTGAGATACAGTCTTTGCAGAGAAACAAAGGTGTCTATATAGTCTTTAAAATCTCAAAAAACGTAAACATTCATTTTACCTTGTGAGAACTGAAGCCCTGAAGATGTGATCCCTAATGTGGATGAAAAGCTTGAGAAGTGTGAACCTGACATAGTGCTCCAAGTTAGGCTGTGCTTGATCATTTTGCCATCATGCTTTGTATTCAGGCTCTCTGTCCAGGGAGTTTATAGAACCTTATCGGATGATTAATGTCTGTAACAAGTATTTTAGATGGTATTATAGATAGATGTAAGCCATTACTGTAAGTAACCTATTGATCTGTTAGTCTTGCTGAAAAAACCCAGAACAGTGACATCTCATTAAAAGTGCACATAACATGAAAGGTGACCCGGCTTGCCCTAGGATGAGGATGCTCTCATCATAGAGATTTCAGATAAATTCTCCTTATCTGTCAGCATGTCTCATCTCTTGCTCAACAGTTGTCCTATTAGCTCTCACATAAATCTTTTCTGCTTACCTACTTGGTTTTGATGGGTAGGATAAGTTTCCCCTGGGTTTATTTACTGCAACGTCCTGAAAATAACCTCATTAATTTTGTGCCATATTCCAGAGACACCATGCAGAGCTAGTCTGTAGGGCTGTGCATATGTAGCAGAAGGTAGCATGGGGCAAAAATCCCTGACCATCTCTGGGCAAGGTGAAGCAAGTGCCAAGGAGGTAGCAAGGTACAAACAGGAGCTTCTTGCTTGTCCCCAGCAACACAGCTCTCTGCAGCAGTATTTGGGCAGGCACAGCAGCACTAGCATGATGAGAACTGTGTCTCTTGTCCATCCAGCCCCCAGACAGTTCTTAGGTACAGACTCTTTAATATGACTTGGAAGCAATCCCTGGACTCACCTTTCCTGAGAAATCCCACCTCCCCCTAGTTCGTAGTTGCCCACAGCCTTGGGTTCCCTTTTATTTAAACCCAGTCTGGCCCCAGCACGCTGACTTGCCTCTCCCTAGCAGTCCGAGTGTGCCATGATAGGAATGGTTGGTCTCGATGATCCTGTGGGTCTTATCCAACCTGGTGATTCTGTTATTCTATGATATGATGGGGAAACTGTGGATTCAAAGCCTCCAGATAGCCTAGATTTCATGCCTCCTACTTCCTGGGCATGTTTCATAGCCCATACTGTGAAAGGTGCCTGTATGCATGCCCTCACAGCTGCTGCAGGAAATTAAGGGGTTCAACCTCACCAACTCACCCGTACCCAATAGATAGGTGATATTTCAGAGACACCCCATTTCTTAGCAGTGCTGCTTGCTTGACTCCCTGCTCAACATGTCAACTCTCATTTGGACATACTCAGCTTTAGTATCTCTTTCCTATGTACAAGTAATATACATCCATATACTGAGGTGCCTATATCAACTCTAGATATCACTGGGATACTTAAAGTGTTCACCCTGAATGACTTAAGCATTATGTACAAACAGAAAGTTCCCAGCTCTCTCCTTATCAGCCTGTCTCCTCGCTACCAGGAAAGTCAATAAAATGTTTTGTCTGACTCTGGGTTCCTCTTAAATCCTGGAAGTCTCTTACTTGGAATCCATCTAAAGCATCTGAGTCATTGCCATGTGAGCACAGTACAGTCCAAACTCTAAAGCTGGCCCTCCTTCAAAGCAGGAGGTAGGGCCAGAAGATCTCCAGGGATCCCTTCTAGCCTACATTTTTTCCTGTGGTCAATGAAGAAACACCTGTGGGGCTGATCTAGTTGCAGAAATGATTCTGGGACCAGACTATGACCTGTATTGTAATGTCAAAGTGAAGCCCAGAGAAAAGTTCATCTCTGCTTCTGAGATTAGGATCCAACGTCTTTCAAGTTTCATGTCATACTTTATTGTTATAAAACCCCTGAGAGCACTGTCAGACAAATCCTGATATGTAGAAATATATAGGTTTTACTTCTGATAATAAAGTTATAAAGGAATGTCTGATAAGGAAATGTCCAACTTCCACTCAAATATTTATAGCTGTGGGCTTATTCTGGATATGCCAGTGTATTTGGAATCACTCAAGTGGGTTTTCTGGCTACTTAACATACAATAAAACCCCCACAATTTTATTTTCTTTATTTTTTAAACATTTGTAATCAAAACCCAGAAGGAGAAATAGCCATCACAATGGATAGAGAAAACATTGAACAATAAACAGATTTTGCAAAATGCCCTTTACATCCCAGATGTGGACTGCTTGAGAGAAAGGATAGACTCAGAATCAAACTTAACTGGCCCCAGCTATTCCCTGTGAAAAACTGCCTAGGACTCATACCTATCTGTAGTGAGAGAGCTCTTGCTCATGTTTGTCAAAATGCAGTAGAAGGATGGTGTAGGGAGATGCCATCTCTCCAGCCATCTCAAGATTTATAGATTAACAACCACACCTTGAAATACCATCCTCCTGTGAGCTAGGCAGCCAGTCAAGGGACTGGTGCATACTTTCATGTGTGGTCAGTATCCAACTCTGATTTACGAGCAAGTGCTATGTTTCATACTGATCACAGATGCCTCTGCTTTTGACAGCATGATCTCATTGCTGTTTAAGTGAAAGACAACTGTTATCGTATACTGTTGGTAAGCAGGAGAACTGTGGAAGAATATGAAGTGATCAAGAGCCAGAAGTTATTCTCCATTACAACACCCTCTCTGGCAGGCTCAAGGAATGCTACCATCTACTAGAGGTACACTTCCAACTGAGCAAGGAGCCAGTAATGTGGTCCCTATGGGCGGCAGTGGGCAAAGCAAACAGACAGCCTGGCAGTGTGCCTTGAATGAGCACAAGGAGGCAAGTTATAGAGCTGGGTCTGAACAAAGAAAAAGTGAGTGATTTAAAACAGGAAAACCAAGTTTTGCAAACCAGTACAGTGTGTCCTAAAACCCAGTAAATATCACTGAAATGATTTAATGATTTTTATATAAGTCCATGCTACCTTCCCCCTGACTGGACTGTAACTACCTGGCTCCCATGTTCTTACAGGCAGTTGGGCACTACTTTGCCTTCTGCATCCATCCTTCTCATGCTTCTTTCTCTTCAGTTTCTAGCCACAATGCAGCTTCTTCCCTTTGCCTCCAAAGAAGTCTCCATAAGAGCTTTCTGACTCTACAGCAACAAACAAAGAAGTAAGGGATGGTCTCAGATTAGAGAAATGAGCTTTCATAGACTGCTCCAGCTGGTGACAGTGGCAAAGCTATAAACAGCCTGCTAAAGATGTTCCCAAAGACTTGCTCAGCATGATAACACAAGGCTGGGAGCCAAAGATGAGGTAATATAGTAATTACTTTACCAACACAATAGATGAGCCAAAAGCAGACTGCGAAGCGAAACACTTAATTTTAAGAGCATTTATTGAACTTCTGAGTGCTCTGACCAGGCTGTGAAGATGTGTCTACCCATTGCCTCATCATAACTCCATCATGATGATCCCATTTTCATCAGGGAAAATGAAGGCCCAGGAAAGCTACCTGGAAGGGGCGTCAGGAAGGGGAAGGAGAAGCTGATTCAACTCTCAGCCCCATGTAAGTTTAAGTCTTTGGGTATTAAGTGCTGAAAGCCATGGAAGTGCAGGAAAGTGTTACTTGGATTTTGTTTTGCAGCTGATAATGTGATACCTTCACAAGGTATGTTTTGGTCTTCCTCACCCTTGTATTTCTACAAGCATGCTGGAGAAAGTCACCACTTTGCAGTGTGTTTGGCTGGGCCCTGCAAGAAGCAAGGGTATCTCCCCATGCTCTTACATACAGCATCCATGGCCACATGATGTGAAGTCTGCCATCCCCTGATGACATACAATGAAGTATATATAATTGTGTCGTCTGATAGCTACTGCAGATCTTTCTTACCTCTGTGTTTGGAAAAATAGGGGCTAGATGGAGTCAGAGTCCAGTTTCAGTTTTCCAATCCTTCTCTAGAAGATAATGCCCAACCTGATGGGTAGTCTGGATCCTTGAATGTTCTACGATGAAAGAACAGATTGAAAGAAAATACATAAATTAACTCATGCACCTGTTCAAGGCTTTTCTTTAAATGTAGGATAAATCTCAGTTGGACATCAAGGAATTTGTCACCTTTTTAGGCCATCAAATAAGACATTCCCTTGCCTGAGTCCTCTGTAAAACCTGGGCTTCTAGATATGCTCCAGTCACACACACCCTTCCTCGTCGGTCCTTGCAGCCTCTCTCCTGGACCATTTCTTTCAGAAGGGTCAGAGTGGAGGGCCTGGATCCCATTACTGTGTTGGCTGGTCTAGAGTTGGATTGCATCTATACTGACCCTCGAAGTGGCTGCAAGTTGGAGGCTGGAGGTTTCCACTCACACTCTGGTATGCCCAGGCTGCCCACTGACTGATGAGGCAAAGCCAGAAGATTTTCCAGTCTTCCCTGGAAGCCACGTCCTAGGACATTTTGGGGCTGACCAAACAGGTGAGGAGACCCCAGTGATGATACTTTGGGAAATGGGGCCTAGCAGGGGCATGGGGCACTGCTGGGTCCCAAGAACAGGTCTCCACCTGCCTTCATCCCAAATTTTTTACTCCAGACTGGCTTTAAACATTGGGAGCAGCAGGACAACTCCCTGTCCCCAGGAGCCACGGGCACAGCTTGACGAATCCCTCTGTCAGGCCATTCCTCCTCCCACCCCAAGCTTTGCCTGTTATGATGCTATTTCTCAAACCAGAATTGACATCCTCTTCCACAAACCATACTGTGCAACATTTTCTCCAAGTCCCTTAGCAAAGAAGAGAGAAACAAGAGCTGCCTTAGGCAGGGCTAGGTGGCAGAAGAATGGACATTCACACTGTTTCTGTATGTGTCCCAAGTGTTTCTGTGTTTTCCTTTGTCTCTTTCTGAAGAGGATGATTATCCTCCTGATACTCCCTCTGCTTCTGTACCCAGCATATCAGCTTTTAAGGCTGTGCAGAACCCGACTGGCTCTGCTTAGGGCATCATCCCTCAAAATCCCCAGTCATCAACGTGACATTTCCAGGTATAACATTACAATGCTGTTGTTCAAGTTTTTGCACTCAAATCCTCAGCAATGTGGGAGGGGGGAAAAAAAAGTAAGCAACTGAACATATTTCTCTGTTTACTTTAAAGATTCTTTCACAAATGGGGTGTGGGAGTTATTTTGCTCAAAACCAGCAGGTGCTTGAAAATGGTGCCAACAGCTGAATTTTGAAAGACATTTGAAAAAGAACAAAGCGATCATTGGGCAAGCAAGCAAGGAAGAAACAGGGGTCATGAAAGCATGAGCTGGTAAGAGTCTGGGTAGGTTTTGGCTGTGCTGCCTGGAGGCTATGTAGAAGTTTGGAAGCTTTCCAGAGGGAAGTAGGACCTTGATGTAACATGACTGCAGCATGGGAAAGGGAAGATTCAACTGAGTCAAGATTCAGGCCTGGATAAGGGGTTTAGAATAACAGAGAGAAAGGGAGGAAAGGAGGTGTTTGGAGAGGGAAGGTGCTGCTTGCCTCTTCTCAGTGGGTAACAGCACTGATTCAAGGAAACACACAGGAGAATCCCTGTGGATCAAGCCATGGATCTGATAGCAGAAAGTATATCCAGAAGGCTTGAGAGGAGCAAAAATGTGGAGTTGGGTGGAGGTCTTGGCAGGATAAGCAGCACAGACCTGGAAGGAAGCAGCTCCATGAACCCACAAGGGAGCATCCCAATTGCTCCAGGCATGGGCAGCTCAGCAGAGATGAGTCCTCAGCAGTTGGTGTCCATGACCACAGCGAGTGGAGAAGCAGAACTATGGCCATGTATGCTAGGACATTGCTTGCAGAAGGGCTGCGAGAAGATGTGCAGCTGTCTGCAGAGTTGCTGCAGACGCTGCTGTGCCTGCTTCTTCCCCCAGCACCCGTCCATCTTCCAGGACCCTGTGAATGGAGACACTACCCAGAGCTCTCCATCAGGCAGACCTCATTGCTCTCTCCAACTACCTGAAAGGACATTGTGGAGTGGAGGGTGCTGGGCTCTTCTCCCAAGTGACAGGGGACAGGATGAAAGGGAATGACCTCAAGCTCTGCCAGGGGAGGTTCAGGTTGAACAAGGAAGGAAAGGAAAAAGGTTTTCATAGCAAGGGTCATTGGGCACTGGCAGAGGCTGCCCAGGGAGGTGCTTGAGTCACCCTCTGTGGTAGGGTTTAAGGGATGGATGGACAAGGTGCTAAGGGACATGGTTTAGTGATTGATAGGAATGACTGGACTTGGTGATCCGGTGGGTCTCTTCCAAACTGGTGATTCTGTGATTCTATGATTCTCTGCACCCGCTGCAGCTCTGGCTGGGTGGCACCATCCATCGTACTTGCTCCAGCACCTGGAACGGCTTTAATCTTCTGCTGGTATATAATGCAGAAACCTCCAATGATTCTAGAAGCCTCATCCAGGCATTGAGCAGAAGTGCATACAGGTCCTCCATAGTTTACAAGCTGCAAGGCAACCATTCCAGGAGATTAAGAATGGGATTTGTAAATGCACATGAAAGTTTTAGACCAGAATTTCCTCTGTTTAGTGGGACACACATCCTTGGGTTGAACAAGTGTTTTTGAGAATCCTGCCTTAAGGGAAATTCTGCAAAGAGTAAGCTATAGGAAGGATCAATTTTAACTTTCCCTAGCTCTCCTCATTCTCATTCAGAGCCTTATCCACTACAATCTAGGCAAGTGTTTCCCACACAGTGTCAGTCACAGCTTTCTTGAAGGATATCAAAAATTTTGCAGAGTTTTGCAGAGCATTAGAAAAAGCATCAGAATAAGTCAAGCTTACAAAAGCATTCCAAGTCCTGAGGCTGTTCAGGGACTCACACCAAGACAGCTGTGCCAAAGCAGCATCTTGTGTTTTCAAAGCATTGAATAATCCCTGGTAGAAATCTGCTCCATGGGACTGTTTTATGGGGAGGATTGCACAGGAAAATATGTTGCAGGAGGGATGTAACTGTAATCAGACCTTGCTGAGGCGCTATGTCACACCACTTCTAGCATCTTGTCATGTTTGATGTGAGAGCAGGGTTTCTTCACCATTACCTGATCAATAGCCCTTCCTGAAGCACTGCTGAGCTCATGAAATGGGACTGAAGTGAAAGCATGGTGTGTTTTTATGGTTTGCTACCTGCCTCTCAGTCAAGTTGGGAAGGTGCCATATGCCCTTGCTGGAAAGAGGCAGGAGAGCGGCTGTGACCCTGCTGAGATGGTTGAAGGCAAGCAGTCACCATTCTCCATCAGCACCAAGGGCTGCTGAGGCAGGCAAGAGAACATTCCTATATAGTGGTTGCAGTGAGCATCCCAAGAACTGCACCAATGCCTGGCCTCCTTGATGCAGAGGCAATTTCAGCCTTTCAACCTTGCCACATTCCTAGTAAACAGTTGCCTTTTTTTGGAGCCTGACAGACTACTCTAGTAGCACAGACACAGGTTGTCCCCTGCCAGTTCACCTGAGTGTCTAGATGCTTTATTGGCCTGATTAATGAATATAGTTGTATATGAAGATATATTCTGGCTGCAGAGAGGAGGGACTTGCTCCTTTGTAAGTCAAAAAAGGTGAAAAAGAGGATCTGCATATGGGGATAATGAGGACCAGCTCTGCATAGGGACAAGCTTTTCCTACCAAAAAGAGAACTTTGTTCTTTAATATAGAAGTGGCCCCCAGTGAACTGCTATGTGCATGACCAGAACCAAAACTGACTGTTTTCACTTGCTGACACTTACAGTTTGAAAGGAAGTGCAGTCTCGCACAGATGAACCCTTTGACCCAAAGTTATCTGATATAGTTTCATCAGAGTGACAGGAACAAAGAGGCTGGTTTTCATCACTGAGTCCTAATTTCTTTCAAGAAAGTATGAGTTTGTGAGATGAGATTTCAAAGGGTGCACAACTATTCAAGCATCAGCATAGAGGGAAGCTCGTAACATCTTTCCTCAAAATTTTGGTGCTTCCTTCTTCTGGTGTCTCATTCCTCCAAGGAGGGTTACACAAAGGGCCCAGTCAGGTTTTCACTTCAGGACTATCTGAAAGGGAAGCCCAGAGCCAAAACCCAGCACTCGCTGCAAATTTTGGATTTGCGATTAGCACAACTTAACCCTGCCTCCAGCATCAGACACAGGAGATTTTGCAGCAGGCTGATTTTTGAGACACATGCGAGGAAGTGAAGGGGATGAATTAAAGGTTATTGTATGAATATAGAGGATTCAGAATCTGAGCACTTTTAAGCATTCAGAAGCTGCAAGCAGAACTCCTCACACTGTTCTGCTCCTTTCTACCTGCTGATCATGTTCATTTGGGGCTGATGCTATAGATTAATGCTTAAGGCATCAGCCCAGTGTTGCCTGAGGTTTCTGCAACTCCCTGTTACACTTAACAGCAGTTTCAGATTAGAGTCTCACCTGTTGCAAATAAGCACAGATTTCAGAAAGTCACCATTAATCTACCTCTGACCTCTCCCTTTCCTGGTCCCAGACACACTTTTCCATCAGGCTGTCAGGAGTGAGCAAACATGGGGACGTTTAGTGGGGAAGCAGCAACTAAATAAAGGTGTAAAACCACTGTTTGTGCAGCATTTAAGATTTTTCCTATTGTCTTCAGTTGGAAGTCTAAGTGAAGCTTGCTTTTTTTTTTTTTTTTTTTTTGCTTTGGTACATAGCTGAAACATCCAAACCTTTTAACAAATATGATGCTCAGCTGAAAGGGCATAGCTTTTCTAAGCAAGGAAGTTTCAGTGTAGGTATTTGCAGAGTCATCACCAGGGGCTAAAGACATCTTTGTAATACATTAAGCAAGACAATGTCTGTGCTATGTTGTTCCTTTAGCACTAGAAAACAGAAAGGGAAAAGTGTCATTAAATCATCTGGTCTGGTAAAAGGGAGCTGCCTAAGCTCTGAGGTCTGGGAAGTTCAGCGTTCAATGTATGCTGCTACAAGCACTGGCAATGTGAGATCTCCCTTTGGTCACAGGCCCCTGTGTCATGTGGGGAGCTGCTATCTAATGCTATCTCAGCAGTTTACTTTAAAGGGGCACATTGTGTGTCTTGAGTTGCCTCCTTGACCTTAAAGCTCCAGAAGCACAGGCGATGAGGGACCTGCTGGGTGAGCAAGCCTGGGTCCTTTCTACAGCCAAAACGTCAAATGCCACCTACCATACTCTGATAAGCATCAGCTTTAAAGCAGCTTCAGTGTCCCAATTCTGCTGAAAGTCTCCTCCTGTACTGGTGAACAGACTAAACACATTGCTTGTTTATATATATATTGTTGTTGCACTAATATTTTTTTCCAGCTTAAACATTTTTTCTCCTTCTCAGGTTTTTGTCCTGGTGATCTCATAGACAGCATTGCTGTCATTCAGGTTTTGTTTACTGGGGCAAACATCTCCAACACTTTTCAGGTCTGAGGAGCACCTCTGCACAAACAACTCCTGGCACGGGCTAAGATTCATTTCCCTGAGGTCAGGCTGAACGTGGCACTGCAGATTTGCACAGGGGACCTGTCAGCATGGATTCCTGCTCTGTGCATGCAGGGAGGAGCAAAGCCTTGCACCTTTCTGAGCAGTTAGTGGCAAGGACACCGTTTCCCTGGGGTTCACTGAGACAGGGCTGAGGGTAGGCAGGCAGAGAAATGCTGCCTCTGAGAGCATCACTGAGCAGCTCATCCCACAGGGTAAGGTGACATGGGGAAGCAGCTGACTCTGGAGGAAGGGAAACACATCAGCTCCAGCAAAGGTGCTGTGAGAAAGGCTGTGTCCTGGCTGCAGTGTGCCTGTTACCTCCTTTGCTTGGGAAAGTAGTTTATCATGGACTTTGAGCTCTTTATCCATGACCTCCCAAGCAGCTGGCAGTCCAGTATTGGTAAGACCCTCCAGATGGAAAAGCATTTCAGGAAGGCTTTTGGTATGCAAAACATACAGATCTCCCTTGTGAAGACTCAGAATATTTGCTTTCTGACTTTACTGTCAGAAAGATGGAATATTATTTCAATTTTTTTATACCCCTGGTATCTCTGTGTATAATGCTTAGTTACATTGAATCTGGTCCCTAAGTGTATTTGCTGGCCAAACAGATGTGGAAGAAGGTGTGCTGTGTGAATACAGGCAGTTCAATGAGAGATGTGTGAGGAAAGGATCTGAAAGGAGAGCAAACACAAAATGAGCCTAAATGAAGATAAAACATCATCCCTACACAGGCAAGTAGGGCTACCTGGGATTACCCCACAAGCTTGGCAGATGTAGCATAGGAGCTAAAGAATAGCTATGCCCTTCCAGAGCAACAGCTAGAGATGATGTGGAGATGCCGTTTAGGATCCTATGTTTAGGCAAAGGAGTCCCTGATCTCCAGCAACTAGAATGGGGTCCTAGATACCCATATTGCAAATGAACAACCATATGGTAGAGGCTTGAGGTGTCTAAAGGTAAAGCTGAATCCCACCCTAAATGTCATAAATATATTTAGGACCTTATCCATAATCTGCCTTTGATATTTGTACAGGCACCCATTGTTCTACGCTGGAAGCATCTTCTGGTAAGCAAGAGTGGAATAATTTCTGATGTAATAGAAATTGCGTAATTGGTGTAAAAGAAATCAGAAGTGTCTGAATTTGGCATAGTTCTGGCATATTGATGTAATTCGGCACGCAGTTGCTTCTTAAGGAAGTGAAACAAATATGTGCTCATCTACCACAGCCTCTGTGTTTACCCAGCAGTGAATCTGACAGTGTAGCCAGACACTCACTCTTCTGCAATATTTCCTTTCTGAGTGATGGCAGAAGAAGGCTGGGTCTAAGCTGCTCTGCAACGTGAGCTGTGACACGTACTGTAGTCCTCATCTGCAGGCTCTGAACCTGACCACAGCACATTTCTCTACCATAGCCTGAAATCTTAGGTTTCCTTTGGTGAAAACAAGTGAGGAGAGGAAGAAGATTCTTACACTGGTATGATTTCAGAACAAAACCAGGACAGGTACCCTGATCCAGGAGTTGAAAGGCATTCCCATCCTCAAATATAGTTTCAATTACTGCAGAAAAGTGCACCCACACAAACATTTTCAGGATGACACTTGCAATACATCTGTACCTATGATATCAACCATATTCCCATTTCCCAGTTATAGACACTGCCTGGCTGCAAAACAGACTGGCACTCATCCCCCTCTCCTCACCCGCAGGAGGAGCTGTGTCACCTAATGGCTCAGGAAATCTGATTTTCCCCCTTCTAGCATAACTTCTGACTTTCAGTGAGCTATATAGGCACTCCCACATTCATTCCCTCACTCCAAAAAAGCAGGATGAAAATAGCTGCCTTGGATAAGGGGAGAGGGATGTCAAGCTGGAGCTTCTGCTGGAACACAGGCTCATGCTCAATGTATTGCTTGATACATTCATAAATAGGATTTTAGGACACATTTGCATGAGCAAGAAACTCAAATCAGCACATCCAGTTCTGCAGTCCCTGATCTTGATTATGAAAACTGTGAAGCTGTTTCTTGCAGAAAGAGTAAAATTGAAGAGAAGAGCTCTTTGATTAAACATCCCCCATCGGAAGCACCAAATATATCACATGTGCAAACAGACCCTGAGTCCAGGCCTCAGGAGCCAGTTGCCCAGATGCCTTTGAGGATCTGGGCCTAAGGGCTCATTCCAACCAGCTGAAGTAAATGGGACTATCCCTATATTTAAGTTTTTGCTGGATGACAGCCAAAGTCTCAGCATCTTGCAGAACTGGCTCTCATGATGCTGCATTCCTTAATAGCTGGGAAAGAGTGCAAAGCAATGTATAGCAGAAAGTGTCCATCCATGTTAGTGGGTATTAGTAACCACTTTTAAAGGCCTAATCTATGTAAAAAAGTTTTTGCTCCACCATCAGCAACTTCTCGGCAAAGGCAGGAATTTCCCACGGTTGACATGCCCTGAGAAAATAGTGGAGCTGAAACAAAGAGCTGGGTAATTAGCTCGGGGAGGGAAGGCGTTCCTGCACCACGAAGGGTAACTGCCTCATGCAGCTGTGATGGGGCTCAACTGAGCAACCTGGAAAAATCACCTGAATTTAAAAATGCAGAAAGTGATGGTTTTATTTGCGCCTTTTTAATTTTCAGCAGTGGTGGCTGAGGCTTTGCAGCTTCATGCAAAGGCAGGCAGACAAACCGAAGTATGAAAGGAGCCTTATTAAAACATGCCATACATTATGTATGAACTTGAACTCTTCCTGACCTCTGTAGTCCTGGATCCGCCCCACTCCATAAACAGCTTAGGTCAAATTTTGTCCTGCTGCAGTAAGTAATACAAATAAAATCACAAACTGTTATTTTCAAGACAATATCCTCAGCTGAAAAAAACTTAAGGTGCAGTTTATTACAAAGATGACTATCTCAGAAACGTACCTGAATGCTGTAGCTACATGTAAACAGTTGCCTGTAGCTACAACTCCACTATAAACCAGAGTACAGCCACCTCCTAAGCAAGTCCTTTGCATTTCTTTATTGCCACTCACTAGAAAATGTAAATTTAGCAAATGTATAACTGCAGCTAGCACTGGTTTCAATATTCAACATGATTACATGACCTGGTACATCAAGCTGTTTCTTGGATTGCAGATTCTTTAACTGGGGCTTGATTATTGCAAAAGGTTCATATTTAGCACTGGATATTCTTTCTTTCTTTCTTTTCTTTCTTTCTTTCTTTCTTTCTTTCTTTCTTTCTTTCTTTCTTTCTTTCTTTCTTTCTTTCTTTCTTTCTTTCTTTCTTTCTTTCTTTCTTTCTTTCTTTCTTTCTTTCTCTCTTTCTTTCTTTCTTTCTTTCTTTCTTTCTTTCTTTCTTTCTTTCTTTCTTTCTTTCTTTCTTTCTTTCTTTCTTTCTTTCTTTCTTTCTTTCTTTCTTTCTTTCTTTCTTTCTTTCTTTCTTTCTTTCTTTCTTTCTTTCTTTCTTTCTTTCTTTCTTTCTTTCTTTCTTTCTTTCTTTCTTTCTTTCTTTCTTTCTTTCTTTCTTTCTTTCTTTCTTTCTTTCTTTCTTTCTTTCTTTCTTTCTTTCTTTCTTTCTTTCTTTCTTTCTTTCTTTCTTTCTTTCTTTCTTTCTTTTTCTGAACAAATAAGTAGGTAGAGCCACAAGGTTGTTTGCAGGCTCTTCTCAGCTGTTTACTTTTCCCAGTATACAACAGGTCACCCAGCTCACAAGTAATTGCTTCTCTTCCCTGATTCTCAGCCTCACACGTTTAGAAAGTTTGAAATGTTATATTAATTATTCTGGTTCTGCACGATGTATCTTCATTAATATGCAGACACAAATGTGACAGGAGGCAGGTAGCCAGCTTCTCCTCAGAATTGCTCAGAGCCCTCCAAAGCTGCCAGTTCCCAATTCCTTCCCAGCCTGACATCTGTGGTCCAAATTCTTTGCACCAGGAATGAGCAAAGTGAGCGTTTCCTGCTTGCTTTGCTTGGGAGGGGTCAAACCCAAACCCCTCATACCTTTGGCACAGCATCAGTCCACAGAGGAGGAACTAACCCTCTAAAAGAGCAGGAGAGGCAGCTCCATCTGAAGAAGTAACAAGACGGCTGTGCTGGACACACTTTCTGCAGGCCACTAAGTGGCTATGAGCACACTAAAAGCAAGATTTGCCTTTTCTCCAGCGGCACTGTGTTGTGGACTCTTTGATGAGTCTCTTCAGCTATAAACACCTCTCTGAAGGGCTGATGTTTGTTGGGCAGGGGGCCTCAGAAAGTTAAAGAGGAGGCTGGGTGGACCAGTCTGAATTTCACAGATGGTTTAAGCAAACCTCCTGTGTGAGTCACGAGTCAGTTGGCAAAGTCATGGCAACAGTGCAGGAAGAGTTTCTGCCCCAGACCTTGTCCCCTTAGAGAAACACAATGGCTACAGAAGTGGAAAACAAAATTTCTGACTTGTGTTATCTGGAGATAACAAGAGGAAGCCTCTAAGACACTTCTGAAATTCAATTACATTTGGGACACCTTTCACACAGAAACATTTTTTGATGCGAAAGAAGGATATTTGACAAGTTCTAAGCTTCTGATGGATTCTTTATTTGTTTTTAATGAATTTAAAACATTTCAGTGGCGAAGTGTAAAAGGTAATTTGCAAGTTTGTGTGTTATGACATGCAGCCCATGAAAACAAAATATAAAGTGTCTCTGGAAACAACCATCACAACTGTGATAATTGCTGGCAGTGGCTGTAATTCCCAGTAGCTGCCTGTATTCAGGTTTACATGAAATTGATTTGACTTTGCATTTACTTTTCGATCAGGGCTCAGGTGATTTGAATCCAGGCTCAAATTAAGTATGGTTTCCCTTGTTAAGATGAAGCAATGTATTGAATGCCTAGGGGAAAAATGCAGAAGGGAGTTGGAAAGCGCTTTGTTCAAACTTTTAATTATTTTACCTCATTCATAATCTGAATGGCACAATGATCTACTTTGATTTGATCACATCAAACTTTCAGTGCACCACTTTTTTTTTGCTCTAGCTAGCACATCACTTAAGCAGCATGGAGCTTTTCCCCCTGACGCTCATAGATGTGAGCTCTGCTTCCCACACTTCAGAGCCAGAAGCTGAAACAAACCAAAAAAACCCCACCCTAAGTGTTCTTTGTTTTCGCTTGCAGACCCGGGTCCTAAGAACTGTGTCAGCTCTCACTCTCTATGCCTGCATCACTTCAGGATTGCTCAAAAGTGCTTGCACAGTAGAAAGCCCTTTTCCCTGGATGTCCCAGATACTTCTGCTGAGAAGGAACACCTAAGTTTTGCTTACACATTTCCAATGAATAATTCATTTCTGTGTAATGCCCACAAACGTGTCAGGTTTCTCTTTTTAGGGGTTTCCTCCTGACACCGATTGCCCTCCTGAGGACCCTGCAGTGCCCGTTGGCCTTTCAGTTTCACGGGTTGAAAAATCTTTTGAGAACTACAAAGGTGAATGGTAAGGGCTGTCCTCACCCTTCCTATGGCTTCATGGGGGAGATGGGAGGCAGGACGTGGCTTGTCCTTGTGTCTTTGTCAAGCAGAGGTTCAGAGAACTGCCCTCCTTTGGCACGGTGTGGGAAACCATTTTTAGGAGGTGAAACACAAGCAAGAGTGCAGAGAAAGTGAGATCCAGACACCACCCCAAAGAGTGGGCATTTTGCACCTTTACTTAGGAAAGGAGACAGGCAAGCATCTCCTCTGGTCTCTGCTTCTTATGAGGAGAGCAGCACTGGTGGGGAAGGAGGAGGTCTTAAGGGAGGAAAAAGACATCCCATGCAGGCACACCTACATCTCACTGCACGTGGTAGCAAAGACAGGGAATAAGTCACATTTGGACACTGCCTGTGTCAGAGGGATGTCTGAATATGGCTCTTTCCTTGCCACTAGTACAATTTTCCATTGACTTCATAGAAGCTTCCATCTCAGGCACAAGCAAGAGAGATCTTTCACTGTGCCTAAGCTTGATGTCAGTGCCAGCCTCCTTGAGATCTGCCCATCCTTTTGTGAAGCATTAGTGAAGCCAGAGCGAGGCAGAAGATAACAAACCAGGCCCTCCAAGGGCTGGAAGAATTCTAATCATCAGAACTGGTTTTGGAGGGATCTTCTATTTCCCTTCACCCCTCTGAATCCAGAGAACAGAGCCAAATATCCAGGGGGAAAAAAAGAGGATAAAAGGATTTTTCTTCCTAAGAGGAGGAGGGACCATTATCACAGTCACAGAGAGAAGATCAAAAAGGGCTGCACAAAGCAGAGGGGAAGGCTCTTTCAGTCCAGAGGAATGAATTTCAAGCCAGAGGAGTACCTTAATAACAAATTTCTAAGTCCTACACATCTGTTAATTGCATCTCACTGCACTAACATTGCATCAGCATGTCTTGTTAATACATTAGAAATCAGAGCCGCACCTTCATGTTTCGGGGATCTGTGATAAATTGGGTGAGAGAAAACTGAGTAGTTGTGAAAGTGGGGCACAGCAGGTGTCCCAGATGTGGTGGCAAAATGATCTGAGCAAGGGACTGAACCACCAGTGCCACCTTCCCTTGCCCAGGAAAGGACTGATGAGAAGCTGCATGCAAAATCTGCTCAACCCTGCTGACTTAAACCGCTTCAGTCTGCACAGTTTCTGTGTTCATATGCAGCTAGTCCACACAGATGTCAGCCTTGCAATCAGTATGGTTTTCATCAACAGGAACAAAGACATGTGAACAGCTACTGGCAAGCAGCCAAAACTTTCCCCCATCACATTTTTCACAGTTATTTTGAATATGACCTCAAGAAGACCTGTTTGTTTTGCCATAAAAGGCAAAGGATCTAATCCTAGGCAGTTTTGTGCTGATGCTTCTAGTTTTGCAGGCATAAAAGCTTCTGCCTGAAGGCATTAGTAGAGAAAAGGGGGTCAAGATTGGTTATGTCCTTGTTCTTCATGGGATTAAAGAAGGAAAGAATTACACATAAGACCCAAGGAGATGTGGTACTTAACACATCAGCACTTGCTAATAAAAGCTACCCGAGCACAGATATTAGAAATGTGTGTATTTGTGAGCATATCTGGTGACAAGAAATACAGTGTAATATTTTAGTGGTGACTGTGGAACAACCAACTGCTCTTTGCCACTGGACAAAGTCAGAAATGACGCTACTCACAGTTCTTGCCATTTGACACATGGGACATGCTTGGGAACTCCCTCCTGGACAAGGTATATGTTGTTCCTGGAACAATGACACTTAATAGCTAATAGTTCAGGACCAGTTAAATTCCATAGACTAGATCAAGAAGCTGTGTCCTGAAGTTGAGAGGGACTAGTCCTCAAAGGATATCCTCTTAGCTCATAAGTGAAGATCAATGACGTATTTTTTCACAGCTCCGTCCCTGACTTACTGAGTGTCCTGGTGAAATCTGCTTCACCTAGGTGTGGGTTCTTTTCCTTTTCCTACTTTTTTCCTGTTCAAATTGTAAGCTCTTTGGAATTTATATCTAGCACAGGATGCATCTGTGACCTTCTATGAGAGAAATAATTGAAGCCTGCAGTTAGGCACCAAGCAAGAAGTCTCCCCCTTAAAGGAAAACTGACACTGGTATTGTAAGATCTATTTTTGCAAAGATGTCATAGGTTGTATCAGCAAAAGGTTTGCTTGTCTGTGATGCTGAACTACATTTGCAGATTATCTACACTATGGAGTAAGATATAGCCTACTTTGTATTCACATAGTTGTCTTACACATGGTAGAGACAAGTCAAAGCTGTTGTGGAATGGACTCATCTGAAAAAATATTCTTACAGTTTTGAGCTACATTGGAAGATGAATACAAAAATAAATTTTAAAAAAAGGAGAAGAAACCATGTAGAGAATTTTAAATAACTTCAGCCGGAGAAAGTACAAGTGAGGGAGACCAGTATGCAATGACTGGTCTTGTGAAGCAAGCATACAGCAGTCCAACATATTGGATTCATTGTCCAGGAAAAGTTCATCCTTGTGAAGGAATTTCCTCCTTCCAGTGCCAAGACCAAGGAAATCTAGAGTTACTGGTTGCAGAAATTCCAGTTACACAGGATAGACCTTGATGGAGGTTTGTTTTAACTGGCACACTCCTCTTTTAGAAAGATGCTCCGCTTGTCTGCTTTCATGGATTGTTGTTTGGCTGCATCAGTCCTGTCTGCCCATCACAGATGCTTGCCCTGTGTCCTTGGAATGATACATGATGCTATTTCTTAAATTTCACTAAGGATTCTTAGTTTTCACCTGGACTGAATGACTGCAAACTGTCATAAAAGATATTTAAATAGGTGAAAAGACAACACATCTACAAAACTGGAAACACTGTTGCTAAGATGAAAAGCTAATGCTTGTTCCTTTAAGGCTCTTCTAGAAATGTGCTTGTTTAGATAACAACTTATTCAGAAAATCAACTAATTCAGAATTATGCTGAACAAATAATATTCTGCCACTTTATTTTCTATTATAGCATATGCAATTTTATTTCTTTTTTGTTATTTGGACTGACAAAGCTCCTGAAATGCTCAGTTTGTATTTATTTAACTCTGAAAGGGGTAAATAGAATGACCTGGTGAAGACTGAGTCCATTTCCCTGACTTTGACTGAAGGGAAATAGAAGAATGTTGCTATAGGACTTCACTATGAGGAATTAATGAAGTTTAATACAAATTATGTAAATCAATTATTTATGAAAAATAAGCATGGGGTACCAAGTGTGGTGTATGTAGAAATTTACAAAGGTTATTGATGGGGGTAACTGCATAAGTAAAGTATATACTTCCATAAAATACTTGATATATCATACAATTACAAAGAAGCTACAAGGACAGAAAATCCTTGAGATAGACACTGAAAGGATAAAAACCTGCAAAGCGTTAAGTCTTAAAATATAATGAAAGATAAATAGTGACCCACAGTAACCCAAACTGTATGTAAGCTGGGCATAAACAAATGGTACATCCAAGACAGTTGAAGGTAAGGTCATGCCTGTAGGTGACCAACAGGTCAGTCACACCTAGAATATGTGTGGACATGCACAAAACTCAAGGAAGTCATGACAGGAGTGCCCAGCTGATATCCTGCTTCCATGAGATGACCAACTAGCCCTCATTACCACTTCACTGAAGAAACTAAGGGGTCTCTGCTAAGACTGGAGAGGTGTGTTTCCTCTGTATCTGCAGACATATTTTTCCTGGAAGAGCATGTCAGGTCTTGGGTCCTTCATTAATCCTGTAACATTAAAAGTCTGAGAGAACTAAAAGAACCACAAGCATGATCAAAGGCCTGGAAAGAGCGACTTTCAGTGGGATTAAAATATGTTGGTCTATTTAACTTTGGTTCAAAGAGAGACTTCTGTCATTCTTTGTAAGCGTTTTGATAACTTGACAACAGAGGTTTCCTACTCTCATAGACATGAGTGTAACCAGATCCAATGCTCACACTTTCAGTGTGAGACTCATCTACCCTATTTCAGACAGTAGGGTGAGCTGGCTTACACACCAGAAGTGACTCTATCATCTCTGAATCTCAAAGGGACCTGTCCTGCTGATGTTCCTACATGCATTTTAGAGTGACAATGCAGGTGAGGGGGCTGGAGGACAAGTCTTATGAGGAATGACTGAAAGGGCTGGGGTTGTTTAGCCTTGAGAAGAGGAGGCTGAGGGGAGACCTCATTGCTCTCTACAACTACCTGAAAGGAGGTTGTGGAGAGCAGGGAAGTGGCCTCTTCTCCCAAGTGTCAGGGGACAGGACAAGAGGGAATGTCCTCAAGCTCTTCCAGGGGAGGTGCAGGCTTGACATCAGGAAAATATATTTCACGTAAAGGGTCATTGGGCCCTAGAACAGGCTACCCAGGGAAGTGGTTGAGTAACCTTCCCTGGAGGTATTTAAAAGATGGGTGGATGAGGTGCTGAAGGGCATTCTTTAATGATTGATAGGAATAGTTTGACTCAAAGATCTTTTCAACCTAGTGATTCTATGATTCTATGATTCTACATCCATGGAGCATCATGTTCAGCCAGCTGGTGCACCCTCTGGATACTTGTTGATGTTGATGGGTTCCTCATCTGTAAGGCAAACCAAAAGCTTATCTGAAGGGTGGGCTGGAATGGAATTTCAGGTCTTTCCCTACTGCTGTCACTGATATTCAGAGCCCTGTGTTTGAACATTATAATCTCTTTGTACTTCATTTTACCAAATATCCACAGCCATTTTCAGCCCCTGGTATGCAAGTTTCTCTGCAAGTGCTAAACACACTCTTATGGAACCAAATCTGTCCATGTTTTTCCTTGCTTGTAGGTACTGCTGCTTTGCTGAAACCAGTTACAGTTCCATGCCCGCCTTGATAGGGTTTATTGTTCTCCATCTCTTTTTCTGCTCATCTCTCAGCCAGTTTGCTTGCAAGTACTGTAATGTGAATCCTGCTGCATAGTCAGAGCTCAGAGGTGGCAAAGAAGTAGGATTCCCAATGGGGTTGGGTTTTTTTGTGTGGACGAGGTTTCCAGTTCCACGCCACTCATGTTCAGGTGCAGATTGCCACACTAGAGGGATTGCACATGGTGATGTAACTGACCAAACATCCTCCAAAACACTTCTCCTGGAGAGAGAAAACCCACAGAGTTTTTTGTAGCTGTATTCAGGGCAAAGACCCATCAAACTAAAGGCTGCTTTTCTGTCCTTTTTCCACCTCTCCGTTACTTCATCTGACTCCTTGCTCTCTTCATTGGAGTGAAACTGGTCCTCTCTCTTCCGGGTCTGGAATCAGGGGTTAGCCCAGCCTGTTGCTGTAAATCCTGGGGTAGGCAGCAGCTCCGGTAACATGGAGAAACCACATGAGGATTCCAGGTGTGCTCCAGCACATCTTTCTTTCACATGTACAAGCTGCAATTACAAAGAAACAGTTTGGACAACTCAGTGAGGGTGCATTTCCATGTGTGAGGCCAAGGGCTCGTCCTGATGTGCAGGTCATTGTCAGTGTCAAATTTTAAGCCCTCACTCCATCAGTACATTTGGGGTTTTTTTCTAAGAAAACAGCCACCAGAAATATGTTTCCCCTCTCAGCTGTTCTGACTGAAATTAACCCCTGCACATATGTAGAAATCAGCCCAGAATAGATATGTGGAACAGAAAGTCCAAATAGTTAAACTTGCAGCACTGTATAAATAACTGCAAACAGGGATATGTAATACAATCGTCATAATAACAATGCCCAGAACAGCCAGATGATAGACAGGAACCCAGCAACCTCTAAAAAGCCAGAAAAACTCTGTAACTTGCTACAGCTGCACTGGTTTATACATCCTAGCTGTTCTAACCAATGAGAGCATTTTATTATATTACATTATATTTTACTATATTACAACAATTCTATTAGGTATTGTTTGGCCGTTTAAAAGAAGAACAAAGTCTCACATAAGCCTCGGTCCCTTGCAGAGAGAGCATATGAAAATTTCCTGATAAATAACAGTTGCTGAAGGCAATTGCTCAACCCACATGCTGCCTTGTACAAAAACGATCATCCACAGAAAGATTTTAAGAAATCAAGAGAAAGCCTCAGAAAAAGCAGCAGGAGGGATAGAGGGGTGGGGGAAATGGTGTATGGAGGCTGGAAACTTCTGCTAAGCTTTGCTGTGCAACTGCTTTCCTGAGTCAAGTGGTTTTTCTTTAAATATTTGCAGCATCGGCGACTGGGTTGGTAACTTGATTAATGTAGTATATCAGCACCTTCTAAATGGGTGCCTAAAAGCTCCCAGGGCTCTTCCTGCCTGTGTTCCTTCTCCTTCCCTCTCCCAGCAATCTCTGCTCGGCACAATTGTACCAGGTCGTTTTAAGGGGGAGGGGGAGGCTCATCTGGAAAACTGCTGCATATTTATAATAAGACCATCTATTACTCCAGTGCAGGATGGAATTGAAAACATATGGTGCCCTGGGAGCAGCTGTTTCTTTTTTTAGGCCTCTTGTGCCCTTCAGAAATGTCAAGATAGAGGAACGAAAATGTCAGGAAACTGCAATATGCTTACTCTAAAGGCCTCCTGTTGGTGACATATTTATGAAGCTGTTGGAAATTTGATTCACACCAAGTACAAGAGACCAGGTTTTAAAGACCTGCATTAACAGAACAGTCTGCCAAAATCGGTACTCCTCATCTGCACCTTGGTGGGAGCTTCTCCTGCTTGGACACAGGTCCCCACACACCTCAGGAGAAAGAAAGTCCTTGTTCCTGTAGCAGCAATTAATGCCACTTGCTTGAAAGGAGTCTAGAGGAGTGTCCTTGCTCCTTTGCTGCTGCAGCTGCAGAGCTGGGCATCAGTGCAGGAGTGAGCTTCTGCAGAGGATGGTGATGGAGCAGCAGGATGGGACAGTCCAACAGAATTCACACACAGTTCTCAATGTTTAAAAACTATAAATGTGATCATACAGACCAGCTACCTGGTAGTCTCTGCTCACACTGTGCCAGCACTGGGATAGTGCTCTGGGACTGTGTCAGTTCTGTAGCAAGCATGCAACTACACGGACCAGTTACAGGTGTCTCAAAAGTCCTCCTAAAGTTTTGTGTTTATAGGTTTAGCCAGAACGTCCTCAGGCTGACCACTTTTTAAAGGTTCAGATGTCAGCATCAGTGTTGTACAGTAAAGGTGCAGCAGGTCCTGCAGACTATTCAAGGCCAAGGAAGAGGGCAACAACCTAGCCCTGTTCTCTCCCAGGACTCTAAAAAACAACTTGCCTGCAGAACCTGTCAAGAGATTGATTTTACAGAGTATGCATTGTCATCAGGGGCCTGAAAGCAGCCCTCAGGACATGCCTGGGAGTTGAATTGTCTCTGGTACAAGGCAGAACAAATCTAGAGAGCTGAATAGGAAACTGATTGCAAGTATGACCTGCTGCTGCCTGAGAAGGAAAGCCCTGGCTGTGCTCCTGTAGCACTGACTTAGCTCAGCCCTGGAGCTGAGCTTCCTCAGAGGTCAACTCTAGAGACTTCTTTCCAGTTCCCTTCCAGCTTCTTGGAGGTCAGATCAGAGCCCTGGGCTCAGAATCACGTGTCCTCCCATCTTAAGGAGGTTGGAAGCATACATCGTGGGGCAACAGTAGCATCTCTTTTCCCTGATTATGGCAACAACACAGTCCAACGGAGAGAAGAGGAAGAGTCTATCAGAAGGAGCCTGGAAGAGGTGGTGGAAGTATTTCAGTCAAGCTTATCAGGGTTTTAAATAAATTAGACTCATCAAACATAGCGGTTTGGTTGGTGTTTTTTTAATTTTTGGCAAAAAATTCTGGCAAGGAGCACAGAGTTCTGACCATATTGCAATTCTTGCTATGGGTTGTATTAGAAGAAAAGGATGTGGGAGGCCTTTGAAGAGAGAAGGTCTGAGGGAAACAGATATGCCCTGTTTCTGAGCCCAGAGTCTGCAATGTGAGGTGGAAAAGTGGAAAAGTGTGGACAGATTACACAGGGCCAGAGTGTTGAACCATTTCCGGGATATGGGCTGATAAAGAAGAGAAAGGATGGGTCAAGGAGCTTACCTCTTGAGCAAGGAGTTTAGCATCTCTCACTGGCCAGCAGAATGGGTTCAAGCAGGTTGTCTCCCGCCTGCAGCTCACACACATGTGAGATGGTAACTTATTTCTACTCCAGTTCATCATGGTAGTGATAACAGCCCTGAGGCAGGCATTTTCTCCAGAGTAAGTGGATTTGGGTAGGTCATTTGCATGTGAGCCTTGAGGCTGTGCATCCAGGAGACATGAGGCTGTGTGAGTCCCACTCCAGACCCTCTTCTTGAGAAAGCAGCAGAAAGCATCCTTTTGGAGAACAGGGTGTGAGATAATGGGCAGAGAGTGAGAAGTCCCATGGGAGGAGACAAAAGCTCAAGATAGTTTTGATTCTGCCTCCAAACACAGTTTACGTTGTTCTTAACCGATCTGGTCCCTTCTGCAATCCCCTGTTAACAGAGGAAAAGACCATGCTGGAAACCATGTGGCAGAAGAGGGTAATAAAATAAATGCGAGCATACACAGAGCAGGGAGCAGAGAACAAAAAATAATTGATACAAACATGATATTGAAGAGAAAATAGGAAGGACTGCAAGTTCAAAAACAGATATTGCAAACTCATGGAAAAGACTAGCATATGAGCAATGGTATCTAAAAATTCAAACAACCCACAGTTCTACTTGCAGGAAGAGTCTTTGCTGGTTTTTTCACACAGTCATTCATCTTCTCCCACCTTAGAACCAGTCTGTACATTTCCAAACACAGAAATCGCTTTTGCTGGCTGCAGGTTGTGGGTAATGAACTTTACTTCCAGCTCCTTGGTCTCTACTTAATTCTCTGAGAGTTGAGGACAGATTGAGATGAGAAAGAAGGATAGATGGTAGTGGCTAGGACTGAAGAGACTCACGCTGGAGATGAGGAATGACAAAGAAAGAGAAGAAAGACATGGAGAAAGAAATGGTCTGAAATTCAATCAGTGCTTGGGCACTCTTAGACCAATATGGATCTCTGTGAGTACTGGGTGATATATAAATTTGGATATAAGAAATACCCATGAGAAATTGAGTGACCAGTTTCTCTCAGTTCAGTGGTCCAGGCAAGGGATGAAGTGTCTCCTGCACAAGTAAAACAGTTTTATCTGGACCCACTGTGTTTGTGCTCCCACTCAATTGCCTCAGACAGATAAGACCATCATTCATCTTCCCATTGCAACTCTGGACTCCACCAATGATCCCAGTTCACTGTTGTGAGGCTTTGCTGGCACAGATTTCTGTGCATCAGTAAAAGAAATCTGCCCTGTGACTTGGGGATAACAAGGTTCAGAGTGGTAGTGAGGAGGCGGCATATTTTACTCTTTGTTTTGATGTTGATTTGTAGCCAAATGAATATTCCCACTCTGACAAACCCTCTCCCTTCCAATGAAGCCTGATCTTGGGTAAGTTTTACAGGCAGGAACCAATGGCAAATCTTTTCAGGGTGAAATGCTGAAAATCACTACAGAGAAGTAGAATTTTGCATTCCCCTTCAGAAAAGATTTCTGTTGTTGCAGTAAGACATCACCCCAGACATCATCCAACCTCTATTCTCAAAGGCTGCAGTAGTTTGTCTCCTGGCTTGGGGGTCAGATGTTTTGCACAGAGCAATTCTGGGGGAGATGTAACCAGCAGCTGTGGATGTGCAGGCTGGGAGCACTCTCCCAGGGCAAGGAGGCTGCTGTCAGCCAGCTCTTGGACACTGCCAAGGCAGGTTGCCAACCAAGCACTTTCCAGGCAGCTCCTTACCCAGCCACATCCCTTGGATTTCAGCAGCCCAGGCAGGAACAGAGAAAAAAAGTCATGGATGTAAATCTGGAGTGAATCATCTCCATGCAGCTTGGCTGGTACAATGAGATAGACTTGGTCAGGTCCTCTTCAAGCAGGGGTGGACATGCTTCTCCTGAAACGGGAGTCCCTGCTGCTTGTAGGGACTCCACCACTGCGAGTCTTAAATTACCTCACCAGATGTAAAACCACCTGGGTGGCTGAAGCCATTGGGAAAATGTGACCTTTGGCATTTCTTTCTTAATTTCCTCTCTCTGCATGCTGGAGATAACCATGCTTATCTGCCTTCGCTGGACACGTTGAGATTTGCAGAAGAGAAACACTGGGTATTTGACTAATGTCGGCATCATCATCATCATCCCCTTGCTGAACCACATCAGGCTCAGGTTGCTGAGAGTCAACTTTGCACTGTTTTAACTATCTACACAGAGAAGAGTTGTGGCTGCTACAGTCTCTCTAAGCTGTGGAGGTGCCATGAAAAAATCTTGTGATCCAGCAACACAAGACCTTCAGCAAGGTTTTCAAAGAAAGATCCAAGCTACCAGCAGAAATTAGTATAAACCAAGCACAGAAAGGAGTACAGGGAGAAGTTAATATTTCACAGGCATGATCTACAGCCATGAAATGTGATCACTGCTGGGAATTGTGGATTTATATTTTTTTCTAAATTAAAATAAAAGCAAGGCCAGAGCTACAACAAAATATGGAATCAGGGAGTTCTGTTTCAGCTTTGCAGTAAAGTTCAAGTTTGCCTTTAAAATAAATTAATTCTTTTGCTGTTGAACAAGAAAAAGTATCAGCTAAGAGACTGTCTCTGTCTCCAGAGTTTTGATGTGGTTAATTTCTGGAAAGGAGAATTTAGGACTTGGATTTTGCAGCACTTCACTTCACTGTCTTGGCCTGAAATAAATATGAAAACCCATGCCAAGAAGTTAGAAGAAGAAGAATATTTTTTGTGGGTTTCTGCCGCAATGCTGAGATGGGATAGATGGATGGATTTGAGGCAGGTGATGAGTCTCCTAGTTGCAGGATTGGTGTAGCACACAGCCACACTGAAGGACAAGGGAGTGAACATTGCCCTTGTTAACTTACAGCAGATGCCATGCAGAAAGAGGTAAAAAGGTGCTGGTGCTGACATGGCAGACTGCTTTTGCAATATGCCTATTAAATAAAATCATTTATTGGATGCAGTTCTCAGTTTACTTGAACTAAGATGGAGGCTTAAGGGAGGATGAAATTCAGAACGAGAAGGAGTTAATGCATTTAAGGAGCCAAAACCTGCACCACTGGGATAAAAGCAAACTTAGTCAGTGATTTCATTGCAACTCAGCAGTAAATCCATAGTCACTATTTTCTGTGGAGTGCAGATGTCTGAATACCATCCCTGGATGGGAATAAAAGGAAATGCTGTTTACTGTGAACAAAACGCATTGTGAACAAACTCTGACACACCCTAAACCAACTTTCTTTTGAAAGCAAGCAAGGGTTTCATTAAAAGCAAAATTTGCGAAAAGAGATTTAGAGGATATGTGGGAACTTGCTTCAATGATTAAAAATTAATTATAGCAGGGGAAAAGATGTAGAAACACGTTATGTTAGGATGCCACTGCATGGCCCAGACAACTCTGTTTCTGAAACTGTAAATTCAGCTCCCTTTCTCCCCTTCTCTCCCTTAAACATGATTCTCCACTGGGCTTGCTGGACACTGAAGCACATGTAATCACACATTTGGAAAGTAAAGCTGTAGGAGTGGTGCAGTTCCCCCCAGTAAAGTCATATGTCCCTGTCCCACAACTCATTCACACTGTCACAGAGTGAAACACTTTGCTTACTGCACATAAGAGGAGATAAAAAGCTCCAATTGATTTCTCAAAGTTTCTCAGGTCAGGAAAGACCTTAACACTTGCCAAGTCTGCAGCTTCACAAGTGTCAGACAAGGCCACCAAGGAATTGGTAGAAGAGTTGTAACAATGGACTGGTCATGTCAAAGCCTTGGGAGGGGCAACTGACACCATCTGCCCCCACTCACCTGTCCCATACTCCTGCCAGCAAAAGATCTTTGTCCGGGCACCTGTTTATCACCTTCTATAGAGGTGGTGGGTGCTCAGAGCAGCTCTGTCCATCCCTCAGCAAGCTGGTGCTCCCTGCAAGACCTTGTAAGGTGCTGTTAGGTCCATCCCTGCCACAGCAGTGTAAGGAACATCTGTGAGGGAGACAACCAACCATCAGCTCTTTGTGTCTCCTCTCAGGCTCATCTTTAATTTCAGTCGGTTGGTGTTTTGCTTTGCTTTCTCTGGGGAAGCTGTATAAAACTGTAGAGCAAAGAGTAAGCACAACCACTGATGTGACTGGGAAGTCACATCAAGGCATTGGGCTTGCTTTCCTTGTATTTTCATAGAATCATAGAATTATAGGGTCACAGAATGGTTTGTGTTGGAAGGGACATCTTCATGGGCAGAAACATCTCCCACAAGATCAGGCTGCTCAAGGCCCCATCCAGCCTGGCCTTGAACACCTCCAGGGATGAGGCATCCACAATTTCCCTGGGCAACCTGCTCTATTGCCTTACCACCCTCATCATGAAGAATTTCCTCCTAATAATTTTCTTTGCATGTTTGCATGTGCCCTGTGATGAACATAAACCCAGCAGCAGAGGTTTTATCAGGGACTGCTGTGGCTGTACTGAGTTGTCCCTATCTATTATCTGGGGCACAGCACCCAGTAAAAACCTGGCTGTGGTTGGGCTTGGTGCACTGCTTGAGAAATGTCCTTCAGTGATCTCTCCCACCATCCAGATAGTGAGCTACAGAAGTGAAGCAGTTTAGCAATAAGAGCAGTAGCAGTAGGTTGCCCTGGAGAATGGTGTCAAGGCAGAGCTGGAGGTGTTGACACTGTCCTTGCTCTCTTTTAGCTCCGCACACATTGCAGGTGAAAAGACACATGTCTAGTCACTGGGTGCCTGTGGATGCTGGTGACTGTAGCAGACCCACACATTTTGGAGATGAGATCAGAAGGCAGAAGTGAGTGGCACTGAAGAGCAAACTCCATGTTTCCTTCCAGTCTTTTTTCCCATTCATTCATTTTGCATTCTTTTTTTTTTTTTTTTCTGGGTCATTTACAAGTAGTTGTTAGTCTTGAACAAACCCAGGACACTTTCCTTGAGCATTGTCTTGACCTTACCACTCCCACAGGGCAAAAGAGAGGACATTGAAAACTAAATTTTGGGTTGATTCAAACCCCTCTCATTCTATTGCCTGAGAAAAAGGAACTGTTCTGTAGCTTGTGTATGTTTCAGTGGTCTTACACCACTTTACCTTGCCCAGAAAGCTACTCAGACATAAACCAGTGATGGAGAAGGACTTGGTCTTTGGTCCATTCTCCTCTGACACTCCCTTAGCTTTGTTAAAATACCATTTTCAAACAAGCCAGATATTATCTCCTTTATCCTCTTCTATTTTATCTGGCCTTTATCATCTGCAATAATGTTATTATCAGCCAGAGTGTTTGCAGCAATCACTGCATGTCTGAGGCTCAGCAGATTTACAGTAGAACTGCAAGACTATTCTCCTGTAATCCCTTTCCCATTAATTTCTAACAATTTTGTTTTCTCCAGCCCCAGAGCTGTTTATTCTTGCTGTGAGCTCCTCTGTGGGTGGATTCACCCCTTGAGTTGTGCCAGCTCGTGGAGCCTGGTGCTCACCAGCTGGCAGCCCCTCCAGAAGCAGATGAGCTGGCCTGAAGAAGGACTGAGGTCAGACTGGCTGGAAAAGCTGCTTAATTACTATTTCTCCAGGGTTTTCTCCAGTCATGGAGCTGGGCGAGAACTTGGAGAGAATTTAAAGCACCTCTGTAAGAAATCCAAGACAGGAAGAATAATTTTATGGGGAAAGTACTAACTTAAGATCTGGGAGAGCTAAATTCAGTCCCTTCAAGTACCATTCAGCCTCTCCGTGCTTCATTTCTTACTCTTCTCAAGGGATAATTCTACTCCTGGGAATTAAAGACAGTTGTCAACTTGGCATAGGGGCTGTTTAAGTCCCCAAAGACAGTCTAGTACTGGGCACAACCACGGTATGCTGCATATCGGAAAGCTCTGTCAAACACAAGTCTCCTGCTCACTCCAGCTGCAAGATTCCTGCTGACATAGGGAAGAGGCAGCAATGGGAACATTGCTGTTTTTAGCCTCTGCACTCATTACAGGTCTTTCCCCTGCCTTGTGTTCACGCACCACTCCAGTTTTATGGTGTTAGGTTGTAAGGTATAAAGTCAGGATCAAACACAGCTTGTTAGACAATTGTTATTTCTTTTTGGAAGATGGAAGACTTGCCTGGAAGGAACTACAGGACAGTGAAAAATCCCACTACCCAACACGTACCATACGCGGCTGTTACACAAGACAGAAAAAAGTCAATCCATGAATGTATTTTGATCCTACCAAGGCATGGGAATGTGAATCCCTGAAGAAGTGAGTGAGGATGGGATGACCCTGTGGAGATGTCCTCACCCTCTCTGTGCAGAGGATTCTCCCTTTCAGAGCTGCGTTAGCTGCTATCAGCTCTTTTTTGAGCCTTTTCTCTCTTTTCTGTAGGTTTTCCCTCCTAGAAACTCCTGTCTGTATAACTCACCTTCCACATCTCTTGCTTTTTCCACTCACCTTGTTCCTCAGCTCAGTAACACCCATCCAACACCCCTTGGCAAAATACGGTCTCTTTTGCATTTGGATTAAAGCCATCCTGTGGAGGGGACAGAAGAGATCACATTTAAGATCTTGACTTTCATATAACAGTTTGATGGCAAGAGAGCTGGAGGCTGTATGAGGACTTGGAGAGAGGCATGTGTCTGTGTGGGAAGGAAGGCACTGATCCACAAACAGTTTGTTCGTGGTTTCGTCTGCTCCAGGCAGAGTTTGCAGGCTGCACTGGGTACTTCTGGCCCAAACTGTGTCTTCGAAGAGGCTGATGTGGGTTCTGTGGCAGACTCTGCCATTGTTTTGTTCCCAGTGCGTGTGGGACAGTGTCCAACACATCCTCTGATCCTGATGGGGCTCCTACCCTTCTCCAAACATACAGATCAGTTTGGCATCCCAAGTCCAGCATCCCAAGTCCTGAATGGCATCTCAAGGCCAGTGCCTTTGGCAGACCAAGCCTGGAGACCCCAGACTGCCAGAGGAGCAGAGATAGGAAGGGTCCCCTGGGATGCAGTAAATACAATGGATCCTCCTGGGGTCAGGGTAATGTGTGAGACATAAGATGCACTTGGGACAGGGCTAGCAGGGCCATCTTCTGGGGGTTTAATAGCCTGGACCAATGCCAACTGTCCTTAGTCAAGGAAAACCTTCATTGAAATCAAGGGAACTTCATTGACTTAGTGAATGGAGCTGCTGCCAGGTCAATATCATAATCGAGACCCATGTCTGTGCATCCACAGTCAAGTAATCTCAATTTCCTTCTTTATACAAGGCTTATCTCATTTTTAGGCAGGGACTCAGCGAAGTTTACCTCCATCTCTTTCCAGGAAAGCTCCTCTCATTAAAATGTAGGCTAATGCACTGTATGCGTGGGAGCTGTATAATCCCTTGTGCTGTACGAAAAAATATTTTATTTCCTTCACTTTCTTTCAATTGTTCTTTCCTTAGCTCTTATCTTATCTCCTCAATTCTATCTCAAAATCATCCCATGAGACAACTCCTATTGCTGCTAATACTAAAATCTGTATTGTAGAGACCCCTCCCTTTCTCTCAACATTATTTTTCCTGTTTTTTCCAGTAGTTCTTAGCAAGCCAAGTATGTGCCTGGGGTAACTATCAGGCACTCTGTTTCTGAAAGTATTCAGTAATTCATTTGTAGATATCTCATTACTGGAACCACTCAAGGTCAGATTGAACAGGGTTTTGAGTGGAAGATGATCTAGTGGAAGATGTTGCTGCCCATGGAGGGGCAGTTGTGGCTAGATAGTCCTTGAAGACCCTTTACAACCCGAACTAATCTATGGTTCTGTGATTATATGATTTCAGTGTTGTTCTCAAGGGAGTTTTCAGTCTTCTGGTAGAATATTCCTGTTAGATTTGATTTTCCCTTAGCTTCACATCTACCCTATGAAAAGTAACAAACATCAACTTTTTTTTTTCAGAAACTCCCATTGCATTTATTCCTGTTTGTGCAGGTTATACATGAATAGTCAACAAGTAAAATTATTAAAAACTCCCGGATGCCATAAGTGTTCTGAATGGCCAAAAAAAGGCTATTTTTCCTCCACTACAGGAGAATTTTATTTTTCTTCTGTAGGACCTTGTTGGATATATTACCCACTGTTTCCTTATCCCCAAGTTGAACTGTGTTTCTGCATGAGAGTGTCTCTCAGTATCATCCCAAAATGCTACCACTGGGTTTATTTCTGCTGGAGGGGAGAAAGTTGGAGGGATCACAGCCTCACGCTGAAGTGGGGGACAGATCCAAGTCTTTGCCATGTCCACAGAAAACAGAACACACTATTATCAGATGAAATTACAGAGAAGTTTTATTTTACGTATTTCCAAGTGCCTAAAAGAAGATAAGCCTTGTAGTAGATTATCTGTGAAGGCTGAGGATTTGCTAACATTAGAAGCTTTGTGAACAGCTTGGGCAAACCCCTGTCGGGGATGGCTTGGGAGAGGATCCTACCCATGGGCAATGCAATGCAGTAGCCAAACTCCCAAGGTCTGTTCCAGCCCTGATTTTTATAATTTTATTGTACAGCCTGACTGGAGAACTCTCAGTGCACTCTGGGAGGTCTGTGGATGCCGAAAGGCTTTCTCTTTTGGGGCAGGTCCCTCCAGCAACATGCTGAGTGATGTATTTTTTAATGTGCATTTTTAAATGAGTTGAGTGTGTGAATTGGACTCCCAGGGTACGGATTTTTAAAATCTGAAGTCCCTAATGAGATGAACTGTTGTTTCTAGACTTAGTTAATGGACTGGTAGCACAACAGAAAGTTGCCTGGCACTGCAAAAACACTGGTGATGGGGATAAATAATTCATAATGGTTTTGTACTTGTTGAATTCACTTTCAGTGACTGGGCACTCTCAAATGCAGGTGACATTGGATAATTTTCTATTATTTCTTCACTACTTTGATTTTCTGTATAGCTGAAGTGGTGTTCTGCAGATTGCTCACAGGCATCATATGTGTTGTCCTATGGATGCAGCCAACACAGTGCTAGAGCCTGTGAAGAACAATGCTGTGTCTCATCCCAGATGGCTTCACCTGAAAAGTTAGTCCATGGGTAGTCCGGTGAGAGGTGGGGAGTCCAGATGCCTGTGCTCGCTCTGGACAGCTGTTTCTGCCCCATGTACCCTGTTGCTTCAGTTTCTTTGCTGGATGGCAATGTAAACTGATGAGTAATCCCATAATACATCTTATCTAGGGGTTAGTCGCAGCTAAAGATAATTTTCCTCAAGTATTCACACACATTCTGCTGTGCAGCTGGAATGTTTGGAGATGCTAAAAAGAAAAGCTCACAAACAGGACTGAGTCAACATTTGTTTTTTGAATGTTAATGAGCATCTATGAGTCAATGCTTCTGCTTGGTTCTCTGAAGCTCCTGCTCTGCTGAAGGAATGCTCCTTTCTGTTTGCTATCACACGCAGCACCTCCAGGATATCAGCTTGCTCTGAGGGCCACCACTAAGGGCACTGAACTTCTGTGATGACACAGAGAAATCACAGGGAAAATTGATGGCTGTAGGAATCTGGTACCAAAATATCCTTGAGGACCAGCATAAGTGAAATCAATGGCTTAGTGAAGACAGCACTGGACTGGTGTTATTAATTTTGAAGCATTGCATCAATAGTCACTGGAAAAGCATTATAATTCTTGTTGTGACTGAAATATTTTAAAGAAAAAGTATAAGATGAGCTGAAAGCTCTGGAGATAAAAATACCTTAACCTAATATGGAAAAAAATATTCCTGTATTTTTTCTTGGGACTTTGAGATTTTATGGTGAAGGAAATTTTGAGGCTGAAAATAACAGGCTTTGATAAGCAAAACCTGAGATCTTCATACATGCATTTCACTCTTAGAGCCATGCCCTTGGCTCTTGGAGCCACACTCTTGAAATCAGCATCTGCTGTCATGAGTATTGCAATGAAACCTGTAGCTGTGAACGCTGGTGATGTGGTGTACCTCAAACCAGGCATCTCCAGGCTGGCAAGATGCAGACTGCTACAGCCAGGCCTGGCTCATGCAATGATCTGTGGGCAGCATCACCCTGAGGTGCTGCACCAAAAGAATGTGCCAGCCTTTAAACCAGCCAACAACACAAACGCTATGGATGCTGATAGCTGGAGGTAGAATGCAATCAAACCCTTTGATTGTCCCTCAGTGATTTAATCAGCTCTCTGTCAAATGCTGGCTGGGTGTCATGGTGCCACATAAATACAGTAATTACTGTTGTGTGCCATTTTGCAATAAAATATAATTTACCTGGATTAGAAAACACCATTCTGCTGTTAGTTGTCTGCAGCGCCTCGATAGGTATATCTCGATAGGTGTTCTGGAGTGTTAAGTTATGTCTTTCTTGTTTATGACATTAGGAAGTATTGGGAGCAGCTTTCTGGATAAAGTTCTGGCTGAACTGAGCCCTTATACACCAGAGAATCTGATTTGAAGGGAGGAAAAAAGGAACCATACAAAGAGCCAACACACAAAACCAAAAACAAGAGCTGACTAAGACGGTTTTTGCTGCACACAGCCCTGGAAACACAGATGTGTTTCAATGAGCACAATTTGAGAGGGGATGAACTCATTTGGAAGCCTTGTTTGTTCCTTTCTGCTCCTCCACGCACCAGCCACCCCCAGGAAAACAGCGGCTGCCGTTGGTCCTGCTCCATGATAGGCTCCTTCCTAAACACCCCCTTGCCTTCCACCATGACCAGGATTTGCCTACAAAGACACAAACCCTCTGGCTTCTGCCTGCATCCCTAAGGCAGCAGGGATGGGGGATGTTAAGGTGCCCCAGTCTTCTAGAATTACCCTGGAGCAACGAGGAGGACCTTAAACTAGGTCCTTGCCACAGATATCATGTGGTTGATGCAGACTGGAGAAAGTGATAGATCCAGGTCCAGAAGTAAGGTCTTCTCCCTGCTTTGTCCTTCTGCAGCTGCAGGGGACAGGGAATCAGGAGGAGGCAGTGAAGAGCACTACAAAGGCTGTGGATGTGGTCTTCTTGGACTTCAGTAAAGCCTCATTGCTCTCTACAACTACCTGAAAGGAGGTTGTAGAGAGGAGGGAGCTGGCCTCTTCTCCCAAGTGACAGGGGACAGGACAAGAGGGAATGGCCTCAAGCTCCACCAGGGGAGGTTCAGGATGGACATCAGGAAAAATTTCTTCACAGAAAGGGTGATTAGGCACTGGAACAGTCTGCCCAGGGAGGTGGTTGAGCCACCTTTCCTGGAGGTGTTGAAAGGATGAGTGGATGAGGTGCTGAGGGGCATGGTTTAGTGGTTGATATGAGTGGTTGGACTCGAAGATCCAGTGGGTCTTTTCCAACCTAGTGATTCTGTGATTCTGTGAAATCTCCTCCAGCAGCTCGGGAACCCTGCCTGCTGAAAGAACTTGAAAGCATTTTCTCATCCATCAGATGCAGTTAGGGGACAGATAACTGGGGGTTTTTTTGATTCTATGGGGAGGAATAGGACATAGACCGAGCCGCAGTCAACATGGCGGCTTTTGCATCATTTCCTTAGGAAACCACGCTAAAAATACAAAGCAGAGTAAACACAAAGAAAGAAGTATGACACACTGGGGAAGTAAGGAGAGAATAGGAGAAGTACCTAAAATAAAAGCAATCTGGATATAATAAGGGCAGAAGTGATAAGAATCAGCACAGAAAACAGTTCATTTTCTTTAAGTGTGTGGAAATCTGACACTGGGTTAGGAAGGTGCCTGCTGCTGCAGTCAGAGTGGGTATTGCAGGCAGAGGCTCAAGCTGTCTTGGGTTTTCTTGGTTTCTGTAGAAGGTCTAAGGGCCAAATACTTTTCCCCTCTTGCTCTATGGGTTGTTTGTGAAAGCAGGAGCTGCTCCACAAAAATTTTCCACTGCCAGCGTGGGGATGCCCAGGTCACCCTGTGGGAGGCTGACAAGAAGGGGTTGAGTTTACTACTGAAAGCATTTCGTGCATGCTTGCACTAAACAAGATAAATTTTTATTATGCTTTTATTTTCTTATACTGAGAATAGGCAAGATTCAGCCCACTTGCCTAACTTCGAGAGTGGTCCGCTGACCACCTTTGTGTCACCCTCCCACAGGTTCAACAGCCCTCTAGGCGCAGCTAAACACGTGAGGAGCAAGTGGCTCAGAAAAAGGGGAAAAAATAAATATCTGAGTGCTCCTACAGGTTTATTTGTGACAATGCTTTCATTATTATATTATTGCCCTGACTTCCCACCCCCCTCCTCTGCAAAATGGGCAATCACATCTCAGATCACAGCAGTAATCACTGCTCCATGCTAACAAACACAGCACAAAACCAGCATTTGTTGAGAGCTAAGAAAGCTTTGCAAACATTGCTGATTTGCCAGATCTCCCAGCTTGTGAACGAAGGACAAGTTCAAGCAGAGGTAATGGAGAAATATCCCCCCCCCAAAAAAAAAACCAAAAAAATAAGATTAGGAATTATAACATGTTTTTTGCTGTTGTGCTCTTGTTTGCGACACAGTGCCTCTGCTTGCCTTGATGGGATTCATGAAGTGTATTCTTCGCATTGGCATGAAGGATTTCAACTTTGGTTGCTTGAAGCAGCAAATGATACAGACATGTCTGGGGTGATGGAGGCTCAGCGTTGGGCTTTGACCATGAGTCTCTGACAAGGTGAGGCACATGCTTCTCCCAGGTGGGCAACACCTCCCACACTTCCAGCTGCCTGCAAGTCCTCGTGGAACACAAACACTAACACCAACAAAATGATGCTTCTACAAAACAAACCTTAAAACCTCTGGTGGTCATGTGCAACTCTGTGGTGCTGGGATCCCATTCCATCCCACCATGGTGACTGGGGTCAGGCTCCCTTGGGAGGCATTAGGACACGGGCCACTGCTCCACCAAAGAGCTTACATGTAAGGAGCTTACATTGCTGTGCGATGCTGCACCAGGAGCATGGGTTTAGGTTTATAAGCAGGCAGTGTGTGAGGCTCATAAACTTTCTGAGCTTCAGGGGTGTAATTTTGTTGCCACTTTCCACTCCATAGCTGTTATTTCTTCATCCTGTCCCTTGCACTCTCATTTTTTAACACCCCACTGCATTCTTTTGACTTCTACTCCCTATCCCATCACTTCTGGTACATGAGAATTCTGGACGTGCTCTGCTCCATGCTGCAAAAATAGCTAAAAACAGTAAATATGGGCAGCAACGCCATCCACAGCAACCTGGGCCCAAACAGCTAATGGCTTCAGGGGGAACTGACTTGTTGCATTGGTAACGCAACTGCCCTGGCCATGTTTCTGTCCCTCCTGTCATCTCCTGGCATCTTCTACTGTCTCCTCTCAGCAGTCCTGCCTGCCAGCAGAGCAGACTTGCTCTTGCCCCATGCAGCACATTCCCTTGGGTGCTTCCCTAAGTACCAGGACAGAAATTTGGAGAGTCTTCAAGCTTGTGATGCTTGGGCACTTCATAAAGCCCTCGGCAGGGCTATGGAGGTAGTCTGTCTCTTTGTGAATGAGATATCTGCTTTTATGTGTACCTGCTCAAACCACAAATCCATCCTAAGGTGTATTCCACCCTAGGACACCAGTATAATTGAAGTGGAAAAGGACTGATTTCCAGATGAACTAATATTTCCTTTCAGAAATAATGACAATAAGGTAATTTATTCACTGGTGGACTAAGTCAGTAGAACTGTCTTGCTTACGAAGTGCAGTGTGGAATACGAGTTTATGACAAGATGTCACATTTTCTTTTATCAAACATATTTTTCAAAGAAAATTCAGGTTTTCAGAAAGTTTCACAAAAAGCATCTGCTTGAAAATTGCATTTTTTCCCTGAAAAACCCAGTGCTTGAAAAACAAAATATTCTCATAAAAAGCCTAATAATTTCAGTTTGGAGATGATGACTCAATACATTAGAGTTGTTTCAATTTGATTGCCAAATGTCCCTTCATTTTTTCTATAGGCTGAGCTTCCAAGAAGCACTTCAAATATATGTTGTGGTGCAGTGATAGGAAAAAATATGATACCTCCTAGGCAACGTAACCCAAGGGAGGCAATTGAGAAAGAAGTAAGAGCTTGAGGCATCCGATTTCCCACTAACCCAAAATCTTTCCATTTTCATCCACAAATCCCACTCAGCAAATATTTTTTAAATTTTCTCCTTATTTTCCACTCCAAGATTTTCAGGGACCTAAGTCATTCAATGGAAAAGAGCCTAAGTCAATAATGCCCAGGATGTGTTACTCCTCAGTTACACAGAAGTAGAATGAGAAGTTGGTCTTATTTTCATGTCCAATCAGTAGGCAACATAGGAATAGTTCTGCTAGTATAGACCAAAGGTTTAGTCGCTCCATCTCCAGCCATTTTCAGGCACTTCATAGCAGAATGCATCTTTTTTGGACAACAACAAATAGCACTGGCTTACTTTGGCTAATCTACGTTGCTTCTTCTTCACTGGTATCTTGAAGATGAATCTGACTTGCTCACCCTGTTCTGAGGGCTAGCCCTCTTGCTTGCTCTCTTCTCTGACTCAGGCTGTCACTGTGAAGTTTTATTAGAGGCAGGACAGGAGGAGAGTTGGATCTCCTTCCTGACCTGGCAGTGCCACTATTGCATCTTTGTTCTTCACCCCGTGGCGTGGTGCACTACGTCATGTCCCATGGGGAGCTGGATCCCAGCAAACAATGCCATGATCTTGTCATGAACATAGCTGTGGCTGTGTCCTAAGCCATGGACAGGAGCTGATGACAGTTTTCAGTGGCCTCGTTCATTCTCCCGCATATCAAGATCTTCCCAGACTGTTGTCAGATAACTGAATGATAAAAGAGGAAAAGTACTGAACAACCTCCTTCCCAAATTATTTCCAAGTAGAGTGTGCAGTCCAAAGGGAGTGGAAGGGATGGGGATTATGTGCTCTTAAGCAGCTCTTGAGTTGCTTTCTCTAGTGTTCCACTGAATATTTCAATTTCTGGGGCTCCCAGGGAATGTGCAGCCCTGGTGGTGGGAGCTGGTGGGCCAAGCTGTCTTTCCTTGAGGTGTTCCTTTGCATCCCCTCCAATTCGACATAGACTTGCATCTCTGCTGAAGCAAGCATGCATGTAGGAAGTGATGATCCCACATGGCCCAGGGATTCATAAAAGCATTTTCAGGGGAGAAATACTCTGCTGGCCAGCTACTTGCTCCGTTAAACAGACCAGAGAGTGAAACAGGGAGACACAGGGGCAATCCCACGCATTCTCAAATGGTTGTGGCAATTAAAATAGCTCTTTCTTCTACCATGAAACTGTTTGTGTCTCTAAAGTCAAACAGTGCATGGAGACTGAGGGGACAGCAGCTGTGCTGCTACAGACTGCACCCATAGATTGGGGCAGAAGGCAGAAGGCAGATGAGAAGGGGAGCAGATGAAGGGCAGGTTTAGCCATTTTCCAGCTCATGTCAATGTACCAGCATACTCTGTCATGCGACAGCCTGGTGAAAGGGCTTATCATCGGCAAGAGTTGACATCTGGGTGGGTGCAAGGCTGGGTGGTTAATGATCCTCAATGGCAAAGTGATAAAGGAGTTTGAGGAGCTGAGTGCCCTTGTGAGATCTTTGGGTGCTCCCAAATTTCTCTGGCCCAAGATTGTCATGAGACCATCCTGTCTCAAGACAGGAAAAATCCTTGAGGAGAAAACATCAAAAAGTGAGTGGGATTCTCTGATGTGTTGAAGGTTTTGATGGTATCATGGCAGCTGAATAGAACTGTCAATTTTTCTGTGCTTCCCTGGGTGTCTCTGTCCTCCACTGTGTCTTGGCACGTGCACTGACCCTCTGAGGATGGGCACACACTAATTTTCCATACAGCACCCAACACGAGAGGATCTGTGTCTGTAACCCAATACTCTGGATAAAACAACTCTCACATCTTCTCCAAAGGGGTGGTAACAAGAATTTTATTCCAGGTCTTTAAATATACTGCTGCCAGCAACATTAAGAATGTAGAAGACTATTTTATGGATTTATCCTCTACTCCTTCTAAAAACGTCCTTCTACACATCATATTCCCCTTTGAAACAAATGGTCAGCAACAATAAGATTTTTTACTGAAGCAGCAAAACTCCATGCAAGGTCAGAACAATATCTGTGTTATTTACTCCAGTATGAGTTATGATCTTCCTACTGCATACAACTCTTCCTGTGTTTCCCATTGATGCAAATCAAAAGCCTGTTTTGTCTTTTTGCTGATTCTGTGCTTCACTCACTCATTGCACTAGGATTCATTTATTCTTTTATATATATGCATATATTTCAATGTCACAAAAGAACCCATTTTGGAGTGAAAGATCTGACATCGTTTGTGGCTGAGGGCTTTGGGTTATGCAGTCCTTCTCCTGTACTGTGCAGTAAGCATATTTCAGTGGAAAAAAAATGACTCCATCACACCCATGAAATGGAAGCAGCAGATCTGGAAGGTTTATTAGTCCACAAGCTTTAAAAAAAGTCTAGAACAGACTGAAAACTGGGGAGAGGGAGAAGCAGGACCTCAGCAGGCGCTGGGAGGAATGGTGACAATGAGAGAGGCTGAAGGAAAGCCCCATCTGAAAGAGGTGACATGGTCTGTCTGAGCCTGTGCGCTGGTGGTCAATGTACTGTGGCTGGTGCAGGTGTCATTACACAAAACCTATTTTCTTTGCCTCCTACCTCTGTCTTTATCCAGGAGCTTCTGGGCAGCCTAAGGAAGGAGCAGAGAGACAGCAGGACCTCAGGGAGCAGGTGGCACTGAAGCAGGGACAGGCCTTGTACTCAAAGCAGATGCAGGCACTCAGTAGAGTGAGTTGATGTAAATTTGAGCTTTGGTTCCCTATGTCCCAGCCTGCTTCAAGCCTCTTGTATCTTAAACAAGTTGAATGACAGTGTTTTACTTGTAGTGTGACTCGGTACTGTAGATCTGTCTCAGAAAAACCTCATCAGAATGGTCCAGAGCACCTGTAATGCTAAAGAGCAGAAGAAGCAGTGGTTTTGCATATCAAAGCACTAAGGGACATCATCTGTAGGTGCTTATTAGTCTAACCTACCCCACTGGGAGTCCTTTTAATTTACAATCTACTCACCCCTAAGCACAGACCTTCTGACTTTGTCCCAACCAGCCTCTATCTCAACAATACAGACTGCATAAGTAATACTGCTTTTTGCCCATTATTCATTTTGAAAGGCCTAAAAATCCACCAAATGGGCTAAGCTGCTATCCGCATTTTCACCAGAACACAAAAAATTATTTCCCACTGGTAACATTAATCAGTTTCCAATTGTCTGTTAACAGTACAGTTACGGACATAGAGTTTTGGAAACTATTAGAGAGATAAATGCTACTAGGACAGGTAGCTTTACATGAAATTTTCCTTTTATACACATAGATGGAAGAACAAATGCTATCAGTGACAGTAGCATCTGGGTATTCCCGGCACTGAAAGCCTGCGGGGCTTTCTTTAATGACACAGTGATTGTATCAACCAAAGGCAAGGCTGCTTAAGCCTTTTTCTGGCTAGATAATCACGAAAACCATAGTCCATGAATACATCCTTGGAGAAAGTGAAAACAAATAGGTATTGTTTGAACTATATCTGAAAGTAAATAAAAATAATTGCAATTTCAAAAGGGAAAATTAATTGTAAAGGAAACTAATGAAGTTAGCTCAGGGACTTGAATAGCAATGAAGCCTGAAATTTCTTTACGTAAAAGGTGCAAGATATTTACTGGCGCATGGAAAACAGGTGTTACAAATAGAAAGGATAAAGGGAGTATTAAAAGTAATAAAATGTGTGTACACCTTGCAGAGATTGTTAAAACAAATCAGGGGTAAGTTCTTCAAATGAAAAAAACACTTGGAAGAAGTGCACTTTTGTGCAAGGACTATTAAAGTTAATACGAATACATGATGAAATGAATACTTTGTTGTAGTTTTAAACAAGGATAATGCTGAATATAGGAAGGAAAAAAGGTAACATAGGAGTGTGAGAACAGAAATGGTCACACCTGATCTTGAAAAACAGCTTTAACAACCAAGTAGTAAAATATGTGGTGCCTCCTTTATATCTCAAGGCAGGAAGAGCCAGCATATGAAACTGCAAGGGCAGAGCAAAGGAGCCTTGTAAACTGGTCAAGCTGTGAATAGAAGCATAGTGATAAAGGCAACTGCAACCTACTCACTCCACAGAAACTGCATATTAGGCAGGAGAATAAACTGTATGGAAAGAAAACAGGGACATTAAAAACAGGGACATAGATGAAAAACAGATTTAAAGGCATTAAAGTTTATAAAAGCCTTGCTAGATGAACTTGATATTTTTCTCTGATGCAACTACATTCTGCAAAGGGTTCTGCAGTGTTTGGCGCGATGCCACAGGAGAATTCATTATCTGACCCAGGAAAAATGAGGATTGGGCAAAGACTAGTAAAGCTGGCAGAGAGCTGTTGAAGAAGAAATGTCAGAGGGTAGTCCTGTAAAATGCAACATCTGCAAGGAGGAAGTTTGTTAGAAGGGTTCTTCATAGAGGAGCCTTTGAAGTGTTTTCACTGAATATTTCATTAAGAATCTCCCAAAAGTGAAGAAAACTGTTGATGAACTATCCCAGCATCACAATATCAGAGAGGATTGTTATCAATACGAGGAGATGAGTATCATTTAGGAAGATTAAAATCAGCATGAGACAGGAGCAAGAGAAACAGAAATGTGATTATACAGAATTCAAGGTCCTATGCTCAGAGGAAGGGAGGATCTTTGAAGACTTCTACAAATTTCTCCAAATCAGCTGAAAATCATATACTGTGAGAAAAACATGGGGTAACTAATCAACAGGAATAGGTCACAAACATAATATGACTAAGAGAAATAAAACTAGGATAGTACTGCTAGGGTACTTCCAGTAAAAAGGAGGAGGTATTCATACCATCTAGGAAAAAAAAGTGCAGACTTCTGGCAAGTAACGTTCAAGAAAATCAAATCAAATCTGTGGAGGTGTAGAGGAAGGCTACTGGGAAGCAGAAGGGAATGGAGACACTTTCTATGAGATGAGATAAAAAAATGTAACCTTATTCAGCCCAACTAGCAGTACAAAAGCTCTTTATAGATTCACTTTAGTAAGTATGGGACAAAGGCAAGATGATCTGCTGAATCTGAAGAAAAACATTGGCATAAGAACAAATGGGAATAAATTAACCACAAAGTTGGAAATGAGGTTTCTCCTCAGAGGCATGAAGTTTTGTACCAGCTTTCCAGGAGGAGGACTGAATTCAATAACACAACTGCTTTTAAGATGGAGTTAGTCCAGTCTCTTAAAGGGGTTACATGATGTGGCTGCTCCTGATAATGGAGGGAAGGTAGGGTTTAGATGCGGAGAGCCAGAAACATACACTGCCACTACAGAACTTTTTGGCAATGCAACAGTTACAGCAATAACAGCTCTGTTTTAGCAAAGCATAGCTGTGCCCCCATAGCAATGGGATGCAGGGGTAAAGAGCTTTGCTGAGCGTATGTGCCAACACAGTTAATGGGCTCCTCTGTGTTTATCTGTCATCTCTGACAGCAGCAGGGTGGTAAAACTTTAGGTTTTTTGCAAAAAGCTTCTTGCAAAAATTAATTCCCTTTAATGGCCAAAAAGTGTTGCAAATCATTGTCAAGACCTGGCTGAATAGTTCTTCCCCAAAATTCAGGTCGTCAGAAATGCCATTGTAAAGGTGAGACAACAGAAGTATAATTAGACATAAGAAAGATTTGTAAGCATTACTGATACAGATTTAGCTGGGTTGGTAAATTACAACATGAGCTTTCAACAACTGGAAGAGTTAATGCCGTAGTCTGGGGGCGTTGGTCGCAGAAGCTGCAGAGGACTTTGAAAATAGAGGCTCTTGGCATGGCACTCCTCTCCACATGACCCCACTAAGAGAACCACCACTGAGAGGAGTTCAGACAAGAAACAGCTTTGCTAGTTCAGCTCTGCTCACCTTGGAAACATGACCATGTGCTCTGACCATGTGTAAGACCAATGTCTTATTCAGATTATAGATGCCTAACCAAAACCCAAGCCTACATCTTGTCAGCTGAGCAGCTCTCCAGACTTTACTCAGTTTACCAGTTCAGTTGCCTTTTAACTTGGTGTTCTATTTTCAGCCCACACACTGGTGGCAAATAGCTGCTGAGATACCTAAATGTAACCGAGGCACCACACAATAACAGAAAACATAGGTGAACACAAACTTAATGGAAGAATGTTTCTTTCCGGAGTATTTTATAGCAATTGGGTGTGATGTGGCTACTTCAAGCACTTCACTTGTCTATTTGTGGGCCATTGACTTGAACCCTCATCTCCACCAAATACAACAAGAGCTTAGAGGCACACCTTACATAAAGGCACCTTCAGTTAGAAGGAGTCTAAATCTTCACCTAAACTGACTTGTCCAGCAAACCAGATCTGACAACTATTCAAAATATTGTGTAGTGCAGAGGAAGACAGATACTTGCCCACGGGACCTGAATAAATAAATAAATCAATCTTAGAATCATATAATCACCAGGTTGGAAAAGACCCACTGGATCATTGAGACCAACCATTCCTGTCAATCACTAAACCATGCCCCTCAGCATCTTATCCACTCGTCTTTAAACACCTCCAGGGAAGGTGACCCAATCACCGCCCTGGGCAGCCTGTTCAAGTGCCCAGTGACCCTTTCGATTTCAAGCCTGAATCTTCCCTGGTGGAGCTTGAGGCCATTCCCTCATCTTGTGAAAGTCCATATTGCTGGAAGATGACTCAATAAACAGGGTTAGGTCTGTTAACATAGACTTGGTAATATTCAGAGGTGGATTTAGCCTGCAGACCACAGAGGTTTAAATGCAAACTGAAGTGAAAATCATGATATTCCTACCATTCACTGTTTATCATACTTAAGTCTGTGGTCCTAGGTCTGCAGTTTTATCATTGTTATCTCTGAATTCCAATTTCACAAGTCCCAGCTCTCTGAAACTTGAGAACAGCTCCTGGAAGTGTCAGCTGTAACAGTTATGGGGGAAAAGCTTGAAAGTGTGACTTGAGCATATGCCAAAGATTTAGAAACAAAAAATAAATAAAACCAAAACCAAATTTCAATGCTTGTTTTTATGAAAAATCTAAACCAGTTTCTATTTTAAAGCTAATCTCATGACTTTGGAGGCCTCACTCATTATTCCTGAAAGCCTGATACTGGCAACACTGTTAACTCAGACAGTCTTTCAAGAGGATTTGTGGAAGTAGATTGAAAGAGCTACAGTGTTCTGGAACAAAGGGTCCCCATGGAAAACCCAAAGAATGCTTATGCTTTGTAGAAAAGCTGGTAAATGGATAATGCTTGAGCTCCTTCTTTCCCGATTAAAATAACAGAGGAGGGACAACAAATGCTATCAGGAAGATGATGTGCATGGACTTGTGAGATGCAGAGTGCGAGTAAAGAGGGTAGCTATCTTTGTAGCAGTTCAGTATACCTATACCGTGTGAGCACAGATGTAGTAGATGAGCAGGTGTTGAAGAGGAGGTGTGTGGAGCTGGGATGCAGGCAGTAGGCCTTTGGCAAGGGAGAACTCTTCCTTGTTTTACCTTCAAGCCTGATCTGTAGATCTCAAGGTGCTATGAAATCTCATGTCTTCAGAGGGGATTTCTGTTTGGGGCATGTTATCACAAGAACTCTACAGAGACTGTAAAAATGTCTGAAGTAGATTCTTCTCTAGTGCAGAAGATTGTGTTAGGACTTGCCATTGGCTGAGTGACATGTACATTCTGTTGGTTCATATGGAGCACTTGGCCAAGGAATTTCCCTTTCTCAGGGCTCCTTTTAAGCCTAATGCCCCTTGAAGTAGCTTGTCCCCACCAACCACTTCCTTCAGCAGGCTTGCATAACAGATGCCACTTGTCATCTGCCAACCATCTGCAGAGCATATGGAGTCACTGAGCAAGAAAGTGTCTCCAGCCCTGTGCTGCAAACACCAGAAACACAGCTCCAGTAAGAAAACGTGGAGAGAGACAACAGCACAAGTCTTGTACTCAGTGTCTGAGATTGCATGGGTTTAGTCATTGAAGGGTAAGAAGGTGGAGATTTGCTCCAGCCCTGGAGCTCACTACTGCTACTGTCAGTAGGAAGAGACACAGGAGCATCTCTATCACACACAAGCATCCTGGGTTGCTTACTGTGAATCAGGTGGCTTGTATCTGTTACTTGGACACACAGCAATAAGCCTTCTCAACATGCCTGCACAGAGGACAAACCTGACACTTCTGAGTTTGTAACTAAGCACTAAATAGAAAACAGAAACTGAAGAAGGGATTTTTTTTTCTACCTCTGGTTTTGTGAGGGAGAAAACTGTAAAATTTTGCTCAAAAGCAGTTTTGTGCCTGCAAACAGGATTTATTTTTGTGTGATTTATTTTTAATTCTATCCAGATGTTTATTTATAAAATAATGTAGGACTTATATCCAAACAGACATCAAAGAAACCTTCTGGGAGTAGCACTGTCAGTAGCAAAGTGCTTTAATGATCCACAAGGCGAATGAATGGGTTTGAAGAGTGTCAGGGTGCCTTGGGGGAGTGCAAGCATGGATCCAATTAGGAACCCGTTCTGGGGTCACTCAGACATGGCAGGAAAGATGCCTCTTTAGGGAGTAGGATGACAACTTTTACACATAGTGTGATGTGGGGTATTGCAAAGCAGATTATGCTTCCTCAAAGACAGTACCAGAAGTACTTCTGTCTTAAAGAGTGCCATGTAAGCTACACACCATGGCAATTGTCTTGGGTCATTCCCACCCCTTGGAGGAGGCATGTGTCCTGGGCAGGGCACACAGGGAATCCCTTTCACACAACCTGTAAATCCTATCTCTTCTTGTAGCAGGTGATCTCTACTGCTGTCCTCTAGCCTGAAAATCGATGCGTCCCTGTGCAACAAATACTGACGTGTCACCTTAGTATCTGTTCACTTCACCTGCAGACAAGAATGTGCAATGATTTGCCTACTGTTTTTTTGTCTTTGTTGTTTTGGGGTCTTTTAATATTTATTTATAGTGTTTAAAATTTGTGTCTCTCTAAAATAGGTTTCTATGAATCAGTGGTACACAGGTCTTTGTATCCTCAGTAAGTTCTAGTAAGCCAACATAAACTAAGCCTTAGCTGCACAAGATGTCTACTCCAGTTTAACAACATACAACTAAAAAGACCCTTTATGAAATTTGTGCAAATTTACTTGTAAATGTCTCTTTTATTGACATCAGACTGACTGAGTAGAAAGGTGCACTCTGATGTTTGAGTCAGAGGCTTCCATTCAGATTTATTCCTGTGCAACAAAGACTGCAATTTCTCTGCAAAACCATAGCTCAGCGTTAAGGATCTTCTATATCTTCCAGTGTTGAGCCCCATGGTATGGAGTAAGTATGTTACAGAAATGGACTAGATTCATCGGAGATGGGATACCCTTTTCTGTGGAGAGTGATGCAGAAAGACGAGATATTGCTTGAAAGAGAACTAGGGGACCCCTAGCAGAACCCTGTGGCAGTGCTAGGTTTTCTTCTGAAACTCTGCCTACTCCAGGACAGTGCCAAGAAGCATGGACTGGCATGGCCAACAGTGACAGCTTCTAGGATAGGCTGTCCCCTGCCAGAGGACAAGGACCTCCCCTGGGTCACGTTGTCACTGGCATGGCCGAAGAGTTGTCTCCTGCTGGCTCATCTTGGTTGTGTGGTACTGCAGGAAGGTGGCCAGACTGGCCGGGTCTTCATATATCACCCTCTTCTGCCTGTCTGAGCCTGAATCTGAGGGGGAAACCACATTTGGGAGAACTTAGTACTTTTAGAATGGGGCTACTGGCAGGCCTGTGTGCCTCAGTGCTGAGAGCAGCAGCAGGAAGTGTGGTTGCATGTGAAAACAAGAAGATTTGAAACAGCATTCACTCCAAGGGATTACACAAATAATACCCCAGTGACAATGGAGCTATTTACTCAGTTGACACTATGAAGAAAGCATCTCCTTTTATCTACTTATGGTGGTTAGTGGGCTCATCCCTCTACAGCCTCTGTTGCTACTTGCTGCTTCCCTTGATGCTTCTCTCTGGTATTTTTGTTCCAGCTTTCTTTAAAAAGCTGTTTATTTGAGGAGGGTGTAGGCTTCATGCCAGAGAAGGGCAGCTGTGAAGGCACACAATGAGCAGCCTCACAGATGCCTGAGTCTGTGCATATTGGCTGCCAGTGACTTACGGGCCAATGAAGCAGCTCTCCTTCAACCGGTCCTACACAGAGGTGAGCATAACTCATATAGCTGTGAGAAAGATGATGACCCTGTGAGCCCCCATACGTAGAACCATAGAATCACAGAATGGTTTGGGTTGGAAGGGACCTTTAAAGATTATCTAGCCTGACCTCCCTGCAATAAGAAGTGACATCTTCGACTAGATCAGGTCAGTCAGAAACCTATCTCAGCCAGCCCTTGAATGTTTCCAGACATGGGGCATTCATCTTCCTGTGAGATGCGAGAGCAAAACTGACAGTCAATCTTCCTTAAAGGGTTGATGCTTATGGGGCACAGACTTCTTGTTTTGTTCTGTTTTGTTTTCACATGTCTATATTTGTCCCTTTCCCATAGATCTTACATATTGTCCATTGTACTTCACCAAGGCAGTCCCTGGAATGGCATACGAGAGATCACAGCAATGATCTAGGCTTCAAAATTCAGACTTTTCAGACTGCTGCACAGTTCATAGCTCTTCCACAAGCACTCTGGAACAGTGGCCTATCTCTTAGATTGTTCCTGGAATCTCAGCTGCAGATAACCCTTATAAAAGCCACCAGACTAAAGCACCTCCTTTTCTTCAGGGCCTATACAAGATAGACAGATCAGGCAGATCCTAGAGAGGGAGATACAGAATCATAGAATCACTAGGTTGGAAAAGACCCACTGGATCATTGGGTTCAAACATTCCTATCAACCACTAAACCATGCCCCTCACCACCTCATCCACTTATCCTTTAAACATCTCCCTGGGCAGCCTGTTCGAGTGCCCAATGACCCTTTCCGTGAAAAAATTTTCTGACAGAGCTTGAGACCATTCCATCTCATCTTGTACCCTGTCACTTGGGAGAAGAGGCCAGCTCGCTCCTCTCCTCAACCTCCTTTCAGGTAGCTGGAGACAGCAATGAGGTCTCCTCTTAGCCTCCTCTTCTCCAGGCTAAACCACCCCAGTTCCCTCAGCCACTCCTTGTAATGCCTGTTCTCAAGTCCCTTCACCAGCTTTATCGCTCTCTCTGGACTCGCTCCAGAGACTCAACATACTTCTTGTGGTGAGGGGCCCAGAACTGAACACAGGATTCAAGGAGCAGTCTCACCAGTGCCAAGTACAGAGGAAGAAGAACCTCCCTGGACCTGCTGGTCACATCGTTTCTGATACAAGCCAGGATGCCATTGGCCTTCTTGGCCACCTGGGTACACATCATATTCAGTCACTGTCAACCAACACCCCCAGGTCCTTCTCTTCCAGGCAGCTTTCTAGACAGACTTCTCCTAGTCTGTAGCTCTGCATAGGGTTGTTGTGCCCCAAGTGCAGGACCCGGCATTTGGCCGTGTTAAACCTCATGCCATTGGACTCAGCCCAGCAGTCCAGCCTGTTCAGATCCCTTTGCAGAGCCTCCCTACCCTCCAGCAGATCCATACTTCCACCCAGCTTAGTGTCATCTGCAAACTTGCTAAGGGTGCACTCGATGCCTTCATCCAGGTCATTGATGAAGACATTGAACAGGGCTGGACCCAGCACTGAGCCCTGGGGAACCCCACTTGTTACTGGTCTCCAGCTGGATTTAACGCCGCTTACCACCACTCTCTGGGCCCAGTCAGCCAACCAGTTCTCCACCCAGGCCAGAGACTGACAGTTTCTGTAGCAGAATGCTGTATGAAACTCTGTCAAAGGCCTTACTGAAGTCCAGGAAGACCACATCCACAGCCTTTGCCTCATCCAGCAGTCGAGTCACTTTATCATAGTAGGCCATCAGGTTAGTTTAGCAAGACCTTCCTCTCATAAACCCATGTTGAGTGGGTCTGATCACCCAGTTCTCTTGCATTTACTTCAGGATAGCACTCAAGATCACCTGTTCCATGACTAAAGGAACCAATAACTAAGGTCCATATCAGGTAACTAATCTCAACCACTGACTGATTAGTTTGCCCCCATTTTCATCTGTAATCCAAGGATAAAACTCTTCTGTTCATAAAGAAAGAGCTATTTCAGTGTTCACACAGCAAAGCCTGGACCAGCAGCAAAGAACTTTTATGACATGATCCTCTACAACACTTGACAATTCAAAGCCACCCAAACAGCTGTAGGGTAGCAGAAAATTTTGGTCACTACAGGTGAATATGATTTATTACACTAAATTTAAGCCACCTAAGACCAGTAATTTTATGATCCTACAAAGACAATTTGTGGTTACCTTCTGAGAGCACCCTAGGCAGGCCCTGAGGCTTCTAGATTGAATTCTCCTTTCAAGTTGCCTTTCTCCATTGCCTAGAGTCAGAGCCTAATGTCTTAGAAATCAGACTCCTAATTTTTAAATAGCCAAAGGTACATAAAGCAAGTTTCAGTGTCTTTTAACACTGCCTCATAGAGCCAAGTGGAAGGTAAAAAGCTCAACTGTCCATTCATTGAACCACCTAGTCTCTCTTGTACAGCTAGTTTTGTGTGTCTGAAGTTAAAGACAAACTCTCTGCAACTGGCTTTCCTGTTGCAATCACCTCCCATTATCATAAAGGGGTCTATTTCTGTGAGGTTTTTTTATGCTTTATTGTTTATTTTAATATAAGCCAAAGGAAAAAAAAAAAGAAATGGTTAGTAAGCATGAAAATAAGAAAGGAGGGACATTATGTTTGTTCCATCAAACTTACATGAAGTTAAGATTTTACTAAAGTCTCTTCTGATCCTTCTGTGCTGCTGAAAGGATTCATTGAGTGCTCTGTGACAAGTAATGACCTCCCCTAAGCCACATGCTGGGCTAGGGTCCTGGACCCAGTTATAGGTTGTATTTGGGAGCCGTAAACAGAAAGAAGTGCTGCTCTTTCAGCTACTAGAGACAAAAAACCCCTGGATCTTATGACTTCCTGCCAATGGAAAGGCACATGTGTTTTCTATCTTCTGATAAAGAGCCCAGTGATACCAAGCTTTGCTGGAGGAACGTCTGTGTTTTTTAATGGATACACAAAACCTTTCCTTCACAAACTGAGATTCATTTCACATCCAATAAGTAATTCCACCACTCTGCAGAGAGTTCTGTGGCTGGCTAAATGTCTCTCATATATTTTTCAGTTCCAGAAGACAGATCAAGAATGGAAAAATCTCTGCTCCTCAACCTACCCCTCAGCTAACCAGTGGTCGTTTGGGCAGCCCTGGGTGTGGAGGAGGAAGGAAGAAAGCTCCTGTGCATCATGGAGACAGGGAGCAGTAAATGGAGAAATCTCATAAAGCTGAGCTGAAAAAGTATGGGTAAAAATGGAGAAAAAGAATGTGACCCTGGCTAGATAGAGAGAGAGAGAAGAATGTCTCCCTTCATAATGATGGAATGACATCTGATAGAGAAAAGGACCTGAGACCTACCTCATTCTTGTGCACACTGAGAGTTTACCTGCTAAAGACAACTGGAGATGGCTCATGGAGAAGAAGATGGTGTATTTAGAAGAGACTAACTCAAACGGATGTGAATAATATGTACATTTGGCTGTAATTTAAGTTAAAACCATTGCTGGAGTAGAGTCATTACAAATTGGGATAAGAGATGGAGACTGATATGAGAAATCTATTCTCCAAATGGGAGTGACTGTCTAGAAGTAGTGCTATGATGAGGATATGACTAATAATGTGAGATGGGTCCAAACCACAGACCTTAGGCCTAGATTCAGATCTGGATCTCTTTAAGAGCAGTGGCAGCAGGATCCAGCTCATACAAGCACAGGACTGAACAGTGAAGGCTAGATACAAACAAGATCTTCCAGAGTTTCGATGCAGAGACTTGGGGTTGGTTTCACTTTACTGAAAATGATATTTATTTAAATTAAATGGTGGTTGAAACTGCAAAAGCTTGAGGCTGAATTCTGTTCTCAGTGCGTATTTACCTTGAACAAAGCTGAATACCTGAATTTGAAGCACATCTTATGAAATCTCATAGGAAAAGAAAATTCAGTAAGAAAGAGAAATATGCAGGATGCACAGTTTCTCTGACAGAAATGGGCTCTTTAGTCATGAATCCCATCCAAAATCCCACTATCCAAAGACAAGTGGATATGGGCAGAGAACCTTCTAAATGAAGTTCATCTCAGGGTCAGTACTTAAAATTGTGGAAGGGTGGAGGAAGTGGCACCCCATTTTAGCTAAATGTTGTATCCTTTAATACCTATCTTACATTCTATATTTTGAGAGTCAGATAAGGGAAGGACATCCCCTACGGCAGCTTACATATATTGAGTTACAGCTTATTAGGCGGAGGAGAGGAGCTGCTAGCCTACAGCAGTTTCAGTGCATTCATACTGTAGTGGTGAATGAATTAGGTGGTCTCTTCCCATGACTCATTAACCCTTAGAGGCAGATTGTCATGAAGAAATAGGAGAGACTTTTCAGTTAAATACTGGATACAGTTTTAACTAGAAAGGTCCATACTGAGGCATCTCAATCAAAATCTGAGCCTCTTCAAAGCATAAAGAAATTGGATAATGTGGAATTTCATATTGAAAGCACCCCCCCCCCCCGTGTTTTATTGAGTATCTATAAAGCATTGTTGCCTTCTGCATAACCAAGCAGAGATTGATTCATCTCATTGCTCATTACTTTTATTGCTGACTTCATAGCTTTTGATAGCACAATGCAGAAGTGATAACAACACTGCAGGGCAGCAGAATGACTCATCAGGCATTACTGCTCGCTGTAAGCAATGTCTTTTCTGTTTACCTAGGTGCTTATGCAGCCTTCATCTCCATGGTGTTTGAGTGCTTCCCAAACAAATAAAACTCTGTCTCTGCCCTTGCTCCCTCTGTAGACCCAGCTGGAGCATTAGGCTGCCTTGCAGCAGTGTGGGGGAGCCATGGGATGTGCTGAGACCTACTGCTGTGTCCAAAGTGCTGAGACTTGTACACCACAAGACATATCCTGTCCCCAACAGGCTCTTGCCAGCTGTGAGATGGAGACTAGGAATATTGTCCCCCAGCAGAGAGGTAAACAGGGAATTCACAGGGTGCATGTTGGTGGCACTCACAAGAATAAATAGCCCAACTCCTTACATTTTTCTTAATACTAATAAAACTTGATGTGTTCAAAAAAATCTTTCCTTGGCACAGATTTTGCAAGGAGGAATGGAGCCAAATGTATTTTCTGGCTCACAGGATATTAGGTATGCCTTGCACCTTGTGCCAGTGCAACAGTGAAGAATATAATGTATTTTCAGCTTTGTTCTGTGCAGAGATGTTCCCGGGATCATGGGTCTGCAGGGGAATATGAAGGTGCCAGCAAAAAGGATTAACCCCACATTGTCCTTTGGGAAGTGGCAAGGAACAGCTGCCTGATGAGTACTGAAAACAGGGGCAAGTTTTCTCTGGAGGATCTCTGACAAAGTGGATGTTTGTCACCATCCCTTTGGCCAAACACGCCACTGATTACAGTCACAGGAAATTCTTAAACCTTATTCCTCTTGAACCTGGGCTCATGTGAAGCCTTACAACCCAAGGGAAGAGTGAGTCTTGAATGCTCATCCCTTGGACCATAGCTTACAAAACCAACACAAAACCCAAACCATAGTTTTCAGGCAGTTTGGGGCAGCAGATTTACATCCCCACTGCAGTCACAGTAAGCATGTTCAACTGCAACTGGGCTTGAACCAGGGCAGAGTTTCACAGAGGCTGATATGTTATTTTGCAATTGAGGCAGGTCAGTGTTCAGGATTAATTGAACCCTGAGCTTTCCTACGACCCCTGAGTCCAGGCTTTGCAGGGCCCATCCTAAACCTGCAATACAGTGTTAGCTAGTAGCCACATCTGGTGCCAGAGCTCCAGATCACACTTACATTGGAAAAAATGATGGTCCAAAACTCCTTTTGAGAAGAGGAACCTACATGTGCCAACGGGGCTGGCTCAGACAGCTGACCTGCTCTTTCTCCTCACCCTCCTGGAGATCTTCTACACACAGGGACCGTGAACACTCCGGGATGTGACCCACAGTGGATCTGGAATGGGACTAGAGGCACACCTCCCAGAGACCTCCCCACACCAGGGATGTCAGAGAGGCAGGGACAAATATTAGCTTAAAAAGTTTAACTCATGCTTGTATTATTTGAAGATGAAAAAATTCCCAGAGGGTTCCAGTTGCAGTTGAAAAGGACTTGCCTTGCTCTTTTAGATATTTTTTTAATAAAAGGTAGATTCTGTGCTTTGTTGAAAAGTAGATAGTATCTCTATATTGGCAAGATCGTCATACCTGTGTCATAAGAATTATTATGAGCTTCTAACCAAATTTTATGCCTCCCAAGTATCTATCCTGCCATTACCTATGGCCAGAATCATATCTGTCCACACCACATCTGGCTCTGTGATGGACTGGAGACATCTCAGGAGTCTGGTCTCAGGGAGTCTCATTAGAATCCTCACAGGTGAGTGCAGACAAGTGTCCTGATTTCAGCTGAAACAGAGTTAATTTTCTTCCCAGAAGTTGTTGTGGTTTAGAGTTAGTATGGGAAGAATTTTAATAATACACTGATGGTTTTAGTCATGGCTAAAAAATTAAGGACTTTTCCCCATTTTGCATGCTCTGCTAGTGAGCAGTTGTACAAGAAGTTAGGAGGGAGGTTAGTCAGGCAGCTGATTCAAATTGGCTGAAGAGATTTTCAATGCCATATAATATCATGCTCAGTATATAAATGGAAAGTTGGCAAGAGGCAGGCTTCACTGCTTGGGGATTGTTGCTTGGGTCTGGACTGGCTGTCAGGCATCGAGTAGCGATCAGTTTGTTGTCCATTACTTGTTTTGTATCATCATCATCATCATCATTTTTCTCTCTTCCTTTTGCTGTCCTATTAAACTGTCTTTATCTCAACATATGACTTTTCTTTTAGAGGGAAGATGGGACAGCGAGAGAGGGGCTGCTTGGTTCTAGTTGTCAGTTCTGGTTAAACCACCACAAAGAGCGAATTGTGTCAGCTGTTCAGGATCCCATAGACCTGTGGAAGGACCAACATCATCCAATACTGCTGTTGCTGAGTCATGGATGGTTTCCTTCCTACCCCAGACATCAAAAGAGAATGCAGCTTCTTAATTTGCAGAAAGAAGATGATGCTGAGATGTCCATGTCCTCTGCACAGAGGCAGTATGCTACCCTAAACTGTAAAATGCAGGGAACAAGTCTTTAGGCTTGCTTTTATGAGAAAACAGAATTTGAGATTATGGGAATTCCATAAGGGACAATGTCTCACAGTAGTAAAAGATTATAGAACTGTATTACAGTTCAAACCAGTAAGTGTTACATTATGCATGGAGACACATAGACTGTAAAGCTTAACAATACACCAAAGCCTCCAACACCAGAGCAAGGCAAAAGGCTTCCTTTTAAAAGTGAGTTTAATAGTTCCTGACACAGAATGAGTAATAATGTTAAGCAACACAGGATGGACCATAAAATGCTGCTATATGCAATAGCTATTATCCTATGTGCTAATCTTCATATCACATTATTTCCTCAAATAATGATAATATTGTGCCAACAGCTCCTTCATTCTAGCTCATTATTTCTTGAGCTTGTTTCCTTCACAAGGAATACAGCTTGCACTAACAATGCCCTCAGGGTTCACAAGCAATACCATGCACTCTGTTGTACCCAGAAGAGAGGAAGTCTTTTTCTTGGTCCCTTTCTTCAATTGTCTGGTTTCCCCTTCATGCAATTACAAGGTATTAGGAAGGATTTTCATGGAGTAAAATAAAGAAATCCCTTATCATTGCAAGCCTTTCAGACAATGATCACTCCTCTGTTTTGTCACTTAGTTACATGTTTCTCCTCCTTGTTTTTACTTCTCAGCAGCCAGGTTCTTATGTTTGCATCTGTCTTGATGGAGTGTCTGCTCTAACACTGTACAGCGTGTTCCTGCTGTGAACTATCAGCTTTGACTTTCTACAAATAAAAAAAACTCGTGTCATTATTTTGTCACACTTCAGCTTCTACTAAATAACTAATTCACAACAATAAACCTTCTGGTTGCCATTAGAGGCAAACTGCCAAGCAGTTTAGATGCAATCTTGTGTTACTTTGTTTTCTTAAAGGTTTCCCAAAACACAAAGTGAATAGACTTGGGTTTTGTGACTAAAAGTTAAACATTTGCTTAATTTTATATTCAAAATGTTACTACTCAGAGCTGGAAATGCGAATATAATGATTTGAGGCTTCTATGCCAGCACAAACAAACTTCTTATGCACAGAACCAAATGTCTTTTTGTCTACATGGAATAAGTTAAAATTGATAAGGTCAACTTGTTCCTTCTTTCCATCTCCCCACCTACCCATGTGTGTCCCCTTCTGCCTGGTCTTACATTTCAGTTCCTGGCACTAGATCTGGGGTTTTGGGGTACTTTGTGCAACACTTAGCATGACAAGAGAAGAAAGCAAACAACAGCGAAGTTGCCATTTGGGATCATGATGCTCATGTGTATCTTCGCTGTAGCCCATGTCAGGGCAAATGCATCATTTCTGCTGCACTGAAAACAAAGCCCTAGATGCTGCTCAGAAGCAAGGACTGGGCACAACACTGACAAGGCAGAGGTGGGAGGGGGTCCAGGGTAGGATCTCAGCAGCCTGACATGCCTGACCAGGCTGAAAGTACTGAAATAGATTTGAATGATGCCAACAGCAAAGTGCAATCTCTGATTTGGAAAATTTCATTTCAGTGGCCTTAGAGGGTACAAAAGCACTCCTCAAATTTACCTGGACTCTTGTTTACGACTTCCATCACAACACTGTCCCACCGACTAAGAGGGAATAGCTTTAGCAAGATTTTTCTTCCACTTTCGTATTAACCAATTCATTGACTCATGCATGCCTGTTCCATCCATCTAATGACACAACTCCATCGGCCTTTGCAGGCTGCATGCAAGAAATGTGGCAGCCATTAACTTTCCCTACTGCTGGACACTTGAGAAGATATAAGTCCCCTTTTTCTGCTGTAAATTTCTGCTATAAATCCACAGATGCAATTGCACACAATCTAATTTCTGGCTCCTGGGCCCACATTCATCCTTGTCCAACTACTCCTCTTGACTGAGCTGATTAGATTATAGACAAGGGCAGGCTCTCTAAATGCAAGGTCATGTAGTTTAAATTAAATCTAAAGGAGCTACAGTAATATATATAATAGAACTTTGACATCTTTACTATTAAAGAGGTGGGGAAAAGTTGCTCAGCTGGCTCCACCCTGGCATCATTTGGCCTTGAGAAGAGTAAGGTGGCTTGGTCCTCCTTTGGAAATCTTTAGGGACCTGATTACCCAGGAGTGTTCATACTCTAATTGCTTCCAGAAGTGAGGTTTCTAGAGCTGTTTGATGTTCCTGCAGGTGTTATGGAACCTATGAATAACATGCTGTCCCCACTACTGCCTTTGAATAGCTAAGTGGCAGGAACCAGGATAGACACTGGAGCAAGCAATAACGTTGCCTCCCATATGTCACACTGCAACTCACAGTGCACCACATCTGGGATGCAGTGTAGAGCATAGCATAGTGCATCACTCTGGATGCAGAATGAATAAACTTGGACTGAAATCCAGATGCTCCTTTCACACACAGAAGTCCTTGCCTACCACAAAATGGGTTTAAAATCTGTAATATGTTAAGAGACTTGTTAACCTGGTGTACTACACAGTTATTTTATGCTACAGACAAAGCAGTTTTCAGTTTTCTGGCTATTGTCTTTTTTTTTAACTTTTAGAAAAAATAGGTGATGGAGTTACACAATATGTGACACATGCTGCTTATTTAGCAGGAACATAAGATTCTCCTATTTCCCAACACACAGCATGAATTGAACAAGCTTCTGCGTTCAGCCTTGGTCTGGCCAGTCATCACCCAAAAGTGTTTCCTTATGAGTGTCTCTCTGGGTCCTCCTCACTGCCTTGTTTGCTGTCCTTGCAGGTTTCTTCTCACTCCCTGAATCCAGCCTTACCCAGCAAAGCATATTCGTATGGACCCTGACAATATTGTGCCTGTTAAACAAGGACTAAAAATGAAAAGCTGAGATTTCATTTATGGAAATTAAAATGATAATAGACTGATTTGGCAGAACTAGAATAGGGCTTCAGCTGAAAGGTTGACCCACCAAAGAAGTGAACAGAGCAACAGTGGTATGGAAAGGGTAGCTAAACTGCGTTTTTCTGTGCTGATCTAGCCAAATTGCTGGGAGAAGCAGCTCATCAAGCAGAATATGGATGCTGAACACTCATGCATTTCTGAAATGTGCTGTCATCAGCTTACAGTTCAAAACCAGAACAGTTCTGGGTATTTAACTAGAAGCAATTAAAATTCTAGGGCTGGATGTGAAATTCTACTTTCAGATAAGAACTAAGGCAGAACTAGAGCTGGTCTACTGCACAAGGAGTAGAACACGGGCAGTAACTGCTACATTGCTAAAATAAACTGCATTAGCACTGCACACCCAGCAGACGAGTCAGGCACCCTGGTGCATGCAGACTGTTCTGGACAACTGTTGCCACTGTTTAATCATACAAAGCAACTCCACTCATAGTTGGTGGGGTGATCCAGTAGATGAATGAAAACAACCTGATAGTTAAGTCCTTGGAATAAGCCAGTGTGCCTTGTTGTTCTAAATCCATCTCTTCCTCCAAGATCCCAAGAGCAAAGAAAGCTGCATGGCCCCTAATAAATTGGGAAAGATGAGCAGCAACAGAGAGACTGGAGTTAAAAACCAAGGTTCCTCTCAAGGATTTGAGCTGAAACAGAGAACATTTAAGCATATGATCCCAGGCGGAAGACTGGATGTTGTAGCAGGGCCCCGTGGAGGTCAGGAGCACTGATCTCCCTTGGTGATCTCCCCAAGAGGTTTGGATTTTCTGGAGTTGTTCCTGGGGAAGCAAAGCAGTACCAGGCAACAATAAGGTGTTCTGGCATTTCACTGGCCACCTGGGCCCATGCGAGTCCAGCAAGATCTAATTCAGCAGTGCCACAGTGATGCTCTCCAAAGCAGATAGTTAGAAGGCAAACAGGAAATACGAGGGAGGAAGCAAAATATCAAACACAAAGAAAGATCCAAATAAGAAAAAAGAATGGAGGAAACATGGAGAAGAGCTGACACACACAGAAATGAGGGAAACATGATACTTAAAATTAACAAAAGAAACAGGGAGAACCTGTCTTACTGGTGCCTTTTCTTCCCTTTCACCTAGATGTGACTTTTGACCCCTCTTGTGGGTCAAGCTCAAGCAGTCGCAGCACCAAGCCTGACAATATCCCAGAAGTGTTTGGCCAACACCCTCAGCCACATGGTGTGAATGTTGGGGTGGTCCTATGCAGGGATGGGATTTGGACTTGGTGATCATTGTGGGTCCCTTCCAACTCAGGACATAATGTAATTATAAAGTCACAAAACTTGCAGAGGAACATACCTGGATTTTATTCCAAACTCCAGTCAGTCACATCAACAAACATGCTGAACAAAGCCCATAACTTCAGTTGATCTAGGTGTAAAAGTCAACCTGAATGAGAGCCCAGGCCAGGTCAAGGACACAACACAACACAAACTGCCAAAAGTAGCAATAAATCATTCCAAGTCGATCATGCACAAAGTAGCTTTTTTTTCATTATTATTTATACCCTTTGCTGGGTAAAATGAAGATGAACATCTTGGGAACAACTGGTGACTGGTGATGCATTGGCTAATCCCATGTCTCCAGTACTGTATTTTGCCAATCCAACCCAGACAATTTGACTCCCATCACGTAAATGCAACTTTAGGCAGCATAGAGTAGAATTACAGAATAATTTGTGCTGGAAGGGACCTTAAAGATCATCTAGTTCCAACTCCCTGACATGGTCAGGGATACATCCCACTAGATCATCAATGTCCTTTTGTGAGAGAAGATCTGTATATCTATGTAGATAGACCCTAAATGGTCCCATTCAGTTTTGAGGAATGTTAAATATTCATCCAAAATACATAATTTCTCATATGCCAAATCCATCCATGTTATTGCTGGGAGCATTTATTTGCAGGAGTTTGATTGCTGCTTTCCATGTGAATGCAGTATGGCAGAGATGCCGCTGTTTAGAACAACTTCACTAATCTTTATGTCTACATAATGCTCTGATGATGGCTTTGTCCATTAAATCATCCTTCGTGGGAATTGCAGGGAGGAAAAATTTGAGTGTGAGGACCAGCAGAAATTCTGTAGACCTGAACTAGACCAGATCCTGGATACCTTGTGAGGGAACCCAACTGAGTCTCAGTGCAGCCTCAGGAGAGGAGGTTGAGGGGCAAGGAAAAGTTTGAGACCTCCAGGAGGGTCACTGGCACCAGTTGCCAGAGTAGGTGCTCCTGAGGTCAGGACTGGCTGAACTCCCCAGCTGCAGGGACTTCGTGACCATTGGGAGTTGACTCCCAGCCTCTAGGAAGGACTGAGGGTTTGGGTGTGAAGAACAAGAGCAAAGACTGCATTTTATACCAAGCAAAACTAAGAGATTTGAAGGGAAAGAATAGGTGTAATTATTCTGCTCTGTGATAGAATCATGAGGAGAGTAAAAACAATCTGGTGGGAAGGAGCTGAAGTCCCATCTGTGCCCTGGGCATCCAGATAGTGGCTACACACCTGTTCATGGGATACAAAAAGAAACCATAGAAACTCCAGGGGAGTGGCAGGGAAACCAGCTTGTAGTAACCCAGAAGAAAGCCTCAGTCTGTGTTTGCAGCACTGGCAATATCTTGAAGTGTGACCAGTTAACTCAAGAAAAACAAGATGGACCCAAAGGTTTTGTTGCCACTTGTTTAACTCCTACAAGGACAGTAGACATGCCTTTTCCCCCTGCACACCTTGGGGCCAAACAAGGGAGAACTGAGCTCTCTGCATACCATGCAGGCTGTGTGCCTGTGCCCGTGTGGGTCTGGGCAATCACCAGCCACGATAAGGTAGCCGCAGCCACTGATCTGGTGCAGGCATCCAGCATACACAGTGCCTACAGTCGGATGAAACACAGTTCAGCTCCTCTTGGCCTTTCCCACCTGGGGTTGTCCTGATAGACACAGCATTAGAAACATTCCTGTTTGCAGCCACAAATATTTGATTGCCTGAAAAACTAGTACTTTGTGCTCTTGCACCAAAACATCTACCTTGGGTTGCAGTTCCTTCTTTTTCTATCATTCCCCAGCACCCACCCATCTCAATTCAGGTTAAGGTTGGCGAGAAATGACAAATCCTTTCCACATAAATCTTAACACTGGCTTGAGTTCGTTGAGAAACAGTGGCGATTTATGGGGGATTAGCAGATCAGAGTTGAGGAATGTAAAGAGGTTTAGACTAACTAAGTGGAACACTTAGAGCTGGGTCACAGAGAATTTGATGCAGGCTCAGGACTGTTAAATGGAATGCAATAAAAAGTAGGAGAGGGGAGCATGCATTTCAAATGCCCCTTGCAGCACAGGAGGTTGTTTTCCTGTGTTAGAATCTGCAGAAAAAACTTAGGCAGCCTTCTGTGTGATGCCAGTTCCCAAAGGCCAGCATAAACGTAACTCCAAAGGTGCACTAATTTCTGGTGGGTTTTTTTGTTTGCAATTATACATTCCCAGTAGATGGAGGGATAGTATGATAGAAAAAGTAATAAAGTCAGAAGATAGTGAGTCTCTATGAGATGTTAAAGGTGATGCAATCAAGAAAGGGTTAACAGGTCATTTCTATGGGAGGAAAAAAAAAAGAAACAGGAAAAATGTCTTTTTTCCATTCAGGTTGGAGAAAGTGAGGAACAAACACCTTGTGCCTCACTGTGATTTTTTTTTCTCATTTGCTCTGTGGCTCTTGTGATTTTTATGGTGCACTGCATTGTAAGTAAGGACATGACACTTCCTGAAGCTTAGAGCTTATTTTCAAATCCCCAGACTCATAAACCAGCAGCTCCTCACTAGGCTTGTCAACAGCTGCCTTCTGCTTTTGGCTCAACCCAAAACTTCCAGGCACATCACTGGCCCCATGTATCACCCGCACATCACACCCTGCACCAAAGCACAGCCACGTCCTGCCCTACCCCTGTATGTGACAGGAGAGAACAAGCAGGGAATATCAGTCAGGCAATCAAACTCTGAGGATCAGTACGCCAGGTGCTCGAGTAAACAGGCCAGCTCGAGTAAAATTATCTGGAATGATGCAAGTTGATGCAAAATAATACTTGTGTCAGAAACCCTGACAGAGTCAGTGGTCTCAATACAATTACTCATGTGAATCACATTACTCAGAATTAGACACTAGACCCTACTTATTGCATAACATTCATATATTTTGCTGCTCTATACTAGAATAACTTATTTATCCAACTAGTGATGAACATTTCTTATGCGTTTTGCAATAAAACTTCAGAGCACTGCCAGATGGTTCTCTTCCTGAATTACCCTCTTTATTTTTTTGTATGTTCAAAATTTCCTTTAATTTCACCAACTACAAGACTAGAAGAGCAATTAAGTTCAACCGTATACACTTTTTAATGTGGTTAAGGGATTCTTTAATGTTCATATGTTAGCAGATAAGCCATGCATCCACCCATCCACTTAATTACAGGCCTAGTACCTCTAGTCACTCTGTTTTTTAATTGAATATTCTGCCCTGTTAGAATCTGAAGAAACCCTTGCCATAACATGCCTGTCACCTGCAACTTCTACCATTTTAACTATAAATTTCCAAAATGAGCAGTTCTTTGCCAGTGTAAGACACTGTGAGCAGGTTTCTTTTACAGCATATTTATCTTTATTGAGAAGGCAAGAAATAGCATTTCTGTATCCTAAACTGTGAGCAGAGATAGATGCATAGAGGGTTAAACAGTTACCTGTCACCTCCCTTAAATGTCATAGTTCCAAAAATCACCAGTAATTGCCACTTGACTTTGCTTCTAGGTGCACAATGCAAGACCTTTTGCGACTACCTATTTCTCAAGGCTGGGGTGTAACTGAAGAGCTCTGGATGTCTCAACCTGGGCATCTTGCTCCTGATTCACATGTGTCTGAAAGCAGGGAATAAATCAAACGTAGGCATGGAAAAGAAAAGAAACCCACCTTCCTGCAAGAAGCCCCCTAGTGCAAGGCAGCATTTCTCTTTCCAGCCCCTCTAATTATCAGTTGCAAATAGTTCAGACAAAATTTTCTGGCCAGGCATATTTCAAGTTATCCTTCAATAACAGAGAAACATGTATTTGCATAATAATCTTCAAATCACCATGAATGTTGGTTGAACAAGTTTTCATAAGTGGATGTTAGAAAAAGCTTGAGCTTGGTGTAATAAGGTGACACTTTCATCACCAAGATGTGAAGGTTAGTCACTGCAGCACAGCTATTTATGTCAACTAACAGAAAACAACTATCACAAAGATTTTAATAATGAAACAGATACAATTAACATGTGGCTGCTGTGTTCACTTATTGTGTCAGCTTACCCACACAACTTGTTAAAATGCACTTAATTTTACCAAAAAGATTACTACTGGAGAGGGGCAGATTTAAACTAGACATTAGGAAGAATTTCTCCAGCGTGAGAGTGATGTGACACTGGAACAGGTTGCCCAGGGAAGTTGTGGCTGCCCCATACCTGGAGGTGTCCAAGGACAGGTTGGATGGGGCCGCAGGCAGCCTAGTCTGGTGGGATGTGTCCCTGCAAGGGGACTGGAACTAGATTATCTTTAAGGTCCCTTCTAACTCAAACTATTCTATGATTCTATGATTAAAGAATGATGGAGCTGGAATATACTGTCTTTAAGAAGCCAATCGACTCTCAGCAATGTAACCCTGTACAGAAAACTGCATTTCCAGCAGCACAAGGGGAATTTCTGCCATTTGACACCAGTGTCAGTATAGTCACAGCAAAGATGAGAAATTGGTCTCTGGCTACTTGGCTGCCAAAGATGCATGCTGTAAGGCAGTTGCTAAGTGTCTTTGTTCCCTTCTCATCAGCAACTCTCAGTGCACAATTGATAAACTGACTTAATGAAATGCAAAACCCATATGGGGAAATCATACAGCTTGGTGCTTCAGACCTCAAGTCTGCACTGCCAGTGACACCTGTATAAACCTCAAAGCGGGCGTCACTGAAGCTTGTACTTGGCCTGTTGGGACAGGGAGTGGTGCAGGAAGGACTAAGCATGGAAAAGAATCCAGCAAGCAGTAATGTAAACCACAGTTTGGCCGCAGAGTGGATGGGGTGGGAAGTGCTGCAAGCTGTATGACATGTCTTTGTAACAAACTGCAGCTTGTGTCGCTGCTGGAACATGCAGAAGGGCTTGGAGGAGGGGCACACATACCCTTGTGGAGCCACACTCCAGCCAGAAAACACCTTGATCCTGGGGTCTAAATAGGAACGGAGAAAGTCCTTCATAACATTTGGGCATGGCCTTGAGGATACTACAGCCCAGACTGAGCAAAGAAGTGTTTTGCATTAGGTTCATGGTAATAATAAACCAAGCATGGGGACAGCAGTCCTAAACCTGGTTCTGCTGTTGATGCTGGTAAATCGTGTCACTTCATGGGGTGTGTTTCCACTAAAGAACTCATTTGGATGAATGGTGTCCGGGCCCAATCAGCAAGAGTGAAAGACATTTGTGTGCCTGGCATCTTGGTGTGGGCGTTGGTTTCCATTTGTCAGAAGCACTTCTACTTTCAGAGTTTCTCTACCATTGAGCATGTCAGGTTTTGGTATTTTTCTCTTGTCATCCAGGCTATGGAAGGGTCAGTGTTAATACCCTCCTACAGAGATAATAGTGAGGCACACCTAAGCCAAGACTCATATTTCATGTGTATTCAGAAGCCAAAGACCTATTAAAGCAAGGTCTTATAGGAAATATGTGGTGAGACATAGGTCGGGATTTTAAGCAGCATCAGTCAAGCCCCAGGTCAGTGTTGTAATGACCAGATAACCACGGTTCTGTATGCTAACCTTCTGCTAATAGATACAACTATTCCAAGGTTTAATTAATCACCATCTCTAAAGACCCTTGGATGGAAATTTCTCTAGATATACATAATCCAAAATTGATTCAACACTTGCTCATTAGGGCAAGGACTGTGGTAAGATAAGTGCGTTTGCACTGCACTTAATGGCTAGAGCCTTGGCTCCGACTTGGAATCAGGGTCCTACTGCAATGTAAATACAGAAGAGTAACGATTACCAGGAGGGGGTTTCTTGAAAGGCTCTATCCCTCTCAGCAGAGATGTTTGACAGTCAGTGACTTAATGTTCTGTCTTTCGTAACCATGACTCACAGATCCAGGATGGAGAATGACCACAAGAGAGCAAATGCTACTGTTTAGAGCCCATCAAAATAAGCAAGGTCATTTTCACTATTTAAAAGACAGGGACAACCCACGGGATTAATTTGGGAGTGGGGAGAGGGAGGAATGCACAGGAGAAAAATAAAAAGAGGGATGATTAATTCTTCAGAGATTAAAGTTCACAAGGACATGCAAACTCAGATTTTATAACCACATGCAAGACAGAGAAGGAGCTTAACTTAGATAGTATTTGCTCAGCTATAAATCAAGATTAACCCCATGTGGATTTATAACAGAGAAAGTCTGGCATAAAACTAAAGAAGGATCAGGCTTAGAGCATTAAGCGCATCTGGGTACCTTGTGCATTGCCTGACACTAAGAGGATCAGAGAGGATGTTCCTCACCACTGTGCAGCTTTACAACTTAGCAACACATCTTAGGATAAGTAAATGATCTCTGAACATGTAGGAAGGATGGCTTAATCACAGGAGGTAACTAGCATCAGCTGTAACACTCCCTGGAGTATATCCCAAATGATCTAAAGCCACTTGGATCAGATGGCAAGGTTACAGTTTGTGGCAGCTGATGTGTTTCAGTTTGGAAGCTGAATTTAAAAACAAGGTGTGTAATGACTTATCAGCTCCAGATGAAAATCTGGGGGCAGATCTTTCACTGTCATCAGCTGGTATAAAGCCATAGATTTCCCAGTTGCTCTAGCTGAAGACACAGGCACTGGTCTCTGCCAGACCACCACCAAGTCAAGGCTTTAAATTTTATAAGGTAAATAAACTGGAGTGCTGTGCTCATTTCTGGCCAAGGAGGACTGGTTTTCAATGTGTTCCTGAAATGGAAACCCACTGGGCTAAGTTGCCTGATTTCTCGGAAGTGCTGAGTATCTCTCTGGAAGTCTTTGGGTACTTGGTCCATGTGAAAATCAGACTGTTCAAATGATAACATAAGAAAGAAGAGCCTCCGCAGCGAGACTTTTTCTGGAGTTATCATCTGACGAGCAAGATTTCTGAAGGTTAATGGTAGCTCCCATAAAAGGACTTTTATTCTTGGACATTACATACAATCAGTCTCATCCTTTTCTTTCACAGTATTTCTGCACACCATTTGGTTTCTGTCTTTCACAGGGTAAGTTACATGAGAAGGGATAAATGATCCAGCTTGGCTGATTGACAACTGGACAATGTTTATATCCTTCCTAAGAGGACAAGTGATACTCATTCCCTGTCAGAGGAGCATTCCGGCCAGTGGCATCACCAGATGAGTTTCCTAGATCACAGGAAAGCTGTTCTTCCACACCGGTGTCATATGGCCTGATCCTGCTAGCCTTGCTTGGGCAAAATGCCACTGATGGATTCTCTACAGTGTTGGGGCTCATCAGAGGAAAGGGAATGCTTTGGAGCAAGGTGACAAGCACCAAGGGGTGAATGATGGGCATAGCTTTCCACTCTGACTGGCAGAGAAAGCACAGCCCAGCATACCCCAGAGTCATTTATAATACTGTGAGAGGCAGGTCCCATCCACACTTGTCACTTGGGAAGGTTTGTTCTATCACCCCCTTACAGAGAAGGCACTCTGATATCTTAGAGAAAACAACAGAAAAAATTGCGAAATGTAGCCTGTGTGGTCATTGATTAATCCTAATGATGTTTAGTGTCCCCTGATGCTGCATGTAGGACAATGAGCCCTGTGCAACATTCTTGGGAAGAGGAAATACCACCTACAAACTTTAAACAGGGAGAAGAATACGGGGCAAGTTCAACATTTGACTCCTGGTGGTAGGCACTACCTAGGCAAATATTTGTAAAAGATAGCTCTGGCTCTTTGAACAAGTAAGGGAAATGGAGGGGCAGGGACCTGCCCAAGGTCAGCCAGACAATCTGTGGCAGATCCAGAGACCTTTGTGTCCAGGCCCAGCCCCCAGGTACTAGACAGTGCCACATCTCGACAAGAAGCAACAGCTTCATGCCTTGCTTTACCTACATTGTACTTCTTTCTTCTCTGTGCTTGGGCCTTGCATTGAAATCCAAGTTACCTTAATCAGGTTTCCAATTTCTGTTTACTGTACTGAACAGTACTTTTGGTTGTAGGTTACTTTGTAGCCAAAGTATCTGAGACCTAGGAATAATGTCAAACTTCAAAATATGTAATCGGGAAGTCTTCCCTCACACCAGCTAAAAATGCCTTAAATCACACCAGAAGGACGGAATGTCATCCAAAGGGACCTAGAGAAATGAACCAGTGCGAACCTCATGAGATACAACAAGGCCATGTGCAAAGTCCTACACCTGGGTTGGGGCAATCCGCAGTTTCAATACAGAATGAGGGCAATGTGATTGGGAGTAGCCCTGTGGAGAAAGGACTTAGGGGTGGCTCATTGATAAGAAGCTTGACATGAGCTGGTAATGTGCACGCACAGCCCAGAAGGCCAACCATATCCTGGACTGCATCAAAAGAAGCGTGGCCAACAGGTTGAGGGAGGTGATTTTTCCCTCTATTCTGCGCTTTTGAAACCTCACCTGAAGTCCTGTATCCAGTTCTGGAATTCTCAACATAAGAAGAATATGGAACTGTAGGAATAGGTCCAGAGCAGGGCTACAAAGATGATCAGAGGAATGGAGCACCTCCCATACAACGACAGGCTGAGAAAATTGGGGTTGTTCAGCCTGGAGAAGAGAAGACTTGGGGCACCTTATAGAGGCCTTCCAGTACCTGAAAGGGGCTACAGAAAAGCTGGGGAGGGACTTTCACAAGGGCATGTAGTGATAGGACAAGGGGGAATGGCTTTAAATTGGAGGGGAGAAGATTTAGATTACATGTTAGGAAGAAATTCTTCACAATGAGGGTGGCAAGGCACTGACACAGGTTGCACAGGGGAGATGTGGATTCCTGGAAGTGTTCAAGAACAGGCTGGATGAAGCCTTGAGCAGCCTTGGCTGGTGGAAGGTGTCCCTGCCCATGGCAGGGGGTTGGAACTGGGTGATCTTTAAGGTCCCTTCCAACCCAAATGATTCTATGATACTATGATATGGCCCTTAACTACAGACAACCTGAAGTCCTTGATTATCACCAAAGACTCACGTACAAATAAGATTTTCTTGCAAGCCAAAAATTGCTTCTTCACAATATATGAATAGGTCACACAGTGCTATACCTGGAGTATAGGGAGTGGAACACATTAATATCTGATATGTTATTAACTTGTTTCTCATTCATCAGAAGAGAGAATTAAACTAATATTTGAATGGAGAAAGAAATCCATGTCATACATTCATAGAATGTTTTGGGTTGGAGGTGACCTCTAAAGATCATCTAATTCCAACTCCCCTGCTATGGACAAGGACACAATCCACTAGATCAGGCTGTTCAAAGCCCCATCTAGCCTGGCCTTGCCTTCATCTAGGATGAGACATTCACACCTTCTCTGGGCAACCTGTTCCAGTGCCTCAACACTCTCACAGCAAAGAATTTCTTCCCTACATCTAATCTAAATCTACCCTCTTTCAGTTTAATTTACATGGATAAGTCCTAGTTACAGATCTAGTATGACTTGACACAATGTTTGCTAAAAGCTGTGAGATGCTCCATTGACTTCTCTGGGCTTTGGACAGACACATAGTTTGGTAGGACCAAAATGGCATTAGTCTGATATAAACACTTCAAAACCCTACTGTGGAGGTTTCATTTCTGTTTTTTTACAGTTTTTACAGCACTTTAGTGGGAACCAGGTGCTCCAGGAACAATACAGAAACCTCATAAAATGCTACATCAAGCCTTGCTTATCTAAATATGAAAAACAGCTCCTGTCCTGCAATACTTTCTGATCTACATTTTACCTGAAGCCTGCAGATAATTTACAAAGATGCACTCAGCTCTGTATACCAGCCACCCACTCTCACCTGCCCACTCCCTGGCACACAGAAGCAACATTCAGCAGAGAGGAAGGAGAGCTCTGTTCTGCAGAGAGGAGCTAGCAGAAACTGCTCTTTTACTGTAGAAATAATTGCTGCTTAGCACAATCCTCCCTGTCCTAGATTTTCCTTAGAGTCCTCTTTTTTCTGCTCTGACATGCAGAACATCAGCCAGGCTGAGGCAGCTGGTAATTGCACCCACTTTACTCATACAAAGCCTCACATTATCCTTGGGGGCCTGCTGTATCCCTGGTGTGTTCTCTTTGTCTGCTAAACCTAGGAGGCTCCTTGAGGCACGGAACATTTCCAGCTGCTTTCTGGGATCCTTCACTGATGACCAGCAAAGGAGGACTGAAGTAAGGTCTCTGCATGCCTTGTTTCTGTCTTCCAGAGCCCTGACAAGCAGCCAATCACAGCTCCCGCACCCACGCTGGTACTACCTGGGTGCCAGGTGATTTCCCACACACACTCCACAGCCCCTTGGCATACTGCAAACACAACAGTGATAACAAACAGCAGCAAGAAGTGTGTTTCTTCCTGAAACTTAGATTAGATTTGGTCTCTTCATATGCAGAGTTGTGTCTTTTCTGATTCTGATATCAATAAACACAATCAACACACTCAGTGTTTCCAGTCTTTCTACTCAATTTTCCCAATGTTTCCAGGGTGAAAATTCAACACAAGGCAGGGTTTTGGTTTTTTGAAGCAAGAGGCTCTAGTGTTGGGATGGAAAGGCCTCATGGGTATGGGAAGATTTGCAGCCCTCCCCAAAGAGAAATGGCCTCTGAATTAATCTGGAGAGGTTCATTAGTGCTGCTGCTCTGCCAGAAGCCTCAAATGGTCATGCTGTGTCTATCTCAGCACAAGGCAGAAGACTGATTTATACAGGTCTACCAGCACCTAATGGGCACCTCTCAAAAAGTAGGATGGATATTTTGCTGGTGGCCTACTAGGGCCACCACACCTCTGGAGTGTACCATAAAGCCATCACTGATAAGGTCTGTGGGTGGTCCAGTACGGGCAGAGTAGTAAATAATGAGACAATTACAAAAAGCAATCATGATCTATTCAAACAAAATATGCTTTAATAATCCCTGGTTTGTATCTGCCTGTACATAAAGCAAAGTGCAGATGATTTAGGGCTAGAGCTGAGGAGCATCTCCCCAAAGCATGTAGTGAGAGGAGTTAAATGACCTTTGGATATTTAAACAAGAAGAGGATGATTACAACAAGGAAGCTGATTTTACCTCTTCATATGGATTTGATGAGATCAGTACCATAAAACTTCATTCAAGATAAATGTCAGCATTTTTAAAGGGCCTTTGAAAAAATTGTAGGAATGGCAGAAAATACTCACGCAAACAACGAGAGTAAGGAGAAATTCCTGCAATGAGAATTATATGAACCTTCCACTGTTTAGTTTATCAGGAAGAAAATTGAAAGGCAGTTCTGACTGGAGTGGGTAAGAACAATCACCAAGAGAAATGAGGGGGCTCTCAGCTGGCTATTGTGCTCAGCAAGAAAAGCCATGTAAAGCTGGAAATCTCTGCTCAGATGAATGAAAAGGGAATGAAAATGCATGAGGCGTGATTTATCCAGATATAAGTAAATGACCTCAAAAGGCAGGCAGCAAGGTGATGGCTCAGTGGCCTGGGACACACAACAGACTGAACTATTTGAAAAAATGCTGGAAGAGATTTTTCAGCCCAATTAACTGACCTTCATCTCCAAACCCAGTGTTGGGGATTGCTCCATGCATGAACAGGCACTGCAGCAGCCTGCCAGAGTCAAGAAGAGGGAGCAGAGCATTGTTCAGACAGGCCCAGCAGAAGAGTAGACCTATGTCTGAGACCCACAGCATCAGTCCTTCTGGTCTTGGAAATGTAAACAAGAAAACTGGGGAAGCAATTAGCAATTGGGATTGTTTTGTACTTACAAAAAAGTAATGAATACATTTTATATCAAGCAGCTGAAGTTGTTTACCTGACAATCCCATTGCATTTCTCATAGAATCATAGAATCATAGAATAACCAGGTTGGAAGAGACCCACCAGATCATCGTGTCCAACCATTCCTATCAAACACTAAACCATGTGCCTCAGCACCTCGTACACCTGTGCCTTTAACCCCTTCAGGGAAGGCAAATCAACCACCTCCCTGGGCAGCCTGTTCCAATGCCCAATGACCCTTTCTGTGAATGTGGCATTTCCTAATGTCTAGCCTAAATCTCCCCTGGTGGAGCTTGAGGCCATTTCCTCTTGTCCTGTCCCCTGTCACTCAGGAGAAGAGGCCATCACCCTCCTCTCCACAACCTCCTCTCAGGTAGTTGTAGAGAGCAATGAGGTCTCCTCTCGACCTCCTCTTCTCCAGGCTAAACACCTGCAGCTCTCTCAGCCATTCCTCATAAGACCTGTTCTCCAGCCCCTTCAAGAGCTTCCTTGCTCTTCTCTGGACTCATGATGTGGTGGAAGGGGTCCTCAGCAGCAGGAGCAGAAAAGGGAGTTTCTTCTGTCTGCCATGAAGAGTTCAGGACTCCAGCTTCTCTTGTACATCCTGCACTGCTCTTTTGGATTGCTTCCAGTGTCATCTCACATTCATGAACCCCTGAAGCAACTGCTGGGCAGCTATCAGCACATGAGTGTAGATGAAGCTGTCAGTGTGACCTAAGTGGTACAGACAGGAGATTAGGGAACCTTCACTGGAGAAGAAGTAGACACCTAAGGTGATTCTGAGCTGGCCCCCTGTATCTCAGATGGGATAGGGCAAAAGGAGGCACTGACAATGGCTTGGGGAGATTTTGTGCCAATTAAGCAAAGATTTTGCTGAGCACTCCTGTGTATAACTTCATGCAATCAACTTTGGAGATACCTAAGCTCTTGAAAAAGAATTATTTCCCGTGCTTGCTGTGCAGTACATACTGATTAAGGCTCCAGCACAGGCCAGTAAAATATCTAAAACAGCTAAATCAGTGCTGCTACTTCCTGTCAGTACAAGCAAGCAAGTAAAACCATTTGCCTGAAGCTGATGGCAACAGGAAGAGCATATTTTGCTGTGGGGCTTTAGGACACCTACAGTTAAAAGAGGTATCTAAAGGCTGATAGGACTCAGTTCACAAACTCAGAACAGTACAAATCACATCCCTTCCACATTCCCCAAGCTGTCAATGAGGAGAGCAACTACCTTTCTCTCTTATGTACAGAAATTTTGGGGCTCTTGGTCCAAGCTGTTAGCATGTAAGCTAGCAACCAGGTCCACCTGCTCCAGCTGTAAATGTCTTTTCCTCCTCCCTGCTTCATCTGAGTGACCCAGGACCTGGACAGAGCTCAGCACTAACCTTTCACCATATTTGCTTGAATTTTATGTTTAAAAAGTAGGATGGCTTGGAGCTAAGAAGACATTCTGGTCAGCTGCCCAGCCATCATGAGTAACATCATGCCATTGAGTCTGTACCTGTGCAGAGGAAAACACGATGGCAATGGTTGGGCTCGATGATTCCATCTTGGTGATTCTATGATTCTACGAAGAATGAGACAAATGCCTGAAGGATACACAATTTGGTCCTATTTCCCACAACAAAACAATTTATTTCAAAGGTCATCATGCATACATGCCCAGTAGGTCAAGAAGTGGTAACATGCATTACAACTAATGCAACTACCTTGGATGAGAAGTTTACATAGCCATCCTGCACGCTATCAAAATCCCCGTATGTCCTATGGGGCACTATGTCCTCGCATCTGTCTCCTTGCCTCAGCTTTGTCCCACAGTTTGGTCAACTCAAGTTAAATGAGTTGGTAAAATCAAAGATATTTCCTTCATGCTCCTTAAAAAAACTGCCTCTGGCATAAATTGCTCCCCACTCTGGCTACTATCCCTTTCCTAGGCATCAAATGACCATATTTACCTTGGGATGTAGTTCTCTTTTCCTCTCCTGTTGGGCTTCAGTTCCTTCCATCTGCTCCTGGTGCGATCACTTCTGGGTCTCCTTCCACATGAATCTGGAGTTAGCTTGTATTTAGAGGGCAGCACAAATTTTGCAATTGTAACTCACAGGAAATTCATAGAATCATAGAATCACTAGGCTAGAAAAGACCCACAGGACCATTGAGTCCAACCATTCCTATCAATCACTAAACCATGCCCCTCAGCACCTCATCCACTCATCGTTTAAACACCTTTAGGGAAGGTGACTCAACCCCCTCCCTGGGCAGCCTGTTCTAGTGCCAAATGACCCTTTCCATGAAAAAATCAATTCAGAGGAGGCCACAGTCACTATTAACCTAGACAATATTGTAGACTAGGATTTGTATGCATTTTCTCTATGTGAGCCATCTGCAGATAGAGACAGGCTTCTCAGCTGCTGAGCCCTGTAAGATAATATATGGATGAACGATGGCAAAACAAGGTTCCAGACTCAAATCTTTCTCCTTCAGCCCATCAGGATTTTCATCCAGATTGAGCTGGGGTCATCTACACTGGGACTAGATGATGTTGGAACTGGTGGCTTGTACTTGGTCTGTTCTTCAAGATCCTGTCAAAACCTCCAGGGGCACAAAGCAGAGACAGATTTAGTGGGTGGCTGTAGGAGATTTCAGCTTTCATAACAGACTACATCGGTGACATTGTCCTATTTGTATCTTCCCTGCTTGCCTCCAGTTCCTTGACACCATTTCTTAGACTTTAGAAATAAAATGGGAGCTACAGTGAGCTACCAGGGAAACAAGAGATGGAAGACCATGGGATGGTCTTGCACTTTTACCCAGCCAAAGTCCCATTCCATGGAACCCTCCTGGCCAAATGACTCAGTGTGGGGAGGTTTCTGTCACTCCATGGGTATGGAAACTCACCTCTTCTCTCTAGGACTGTCTCCAGGCTGACCTATGTAGCCTTCTGATGTCTAGATCTCAGTGAAACAAGACCTTTGCATCCTTCACTCTGCGTCTTCAGCAAACTGAAACCCGGGGACAGAACAGGCTGTAGGTGGGTGTTAAATAGATGAAAATATGGCAAAAGCATGTAATTTAGGTGCTTGGCTCTTTCTTGTTTCATATTCACACTAAGCACTAGCATCCACCAAAGCACAACTGGCAAAATGAATGTCCTTTCCAGTGCTGTCCTTAGCCCAGCTGCCTCTGCATTATCCACTGTTTGTAGAAAACAGATACATGCACTCCATTGGAGTAGAGACAAGGATGGTTGTGTGAGAAAATGAGTAGGAGCCTGCTTGTATGCAGTTCTTCACTGGAGGCATTTAGGATTTGGAGGAGCACAATCATAGAATCATAGAATAACCAGGTTAGAAGAGACCCACCAGATCGTCGAGTCCAACCATTCCTATCAATCACTAAACCATGCCCCTCAGCACCTTTTCTGGTCGTTCCCTTAAGCACCTCCAGGGAAGGTGAATCAACCACCTCCCTGGGCAGCCTATTCCAGTGCCCAATGACCCTTTCCATGAGAATTTTTTTCCTAATGTCCAGCCTAAATCTCCCCTGGTGGAGCTTGAGGCCATTCCCTCTTGTTCTGTTCCCTGTCACTTGGGAAAAGAGGTCAGCTCCCTCCTCTCCACAACCTCCTTTCAGGTAGTTATAGAGAGCAATGAGGTCTCCCTGGAGACCTCCCTGGACCTGCTGGTCACACCATTTCTGATACAAGCCAGGATGCCATTGGCCTTCTTGGCCACCTGGGCAAGGTGAAGTGCCTCCTGTTCAGGACAATGTGTCAGTAGAAGGCAATGAGACAGTGTAATCCATACACTTGCATGGCTAAATGGCTTTCTCTCAGTAATCTCGACCCATGGATGTGAGTTTGCCCTTTCACCTTGGTTTGTATTGATGGTCATTGCAGGCAGTTGCACCACAAAGCCTTGACTGGACAGTTCAAACTGACTGGACAGGATTGGTAACCACTTTTCTCTTCAGGTGCCAGTATGTCTCCACCACAGTATCTGATTAGCATGTTAGGCTTGGGATATCCCTTTGACCAATCAGGCATTTAGTATAAATAAAATACTGCCGGAGAGGATTTAGAAATAAACTCTTTTCACAGTATATTCTTCCTAGCAGGATTTCTTACACCTTCTTCTTAAGTAGCTTAAGCTGGTCCTTGCCGGTATTCCCTCATCTATGCCAAACTCACAATTTGGGAAAGTGCAAGTATTCATGTGGATGATAAAAGTGACCATCCAAAATGGGTGACACTAATGACCTACAGCCCTTTGTCACCTTAGTAGCTGCTTGGGGTACATTTAGAAAACTGCCATTTCAGCAACTGCTGCCCCTTGACTGCTGTCCCCTCAACTCTGTCCCGATGGATTAGCAGAGAGCAGAGAGAGTGGAGGACCCAAGATCACCATGGTCATCCATGTCTGTAGGATGAGGCATCCAGCTAGGCACCCCCAGAAGAATAGCAAAGTAGGGATTCCCCAAAGACCTCATGTTTATTGTGCTTTCCCCAACATCCGCTGTGTGTTCATCTTGCGTGTTGGAAGAAGGCACTAATGCCAAACCATATTCCAAGCATTCCATCACTTAAATAGTTTCAAAAGCAATAGTAACAGCTAAGCAACAAGTACCAGATCCTTTGTGATGATTTGGCTGAAGGAATACCAGACATTTAATGGGATCTCTAACTGCAGTCTGTAAAAACACTGGCAGTATATGCCAAGATCTTCAGTTTATGTTCTCGGGTTGCCACAATATAATACATTCCTTTTTACTGGTAGTGCAGAGATAAATTGTGTTTGCGGGAGTTGTTATTCCTATTTAGCTTTGCACAGTGGTGATGTAGCCAAGCACAAATGCATAGGGCTGCAGGCAGTCTTAATTTCTTGAGCCAAGTCTGAACCTTATAAACTTGGACTGGTAGTGTTTATATAGGACAGCATGTGGTCCTTCTGCTCTGGTATGTGAGGTAAGCACCAAGACTTCTCAGCTCTGTAGAGAGGAAATAGGAAATACTTTAAACTTATGTAACTTTACTTTCATTTCCTTCATTTTTTTTTAATTATTTAATGTAGCCACAAATTTTTGCATTTGTTACAGCCTGGTACTTCTAGCAGAGACCCAGACTTTCAATGCTCTCCAGAAGATTCTTGAAGTATTTTGGTTTTGTAATGGTTTCTGCTTTCTGCAGGTGAAATTTCAGCATGTATCTGCAATGGCTTCATGCGGTCTCAGAATTGCATTTTACCTTCTGTCTGTTTCTCACTCAGTCCCACAACTATAATGATAGGGTAAATACCCTGAGGTAAACACAGTTAATTACTTCTGGTGGAATCGGGAGCAATATCTGTCCTTCAGATGCACTTTCCAATCTTTGTTGAAGAATTCTTTATGGACTGCCAGGGTCTCTGTGCTGGTGGGCTGGCTTTAAAATGTTTCTCTTCCTACTAGTAGACTGCCTTTTCCAATGTTTCCTCTGGTAATATCTAAATTTTGTAGGCCACCTTCATAGGTGGTCTAATTTAGGCCAGATGCGCACACTTGTTAACATGTCCGTGACAATATATAAAAGCTCTACATTTAGAAATGCCTAATATGGTATTTCAACAGTAAAAAGTAAAAAGAAAAAAAAAAAAAGTAAAATGTAGCTCTGTTCTGTAAGTGCAAGCACCACCAGTAAAAGATTAACTCTGAAAGAGGTGGTTGGTGGTGATTGCTGAAACCAGCATCAGGTCTTAAGTGCAACAAGCCTGTGGGAAGTCATCCTGGTCTCAAATACAAATTCACAGTTCAGTGCTGCAGAAATTTAGGGAAGTGTTGAGATCCAGGCCCAACAAATCACTCTAGGTTTGATTGTTGTTTTCATTGGAAAAACACTTCAGGAAACCTAGAGAAATGGAGCAATGCATTTCTGTCCATCCTGTTGAAACATTCCAATTGTAATCTTGGAACTCCTTTTCAGACAGGCCATTGCTAATGACAAGAAAGGCCTTATTGCTGTTGCTGAAAATACTCAACAGTCTTGCTGAGTTTGTGTCCTTCTGAGATGATGGAGCAAATCTAGCATCATCCTTAGTAAGGAGAGTTTGTGAATGCTGGCTAGTAAGCTCAATGTGTATCTGTTGAGCTTAGTTACCTAACGAGACTGGTCTTGTCCAAGTGACAGTAGGTATATGACTGAATCATTCACAAATTTCGGCAAGGTTTTGTTCTTAGTTGTTCTGCTGTAAATCTGGAGTATCTCTCCAATTCCCTTGGTGCAACCCAGAATGACTGCTATGAATGGGATTAGACCTTGAAGGGTTTGAATGGCCATGGATAGCCCCAGACAAAATGGAAGTAATTGAAAACATCTGTAAATGGTCCTCTGCTTTCTCTAAAAAGTTCCCACTATCTATTAAGCAGGGAAATGCTTCTTTTGTAGTATTTTCCAGGCATAGGAGCTCAGGAGGTTCCCTACATACTTTCATGACTATTTGTGACACTTGCTTTTCCTCCTTGTATATGTTTCTCACTCATTTGATTTAGTAGACTGGACTTATTTGCTGTGCTGTACCATGTGATCCATCTCCACTCCTTACCCATCAGATGTAGCAGTTGATTTCTGGCAATCTATTAATGAAGAAGCTATCAGATAAGTGAGCTGGTCATGCTACATAGAAATCTCTCAATCTGTACACTTTCAACAGATGTGATGGAGAACCACTGCATCAGACTTTCAGAGACATCCCACTGACTATTGAGGGACCAGTTCTGGACAGGAGTGCTATCCTACCTGATGCAGCACTTCTGTGAAATTGTCCTTATGGTGGCACAGGACACGAGGTGAACAGCAGATCATGAAATGCTGGAAATTCATAAAGTAGGAAATAATTTCCAAGCCATACCCACCTAAACCATCAACACACAGTTGTTAGTTACCTAAACATCCTGTTTATAACATCCTGTGATAACAGAACTCAGCTATTCCCCCAAACTCTCTCAAAGTCTTGAAAAATTTTACCTGTCCTTCATAACATGAAGGTTATGGTGAATGTACTTGAAAAGAAGCCAGACAGGGGTCCTCACCCACTTCAGCATTTTAATGATTTTCCCTTAAAGGACATAGAAACCAAGAAACAAAATCCGGGTAAGAATATCCTATGGGTATGCAATATTTGAAATTCCTGAAAACTTTGCCAATTAATTCTTTCCTTCTAGAGCCAGCCTTATATTCAGTCTTTCTTACCCTCTCCCACCTTAAATGGAGTAGTCTAAGCTCATATGTGGAATAAAGCAAGTAACTGGTTTACAAGTAGACCTTTTTTCTTGTCACTGCTCTATCAGTGTTTATGGGGATCTAGAAACAAGCCCAGAATAAAACAATGAACTTAACTCAGGTTTCTCAGCTAAACAGAACAAAAGCAAGAAAACATCACCTGGTTGGCTATTTAACTGGGACCCTTTGAACTAACCTCCATGAGCTCTTAGCATATTTTTTTTCCTGAAAGTGGTCTTCAGCTGCCATAGATTGGTGTAGCACTATCTTAATCATCCCCAGATGGAGATCTCTCCCTCCCCCCCTGCTTTTCCCCCCTTTCTCCCTTTCCCTTACCACAAATTTTAACCAAGACCAGACTCTTAGAGCCTCTGGCACTGTTCCTGTAACCTGCAGAATTTACAATATTCAGAAGCTGTGGTAAAGAGACTGAAGATAGCAATGTTCAGTGCTGATCCAGCGAGGATTCACAATCTAGCAGGAGCCTTATGACAAAACCATGTGAGCAGAAGCAGATGACTGTAACAGCACTTCATTACTATACTATTTTCTCACATTCAGGCTACGATTTGTAACATACTCAGTTGCCCAGATGGCTCACAGAACAAAAGATACTCAAAAGTACAATTTCAGTATTTTAAAACTATGAATTTTCAACATTACTTTTACATTTTTTTGTTCCCTACAGCAATAATATAACTATATGTATTTGTATCTTAGTCATTTGTATGTCTGATTTTTTTTCCTTCTTGTGTTCATGTGCTTTGAGTAATTTACTGTACATATGGTAATTGCTTGGGGTTTTTGCCAATGCTTTTTGTCAAATTAAGCTTGGTATCACTCCCTCAACTTCAGTGATTTTGCTGTCTGAGAGCTGAGATGATATAGAGAGGTAGCAGAATAATGTCAATATTTCATACATTTCCAGCCCCCTGATTTCCATAATCCTGCATATTATTCAGACTACACCACCAAACTGCTATTATGCCTTGTATCCTCCTAAAGACTAAGCCTAAGCCTGAACTACAATCTCTTTTGTGACGGTTCTTTTCCCATGTTTTAGCAGAGAGCTGTAAATTTAAGCAGGGCTCTAGACTAACAGTGATTTACTAGTGACAACACTTCATGCTCTTACAATGCTCTGCATTTCCAAAGGGCTGTTTAAACAATAATTAACTCAACGCAGCGTCAGAGTAAATTAGGTGGGTCCATATTTGCTATGACTACCCAAAAGAAGGGGAAAGTGCAGCCATGAGTGTGAGTGAACTGTGGCAGCACTCCCTGCTCCCCTACCCACGTGCAGGAATTGGTCCCGCTGTGCCCCTGAGCAGAGCCATGATTCAGCAATGCTCCTGGGAATTAAACAAGGCAAGCAACCCCAGCAAAGCCCTGCAAGGATGCAGCTCTCCATTACCACCCAAAGCAACTGGTGCCTGACATGGTGTTGGGTCCCTAGGGTCTTCTGTGTGTCCAACCTCCAGAGACAAGGAAGGAGACTGTTTTCATTGAAAAGGGAAAAAAAAAACTTAGATAGAAAACAGTTTCCTTCTGTCAGAATAGCAGTACATAAAATATTATGAAAAGAAAACTTTCTATCTTTTATTGCTGAAATTGTAAGTTGGGATGATAAAGGCTGTAGTGCTCATCTTAGAGATTCTCAGAAAGCATCAGAATCACTTACGCATGGCATTTTGACTCACAGGCTCAAACAACAGGAAAACCAGCACAGCACATGTTTGAACATGGGTTAAAGACTAGCAATGATGAGTTTCAAACATAAGGGTAGGTGGGGGAACATCAGGCAGGATCCCATGAGACTGTTTCTCAGCCTTCTATTATTTAACATTCTTAACTATGACATGGAAGGAAAAGATATTTAATAAAGTTGAATGCATAAATACAGGTATAATAGCAACTATGAATTTGACGGATGGACCAATCAGTGGATAAGAAATTGACTGGCAAGAAATTGGAAGAGACCCACTGGATCATTGAGTCCAACCATTCCTATCAAACACTAAACCATGCCCCTCAGCACTTTGACCACCCATGCATTAAACACTTCCAGGAAAGGTGACTCAACCACCTCCCTGGGCAGCCTCTTCCAGTGTCCAATGACCCATTCTGAGGGACTTTGACAAGCTTGGGAGGTGGGCCTGAACCTCATAAAGTCCATGTGCAAGGTCCTGCACCGTGGTCAGGGCAATCCCAAGCACAATTACAGGCTAGGCAGAGAATGTATTGAGAGCAACCCCGAACAGAAGGACTTTGGTGTGCTAGTGGGTAAGAAGTTCAACATGAGCCAGCCATGTGCACTTGCAGACCAGAAAGCAAATCATACCCTGGGCTGCATCAGAAGTGTAACTAGAAGGCCAAGGGAGGCAATTCTGCCTCTCCACTTGGCTCTTGTGATACCTCATCTGGAGTACTGCATTCATTGATGGAATCCTCAACACAAGAAATACATAAATCTGTTAGAGAGTCCAGAGGAGGGACACAAAAATGATCAGAGGGCTAAAACAACTCCTATATGACAACAGTTACACGTTGAGACATCTTTATGAGGCAATGTGCCACGTAAGGTGATCATGAGAGCTGGGTGTCTAAGCTTCTCCACAATATAGAATCATAGAATAACCAGGTTGGAAGGGACCCATCGGATCATCGAGTCCAACCATTCCTATCAAACACTAAACCATGTCCCTCAGGACCTCATCTACCCATGCCTTAAACACCTCCAGGGAAGGTGAATCAACCACCTCCCTGGGCAGCCTGTTTCCAAGGGCTCAGTGCTGGGTCCAGCCCTGTTCAATGTCTTCATCAATGACCTGGATGAAGGCATTGAGGGTACCCTTAGCAAGTTTGCAGATGACACTAAGCTGGGTGGAAGTGTGGATCTGCTGGAGGGTAGGGAGGCTCTGCAAAGGGATCTGAACAGGTTGGACCACTGGGCTGAGTCCAATGGCATGAGGTTTAACAAGGCCAAATGCTGGGTCTTGCACTTGGGGCACTATGCAGTGCTATAGGCTAGGAGAAGCTACCTGGAGGAGAAGGACCTGGGAGTGTTGGTAGACAGACAACTGAACATGAGCCCACAGTATGCCCAGGTGACCAAGAAGGCCAATAGCATCTTGGCCTGTATCAGAAATGGTGTGACCAGCAGGACCAGGGAGATTATTCTCCCTCTGCACTCGGCACTGGTGACACTGCACCTCAAACCCTGTGTTCAGTTCTGGGCCCCTCAGCACAAGAAGGATGTTGAGGCTCTGGAGAGAGTCCAGAGAAGAGTGACAAAGCTGGTGAAGGGGCTGGAAAATAAGTCTTACAAGAGCTGTGGTTGTTCAGGTTGTTTAGGGGAGACCTTATTGCTCTCTATAACTACTTGAAGGGAAGTTGTAGAGAGGAGGGTAATGGCCTTTTCTCCCAAGTGACAGGGGACAGGACAAGAGGGAATGGCCTCAAGCTCCACCAGTAGAGGTTCAGGCTCAACATAAGGAAAAAATTCTTCACTGAAAGGGTCATTAGGTAATGGAATGGTCTGCCCAGGGAGGTGGTTGACTTGCCTTTCTTGGAGGTGTTTAAGGTGCAGGTAGATGAGGTCCTGAGGGGCATGCTTTAGAGATTGGTGGGAATGATTGGACTCGATGATCTAGTGGGTCTCTTCCAACCAGGTTATTCTATGATTCTATGATTCTATGTCAAATAGCAGTATATGTCATGTGTAGTCAGCCAAATATTACCACAGCCAATGCAGTCTAGAGACTGATTAAAGTTATCTTAAAGGAGATACCTATATGTGTTCACTTGAATCTCTCACCAGTCTCCATTGATTGCATTGATTAGATCTCTCCTGATTACAGAGAGTTCAGATGCCCAACTCACATGTAGTCAGTGCCTAAAAGTATGTGTCTGAATCTGCAGCTGTGGCTCACCCTTAAGGTTTGGTTTTGTGCCATGTGATGTGTCCTTGACTGTCCTGCCTGCCTTCCAGCTGTCATTCATTTGGGCATTTGATGTCCACCAGCCTCGTGCAGGTGTCTTACATGCCTTTAAGAGTCTCAAATGGCAGAAAATGATGTTCTGAGGTAACCAAATTGCAACTTGGTACTCAATGTAAAGTGTTTGTCTAGGTTTTCTAGACTATTGATGAAGAGCAGGAAGTAATTTGGGCAACCCTCTTAGGATCTCATCTTACAGCATACTGACCTCACAATATTTAATCTTGAACATTACATGCAAACCCTTTTGCACTACTATATTTTACTCACTACCTCTCCACGTCTTCTTGTCCAAGAACCTGCCTCACATTGACAGAATTTCCTGTAGTCCAACAGTTGGACAGATCAGTTACATTGAAGTCAACATTTACAACTTTCTTTTCCCCCCTTCAGTGGGATGGGAATAAATTACTGAGAGCATGCAAATGGCTCTGTGCATTTTATAATGCATTTTATATGAAAAAGGGAAAATATTCAACAGAAGGCAAAAGTTTGGGGAAATACCCATTTCTGTGGTTAAGCCAAAGCCCATGCTTAAAATAAAAAAAGGTACAACAAATAATGTTTCAGCAAAACAAAATGGAACAGGGAAACCTTTGGTGGGATCCTTTGTGTCATGCCAGGCCTTTGTGCAGAACCTGTCCAGTGTTGCAGCTGCAGTTGAGCCATGGCCAGTGTTGGTTAGACGCAGGGAGAAGGTGGGATAAAGTCTAGAGAATGCTGCGCCAGTTCAGGAGCCACCCGGCCCATTAGCCCAGATAGTCATTATCCAGGCCCTCCAGCCATGTCTGGGATGGGCATATGGAGGGGACTTGTCAAGCCTTTGCTAGCTCATTTCAGAGGGAGAAACCCTGTGCATTCAGTCCTGGCCCTAGCAGATGGAAATAATGCTGAGAGAAGTTCCATGGCCCTTGGCTAGAAGTTATATCATTTAACTCTTGTTAACAGGAAATGTATTTCTGCCTTAATTTGCTTGCTGGAGTCCAAGCTTTTAGAGCTTCTCACTCGGTTGCAAGCTTTCTCTTCAAAATCAGATATTCTCTTAAAAAGTGGTCCTTGATAATAATGCAAGTCCACTTGGCTGCAGAGGTTGGAGCTTTATGGCAGCAGATACTACAAGGTTAACATGAAAAACACTCAGCCTGCCTGCAAGGCATCCACTGGTATCAAGGCAGAGGAGGGATGAAGAGGAATGGTTTCACCATCCTAAACCCAGATGTGGGCTTATGTGCAAACTGCATATCTCCTACCCTTTTTTTACTTCCTGAGCTGGTATGTTGAACTCGGTTTGACTTCACACATTTCTAAAGATCTTGTGTGCTATCAGCCTCCCTCCTGCAGCATTTGCACCCGTTATTTGATAAATTATTATGTGCATGTCTAAGTACTTGAAACATATGCACGTATTTGTGAAAGAGAAAGAGGGAAACAAAATTTCCCTCTTGCCCAGTGTGTTGAGACTAGGTTTTCATGATTAGCAAAACAAGGTCATGATAAACTACAAAATGCAGCAAACAGGACTCTGGTAATCTGCATGCTGAAAGCAGCACACGAAGCTACAAATACAGAACAGGAAAAACAGTGATGTCAGCAAGACAAATGCTAGTAGGTGAACTAATGAAGCAGACACAATATCAACATCAATTCTGTAGTCACTTAGGAGTGCAGGTAGAAAGAGGAAAAGGTCATTATCAGTTTAACATCTTCTCAGTCCTTGCAAGTGCACTTCTGGGGGAAAAGCGAGTCAGAAGGATCTGCCAAGCTTAACAGCAATTTTTTCAGGAGTCTTCCTGGTGTTTAGACAAACTGCTTTCTGAATTAGGGAGGTTAGAAATGGGTGATGGTGCTAACACAGCTATGAGGAGCCTTACAAACATATGCCTAGATTCCATTTGCCACGCATTCAATTAGCAGCATAAGGAACTGCATGAGGATTTTATTGGCGAAAATATTTGATGCCATGCACCATAAATCACAGAGCAATATTTGGTTCCACAGTCTAAGTGTGTGGAAGTTCTTGGATAATATGATAACAAATAGTGCACAACACCCTAAAAGGGGCCGATACCTCTCTATGCCTCTCAACTCTGACATGTGTTTTGTGCATCTCCCATCCACAAAAGAAAACCTCTTCAGCTACTCTGTTGAAGAGCATAATATTAACACCAAATATTTCATAGAGGCACTTTTGTATTGATCTAAATATTTGTTTCAATAAGTTCAACAGAACTGAAAACCAAGAAAAATGTACAATTAACAACTTTTCAACATCTCTAGAAATCACGTAAATTAAGTTTTCTGGAGCTAAAAGCATCATGACTTTAAGGTATGCTATGTTTCAGCTTGTCAGTCTAAGAAGACACCGGTGGTCCCTGAAGAAGCCTGAGAGTTTATCTTTTCCAGTCATATAAAATCTTCTTTTGTAATCCTGCATGGTCACGCAGTAGTTGAACATCAACCCTGTTTTTGGTCCAGGACTCAATATTGTCTAACCTGCATTTCTACAGGTAATTTTATAGGGTGGGTGAGAAAGGAATTTCCTAACTTGGGGGAAGAAAGGAAGCAGTTTTGTGGCAGGTTGATCTCGCTTCAAGGACTGGTGGCTGCTGGCAGTCTCAGGGAGATTTCAAAGCAAGAGAAGTACCTTTAGGAGATGGATTTAGTGCGGCTGATCACGGCGGAGGTGATCAAAGGTTCACGATTTATCAGGATCACTGCTGCAGATTTTGTGTGTATAAACACATGTATTTACATATGTATGTAATGAAATACATTCACACAGTTTGTTGAAAAGATCATTGCCATCTAGCCAAGTATTTCATAATTTTTTATGGTCTGCTTAGCCTTGGATGGGCTGACACATTGAAACGTACCAGTAAGTGCTGTATAATAGATTGCAGACCTCTGTGAAAAACCACTATCAGTGTTTCAGCAGTGCACTGTACATGTGTCAGAGAAGTGCACTGTCAGCAGGATAGTGGCTGGGCTTCTATCCACAATTTTCTTACTTTTAAAAGAGCTGGTGACCTTCCAGAGGCCTTGATCGCAATAGGATGAATAAAAACTAGGTTAGGCATTGTAGTTCTTGTTGTAACTTTCGTTCTGCATAAAATGATCTGTATGTCTATTTGTGGGTACAGAAACTTAGTCTGAGCACTTCTTGGGTACTTATCATAAATTTGTCCACCCAGACTGCTATAGCACTGCCAAAAGCAAACTGCACCTTGTGTGACAGGCTTCCAGAAAAGGATCTGGAAAGCTACAAAGCAAACAAGTTTAAAAAAAAATACACCTCCAATGCACAAAACTCAACCCACATATCCAGATTGCTTTTCTCTTTTAGTTCCTGTTCTCTCCTGTAGCCTTGCTGTGTGAAGGTATGGGCAGAATGTGCCTGCTGCTACATTTTGGGCATGTTTAGAGCCAACATGCTTACACAAGATATAAAAAGTACTTGGTGCAGGGAGGATAAGAAGTAGGAAGAAGTAAAACAAGAGGATTTGCAAAGTAAACTTAGAGGGACTTTAGACACCTGGAGTTGGGTGCTTCTTCCTAGCACTAGGAATTCCATCAGTCAGCAGCTGCCAAAACCATGCTACCAGTGTTATCGAGAGACAAGGCACATCATGGTGGGGGGAAGGAAAAGGGACCACGATAAACTCCTTTTGGTCTGAAGTCCATTAGAATGCATGGAAATCCTTTTACTGATTTCACTGACCTTGGGATTGGGACTTACATGTGCTGTGGAACACCAGTAGTGTTGACCTTGGAATAGGCTGCAAGATTGCTAATTAAGTTCTCTTTGATACATTGCAGTGCCAGAATGGACCACCCAGCTCTAGCAGGACTAGCTGAGCTTCTCGAAGAGATTTCTCAAAGTAGTCTGTATATTTGCCCAATAGACAATGGCTCAGGATCACTAGGGACCAGAAAGGCTGACTGCCCTTAAAAATACTGCACCCTGGCTGGGCTGCTGGTGCAGCAACTGGTTCTAGCCACTCTTGGTGAGTTAAGAGGCATTATACCTTAAATCTCGTTTCTTACTGCCATATCTTGCATCTGGGATCTGTCTTGTGTTTGTTCTCACAAGGACAGCAGATCTGCTTATATTTCTGCCTGGGAAGGAGGCACAACCATGCCACTTTACTATGGTAACCTGCTCCCTGACCTGCTGCTGAGCCTGCTGAATATCTGGGTGATGATCTAGCAGTGGAAATACAAACAGACCTGACTGCTTCCTCCATTGTGCTACCTTGCAACTTCTAGTGGCTTCCCTCCTGCTCTATGACATATATCAGACATGGACTGGATGTGTGACTCATCTGCTGTATCAGCATGGGCCAGGGGCAAGCTGGCAACGTCACCTTGCAGGGCATCACATCAGTGACCCTTGCTCAAAGGCAAGGACCCCTCCAGCCCCAGCACTGTGACCATCCCTCAATGCCTGGTTTGGAGCAGTGATTCAGATAGGGACAAGCAGCAGGGTCTGGGTAGTGCTGCACAAAGCACTTCAAATCCCCATCAGTGGCTTCTGAGGTATATTGGCTCTCTGGTGGCTGCATTGAGAAACAGAAGCACATGGAAGGGTCTACAAATGTCACAAAGTGTTGTATTGTGGTCCAAAAAAAAAAAAAAAAAAGAGATTTCTAGACTTTTTAAGGAGGCAGCCTGTGCTTGAAGACTTCTTGGGATAAGGTGTTCCTGGCTTCAGAGAAATTCAGCATATTGTTGAAATACAAATTATATATGCTGACTTCAGAGCTTGCCAGCAAAGCTGGAAGCACAGCAGCAGGCACAGGGCTTAGCACACTGTGGAGCTTATACTGCACTCTCACCAGAACACCTCAGGGCCCTTCAGCACAATTATCCCTTCTCAAAAATGGGGAAATTGAGGCAGGGACAATGACAGTTCGCAGCTACCCGGCAGGCTGGAGGTCACAAGGAGGTGGAGCAGCGGGCTGCCATACTCAAGCCTTCTTCTAGGAGATAAGGTAGCAAAAACAGGCAAGCCCAACCTGTTGCTTTCTAAAGGGAAAATACCCCCTTGGTCCTTAATCCTATGTCTATCACTACAGATTAAAAGAGATCCCCCTTGCTCACTGCATCTCAACAAAGAAAGGAACTATTCCTTTTGTAAAGCTGTTAGTTCCAGAGTCTGCATTGATCAAATCTAAAAGAATTGCTGACAGGAACAGCATGAGCTGCCCTGATTCTCTGAGGCATCAGGATTACCTGCAGCCACCCAGAGAAAAGTTCAAGGTGCCACTGAAATGTAATCACCCGTAAGGGTATGGTACTGGTCACACACAACTTCAAGGGAGGATTATTTAGAAAACATAAGTCAGGCTACAGGTATTGTACCATTCTGTTTGATTTGGCGTCCTCGAAAGCACTCTATAAGGATATGGCAAGAAGAAAATGAAGAGGGGAAGATCAGAGGTAAAATGAGTCTTTCAGAGCTGAAAAGGATGAATTACAGGTACCTTGGCCAGTAATGAGTGGTCTAGAGCACAGATTCCCAAGTACTCTTTCCCATATATTGTAAAAGCAAATGGTTCCTGTGCTCCGATGGACCACGTCTCATTCTGAAATGGATTATACACTTCCAGGGGCATCAGCACCAAATGCTGGACTTTGCTGGGCTGGTTAGGTAACAGAATCACAGAATCACATAATGGTAGGGATTGGAAGAGACTTCTGAATATTATCTACTCCAGTCCCCTCTGCTAAAGTAGGTTCACCTACAGCAGGTTACACAGGAACGTGTTCAGGCAGCTTTTGTATATCTCCAGAGAAAGAGATTCCACAGGCTCCCTGGGCAGCCTGTTCCAGTGCTCTGTCACCTTGTGTCCTCATAAGAACGATGCTCCAGTCTCCATGACCCTCCTCTGGACTCTCTCCAATAGTTCCTCATCTTTCTTGATCTGGGGAGCACAGAACGGGACACACTACTCCAGATGGGGCCTCACTAGGGCTGAATAGAGGGAGAGGATAACCTCCCTCAGCCTGCTAACCAACTCTTCTTCATGCGCTCCAGGTTACCATTGGCTTTCTTGGCCATGAGGGTACATTGCTGGCTCATGGTTAGCTAGTTGTCCACCAGGACTCTCACACCCTTCCTCACAGAGCTGTTTTCCAGCAGGTCAATCCCTAACCTCTACTGGTGCATGAGTTACTCCTCACAGGGTAAAAACCCTTACACTTGCTCTTGATGAACTTCATGACATTGCTTTCCTCCCAGTCTGTCCAGGTATCATTGAGTGGCAGCTCAGCCTTCTGTGCTACATTCGCAACTCAAGCAGCAAAATATGAAATTTTCTTTTTGTTTGTTGAAATAAAAAAGACTGACATCTTTCAAAGAAATTTATTTGTACAATGGGTAAGCAGCCTGTGGAATTTATAGATAGCACTATGTCAACAAACAGCACGAATAAAAATCACAAAGCTGTTTTATTGATAAGTGCACCATCTGCAATTAGCAGAACAACTGCAATTACTAACACACACAAACAGCCTCCACTTCAGGATATTGCAGCAAAGCTCAGATAGACTGGGAAAGAGCATTATTTCTTTTCCTGCAGAAGTGGCTAAGACATTATAAAATTATTTTGTCCCAAACAAAGCCAAAGATAGAAGTCTCAAATATATACTTTCTTTATATATACTTTTCTTTAGTAAATGCCCCAGCAAATCAACTTGGAAAAGGATGTCCAAACTCAAATATTTAGGATGCTTGGAGTGTAATTGCTCTCTTCAGCTTGAGTTGAATGCAACAAATATCTGTTTACATCAGAGCTAGCTGTCTAGAATCCATTAAACTTCATACAGCTAGGTCCCTCCAAAAGGCAATGCATCCAGCCTGGTGAGCTACATTCTCCAGCTGCCTGTTTTCCCCCGCTGATGTGAAAGGGTTACACTGCCTGTCCATACGCAGATGTCACATTTGTGGGTGTCTAAAGGTTGGGGGGGCACCTTTTCTCTGTTCCTAGCACACAGTGCTTAGTCATGTTTTTTCAACCACCAGCTGAAGATCTTTAAAGCCAAACAATACATTTCAAAACAATATTTCATTTGAAATGGAACCCAGCTTTCTAATTCCAACCATATCTCAATAACCAATTGAAAATGTCCCATCGCAACCTCACTAGAGTCTGCCACTACCTGACTTTTGCCCCTGCACCATTCCTTGGCTCTTCCACCCTTCTCCAGGTATCTTCTCCTCACTTCCACATCCTTGGGCTCCCACAACTCTCCCTTCACCCAGCCTTAACCATTAACTTGACACACACTCTCTGTTCTGCCCCTCTTGGGTGTTACTGCCTCCTGCTACCCAGTCTGGTGCCTGAATCTAGCTAGCACCAGCCTCTCACAGTGGTGGGGTAGTGGGCATACTGAGTGGCCTCTGTCAGTGCACTGGAACTTGGCCTTGCTACCCATGCTTTGCAGTGAGGACAAATAAAATATTGGAGGGCAAAACAGTACATTATGATGTGAAAGTCACTAAGAAGAAACCAAGAGGTATTTTTGCCACTGTCTTCTGTGTGGCAGGGATGGGCATGTCAAATTTGAGATGTTTTAACTCTGTTTTCTTATAATGTTCCTTTTCAGTTAATCCTATGTTCTGACTGTAAACCTGTGACAACAGATGCAGAGAGGTGACAGGGTGCAGAGTGCAAGGATGCCAGGAATCCCTCCATCTTGTGGTGTTTATTTCGTTTTCCTTCTGACAGGTAGAGTGCCACTTGCTCTTTTTTCAGTAAAAAGCACTAAGAGGTAAGCTAGCTTTTCTTGACCTCGCACAAGTCTTCCTCCCCCTCTCTCCCCCTCACTCCTGCCAAACTGGATGAATTGGATACCTTCCCAAGATATACCCCAACTTTTCAAGTGCCATATTGCTGACATGGTCTAATTCACGTCTCTGTTCAGCTGCTCCGTGTTCAATGACACAAACTCTCACTGACTCCCAGGAGGACAGATATCATGCAGCAGGGCTGGAGGCAGCACTGCCCTGGCTGCAGGCTTGTGTAGTGTCTGCAGGAGGCCCATTCAGTCTGTCAATCATGTTCATCTTCTATACTCACAATTTCCATAAGGCTCTTAAGTGATTTAGGACACATTGTCAGAGGAATATGGGGCCTAAAAACTACCACAGCAGCAAGGGTGGTCTACATACTTTCAGTATGGGTTTGGTGCCCTTAACTGAGAGAAGATGGTTCTTTTCCATTGATGCAGGAACCAAATGTTTCAAACTTAAATAGAGAGATTGCAAGGTGAATAGATGAGCTACTCCACAGCATCTTCCTCTTCTCCCAGCAAGGACTTTACCCTCATCCTTAGAGACCCATGTCCATTGCACCCAACTCTTCCCAAGAAAAGGACTACAACATGTGGATTTTGCCTCTGAACAGTTAAATATACCAGAGCTATTTTCGGTCACACAACCTCAGTATTAACTTACTCAACTGGAGTAAAAAGAAATTGGATCATCTTTTGAAGAGAATAGAATGTGAGTGTAAATAATAGCTCTCAAAATTCCATTAACTTTTTTTTTGCTTTCATTATATTTGATCTGTGATAGTCCAGCGCCCAGACTAACCTTTAAAACAAACAAGTAGATGCACTTTTTCACCCAACATATAATTAAATTGTGGGACTCAATACAAAATGTTGTGGAGGCCAACAGTTTTGACAAGTTCATAGAGGACACATATACCAATAGCTGCTGAAAGTAATGTTCTGCATGTAACTTCCAGGCCAAGAAGACCTCAGACTGTCAACTGCAAGATTTATCTCTTTCTTTGAACTCTTGCTTTTGACCAGATTGAGTTCAGACTGAGCTGGGTGGACTTACGTTCTGGTTGCAAAAGGCGGTTCCTTCCTCCTTGCATGGCCTCTCTGCCATAAAAATAAAACTCTTTTTTCTCTCCAGCAAACTTTATGCAGTAGAGCCACACTTCAAGGTCGGATGTTTGCTTGTTCTGGAGGAGCATTTGTTTGCTTGGGGTTTGGCTGGTTTTGTTTTGAAGAGTGATGCGGTTAAATAAAAAGAGGCGCAGGCTGGACTTTTGCATTATTCATCAGAGTTAGGCAATCCCAAACAAAAGTCAGGTTGGCATTAGTGGGATTTACATGAGTTACTTGTTCTTCAAGGAGATCCACTCCAACAGTGCTAACTGGTAACCTTAGCATCAGAAGTCCACGTCTCCATCTCCTACTTTCCCAGGTTATGGCACCACAAGAGTCACTCGTGGCTTCTGCAGCTGCCCTCAAGTATGTATCCTCCTCTCCCATGGGCTCAAGGGGTGATGCAGAAGTACGAGGGCAGCTAACTCATGCACAGCATGAAAGCCTGTGCTAGGTTGCAAGAAAAAGGAGATGATGAGATGGATAAGTGAAATATGAATACAAAACTGGATATATTAGGTTGGATTTTCCCTTCTTATACTGTGGTAAGCAACAAGACTTGCAAAGATATAAAACCGAGGGTGATAGCTTAGTAGAGAGCACATGGAGCCAGTGGAGATGTGTTCAGTTATTCATGTGGCACGATGATGTGCGATGCTCCCTGGGGCTGACTCATCGTCATGATACTTTGGTGGATCCCCTTTGTTGTCAGGGCAGCAGCATCAGCACAAAACAAGGAATCACACAGCAATGATTTTGGGTGCTGAAGAGCAGTGTTTCCACTAGAATTGGCTTCTGTTTTCCATGATCTTTGCTATGAAGTGCAAACAAGGTTACAGCATGAATTGAACTTTTAAACCCAGGCTGCTCAAGTGGATTTGAAATTAGGACCTTCTTTACTTAATTAAAAATGAAAGGCTCTTTATAGCATTAAGCTGCCCTTTGATAGAGTTAAAATTGTAAGAAGGGAAAAAGACCAGAATCTTAGCTCAGGTTTGGGGATGTAGTTTTTTCAACTCAGTGGAGCACAAGTTGTTTACAAAACTGATTATTACAATAGGAGCAAAGCACTCTCAGGTAAAGCAAGAAAACTCTGTTTACCTGTAGGGAGAACAGATAACTGAATGCCTGAGTTAAAATCCCTAGTTGAACAGGCAATACAGGAATGAGTTATTTTGTGTTGCTTTCTGTTGATTTAAAATGAGATGACATAGAGACAGATTATCTAAAACCACAGACATTATAAATTGCAATTTGGCCTCAAAAGCTGAAATGGTTTGTTAGTTGAGGCCAAACTGAAGAGCATTTAAAGTGGGGGAAATGCATGCAAGGGAAAAGAATTTGGGCACAAACAGGATTTTCTCAAATTACAGTAGCTGACCTGATTGAGTCTTCACCATAATTTTGATTAGAGTTTAATAATGTTCACCATAATTTTGATCAGAGTTTAATCATGTCAACCAGGAAAGGTGCATAGCTGCATCCACACATAGTGTTTCTCACAAGACAGTTTCTCACATGGCAGTTTCTAGTATGTTTATCAACCAGCAGCCTCAAAAGCATTTCTTCTTTACTGTCCCATTTGGGGTTGTATTTGGTCTGGCCTTTCTGTAAGAAATGTGGTAAGAGATTTTGAAGCTGGGTATAAGCAATTGACTAGATTTTTTTTTTTTTAATTAGAATCAGAAAATCTAGAGTTTAGCAGCTTGGAAAGTCAGGAAGGGTTAAGAAAATTATGGACACAACTCCATGTGTGCTGAAGAAAGAGTAAAGCTGTCCTGTTCTTCAGTGAACAAGGTTCTCCATCTCTTCCACCCTTTGGAAAGGTTTCTGTTCCAGTCAACCCTCCCCACTCTACCCAGCAAATTGTGGGGCAAAAACCTGGCTCATTTTCTGAACAATGTGATCTCCTCTCACTGCTCTTTATGCAGTCTGGTGAACATTTTCTGTCTCCTGCAATATTTTAAATTAACATCTTATTTTCACCTTAGGAACAGACCTCCCCTCTGCTCCCAATCGCCTTGACCAGTGTTTCACAATTCCTGCTTTCACTGGTGTGAAAGGACAAGTCACTGAAGGGAAGTTTTGCAGATAGAGACTAAGCCTGGCCACCCGCATGACCCCAGCTGAAGCATGGAGGTGGTCCTACGGCAGCTGGATGTGCTCTCAGGCAGCAGCTCAGGTGCTGGAGTAGGGCTCATGCTGGAGGACATCCCAATAAATTTCCTTCCACATGGGAACAGAGCCTTGGGCTTGCTGGGATTATCCTAGGCTGAATGCAGGAGGCTTTGGGCTGACACTTGGTGATCCAACAGTCTAGTCCCATGTCTGCCACAGCACTGACTGATTGATCGCACACTAGAACTCACTTGGTTGTTCTGCCTCAGCATCCCTTTGGCAAAAAATCGACAGTGATATATCCCAAGATAATCGCAGCGTTTAATGAGATAGCAGCCCTTGTCTTGCTCTTTCTTTAATTGCTCCCACTGAAGACACACCTGTCTCCAGAGTAGGATGAACAGGATTTAATGCAGCATGTGCACGGCCCTCTGGTATGAAAGGCTGTTAGGAAAGTGTTTGGGTGGAAGTGCAAAGACGACATACTTTAAAAAATGTTCAGTTTGGAGAGGCTGATAACCTAAATTTAGATATTGATTCAGCATACTGCTGAACCAAATGCTGCTCTTTTGTGTGCAATTCCATTCTTACCACTCTTGCTTAAAATTAAGCATATGCTTAAATACTTTGCCAGATGAGGTCTTCAGAGCTCCATTAGTGCTGTATGCTTTTGCTCTAAATTCACTGTAATTGTTTCTCATTGAATAGATGCTCACTGAGTAAGATATAAAAAGAGCATGGGAACAAAGGGGCCCTCAATCTGAGACTTTGATCCACATATTATTCAAATACATAATGACTGCTTTGATTTATGGATTTATAATTCTATTGAGGCATTCCGGAGATTACCCAAAACATTCCAGCTCCAGTCGATGCTGGAGGGTGTTACCAGAGCCCCTGCCTCGAATTAGAGGGATAGAATTTAGTTGACTGTTTGCTGCTGAAATTACATCACAGATTGCAGGATAAGAGCAAGCTGCATGGCAATGCACTCACTTATATTTGGTGCTAATTGCAAAGGCTTTTTTTCCCTGCAGCCTAAGAAAAGCATCTAAAAGTACAGACTCTCTTCTACCCAAAGCATATAGAGATTTGGCAGTATAACAAGACAGCAGACTACATAGTGGGTATGTTGAAAGAAGGAGCAGATGGTGGATTGCTAGCACAAGGATTTAGCAACGCATTTAGAAAACATTATTTTGGTAGATGAGAAATTATGAAGCATGATTAGCCCCCTCCTCTCTACTCCTACTCCCCTCCCCAAACATATCCCCACAAAATGTTTGTTTGGCTAGGAACCATAGGAATGACTCAGCCCTGACAGTCAGTGAGACTTTTGCAAGAATTCAAGTAGGTGACAGCTGTGAAGAAAAAATGTTCTGCTTTATATTTGTATCAATATCAGTCCAGATTTTTAAATCTATTTCACCTTACACAGCAGATCCACCCTGTTGGTAACAGAGAGGATTACTCTCTGGGACCTGACCTGCAAGAGGGACAATCCCCAGACAATAGAGACTCATCACCCGGTTCAGGACTTGCTCCCCAGCTGCCACCGCTCCTGTGGGTAGGGGTGTTTGTCAGTCAATGGTAACACAGGTCTAGGATGAGGACCATACCTCTTTGACTGTAAAATTTCCTTTTTTCCTTTCATTATACACTGGTTACACCAAGACGTTTAGGTGTGGGTTAGAATGTGATGGTTCTACTGTGTGAGCAAGCAGGAAGAGTTGCATGCCATTAAGTGCTGAATCTCTTAATGTGATCTGCACAGTCTAGCTTCTGGGAGAGAAAGAGCAACCTCAGAAATAGGGAGAACCTGTACTAGTAGACACTAGGGAGCCCTCCAGATACAGAAGGAATCCTGTCTTTCTTTACAGGTGGTCTTACCATGGGGAGAGGATGAGTGAAGAGTTCTGTACTGTCAATGTGTAAAACCCCTGGCAATACAAGAAGAAACAGTTTTTGGTTTCTGTCCACTGCTGGGACTCCAGAAGTGGGACTTAGGGGTTAGCCAGAGACCAGGTTGGAGAGTGAGTGCGTTAATGTTTTCATCCACTTGGCCATAGTGACAAAGGGGGATTTAAGAAGGATGTAAGAGGGCCTGAAGAATAATACCTGGAAAGCCCTTCAGTGTGAGATAAGGAGCAGAATCTGGGCAGGAAATATGAGTACTTTTCTGGTATGGTACTAGGACATCAATCTTGTTAGCCACTGCTTCATAGCTGCATCTCCTCTGTGGCTACCATCATATATGCAATAACAGGGATCCAATATGAACTGTAGCAGGGGAGTATGGCATCTTCAGTCACTCTGGCATCCTAAAATTAGTTAATGGCAAACCACAGAGACAATACAGTTCCTGCACAAGAGTTTAATTTTGGTTCTTTCCAGTTCATCCTCTCAAGATCTCAAATTCTTGAGACATGAGGGTGAGATTCACCTAGAGACCTAGTCACTGTGGGTGTTCAGTTCCTGTCATCCTAAATAAGAGATTTAATATGAATCAGGTGCAGCACATTCTGAAGGTGTCTGTTTCTTCCAATAACAGCATAAAGAGCCTAGAGTAAACAGCTCAGATATAGGTTATTCCTCTGTAGATATTTAAGTTGGGTGAGAAAAATGCAAACCAAAGATTTTGGTTAACTACAAGAAATGTTGTGTTGGTAGGAAAATCAGCCATCTGCAATCCAACGAATAAATTTAATGTGTTACCTATGAATGACGATACTGAATACAGCTGTCATTCAGCAATACACTCAAGGCCATTAGGGAGCAGAGGAGGCTATATTCATCACTGAGAGGACATGAAGATGTCTGCTTTAGCATGAAATCACATTAGGTGCAGCATGTTGTTTCCCTAGACGTACCATCAGATCAGTTCATATCCCTTCACAACTTATCCCTTCAGTTCAATGGCATTGGATGTGGTCTCAGTGTCAGTCTGCCTGGAAACGACAGAACTGAGGAGGCATCTGGGAATTTTCTGGTCATCAAACACATATGCCTCAGTGATTACCAGCAGCTGACTGTTAAGATCTCATTTCTGAGTTGGGAGTGGAGTATAGGAAACCTGATCTTACATCATGCATCAACAACTATGTCAGCATTTCAGAGTATAGGCGCATCCCTCCAGAAACCACCTATTTTCCATTCATGCTAAGGCTGTGTTCTTTTCACTATCCAGAATCCCAGTAAAGGTTTCTTCTAGTTTTTGATAGACTGGTAAGTCTGGATGGTCTTGATCTCATAGAAAAGCCAGATGCCTATACTTAGGAGGAGTTGCTTTTTTGTGGATAAAGTTGACATGATGTCAGAACAAACTCAAAAGGTAACACAGTCCTCATCTTATTTGGACTGTAGGTACTCCTAAGATATCACAAAGGTTGGAAGAATAGACTTTATCTTACATCTTCGTCATCTGTTGAGGATGAAAGCTAGTGGAAAACTACCAGGTCCTTGACTTAAGAGGTGGTCAGGACTGCTTTTGAAGAAGGTGAACAGATTTTTTTGCTTTGAAGGAATCAATAAAGTGAACTTTGCTCAAGAAGTCATTGCTGAATATTTGCAATCCTGGTTACTTTCAGCTACTGTGTTGTTGGGGGGGAATCAGATGCTGGAGAGGCTCTTACAGGAGCCCAGTGCCTTCACTCTCCTTCACCCTCTAAATTGTAGGCTTGGCTTAGAAACTTCCTTGTGGAGACTTGTGATCACCAAGGACATAATGCCATTGGGCTTACTGCTGATTGCAAACTTTCCAAATGAGCTTTTTTTTTTCTTTTTTAATTCTTTACTCACTCTCCCCCTGCCCCCAGTAATGCTGTTCTGACACAAAAAAACATACTTTGGGAATAGGATGATTTTGACAATATTCTGACAGAAGCCAGGCAAGTTTCCAGTGCAGCCCCATTTGCCAGGTGGGTTTCCAAACCTTCCTTGTTTCTTGTCAGCTCACACACAGCACTCCTGGCAGGCTGCCCTGCTGAGTCCCAGGCACAAGGCTTATGGGTACATCAAGTTCCCACAGCTTCCCACTACTGCATCTAAAGTGCTCAGCAAAGGTGACTGATCTTAGGGCAGCAATGCTAAGAAAGCCATCTTTCCTCAAACTTCTCTTTGGGAGTCTTGGGAATGCTTGTAAATGGTTGACACACAAAATAGCATCTTCAAGTTTTTTCAGTTGACTTTTGCAACTTTGTAATTTTGAAGGGTTTTTTTGCTTTTGGAGTACACTTTTAGTTTTTGGTCCCATCTAAGAATAGTAAAGCCCTGAGAATCACAGAATCACAGAATCACAGAACAACCAGGCTGGAAGGGACCCATTGGATCCTCCAGTCCAACCATTCCTATCTAACACTAAACCAAGTCCCTCAATACCTCATCCACCCGTGTCTTAAACACCTCCAGGGAAGGTGACTCAACCACCTCCCTGGGCAACCTGTTCCAATGCCCAATGACCCTCTGCGTGAAAAACCTCCTCCTAATCTCCAGCCTAAATCTACCCTGGCAGAGCTTGAGGCCATTCCCTCTCGTCCTGTCCCCTGTCACTTGGGAGAAGAGGCCAGCTCCCTCCTCTCCACAACCACCTTTCAGGTACTTGTAGAGAGTAATGAGGTCTCCTCTCAGCCTCCTCTTCTCCAGGCTAAACAACCCCAGCTCTCTCAGGCACTCCTCATAGGGTCTGTTCTCCAGCCCCTTCACCAGCCTCGTTGCTCTTCTCTGGACTTGCTCCAGAGCCTCAACATCCTTCTTGTGGTAAGGGGTCCATCTGTGGAACTGAACATGGAATAAAATGTAGCTCCAACTACTGACTACCTCTGACTGCATAAACAGGGAGGTGTTTCTATACTGCCTGCAAATAATCTAGAAGCAGACGTGATCTCTTCTTAGCAGCTTCATTCTTTCACCCTGGGAAATATCCACAAATGGTCTCACTCCCCCCACATCCTTCCAAAGTGCTCTCAACTGTGGGGAGCTACAAGGTGTTACTCCTATCAACCTCTCTCGTTCCTCGTGGCCATTAGCAGTGCTCTCTTCTGTTTATGAAATCTATAATTGTAAAAAGCATGTCACTGTTCCCCCAGCGCTGGAGGATACAGGTCAGCCTCTACATGGGACCAGTGCACCACCAAGGAAAACCCAAAAAGAACCCCATGCAGGTGACATGAGGGTGATTATGGCATCCTGGAGACATGCTGGAAGCCATGTCAGGTGTTTTGATGATACAATCCCATAATTCAGGGAAAATCTGTGATTTAGAATTCATTTTAGACTCCCTTGTTCCTTGGTGGTTTGATTACAGCAGTGACACAGCTAGCCTTGCAGTGCCTGGGTCTGCCCAGCAGGTTTTGAAAAGAGGCAGCCCATCTTTTTCATCTTTTCTCGTCTGGTAATCAAGTGGCTGTAGTGCTCCCCTGCATTCGATGGATGCTGCAGTCAGAGCCATGCAGAGCCTGTCTCTGCTGTACAGCAGCATCTCGCTAACTGACTACATGACACACACTCATTCCCAAAGGGAATTTAGGGAAAATGAAATAAAGAAAAAGATCCGTTGTTTTTTTTAAGCCAGTCTGGGGGTTGTTGTGTTGCGGGGGAGGATCTTGGCTATTTCATAGGTGGCAGTGCCAAGCACAGCCAGGGAGCAGCCAGGAGCCCCTTGCTGGTACAGGGTTGGGCTGGCAGCTGATTGAAAGCACTTGGTTTACTCTTTAAAGGAAGACTTGAAAGGCTCCACCATGGGGGAAGAAAAACACAAGAGCAGTGGTATGAGGAGCTGGCTGAAGTGACAAAGACAGGCTGCAAGCTGGGCTTTAGCAGCTGAAGCCTATTAAATGGATAGATCAATCAACAGCCCTTTTAATGGAAGGGAGAGATCAATCTTTTCTCTCTCCCTGCATGGCTTACTCCTGTCCCTGCTCCCCTGTGTTAACTTCTTATAGGCAGGCAAATTTGGAAGAGCTGGACTGTGGGAGGCTGGATTTGACCCACAGAGCCTACAGAGGAGCAGGATCCTGCGGGGCTGTGCTGGCTGTGGCAGGGAACCTTGGTCCAAGCCAGTCTGGCCAGTTGGTATCCACCTGCCCCTTGAGCAGGACTTGGCACTGTGCGTTGGCCTCGTTGCTTGGGGAAGGGAGGTGGGAATTTAGCAACAGTCATACTGGAAAAAATCATACTGTTAAACAATAGGGTCAGGTACAACAACCAGGATTGACAGATTCAGATGAAAGAGAGATATCCTAATGATTTATCACTGTGGTCGAGGAGGTCCCTCTCCCATTTCCCACAGTGAGCAATGCTGGAAGCCTCACAAGATTGGTCCAGAACCTTCAGTAAGCAGAATTGGTCTCTCTTAATTGGAGATTGGCTTCAACCCTGCTGAATTGCTTCAGAAATGTTCCTATCAGCATTTTGCAAGGATCCTATACTTGTCCACAGGCAAGCAATAAAACCATGGTTCCCAAGAGACTGTAGCCTCTGTCTTCTTAATTCAGAAAGCTCCTAGGCACAGGCCAACATGCCTGCCCCCACAGAAACGTGCAGGGCTCTAGATATGATTTTTATTCAATCATGGAAATAGTCCACCCAGTCAGACAGGCACAGATTTGTATTGTTAGGAGCTGGTTCCACTGGGGAATTTTTGAATTCAGATTGCCCAACTCTAGCTCGGCAAGGCTGAGTGCCAAGGTATTTGGGCACAAAATGATCAAGTGAGGTTTCATTCTTTTTTTTGTAGGCAGACAATACTTTTATGCCCCATCATGGCTGGGCAATCAAAACAGCAATTAGGTTGCATCAGCAGATGTGCTTGCTTTTAGTGACTGTCAGTCTCAACAACACACAAGCTATATTCTGTTTGGTACAAAGATCTTTTCATTTCCAAATATAACTTGGACCTTTAAAGTGCTTCGTCAAGCATACAAAAAGCTGAGCAGGGCTGGTGGCATTTGCTTTTAGCACTCTCAGTGCAGAAAACTGCACATGTTAATATTTAGCACTCCCTAAGAGTGGAGACCTTGCATCTGCTTGAGGAAGGCAGGCAGAGCACAACCTGTGCCACCACTCGCAGTCCTGGATAGGAACAACAGAACAGATTTTGTTTGCACATCAGCACAAAACCAGTCCAGTTTCCCAGGTCTGCAAGACCACTGGAAGCTGTGGAGGACACAGCTCTGTACCATTACTCACTCCCCTGGTCTGGCCTGGTCCAAAGTTAAGCAGCTGTCCTGAGAGTCACATAATGACCCTCTGTGACTGGGGACAGGGACAGTGTGGCAGGAAAAGCAATCTGTCATGAGCACCTCAAGTCAATAGAGAGAAATGGTGACTCGTGTGATCCTGAGGGTCTCAAACAGAAGACAAACCATCTGCTGAGTGATCCTGCCTCTGCAGGTAACCAGAAAAGACAAAGACACTCAGATGTGGCACTTCGCTTTTAGATAACCAAGGCGAGGTGTCGTGAGTCCTACCCTCTACCTACACACAGCATCTGCACATATAATTTCCCAAACATTCTGCATTCCCAAATCCACCAAGCAGAGATTAAACTTGCTGGTACCTGTCACTTCTGAAAGTCAGGTTTCAACCATGCCTAAAGCTTCACAGGAATTTTTGCAGGCTGGAGCAACTAGGGGATTAGGTAAAATAATACACATTAATTTCACTCAAATTAGCCAAGACAGAGCAAGGTAGAGATCTAGGAGAGAGAGCTGTCTCCTGCTGGTTCAGGTCCTCATGGGCGTAGCCACTTGCCTGTCCTGGCACCAAGTAAGGGCAGGAACATCCACCTAGTGGCTTGAGCACCTCAGGTTATGGCATGACACCCTGGAAACAAATTGCAGGGAGACAGTGCAAGAAAAGCTCCAGTTTTGAAAAGCACATAGGAAAATTGGGTTCCATTTTCATTTTATTTCCTTTGGTGTTAATAGAATATGAATAGAGCTTAAAAGGCGAGAACACAACCTGCTCATCTTCAGGTTGTCTGTAGGCTGCCTACAAGGAAAATAGTTTTACCTCTCCTTGTTGGGTCATTTCTAATAATGTTTGAAATTAAGATAATCCCCTTATTTTTCCATATTGCTCTTACTTGTATAATATTCACTTTGTTCTTATCCCACTCACCTCTACCCCTGCCCCCTCTTCAGGTCTGCACATGTGTATTTGCACAGAGGATGACCAGCTTGTAGAAAGTACGTAATTCAATGGATGCTACTGGAACTGGCTCAAAAATTAATTCCACATCTAGGGCCTGAACCAAGGCAAGTAATGGTCACCTGATGATCTTTTAGTGAGTTCAGAAGAATACTAGATACTTTCTGTATGTAAGGTCAAAAAAACCCAAACCAAAAACAAACAAAAAGCCCAAACCAAAACACAACCCCCCAAGGCCCCCAAAACCCAGAAAGAAGATCAAATTCTGAACCCTATAGATTTGACTATACCCCACTAACTAGTCACTGGGTGTTGCAGTGGCTGAAGCATTAGCTTCAAGGTGAATGTGGGCTGAGATGGAGAAAGGGTCCATGACTGTTGAGAGGGCAGGGAATTATCTTCATAAAGTTATGAGAGCCCTGAGCTAGGGCTGATGGGGAGGTTGTGATGGTTGAGCCCAGCACTGAGAACCAAAGGGTCCCCTGGGGCTTTCTCGACAATATATCCCTTGCAGGCAGATTTCATCAGATGCAATTTAAAATATATCAAGCTCTTTCCTAACTTCATTTTCCTGTACAAATAGCTACTACAGTGGACAAAGGGCTGCTCCAGGATCGTGAAAGGGATGAGAACTAGTACTTAAAGCTGGAAATGGAAGAACAGTCTTGAGACAGCAGTGGTTTTTTTCCCCATTGAGCTTACTGGGCCATGCTTTAAGCCTTTGCAGCACCCTGAATCCTCATGACCTCCAGCAAGGCTGGAGCACTCAGGCCGGGCATGAAGGGTCAGCTGATAATCTTTCACTCAATGTATGGAGGATTTCCTGCTGTGCAGGCTTTTTTTTTTTTTTTTTTGATAGACAGGGTTTGGGATTTATTGCCACTCATCCTATGTTACTGTGTCCATTAATACTCATACCAATCACCTTCTCTTAACTGGCCTGCATAATGACCTTGCTGAAGCACAGCCACCAAGGCTTGGGGTGTTAAGTGGCTAACAAAAAAGTCTCCATTGTGTTGTGGCTCCTAATTTCTCATGCCTATACCCAGACAAGACTCTCACCAACAGCAAGAGTTGGGTTATTTTCCTGTCCTGGACCCGTGGCTAGATATGAGCTACCAAGGGTGGCCTCAAGCGTCTATGCTTATTGAACTAAAGCCTTAGGGTCTGATCTGCCCAGAGTCCTGCGGAAACTAAGCCATTTCTCTTGTGGTGTACAGAGACATGTCCATGGAGCAAACCAGGTACCATGGGGCGTCCTCCAACCATGGTGACTGCAGAAGTAGGGAGGGCATGGCTGTATGCATGGAACACACCTACAGTATTAGCAGGGATACTTGCACCTAGGCTGATGGGGGATTCCAAAGGTCAGGATCAGATACAAGTCAACCCTGAAACACCAACATAGCACGAGGCTTAGTCTCATACAATATCATTCACAACTACAGGAGTTTCTAGTCATGCTTGAGATGTCAAATGGGCTGATTTACCATTTGGAAAGATCCATCCCTCCCAGTTCACTGCAAAAGGAGTCCAGCATATCTATAGACCTAACATGAACATCTCTGCTCTGCACATGAATTAGGTGAACTGAATAATGACCAAGAGTTCATGAAACTGCACAAACTGAACTCCTGGGAGGAAAATGTTTGTTAATTTTTTTATTTTATCTGGTGCACTGCGAATGCTAGAACAGATCAAGGAATTTGGCGTAAGAATAGTGGTGGACTAGGAATGGAAATTAGCTCTATGTGTCAAACATGGGCTCTTGATGTAGTGGCATTTTGAAGCATGTGGGACAAAAAGACTATAAACCACAGAGGAAGATGCAGTTTGCTTTTAAAAGAAAGCCTGAGCTTTTTTGGTTTGTGTTTTTTTTTTTTTTTAATAGAAACTCAATTTTGAAGTTGCCTAACCTATTTTTCTGGTTTTCCTATATCATTCTTACACAATGGACAAATGTAGGGGGTAAGCAGGGAAACTGCAGCACCATTTTAATGCTTTGTGAGCCCATTTGTGTCCCTTACCACTCTCTATGCCTCGGCATCTACAGCAGAAGTGACTAGATGCCTTCCAGAGTAGCTCATAGCTGAGTGCTGCATCTTGCACATATTCCATAACAGCAGCCACTTCAGTATCCTATTCCTTTGTGGATTTTGCAAATAAAGTTTACATCCAAAGGCCTGCTTTATTTGCAACAAGTAGGCAAAAACATAAATAAGAAGGACTTCTCCTAACAGCTGCTCTTTTAAAAGTCAAAATCTCTACCTTAGTTGTTGTTTACCATCCCTTTAAATGATGATTTTGCAGTATCACCAGGATGTCTTGTGCAATGCCTTAGCTGAAGAGAATATCTGCTGGCAATTGATTTTTTTTGCTGATAGAGAAGAGCTTGCAGTACAACCCAAGTAAGAGTCAAGTCAAATGGTTTCTGGAGTGTGCTGCTGTAGAAAGACAAAAGTTCTCAGCTGTGCCCATGACCTGCACTGTGACCTGCACCAAGTCACTTCATCTTCCCGCGCCTCTGTTTCCGCTCCAGCCTTTTTGCATTTATCTCCACGGCTTGTGAGCTGGGCAGATGAGTTTCATTGTGTTTGTACAATACATAGTAAACCAAAGCTGTCAGCCTCATTTGTGCCTCTTGGCGCTGGCCTGCATTACCAGCTCTTGGGGATTTACTGCATGTCTGCATGTTTGGTGGCTCTCAGGAAGACTCCTTTCATGGAACAATGTGTTGAAATAATTTTTCGTTTAAAGGAAAGTACATTTTTAGGCAGGTTTGAAAAGGTAAACATTAGAAGTTCATGCTTGAGAATGGAAATAACACAGAGGTGGTGTTATTTTGGGTGTGCTAATCATTACAACACTCTGTAATACAGAAAGCATACAAATGACATACTCAGAACATGAACATTAGTAGAGAGTTAAAACGTTCCTGTTGCAAAGGCACTAGACAAGTAAACATCTAATTACCTTATTTTAAGAGTAGGGAAACCCAGTTAATTTACCAGAGGTTGTTGCATAATGTGTCTGTATATTCTGTTTACAAAGGAAGATGCTACCATTAAAAGGTTGTGGGGTTGTCAGTGGGATGTTTCTACCCTGTGTATCAGGCCGGCCTCACACTCCTCTGCACACTGCATGACACTATGCTGGCTGCCCAGCACTCCTCCTCTCCTCCAAATGGCATTGCCTGCTCCTGATGCACTGCACAGAGCAGCCCTCCAGAGACTTAGAAACGAGCTGGCAAGGAGGGGGAAAACTGAACTTTATATTTTTTTTTTATTGTTGATTCCATGGCTGGTTTGCTATGGTGTGTGATGGCCTGCTAGGTGACCTCTAAAATGCGGATAATGAGTCATTATCCTGCCAATAACAATGTGTATCCTTATTTACTTCTCCTCCTGGCAAGCTAGATGCCAGCAGGTGATGGAGATGGCCCAATTCAGGTGACAGGGAGTGAGTGCCAAGCAGCTGGACACAGCGCTGGGTGCCCAGGGAGGGGGTACAAACACTACGCTGACCAGGTGACAGCATGCAAAAGCCACCTCACTCATGGGCCTTTTGGGGAGGTGTTGGGGAGAGGATCATCGCCCCAGGGAGCTGGGCACAGTGCAGTGCGTTGCAGAGAGGTGGAAAGCCCAGGGACAGGGCTCCAGTCAGCAGCCAGATATCTCCCACTGTATTCACTTGCATGAACAAAACACAGAAGTAGGTTTATAGGATCACCCCTCCCAAGATGGGAAGCAAAATTATTTGCCCCAAGGTCATTCCAGGAGCCTGCGGCCAAGTCCAATCTGCAACCAGATTTGTTGGAGCAAGAGAAAGGAGATGAGACCCTCCTGCATCTCAGCCATCTGCACAGGATCGCCCGAGACACAGCAGGGAAAACCTTGTTGTTACCTCACAAATAATTTGATAAATTCAGGTTTGAGGTAAGCAAGTCAAATTGTTCACTTTGGTAGCTTTACGCTCAGATCCACTTTGGCAGTTTATGAGTTTCTCAGTTTATCTGATGCTGGGTAGATGCACGGTGCAGCTCTCCTATACCAGCTGCCGCTGCGCTGAGCTGAGCTCTGCTGAGGGTACCTGTGCGGTTCCGGCCCTGCCTCTATCTTGGCATCAGATCTCGCTGTGCTGGTGTGCCACGTACAAACCATTACATGCAATAACAAGTAAAACGCTGCTTGAACCTTAGCACAAAGAAGCAAAAAACTCAAAACAATAAATTCTTTTTCCACAAGGGCAGAGACAGCAGCCTTTGAATAGGAATTACTGGATCGGCTTATGACTCAGCTGGCTGCTCACAGAGCACTTCAGCTTAGGACGGCAGCTGAGGCTCTGGTAGCTTTGATGAATTCAAAGCAAAATGCAAGTGGAGAAGTGTGGTAAAGGGTGTGGGATACAGTCACGGTCCATAGCATTGGTAGAGCATGGGGGATTCATTGCCTACCTACCCTTCCTCTGAATGCTGGAGTCACCGCACTGCAGGCAGCTCTTCAGGAGCAGCCTGGCTGTGAAATGGCAGGTGAAGGGAATTCATGTTGCACACGGGTCTCAGCATGGCATGGTGTGCAATGTGCAAAGCTTGTAGGATGTGTTTCACAGCCTGGGTCAAGCCCTGCTTGTTGGAGTGGGAGGAGGGAACCAGTCCAGGCGCCAAAATGTCTATGACTCTGCTTAGATCATACTTATAATGATTTTCTGCATACAGATCTACGTAAATAAAAAGAAACCATTCTTCTCAGCTGGAAGGACTGGCAGCCTTTGGAGCCACCCTGTCCACTGATATCCAGCCACCTTATTTTTTGCCCATTCTTTGATTGCTACCCTCCTCCCCCCATCAGTGCTGTTCCCAGGGCATCGTCTTTATGAAACAGCCTTTTGTTCATAGGTGCCCGAAGCTGATGTGCCTCTTTGACTGGCTGCTTCATTTCACACTGACAACCTTAACTGCTGGTTTCATCTTCCTAGTAGCGATTGTCTCAGATGAAGTTTCAGTATCGCTGTTTCTCATCTGTGGCTTAAGAGTCCCATTTTCACCAACCAGAAGCCAAAACCTTCGCACTTGCCTGACCTCTGCAATTACTGGTGGGATTCTTGCTCTACAGCACTGCAGCCTCTGACCAAGGGGAAACTTTGGAGCATGGACCATATGGATAAACCACCGGAGACCTAGGATCGGTGCTGAGTTAGTTTTAAATGTCTGGCTGTTGCGGTAGTTTCATTCAAATTCACTTGAGGTATTGATTGCGGTGTCATTCATACACTGCCTGTGTGGCAGAGAGCCTGTCCTCACCTCTGGAGGATCTATTTGTTTTCTACTTTTTGGCTTCTTAACATAAAAGTCACAAGCCACTCTAGACTGTAAGTTTCCCGTGTATCTTCATGCTCAAGAGGCATAACAGAAGTGCAAAGGAAAGCATTAAACACAACTGTTCAGAGATTTCTCACCTCCAATGCATATTCATGAAAAAGCTTAAGCAAGTCTCTTGGTGCTGCTCAGGATATTCTGCTAGATGCATGTCACCTTTGGTTTTCATTATGATGTAAACATCCGTCTAATTTCAGCCAGCAGCTTCTACTAGCCCACACATTTGCCAGTGACTTCAGCGGCGCAAGGAGCCTGCAGCATGCTTTTCTATCATCCTCTTAAAACATGAAGAACAAAGTGTGTGATTACTTCTGCAACAGCCTGAGTGAAAAAAGGCCAGTGCCATATGCCTGTAATGCTGTTGCACCAAATAGATCTGGCTTTTGATTTCAATTATCACACTTCAGCCACAGTGCATGGGAGTTGGGGCTGAAAAAACCCATTGCTGCATTGTGGGAAAACCAAATGAGAACTTTGCAGATCAGTAAAGCACAAAAATGCCGATATCCTAGTGCAGTACCCACGCGAAGCCTGGCATGAGAAGAGATCACCTTATCTCCAAGGTCCTTGGAAATTTTACAGTGATTAGGCAAGGCATTTAAGATAAGTCAGAGCCTCAGGACCTGCCTGCCTTCCTCTGGGCTCTTCTTAGACAGCTTTTTTATCCTCCTGGGAAAGGCTATTTGATGGCACAGCAGCACCATACAATGGGCTGGAAGCCTATGCTGCTTCTCAACAGCTCTGCTCAAGGGGTTGGAGGTGGGACAGCACCAGGTAAGCCAACTAGCTCTGCTCACAGACCAGCTCCAGCACTCTACCGTCCTGTGTGACAGCACAACCTCTAGGAAATACAAGTTTGGAGGTCTGGGCATCATGCTTCAGCATAGGCTATGGCCATGCCTTGGTTTATCCAAAACAAGAAGCATTCTCCTCTTCTGGTGACACATCAGCTTTCAGGAATGGATGCAACCACAGTATTGGTGGGGAGGGGGAAACCTACTGCTCAGCTCTTCCCCTGTACTAACGAGACAGTGGCAGGTAATTAGGTATCTACTGTCCCACCAGGCCTTGCAGCTCTGCTAGGTAGCCTCAGCTAATCACTTTGTCATGAACTGCGGGAAAGTGTTGATAGCAGCTGAATGTGAGATCACACTAAAGCTATCACGCTGCCTTACTTGGTGAGAAGAATAAAATTTGTTTCCGTCTGTCACTCAGATAACTTCAGATATGCTGTGCTGATCTGTTGAGATCTTTCTTTTGATGCCATTATCAAGAGTTCAGCAGCCACATCAACTTTGTCTTCAGTTTGAGTATTTTCCTGGTTTACTTTCTCTGCAGCTTATCAAGTGTAGACACTGTTCTTTGATAACTCCACAGATAACCGCTCTTTCTGGACTTTTATTTTCACCTTGCATGACTGGATTCCCATGTACTTTAGGAAGTCCTTAAGAGGAGGCAGATGAGGTCTGATTCTCCAGTGTCTCATGTCCTTAATACATAATCATGTACTTAATACATAAAACTTTAACACCTCCAAAGCAATTTCAGGTGCATCTAGTCTGATAGCATTACAATTTCTGACTGCTTTTCATGCTGAAGCTGGATGCCAGTGAGCATTATGTCTCTAGAGAATAACTCTCATTTCCTGGAAGACAGAAAAAGTCCATGGCAGCCCCAGAAGACAGCAGTCAGGTGTCCCAGCTCCCAGCACCTCTTGTGTCCATCATCCGGAGATGATGGCCCGGAGGAGAAGCACCTGGGGGTGTTGGTTGACAGCCAACTGAACATGAGCCAGCAATGTGCCCAGGTGGCATCTTGGCTTGTATCAGAAATGGTGTGACCAGTAGGTCCAGGGAGGTTATTCTCCCTCTGTACGCAGCACTGGTGAGACCACACTTTGAATCCTGTGTTCAGTTCGGGGCCCCTCACCACAAGGATGTTGAGGCTCTGGAGTGTGTCCAGAGAAATGTGAGGAGGCTGGTGAAGGGTCTGGAGAACAAGTCTTAAAAGGAGCGGCTGAGGGAACTGGGGTTGTTTAGCCTAGAGAAGAGAAGGGGAGACCTCATTGTTCTCTACAACTACCTGAAAGGAGGTTGTAAAGAGGAGGATGATGGCCTCTTCTCCCAAGTGACAGGGGACAGGACAAGAGGGAATGGCCTCAAGTTCCACCAGGGGAGGTTCAAGCTGGACATCAGAAAAAAAAAATTCTCAGAAAGGGTCATTGGGCATTGGAATAGGCTGCCCAGGGAGGTGGTTGAGTCACCAGCTCTGGAGGTGTTTAAAGGATGAGTGGATGAGGTGCTGAGGGGCATGGTTTAGTGTTTGATAGCAATGGTTGGACTTGATGATCCTGGGGGACTTTTCCAACCTAGTGATTCTGTGATTCTGTGACCCCAGTGGGCAACAGAATGGGTATGCCTCAATATTTTTTTTACCAACTCTTTTGTCAGCTTAAATTTTTCAGCTTAAATGTCAGCATCTTTACTCTGCGGGAGATGAGAGCTACAGGTCTGCAAACCTAACAATGTGATTTATTCACTTCTGCCCCTCTCTCCCTCCCATAGCCAAACAAGTTTCTGATGCTTTAACAACAGCTGCATGTAGAAGCTCAGAACACAACTGATGAAATTACCTGGCGCAGTCCTAAGTTGTTCACTGCACTGACAAACAGTTACCAGTCACTTTCTTCTGCCTCCCCTAGCTTAGTCATTACAGACACCACTTATAAACCACATCCTTCTGTTGCAATATGACTCGTCCCCACCACTTATGACACATTTTTTGATTAAATGCATGCACACTATGTTGTATTGTGGGGAAAGGTTGCTGTGGAGGTTTGGAGGACCCTCAGTCTGCATCGAAGATGTTTTGCCCACTGGCTGCAGGAGCTTTCTCAAGGCACCAGGAATCTCTTTGCATTTAAACAAGCACTACTCTCATCCCATGGTGACCTTCTCGGCACTCCTTCTCCGGTGCTTTTGGTTGACATGTTATTTGCATGGTAGCACATCACTGCTATGTTACTAAAGGGCAATACAACAATCCTGCCAAGGAAGCCTTAAAGAAATTTATTTTTCATAAACTGACTAGGAAGAGACAAATTCTCTGCCCACCAACAGGAACATACCTATGAATAACTCCTCTATAAACAAAGATTACTTATTGCAGAATGATAGCAAGCATGGTTACCACTAGCTGTCTCTTCCTGAAATTCAATAGACATTGATACTTATATCCAGCCTTTGAGGTTTAGCATGCTTCAGCACAAATATACATTCATTAATACCTCAATATGTTGGGTTTTATTGAGTCTTACTGAGTCTCGTTTCACTCACAGATACACTATTTTCCTGGACTGTCATGCTTGAAATAAGTTAAGCCAAGAGTGAATGATCTTTCAACAGAACAAGCAACATGCTTAAGGCTACATTCAGCATTATTTTCCTTACTTCACTTCACCAAAGTGTTATTCAAAGAGAAGGCTACATTCTGCTCAGCAGTACATTAGTGTTAATGATCTGTGACTCCAGTGATTACAGCAGAGTGGCTCTGAATATATATCGACAAAAGAGGGAGTGGGAATTTGGCCCAGCATTTTCAAAATAGGAGTATGAGGACTGGAGTTATGCCAGGGAAGAATTCGGCCCATATTGTTTCTGAAATGAGGGAGCCAAATAATACAGCAATGTAACTTGATCTGTAGCACATTTATAAGAAAATCTGTGATTTCCAGTGATTTATACAGCCCAGCTAGAAGAAGGTTAAGTTTCAAGAGCAATACAACATGACTAAAAGAAGTTATTTTTCCCTGTAAAAAGACATTTTAATAGAAACAAGGACAAATAAAACTCTTAAGACATGACCTTGCTGTGGAAATTCTATCCTTTTATGTTTTCCATCTCAGATCACGCTCCTGTGCGGTACAAAGGCATCACTCTGCCTACAAAACAGTCATTTCTCTGTTTCTGCTGTCCAGCATTCTACTGAATCTTCACCAATATAAATGCTTCAAGGGCAATAGGAAATAGTCAGGTCTGTGTGCATGAGGTTCAGCTGTACGGATGGATATAGCCATTAGCAGAGCAAGATGCAACAGTCTTTGTTATTATTCATTTATTTGCCCAAGCAGGAGTCAGGTTCTGCAATTTTTAGTTCGGGGACTCCAACACTGAAGCTGTGACTACCTCGGCTTCAGCAGCACAGCAAAATACATTGCAGAAGCCCTTTTTTACCTGCCCTTCCAGACTGCCCTTCCTTCTCCTCCTTCCAAATAGTATAAATACATCTTGTGCCTACTGCAAAGCCAAGCTGAAATAGGTCAGAGAGTCTTTAAAGGAAAATCTACATGCAGGAGTCATGCATTTCCATGGTGGTAGATGAATAGGCAGGCTGGAGGAGACAGGAACAGAAAGGAGTTGGCTGATGTTGGTCCAGGGAAGCTGTTGCTCCTTTTCTCTTGCTCTGCGGCACCAGATGGCTGGGCCCATCCTACTTGCTGTATTTTCATACAACACAGTGGGCTTTGCTAAGCCATGCAGGAGGGAGGGAGGCAGAAGTGCCAAGGTTACTGCGTTGTGTGGCTCCATGCAGGTACACTGTGTTCCTGATTCAGCCAGCTGGCTCCCCTGCAGGTGTCTTCCTTCAAGGCTGAATCTCAAAATTTGGGACCTCTCCTGTCTGAGGATGTCCCTGGTTATCTGGGTTGCGAACAATGAAAGAAGAAACACACCATGCAAACAGGCCTTCACCACATAGCCACTTTTGTTGGGAAAGATTCCATGTGCCAACTGCCTTCACTTACATGCATAATTGCTTCTAAATGTGGTACCTTCTGAGGAAATCTGGCTTGCAGTAACACTTGGGTTTTTCAGGGTGTAACCATCAGAAAAATAAGGAAATAGGGTTAAAGCATTTTAAAATCAAAATAAGCCAAGTCCATAACAGATGTACTTCATTCAGCACTTCAGTTCTTCTTTGTCTAGAAACAAAGAACAAAACTCTGTCATAACTCAGTTTGATCTTCCAACATACTTATGTTCATATCTCAAGGGCTTCAATGGAAATGGACCTAAATTATGTGCTGTATCCCAAAAGCTGCTGAGTTTTGTATTTGTTGTGAAAATAATGAAAGTCATAACATTGCCAGTGAATACAGGAAGCTAATTTCACTGATCAGCTCCATCCTTAATGTGGCATCATGCCGTAGCATGTGTTTCATTTGCAAAATAGGAACAGACAAGTTCTGCTGCTTGAGAAATTTTAGGGTTTTTTCAGCCAGCCAAAGACATTTGTTCACTTCACATTGGCCTGGCACTGAACAGAGTGAAAGCAGAGGAAGGCAACTGGCAGCAGATGCCTGGGTTTGAGTTCACCTCCCAGCCAGCAGGTACCTTAGCTGGCTGTCTCTTGCTTGCCCTCTTTTGGTCCCTTAGCTTTTGAACTCTTGGCTTCACAGGGGCCTGGCTGCAAAAGGAGGGCTTGAGGTGCTTTCACGTACAGCATCATGTTTAGGCTGTACTCTCTGGTGACATGCGTTGCAGCTGGGAGCAAAGGCAGGAGCTCCCACTTCCCAACCAACAACCAGGAGTACTTCTCTATCTTCTTGAAGAAATCTTGCCACATAGACCCAGACTCAAGGCACTAGTGGGCACCTACATCTCACAGAGATGTCATAATTTCAGCTTTGATGTAGGCACCCATGTTCAGGAGAGGGATGAAACTGTGGGTGCATCTTTCCTAGTGGTTCTGCTGGTGCTTCATGTTGCAGTTGCGCAGACAGTGCTGAGACCCAGACTTGTCCCTGCTCCACATATACAGACCCAGGCATCCACGTCCACTCCATGACCTCCACCTCCAGTCCTCAAGGGGAGAGGCATTTCTGTCACCGAAGACAGTCCTGATGCTATCATTAAATCTGTTCTGCAGGACTACCTTCAATATTGATATGACTATATTGCAAAGGATTACCTATAATTCTCCTTTTGTAGGGAGTAATAGCAGGCTACCTTTGTCCTGTCTCTCAGATTTTTTTTTAAGTGATGCATTTGCCCACTCTATCACTCCCCAAATGTGTCCAGGGCAAAATATTTCAGTTATCTTGAAGCATAACCTGTTTTGTCCTGATGATCCCTATTTACAGACTTCCAGCACTGCCAGTGTGGTCTCAGAAGGCTGAGCTGAAGTAAACAACATGTTGAAATATATTTAGTGAATTATCCTGAAAACCACAGAAGAACTTAAGAGAGAGGAGGAGAGGTTTCTTGGTTGGGTAGTGATTTAATGCATTTAGAGTTATTTAACTGTCAAAGAAATTAGATATTAAAGAGCCCTATTAGGTCAGTGAGCTAACCTCTCCTGGGCCAGGCCATAATTGTTTCTTACGATAAATATAATTCTGAGTGCATATGCAGTCAGGGTTTAAATGCTGCAAACAAAAAGGTGTGTACCCCCACCCTCAAGGAATAATTTTATAAAACATCACATCCTGGTGTCTCACATAATTATCTGAACATTCATTTTGCAAATTAGGATTTGTAATGCTAATGATGGGAAGTCATTTTGTAGTGTCAAAGTGTGCATAATATCACTCGGGGCACAAACTTTATCTGCTGCCCTTCCTTGCCCTAACAACATAATATAAATCCTGTGCAAGTGATACTAAAACAGTGCAACAAAAATCATTATAATTAAAGCAGCATTAGCACTTACCTGACATAATGGCAATGGGCTGGAATTTCGGCCTCTAGATACCACTTCTATTTTTTCTTTGTATTCATGTTTGATACAGCTTTACTGACTGATTCATGTGCTCATGAAATATAAGGTAGGTGATGTATCAATCACATTACCTAATCAAGCACACAGCACTTTATTATGACAGTCAGAGTGGGAGAGCAAGTAAGGCTCCAGAACTGGCTGCTCAGGCATGCCCTCTGTTCCCAACCAAAACTTGAGGGTCTTTTAATTTCATGTGGGATTTCTAGTCTTGCAGAAATACGGACAGAGCTATTGCATGGCAGCTGCCTCCTCCTTTCCTCTCCCTCCAAGCTGCTGGAAGTCTGTGAGTCACAAACTTATTCACTGCATAACAAGTTCAGTCCTAGAGCACTGATCTTGTCAATCCAACATTTTCAGGAAACATCAGACTGTTGCAATAATGTACAAATATCAAAACCCCTGTACACTTGTACAGTAGGTGCACATCTTGAGGAAGTATCATGTGGACTAGCTGAACACTCCTGTAGCACTTGCACAGAACATTGGAGCTAGGCTGGGTTTTCCAGGACACACAGGATGGTCCACAAAGTACAGTCTATCTACAGAGTAACTTCTCATTGCTCTTGCAATAAGAAGATATCTATTGCTCTGTGTTCACTCACAGTCTGGTTGCACACCTGATGGTTGTTGGGTATGATGCTTTTGAGAAGCAGCAGAGATGCACTGTGTGCAGCTCTCAACCTTCTTTTCAGGAAACTCCAGACACAAAAAAATCAAAGCCTCAGCAGGAATTCAAAGCTGGTATCAGCTGGTATCCTAAACTGTGGTATAAGTTCTCGTTCTGGGGAATGAAAACAGCTTGATGTTTGGAGTGCTCTGTCTCCTAGCTGATTCGTTTGAACCATGTTCAAACCATGTTGGTTTAGTGTTAGATAGGAATAGTTGGACTAGAAGATCCGATGGGTCCCTTCCAACCTGGTTGTTCTGTGATTCTGTGATTCTATGTTAGCCTGGAGGTTGCATATGGCATTAAGAGAACTTTGACCTTCTAACAAAGGCCGTCCCATCTCATCCACTCCCACGGCGAGGGCAACAGTCCATGCCTGGCTGCAATATGTCTGCCAAAAATCCATCTGATAGTTTCAGGAGGCAGAGAAAACCCTACTTCCTTTGGAAGTTTGCTCCTGGGTTCTTGCTTCATCATAATGTTTATTTTTTCAGCTTTGCAAAAGTTATGAATATTGACAATGAAAATCTGTTTAAACCAGTAACCACTTGTGCAAGTCTACCTTAGCATATCAGTAAACTCTCTGAAAGGATGGTCTCAAGCCAATGTGCTCCATATCATCAAGAAAAAATATCTCCAGCTTTCCCATACACAGCAATAACTCACAGCCTCTTCAGGTGACCTCAGCAGAGAGAACTGACTGGGTTTACAGAACTGACTGCTGCCTGAACATTCCCAGGCAGGTCAAGATGCCAGGTTGCTCATAACTCAATTACCTCTTAATTTCAGGATTGCGCTTTTCTTTACAACTCAGTAACTAGGCAAAAACTGAAGGAAACCCACAGCATTGGGTACAGCTGGATCATAAAACCTTTCAGATAACTGTGAAGGGAGCCCTGAATATTATTTGCAATGCTTCTTTTGAGAAATAAGTTTACAAGGAGAACTTTCAAGGATGTGGATGTGTTCACCAAGAAGCCAGCTTGCACAAAGAGATGTTTTTATTCTGGAAAACATGTTTAACTTGAAATCGAACAGGCCAAGAGCTTAAAACTAGGCACAAACACACAAGTCTTTGCAGGCAGCAGGACTGTGCAGGTGGCGGAAGCTGAGCACAGACATGGTGTTTTACAGATCAGTGCCACAGGGGTACCAACAGTTCATTTCCAAACATTGCATCTAAGCAGAGCTCACATACTTTGCAAATTCTGATACTGTTTGCAGTCTACACACTAATTATCTACCACTGACAGTGGATAAGCACTGCATCTGGCCCTGCTAGGTACACTTCTGGTATCTATTAGGTACTAAAACTCTTTAGAAAAAGAAAATGCAGAGTAAACAAATGATCTTCAGAAAAAAATACTCAAAAGAATTTTTGTTGGGTGCAGGAAAGTATTTTAAGCAATTTCAATTTGCTATACTGTTTCCAAAAACAATGAAACATTTGCTAAGTTTATGGTTCTCTTGACATTTCTTAGACACTAAAGTACTGAAAGGCAAGATTGGGAGCCATGAAGGTACTTAAGTGCTTATGTTTTTAGTGAGGGTTATTCAACCAAATACTTGGAGCATCTGGGCATACACATCCCACTCTCATTCACAAGGAGTTCATGGCAGAAGAGACTAGCTATCAAATTTCTCAAATTTTAAACTGCCGTACAAGTCAGCCTAACTTTCACATTTAGCTAATGGAAATTTTTCCTGGGTTTAATGGGTTTTGCCAAAGGTCTGAAATTGTCACTCAATAGTACAGCAAGGACCTGCACTCTTACAAACTCTCTTCTCATATTGGGATGCTATTTCTACTATATTGCCTGGCAATGGGGGGGAAACAAAAACTGAACTCTTCCATTTATTTCTCTCCTATCATTTCATATGACTGCCTGTGACTGAAACATTTTGGATGCATTCCACATGGACATTGAGAAGTGGGCCTATATGCACCTCGCAAGGTTCAACAAGGCCAAGTGCAAAGTACTATACCTGGGTCAGAGCAATCCACAGTTTCATTACAGGATGGGGGATGATTTGATTGAGAGCTGAGATGACGTGATTGAGAGGAAGAATTTATTCACTATGAGAGAGGTGAGGCACTGGCACAGGTTGCCCAGGGACACTGGATGCCCCATCCCTGGAGATGTTCCAAGGCCAGGCTGGATGGGGCCTTGGTCAGCCTGGTCTGGTTGGATGTCCCTGCCTGTGGCAGGGGAGTTGGAACTGGGTGATCTCCGCAGTGTGCCTGTCTGCTGAAGGCAGCTCTGCCTCACAAAAAGATCCATTTGGAAACAGATGGAAGGGAGGATTCTGCTGTGGGTGTGGTTTTACTTATAGTGGTAAATTCTAATCTGAGAAACTTCTCAGTAGTTCTCAAAGGCAGTGATATCTAGGTTCAATTAGCCTTATTTAGGAGATGTAAATTACTAATTGCACTGTGTGTTTTTTAGCCACCCAGTCAACTAAATTGCACAATGCTTCATTTGGCAAAAATAGAAAGTATTCCCATGGATAAATGCATGTAAAGCACATCACAGCTCTCAAGCAGCTTATTTACCATTCCTTTGAGAGCAGAAACACTGAAAGCACCCCAAATCTCCTTAGAAATTTCAGTTATAATATTCTGTTTTTGTAACAAACCCAAGTCAGCCTATACTGTCATCTTTCACATGTGAATTAAATGATGCTCATCACATAATAAACAAGCTTTTATTGATATCAGAGGGACTAGAAGCATAGAATCATAGAATAGTAGAGTAGTTTGGGTTGGAAGGGAAATTAAAGATCACCTAGATCTAACCCCCCTGCCACAGACAGGGACATCCCACTAGACCAGGAAGCTCAAGGCTCCATCCAACCTGGCCTTAGAATAATAGAATCATAGAATCACCAGGTTGGAAGAGACCCACCAGATCATCGAGTCCAACCATTCCCACCAGTCTCCTTAAACAACTCCAGGGAAGGCAAGTCAACCACTTCCCTGGGCAGCCTGTTCTAGTGCCTAATGACCCTTTCAGTGAAGAATTCTTAATTTATGTTGAGCCTAAACTTCCCCTGGCAGAGCTTGAGGCCATTCCCTCTCATCCTGTCCCCTGTCCCTTGGCCTTGAACACCTCCAGGGATGGGGCAGGCACGACCTCCCTGGGCAAACTGTGCCAGTGCCTCACCACTCTCATTGTGAAGAAATTCTTCCTTATGTCTACTCTAAATCTGCCCCTCTTCAGTTTATACTCATTGCCCCAGTCCTATCACTACAAGCATTTGTGAACAGTCCTTCACCAGCTTTCTTGTAGCCCCTTTCAGGTACTGGAAGGTTGCTGTAAGATCTCCTTGGAGCTTTCTCTTCTCCAGGTTGAACAACCCTAACTCTTTCAGCCTGACCTTGTACAAAGGAGCGCTCCAGTCCTCTGATCATCTTGGTAGACCTCCTCTGGACCCGTTCCAACAACTGCATATCCTTCGTATGTTGAAGGATCCAGAAGTGGGCACAATAGTCCAGACGAGGTCTCAGAACTGAGGAACAGAGGGGTTAGAATCAGTTCCTTAGCTCTACTGATCATGTATCAGAAATGGTGTGACCAGCAGGTCCAGGGAGGTGATTCTCCCTCTGTACTCAGCACTGGTGAGGCCGCTCCTTGAATCCTGTGTTCAGTTCTGGGCCCCTCACCACAAGAAGGATATTGAGGCTCTGGAGTGAGTCCAGAGAAGAGCCACGAAGCTGGTGAAGTGGCTGGAGAACAGACCCTATGAGGAGCGGCTGAGAGAGCTGGGGTTGTTTAGCCTGGAGAAGAGGAGGCTGAGAGGAGACCTCATTACTCTACAACTACCTGAAAGGAGGTTGTAGAGAGGAGGGAGCTGGCCTCTTCTCCCAAGTGACAGAGGACAGGACAAGAGAGAATGGTCTCAAGCTCCACCAGGGGAGATTTAGGCTAGACATAAGGAAAAAGTTTTTCACAGAAAGGGTCATTGGACATTGGAACAGGCTGCCCAGGGAGGTGGTTGATTCACCTTCCCTGGAGGTGTTTAAGGCACGGGTGGATGAGGTCTTGAGGGACTTGGTTTAGTGTTTGATAGGAATGGTTGGACCAGAAGATCCGATGGGTCCCTTCCAACCTGGTTGTTCTATCATTCTATGATTACTCTCTACAACTGCCTGAAAAGAGGTTGTAGAGAGGAGGGAGCTGGCCTCTTCTCCCAAGTGACAGGGGACAGGACAAGAGGGAATGACCTCAAGCTCCACCAGGGGAGATTTAGGCTAGAGATTAGGAGGAAGTTTTTCACAGAAAGGGTCATTGGGCATTGGAATAGGCTGCCCAGGAAGGTGGTTGATTCACCTTCCCTGGAGGTGTTTAAGGCACAGGTAGACGAGGCACTGAGGGACATGGTTTAGTGTTTGATAGGAATGGTTGGACTGGAGGATCCAATGGGTCCCTTCCAACCTGGTTGTTCTATGATTCTATGATTCTATGTTGCTTTTGATGCAGCCCAGGATACAGTTGGTTTCTGGGCTGCAAGTGCACATTGTTGGCTCATGTCGAGTTTCTCATCAACCAGTACTCCCATTAAAGTCTATATATGCACATAAACAAGGAAAACTGCAGCGATGATGTGATGTCAAAAAAAAAGATGTTCACACCCCATCTCTCTCTAGATTATAGATCTCCCTCTCTCTCTGTGTCCTAATTACACACTCCATCTCTGTGCATTAGCATGGAGCCTAGAAAACCTGAGTCATCACTTCTAACTCTCCCCACGACCCGAGGCCAAGGCGCTCGCATGCGCGTCCCCGTCTCCCCGCGAGCGATCGCCGAGCCCCGTCCCGACACGCGCACCCGCCCCGGGCAGCGCGGGGGCGGGACCTCGTTCGCCGCTCATTTGCATGCGGCGCGACGATTGGCCGGGAGGAGGCACGCGCCGGCAAGAAGGCCGCTCCCCCTCCTCTCCCCGACGCTGCCCGGCGACGCTCGCCCTCGGCCCCGCCCCCCTGCTCCTAGGCTGCCTGGAGACGGGAGCTGTGCGAGCCTCTCCCCATTGGTCGGCGGGCGGGCGCGGCTCGCGATTGGCTGGGCGGGACGGCGGGGGGCGGGGCGGCGTGCGCCGATTGGCGGGGGGCGCAGGGGTGTGCGCGGCCCCGGGGGGCGGCCCGGAGCGGGGGGTGCCGGGGCCGCGGGATGCTGAGCGGCGCCGAGCCCAGCGGAGCCAGCGCTGCCGCCGCCTCCCCGCCCGGGACAGCATGAACCGCCTCGGCTCCGGGCCCGTGGGCAGCGCCGCCGCCGCCGCCGCCGGGCAGTACCGGGTGTGCGGGAACTGCCGGAAGGTGCCGAGACAGGTACCGAGTTTGGGGTTGGGGTGGGGGGAGGATGCGGGGATGCTGAGCTCGGGGGTTCGGGGGGACGCGCAGCCCCGGCGGGTGCGGAGGGTCCCGCAGCCCCCGGGGTGCTGCCACCGCCCCACCGGCCCCGGGCTGCACCCCCGCGGGGCAGAGAATCGCCAGGTTGGAAAAGACCGTCGAGCCCAATCATTCCTATCTAACACTCAACCCGAGCGCCTCGTCTACCCGTCTTTAAAATAATATCTGCGGGTGCTGGGCTCATACTTCCCAGCAGCGCTTGGAAAGTTGACCCACGTCTCTCAGAATCCGTCTCCGAGCTGCTTCTCTGCGCGGGGCACCCGCGGGATGAGCTCTCACCAAATGTACAAAAAAACACCCAAAAAAGCCTCCGTTTGGCTCCCCCCGTGTGCTGCGGGAGGGCGGCAGCAGCCCGGTCCCCCTGTCCCCGTCCGGGGGCTTTGTTGCTCGCCCAGCGCCGATGAATTAAAATCGCTGAGCTCTGCAAAGGCGGCCGGAGCAGCCCCGGAGCTGAAGGCTGATCCTGCTTTCCCCTTCCTTTTAATCCCATCTTTTCCCCCTACGTTTTGCACCAGGTTGGTTCTCGCAAATGCTAAGAAAGCCCCTAAGTCAGTGAGCTCAAATATTTGCGCTCTTTGTCCAAAAACTGTTTTTCTTCCTCTGTGGGTCAGGCCAAGTGCCAATCAAAGTTGTTTTTCAAGCCTCTTCCCTGCAGTAGGACTGCTGCTTTTTTTTTTTTTTTTTTCTTGTAAGGGTTTGGTTTTTTGGAAAGGAGGTGTGGATTTAGGGGAGGAGGGGAGGAGGAACGTTAAAAATTGCTCAGGGAGAGAAGCCGATCTTAAAAAATCGTGTTTCCCAAATATTTTAATGGAAACAAAATCTTATTAAATGTGCATGCTTGGTATATGCAGGGTTTTTTTCCATAAACTCTTGGATCATGTTACAGTTGATACTTGGTGCTCAGCTCTTAGCTGAGTTTGCGGGAGATGTAATGGATCAGAGAAGCATCAGCAGAGCCTGATTTTTAACCGTTTCGTTGCAGGATCCAATCCCTTCTTGGCTTTAACTCACTAGCGTTGCTGCTTTAAGAAAAACAAGTACTTAAAAGAGAGAAGTTCTGCCTGAAACAGCTTCAGACTTGACATATGTCTAAAGACATACAAATTAACCGGTGCCAAATATGTCTGTGGAGAAAGCAGGGAGGGAGCTTGCTTTGTTCTGCCAAATAATCAAAATGTTATGTTGACAAATAAAGTGGTGCTTGACAGTACTTGTAGATCTAAAATTAAATTAAAATGATTGAATGTTTTTTTCTTTAAGCTTAAGTCTCAATTTGCTGGTTAAGACTCTTTCTGTACCTCTTTAATATTGGGGGGGACGCCACAGGACTGGATGTTACTTTTATAGTAACAGGAAAATTGCCAGATTAGATTTATTTTTTAATTTTATTGTCTTTTAAAAGTCATTCAGGGAGGATGGTGGTAGAACATAAGCACTTGGTTAGGTCTGTTGAGGGGGGCAGCTCACCACTGCCTTGCTTTGTCTGTGGTCATTTTGACTACTTTTGTTGCAAAATTTGGGAAAATAAAAAGAAACTGAGCAGCGGCCTATGAAACCTTCTTGAAATATAGGTGTACTGTGCTTGCACAGGTTGTAGGAGGACATCGTTACATTTATGTTTTAGGCTGGACAATAAACATAGAAGTACAAAGGTTCTGACTACATCTGTAATTATTTAAAAGTTGCTGTCATAAAAATCACTGTAAATTTTAACCTTTTGCCCTTCATAGCAAGGATGCAAGTAGAAAACAGGAAAACAAAAGGCTTGGTGGAAGTGAGATGCAAATTTGACCTGTGTCTAAGTGCAATAATCTTCAGATAAGTGCTGCCTCATCTGTTCTTTGGATGGTGTTGTTCCATTTTTTTAATGCTCATGTGATAATGCACTGAAAAAATTATTTGCCTTAAAACATGTTGAATCTCTTCTGCCCTCCTCAGTCTTAAGTATTCATTTGTACCCACTTGAATGCAATTTAGGCAATGCTGCTTTCAGAATTATAAGGGGTAAAGCAGGCTTTCTCCTTGGTGGCCTATAATGAAATTTGAAGTAGTCTTGACAGTTTTGTGATTTTCACAAGTTTCTCTGTCAATAGGGAGACAGAAGAAGCTAGGTGCAGTGCTTTAGGTTTCAACTAATTTAAAATTAAAGTTACATTTTATTTTGGGAAGTTATATTATTGTAGTGCTGGAAACTCAGTAAGCATCTGTGAGTTAAATTTGCCTATGAGAAAGGTTTTTCATATTAAAAAGATACAATTTCTGCTTGGGTTTATTGTTATGGGGCACTTTAAATAACCAGATCTACTTGCAGAACAATTGCTGCCAATCAGAATGGCTTAGACAGTCATAGATAAAGCAGCTAGGTCATTATTTGATTGAGGGGAAAAAAAAAAAAGACAACCAGTAATAGGTGATGCTGATTTGGATTTGGTGAGTAAGCTTGTTGAACAGATGACCAAGGCTGATGCTTTGACTCAGCTTAAAATAAATGGAAGAATGAGCAAAACTGGATCACTAGCTCCGCATAGGGGGTTGAGTGGGCAGGCTTTGTAATGAAACTGTGGCAATATCAGTGTGGAAAAGTGCTTAAAATGGCCTAGGAGTGCTGCAGCCAAGTTGTTCCTAGAGGTGGCCCAGAGTTGCTGCCATTGCAGTGACTGGGACAGCTTCCAGCTCTCACATCTGAAATTCCAACATGTGTGGGAGTCCCTGGGTTGGAGAGCTATGGGATGTTGATCTGAGGGGATTTGGAGCCTGATGGAAACACAAGGTTCGCCTGCCTAAGCAAAATTAATAACCCAAGCAAGCAAGCAAGCAGAGAATACATAGGAAGGAGTCAGTATTTCTTTGAGCAAAAAACTGCTTCAGAAAGGCTTTAGGAATAAGCAACAAGTCTTCAGGGAATGGAAAAATCCTGATACATCAGGATATATAGGAATAAGGAGAGTTTGCCAAGCTTAGTTGCAAATTGCAAAGCATGTGAAGTAGAAGGTTCTTTTAACATGTACATACAAGTCAATATAAAAGAAAATAAAATGAGCATAAATGTGGCTCCAGGATTAAATATTTGTTTTGCGTTCGATTTCAGTGAGTGAAACGCAAGAGCACCAGCAAAATGGAGGATAGGGGCATGTGGTTTATAAGTGTTCATTGCTCTTGGCAAGGTGGATGTGAACCCAGCTTGGCTGACCCTTCTGGCTTGAGCCAGTCTCTGTGTTGGTGTCCTGGATAAAGGTATATAAAACCCAGGATTGGTTCCCATTTTTCACTGACTTATCCAATGAGGGTGATCCTATGAGAAGGAATGGCTGTCAGTACGATGGACATAATTTTCAATGCTCCTTATGTCCCTGTGCTAGTCACCTTCTTTAGCAGGAGTCTAAGTACTGTACAAGTTACTAAAGCAAATGTTGACAGAAAAGCATACAGACATGTGAAAAAAATATGTATGACGTGATGCTGACAAAAGTAGGTCACACTAGACTAATGTAGTAGTCTTCCCTTGATAAGACATCTGCTAGTGTCCTCTTCCAAAAATTGTGGATGGACTAAAACTGGACTTCATTAATAAAACATCTGACGTAATGTCAAAGGTTGAGCTTCTGGCTGCGCTAGCAGCAAATCCCAGAAATTTGGGCTGTAGTAGCAGAAAATGGTCTAAATACCAATTAAGTGGGTTTGAAAAGCATTTGGGCAAATTAATAACAGAAAAAAATAGATCAGACGTGTAAATAGGAAATAGCAATGCATTCCAGTATAGTTTCTGTATGCCTTCCTGCATAGGTGACAGGTTGCTGGCCAATAGAGACCTTTGATCTGATGTGTTTTGTCTGTTCTTCTGTTCTGTTGATTACAAAGCAGTGGTTGGAAAGTCGGGGGAGTGAGGATGGTGGTGGACTGTACTGAAAGGAGAAGTCACTGTGCTGAGAGGAGACTAGCTGTGGGTTTTCAAGGGATCAGTTTTGAAACTCATTTGGTTTAACGCTGTCCTGAATCACGGCACGAGTGTGACTGAGAGACACACACGTGGCACAAGTTGTACATATTGGTCTAGGGAAATATATTTCATAGAAAGCTGGGAGACCTTGAGTGATGGTGTATTGAGAGTTGGGGTGAAATTCAGTGTTATGAAATGGAAGACTTATAGACTTGACTTTTTATTACTTATAAATTTTATTAGAGTTATCACCTCCCCTTCCTAGAGAAGAGAAGGCTCCCAGGAGACCTTATAGCAGCCTTCTATGCTTAAAGCTGGGGAGGGACCTTTAGTCAGGGAGTCCTGTGATAGGACAAGGGGTAATGGTTTTAAGCTGAAAGAGGGGGATTTAGACTAGATATTAAGAAGAAATGTTTTACTGTTGGGATGGTGAGGCACTGAAACAAGCTGTCCAGAGAAGTAGTGGATGCCTTATCCCTGGAGTTATTCAAGACCTGGTTGGATGAGGTTTGAGCAACCCAATCTAGTTGGAAGGTGTCCTTGCCCATGATGGAGGGGGTGGAATTAGGTGATCTCTAAAGTCCTTTCCAACCCATTCTGTGATTCTGTGCTTTTATAAGAGCAGCTTCTTGGAAGGAGCAGGGAGAGGATGTCATTGTGCTGGAGACCAGCAGTTTACTGTCACCCTGAGAGCAGTGTCATTGGGGAGTAGGGAAGCCAGGAAGGATGGACTCCAATTAAATAGGGACACAGGTGAGCTATTTGGGTGCTCGGAGAAATGGAGTACTGATTTTGCAAAAGGAAACTAAGAGAGTTTCCTTTTTTAAACCATCAGAAACAAAGGCTGAGAGGGGATATGATCTTTGTCTATAAATACATGTGATGGTAAGAGCCAGTGAGAAATGAGCTCAAGAGCAGATGGATGTAAAATGGGCATAAATAGATTTAGGCTGGAAATTTAAAGTCTAGTATGAGTTTCTGCAATAATTTGTTTTAGATCACTAGATCAAGGGAGCAGAACAGAGCTGGCAAATATTTAAGAATGCTTTCCATGAGGAAAGATAGAAAAATGTAAGAATGTCATTATATGATCTTGTACTTACAATAGCACTAGCCTAGTCTCAGGGAGCTTAGGTCATATCCAAAAAGAGAAAAAGAAAAGAAACACTTTCATTCACTTTATTGTTCTATGTGGGTAAGTAACCCAAAAGTGAACCAAAAATAGTCTGGTGTTGGGTCTCAAAAGCTGAAATATGTGTCACCACGAGTCACAAAGGTACATGGAGATGCTGATACCTGTTCTGTGGAAATCAAGAGACCTTCAAGGATGTTCTACTGTCATGAGGAAAGTCAACCTGGTTCAATCTATTCTGCACACAAGGAAGTGAAAGTTGCCATGCCTGTGCTTGGAAAACACATTGTTTTTTCCACAGTGCAACATCTTTGCCATCAACTTCTGTATACTTTGGAAAACTGATCAGCAAAGTTGACTGTCATGGAGAATCTGATTTTGTAAAATCCAATGCCTTCCATAGTTTGACTGCTTTTAATAATGTTCTCATCATCCTGTAGTTGGCTTAATTTATGGTTGCCTAGATGGCTTTAAATCTCTGATGAGCCTATTTCTAAAGGACTCTCAAAGTGATTTGCAAACTCTAGCAGGAAAACCTGGCTCTGTTTTTATTGGCTCTAATTTTAGCAGCTTTCTGTTGTGTAAAGCATGGTGTCTGCCTTCAGTGTTTGTGTCTTCCAGTCCCCTGGAGCACTGCCGTGGTGCAGTCAGCTCGAGTCACTCCTACACTCCTAAATGCTCAGGTAGAGGGAGAGGATGGGTCTCTGAGGGTCCAAAATGTAAAGCTATAAACCAAGAGCAACAAACCCAACCTATTAGGGTAGTTAAGTTTGTCAACAATAGGCCCCTCACCTTTATAATTTGTTATTACTTTCTTGGAAAGATTTGGTTAAAAAGATCCATCTTAAAGAATAAGATTCTCTCCTGTGAAATGAATGTAATGAATATTCAGAGATACATGGTTTCTCCCCTTCCCAATCCTCAGGAGTCTTGCAGTAATTTGTATCATTTCATAGTCTGACCCTTATAAATTATTGTTCACCCACCCCTCTGTATAATTATTGGCTTCACTGCCTGGAATCAGAGCACGCTGTTGCTCTTTGTATGTGTGTGTTGGTCTTGAGTGTTCTTGAGTTCTTCCACTTTTGCCTTAAAAGCTAGTGCAAAAGAAATTCCTTGTACCTTTCTAGTCTCCTGTGCTGAAAATGAGAAGGCAGAACTATTAAATTTTCATTAGACCTGTAATGAGAGTGACATGAATGAAATGAACCTCCAGTGGACGTTGTTTTGCAATAAAAAGCTATGAGAGGTGGCCTCGTAGGAACCACACTCATTTGGAATAGTCACTTTTATTAAAAAAAAAAAAAATAAAAGCAGAAACACACTCTTCCGTGAATTATAGGGAGGGAGTGGAGGCAGGAAAGGATAGAAAGTAGGGAGGAGGACTTTCTTCAAAAGAAACTTTGAGGTTTAGTGTTGGGAGTGGGTTAGCCAAGCATGAAGGTTGTCCTCTGTTAAGACTTAATGCTGCTGGTAGGAGTGGCGTGTTGCATTAGCCAAATCACAGGCTGTGGTTTGGAGATGTGGACTCTACGAGCATTTGCTTTAAATTTATGCATATTATTTAATTACTGCTTCAAATTTCACTTATTTTTAAATGGTGGCGTTTTGAAATCTGAAAAAAAAATCATGGTTCGTTAAGAATCCTTGGTTTTTCCTCTTCTCCACATTGATGAGTGAGCTGTTAATAGTCATTTGGTTCTTTATTTGAAACTTTTTTTCTGGCTAGGGAGAATTGAGTGAGAGGAGATAGTGGTATAATTCTCCCTTGGCTTGGCATAGCTGAGGGAGTTGGTCTGGAGATTTTATTATCAGATTTCCATTTCCAGGCCTGGAGGAGAAGAAGAAGGGATCACAAACATAGTTTGCTTGGCTGGCTGAATATTGGTTTTTGTCTAAGTGGGTCAGGATAGACTGAGGGGAAAAGGGGCGTTTTGAGTAGAAAAGAAATTCAAATTGTCAGGAGGGAGACCTCACTTAATAGAAACTGCACATCATCGGCTTTGGAAAAACCTTTACAGAAATAATTTATGCTATTTAATTTCTCTGTTCTTTGCAGGTGTTCCTGTTTGTATGCAGAGGTCCTTCCCATTGTTGTCTCTGCAACCCAACCTGGTAGTCTGTGCACTTTAAGTAGAAGCTATAGGGAGTATAATGTAGATGACTCAAATATCTTGTGAAATTCCATTACAGGGAGGTAGGGATATTCTCCACAAACAGTATTTTTCTGACTGTTTTTCTATCAGTCAGTCCATTGAATACATTAGGGATAGTTCAAGACATTTTATGGGGTTCTTGGTATGCCACCCTGGGAAAAATAGTGTTGCTGATAACAGGGGAGGCCATGATCAGGGGGTATTAATGGTAAATGTCTCTCTTAACCACCAGTTTGAAATTTTTATTATAGGATGCTTCTTGCATATCAGACATAGGATAACTTTTGGCTGGGGCAAAATACCGATGCTTATGATAGTTAATATTATGTGTTTGGGATGCTAAGAAGCTATTTTGTTCTTGGTATAGACCATATCAACTATTGATTTATTCAGATACCTCCATTATCACATCTTATTTTTTAAATTGAAAGGAAGATGTTTTCAGGTACAGGCTGTTTTTCTTCTAGGGCACAAAGCTCATGACAGTTGGGGACTTAAATTAGTGAGGGGCTGAACAGGGTGTAAGTGATGGCGCCCAGGATAAGAGACAGAAGTCAGTGCTCTTAATCTAGAATGACATCTTAAATCTTTCCTGAATGTCCCTGGTTATCTGCATTAGATTAAGATAAATAAACAGATACAGCCTCCTGATTAAACACTTTTTTTTTTTTTCTTGTTAATGACTTTTTCCAATTTCTTTCAAGGTAAGCATCTTATTTTGCTAGACTAACAGTGGAGTTCTAATGAATTCTGATCTCAGCACCCAACCTAATGAACTTGGTAACAATGCAGCTCCCTTTTCTCAGGAGATCATGTGGGAAAAATAATAATGGAGAGGAATATGAAGTATTTCTGGCTTCAAGTGTTGTGAATAGTCTGGAACTGAAGTGATCAGGCTGTATCTCTCAAGAAGCAAGTTCCTGATGGACTTGCTCCATATTGTGTGGTCAGTGTGCGAACCACCCTTTGGATTGTGGTTTAAGTCTTCTAGTGTATGCAAATATTAGGTTAATCTGTATGAAAGGCAGGAGAAATTACATTCTTCAGAATTATGTGAAACCATATGTCTCCATTATCTCTTCAGGCATAGAAGACATTTGCAAGTAAAGTAAAAGGTGACTTTAAAATCAGGTTTTCATCTATTCAGCATGATCTGTAAACTCATAAATACAATCAGTGTGTCTCAGTTGCTGAATTTCACAATGAAAATGTGTAATTTTCTCTCTGCTTTAAAGTGTATTAAATTTGAACATAGATTTGACATTAAGCTAGACAACTGTAAATTCAAAAAAAAAATCTCAAATTCTTTGAGAGTCAATTGATAGTTTAAAGGATTGATTAAATTCTTCCTTAGAAGGGGGGGATGGTGGCAAGGATGATTCCTCACTTGATGCCACACAAAAATGAACATTAAATGTAACTCAAAGGTTACTTGGTAATTAAGAATTTGTGCTTTTGAGCAGTTGCTGATAGAGGAGAAATACTAGCTGTCTTGGTGTAAACCATTCTTGGAACAGTACAGAGCTAATTACTAAAAATCATATTTTATCTGTCTCTGGGCTGTTTATTACTGCATTGGATTTACTCTGGCTGATACAAACAAAACAATTGAAAGCCAGCATATGTTCTCTCCTCTGTATGAATTGCACAGTTAAAAACTATTTAATAAGACAGTCTTAACAGCGTTGAACCTAATTTAATAGCATGTGGTTATAAATATGTTTAATATCTCCTGCTTTAGCATGTGGTGAAGGGAGTAGAGTTACACTATTGGCTAAATGTATCTGGAGGGGTTTTGGCCATATGGCTCTAAATCTGTTCTAATGTAATTATCCCTATTAACTAAAAAAATAAAAAATATTCCCTCTGAGTTGATTGACATTCTTCTCAGTAAAGCACACTCACTGCTGATTAGAGGTGTGGAAATAGTAATTTGTTCTAGCATTTAGAAATTTGATTAGACTTCTAATGAAATGGAGTGCCTACACACTGTCTAAATATTCCACCTGACACCAATTGGATCTCATCCAGTGTGGAAGAACACTTTAAATGTCCCTTTTTTTACAATATGTTTTGTGTCTTGAAATCAACTGTGCCGCCTGCATGCAAATACCCACTGGCTGTTCAGTGGGTAGAGTGAACCTTGACCCTCCCTGGAAATCGACATCAGGATTTGATTATTCCACTGAGCCTTACTGCAGTAACTAGCTCAGAGTTAGAAAATTAAGGCAGCTGTCTATGTAGAAACACCAATCCTTCTAACTCCATAAACTGCATTTCAGAGTGGCTGCACACATACATTATACATAGTATGAAGTGTATGTGAGGTAGAAACATGTTGTTGAAGTTCACAAGTTGTCACTGTCCTTGTGTAGAATAGGTTGCTAATAACACACTATAAATGAAAATTTAAAGGTGAAACACCACATATTTCTCCCCATTATGAGCTGACTTCTTCTGTTTTGTCCAAACATGGAATGAAACACCCACTGGGTGCCATGGAAGCTGCTCTGACACCCCTGTTTTAAGTCCTTTTAAACTTGGTTGCATCAGGTTTTGCTCAAGAGCACCACTACTAGAAAATTCTGAATCAGGACTCTTCATTATCATCCTGCAGTGGAAACTTCCAGTCCCTCATTGTAGGAAACACATTAAAGCAACATTTAGAGTGCATGATGTGCATTAGTCAACAGTTCATTTTGAGTGGTTAGGTTCTCCCTCTGAACTACAAAAGATAAGCTCTAATGCATCTGAGCTGAACTCAGATACAGTCTTTTATCTTATTCTTTGTTTATTTTTTAATTCTGGTTCTCCACCATATTTAATATTTTTACATTTTCAGTCTCTACATTTAAACAGTTGCAGTGGAAGTGTTGAACCAGAAGAATTGCACTAGTTTATGCTATACTAATGCTTCAGGAGACTTCAGATTTTTTTTCGTTTTCTGTTCCTTTCACAAAACTAAAACTGTTCAATTACATGAGTAGTTTCATTTTTGTATTACAGGGCAAAGATTGGACAAGGCAGCAACATCAGAGATCACACAGGTAGAACTTGCTTTGCAATGTGTCTTTTATTCCCGCAATTTAAAACTTGTTGTCTAGCTTCAACGCCGATGCTTCTCAAGTAGTTAGAAGAAAAGGAGTGTTGGTTGAAAAGGTCAACTGTAGCGTAATTAAAGGCTGAAGCAGCCTGCAGCTAGCATGGTAATTCTTCTGGGGAGACAGTGCTTGGTACTGGTTACACCTGAGCGGAGGCTGAGTGGAAAAAAGAGCAGCCTACACTAAGGGCGGATGTGCTGGAGCTGCCTGTCGCACACGGCTTAGAAAAGCAAAATGGGAGTAAAGGTGAAAGGAAGGTCTCCCGCTGTGCCCCTGTTCATTCTTTAGGTCACATATGCTGGAGGTGTTAGATAAAGCTGTAGTTCCTTGACCTATTTATCCAACAGAAACTTGCAGTACAAGCAAAAGCAGTTTGACTCTGCAGTGCTGTTGCGGTTTTGTATGGGACACTCCTTTGGGTTCTGATGTGCCTCATGAATACTTACAGGCAGCATCCAACATGAGTGATTTGTCTTGGTGGAGAATCTGGTCTATGGCATAGGTTCTTGTTTCCCAGAAGAGTTGGAATACCCATTGCATGGTCCAACCTCTGTCTGTACAAAGCTAAGCTGGGTGCAGATAAAGGCTGTGAAAGTGTCTCCAGGCCTTACTGTGATACAAAGGTCTCAATTTGGGTGTGGTGACTTCATTCAGATAAAGGGCAAGTAGGCTGGAACGCAGTGGAGGGTCTCACTAGGTAATGCATGTTAATCATCCTTCCATAGCTATAGAAGTCTTTATTCAGGCAAGGTATAAAATAAGTGGTTTTACTCTTTTAGTACTAGTTGCTGGGGATTTTTTGTGGAGTCATTAAGTCACTAAAATGTAGCTGAAAGTCCTCTTAGTAAAAGTGTCAGCAGTAACCTGAGGAGACAGTAGATTTTGTCAGCTTTGAGGTTGAGGGTAAATCTGAAGTTCTGCCAATCTGTTGGGCTGAATGACTGTAGAAAGTAGGAAGAGCTGATCTGTCTCTGGACATATCTCTGTATTTACAAACAGAAAATGTAAAATACAGTTATGAGTCTTCATTTTTGAAAATCAGCTTCTCTTTTAGGCTCTGGCAGAAAAATGCATTAGCACTTTGCTGCCTCCAGCTCAGCCACATTAAGTCAGTGTGTTTGGAGGTTGTATCTCAGCAATGACGCACTTTGGTAAGACATAGCTTAAGATGCAAATGTTCTTTAAAAAAATAGTAGAAGAAAGAGGAAGAAACTGCCTGACTGCAAGCATTGTTATGGTCATTTCAGCAAGTCAGTGGCTTTCTAAAGTGCCTCCTTGATAAAGCCTTTCTTCTGTCAGCCTCTTGCCCAAACCTTTTCCAGACTAATCAAACGTAAAGCAGTTAGTGTGTCAGCTCCTTGCTCACTGTAAAACAGTCTCTAGCCTTTGCAAACAAGATTTCTCACAGAAATAATTTGCTGTAATTGATGACTACTTCAGGATTCCTATCGGGTAAAGACTCGCCTGTAGTTTTCCATGTGTGGCCCTGGTTCTATGGACTTTGTTCAAGGAGACAGTGTAAGAAAACTTACTCCAGTAAACTCCGAAGCATTGTGTGGATGTCACCTCCTTCTGAAAAATGCTTACAAGTCAACTAATCAAAAAAGGCTTAAACTTCCGTCTTATACAGCAAGGCTCTTGCTTTTAGAAATTGTACCTTTAGGCTAGAGGTAAAGTGTATTAGTCAGGGAGATTTTATTTTTCATCTGGCACGTTCTTTCTGCTTGAGTCATCAGCCAAGGAAAGATGGCAAAAAAAGATGCTTCTCTTAAAGCAGGAGGATGTTGCTGCTTTTGGATATCCAGAGGGACTATCCCTTTACAGGCAAGACTGAGAGAACAACATCAGCGTTCCTCACAGTACCTGAACTGTAACAAAGGTGCTCAGTGGTCATCAATTGTATATGAGCATTCGTCTGAGAAACTTGTGCCAAGGGGGCTTCTCATTTTTTTTTTTTTTTTAAAGCTTTTCAGTGGATTAACTTTTAACATTTTAAGGAATGTTGGCCACAAGTTCTGTTTGCTATAAACTAGAAACCTTATGTTAAACTCATGTTTTAGTATTTTTGTGTTGGCTTGAATTTTAATGTGAACATCTTAGCTGAAGTTCTTTATGGTGAGGTAGCATAGCCAACATCTGCTTATATTCTTCCAGGTAGATACCATCAATCTAAATCATCAACTGCCCATCAAGTGAGTCAGGAGAGTACATATTTTTATTATCTTCATGTTTTAACTCTTCAAGTTTTTTTTCCCCTTCACCTTTTTCAGATCTAAATTGATGTAACTTCTGATGAAGTGCATTCAGAAAAAAGTAAAAAATAATATTTGCTTCGTAAAACCGGTGTTGCATACTCAAGATTATGAAGTAAATTATATTTGCCTGTGCTCACCCAGGCACTAAGCAGCTCCATAAAATTGGCTGCGTTTTTGAGACTGGATTAGCTTTTTTTTTTTTGCAGTGGTCCAAATTAGCTAAAATGTCTCTTAGTTTGGGTGATGCCAATTCCTGTCTGTATTAGAATATGTATTTCATTTAATAACATTTATAGTATAAGCAGTATTCTTGAACCAGTCTGCTACAGGTATATAATATAACAGCTTTAGAGCAGGTATAGTGGGTCAAACTGAAACTCAGTATCCTGTATCTGACAGTGGCTAAAGGAAAGTATTATCTAAGGAGGAGGACACAAAATGGAGCAAGTTCATTGTGACACTCCCTTGGCACTGTCTTCCAACCTCCAAGCAATTGCAGCTTGAAAACTTCTTGAGCTACAGGTTGCATCTCTATATTTAATAACCATTCTTGCATTTCTCTTCCATGAGCTCAAACAATTCACTTTTAAACACGTCCAATTCAGATGTCCGCAGCATCTTACAGCAAGGATTTCCACAGTTTAGTTGCACATTGTAGAAAAGTTTATGTACCTCTGCTTAAGCTTGTCACCTGCTGGTTGGTTCCTAATCCTTTTATTGGAAGTGGTAAAAGCACACTGCATGGACTGTGACAGCCAGGAGGCAGTCAATTAAAATATCTTTGATGTGCTTCTGAGAGCAAGCTCAGCAGTTCAGAGTTGCTTTCCAAGACTCAAGCTACTGTGTTTTGCAGTCCATTGTGAAAAAGATGGCAGAAAGCTCCACTTCTGAGCTGAGCACATTTCGCTCTTTTAACTGGATGAGAGGATTTGTTTTTCTGAACTTTGGCAAGTTACTTCCATGGTGCTTAAGATAGTTCTTGCACAGGGATTTAGAATAACTGCTGTGATCATTTTGTACATAAAATGTGTGGGAAAAAATATGTTTGAAAACCCACATTTCTGCCATCTGCATGATTTTCCGATGTCTTTCCTATGTCTCAGAATAGAATTTGGTTTTAGGTAGTAACTGGTAAGCGAAAGCCGCTCAGGAGCATGTTTCTGTAGCAGCATGTTCTGGGACATCATTTGCTCAGTAGTGTTTTTTATTGAGCTAAAAATGCTACAAGGACACAGACTTATGAAGAGAGAGCCTTGGCAGGGGCACACGGTGAGTTTCCAAAGCATGGGGCTTCTGCAGTTTTGCCTTTCCCTTGAGATGCAGCAAAGAAGCAGCTGTTATACGCCTCAAGTAATGAAATGCTCCTGTGTAGTGTGTGCACTGCTCTTCTACTAAACTTTTCACTTTATCACTCTGGTTCAATGGCTCTTACCAGTTTGGTTGAACTGGGGAACAGGCAGAGTGTTGTCACCTTCTCCATTTTAAGAGAACAACTACAAGAGGTGAGACCTGTAACCAAGCACTGGCATTGCTTGGTGAAATATTTGGTGAAATGTAATGTAAGTGCCTGAAAGCAGGACGCTCTGGTCAGAGATCTCATAGCTACAGATCAGACAGCTTTTCACACTGGGAGGATCCTCAGCCTTTGCCTTCTTGAGTTAAACTCTCTAGTTCCACATTTTTTTAGCAAAGATTTTTTCAGTGTTCGGTAGTTAGTAAACGCATTGTGTTTGACAATAGTCATGAACATTGCTTGACTAACACTTCAGCCAGCAAATGCCTTGTGTGGCCAGGACATCAGAGCAGCCTTATTACTTCTGATAGCCTATTATGCTGGTAGTCAAAGCTGGGAAGGAAACTGTTTTAGCAAGCTGATGCAGAGGTCAGAGCTCAGCGCTCAGCTACCTCCCCTGCAGATGCAGGGAAAGCAAGATGCCAACAGAAGGATGATATTGTTATTTTTTCCATTGAAGTGCAAAGGTAGGGCTCTATACTTGCTGTGACCAGTTCTCTTTATGATACTGTTCAATCTGAACTAACTTCATCATTTCCACAGAAAACTCAGCAGTGGCTGAGTTAACATTTGTCACATTTCTCAAACAGGTTGTACAGCTGAGTTCTGCACACCTGCACACCTTAGGAACTGTTAACCAAGGACTTCTTCAAAACTAGCCTTAAATATTCCTAGAAGAGGTGGAGTTGCAGTAGTTATTCCAGTGTAGGAATAACCTTAAGAGCCTCACCCTTGGTTAAAATCTAAATCATAATATTTTAAGGCACATTGTGCCTGAATTGTCTCTCTGTGCAATTTATCCTAATGAACACAATAGCAGTACCTAAGAGGAGAGGTGAGACAATGCAGCCTCGATGCCAGTCCCTGGTTAAACAATTGTCCCAGGCTGCTTTTATAGTAACCTACATTTAGGTGCATCTTCCTTCCTGTAAATCCTCGGCAAGCGTGATCTCTGCTGGAATACTCTAACACGCGAGGATGTTCCAGCGTGAATTGCAATGTGGTCTGTTAAAGGTTTTCATTAAAATATATTGTTGGGGTATTTTGCTCTGTACTGCTCTTATATTAATCTAGTATTCTAAATATTTATCATCTTTGAAATACTTTTTATGATAAAAACCCCAAACAAGCCCCTTTCTCCACAGTAGAAGGATGCCATTATGCATTTGCAGTATGGATGACTGCCATTCAATTTCACTTGCTCACTAGGCATGTATTTTCAGACAATACTCCTACTAAAAATTCGGTAGAGCGTTCTTTGGAGGCAGTTCTGCCAAAGATACATGATGAATTTACATAACCCTAGGGGTCTTTTTCTCTCTCTTTTTTTTTTTTTTTTTTTAATTTTTTTAATATCCAACAGTTATGCCTCTCTGGTTGGCAGTATGCCCAATAAATCAAGTGTGTGTGTGCGTGTTTATGAATTGAGGTATTTAACCCTTCAATCACTGTACTGTAAACAGGCTGTGCTATCAGTAGTTAATTTAGGTATTAATTCAGGCCTGTCAAAGCAGCTGCTGTTTTATCTGTACTTTCTATCAGATGTTTGTTCTACCTGTTGGCAGTGGTTTGCTGTGTGAATCAAATGGAGAAATTGATATGGTCTCTCCATAGGAGACCAGAGACCACATGCAGGACCATGGCTGCTGCCCTTACCCATGCTGAGCATGCAGACTCTGAAGCATGTGGAACCCTGCTCGCAGAGCGAAACCAGGCTTGGTTGGATGGAATATGCTCAGGCAGGACCAGACAGTCCTCTGCGTGAGAGGCAGTGGATTAGAGGATATGCCATGCTGCTTCAGAGACTCTTCGTTAGCAAGCAGTATTGCTGCCCTGGCTGATGGTGAGGTAGATTAACTGGATGTAGTTTGGGCAATTTAGTGGCTAAAGGCTATGTTCCCCATGAGAGATAATATTGATCTGTCTCAATATGTCAGACTTGGTGTAAATCTGAAGATGGAAATGAGCCAAGGTACAGATAAAGAAGTTTTCCAATGTCACTTTTGCCCTGGATGTCTAATACTGTTGAAATATAGAAAATGCTCCTCAGCCATACTCGTAGGATTTTGAGTCATCTTGATGATCACAAGATCCAGTGTCCTGAGGGCATTTCATGGGGAGTATACAAGCTCCAGTGTTACCAGTGGGTGTGCAGGGAGGGAAGGAGGCGAGGTTCTCCATGGGCTGTTAAGAGAGGAGCTTTGTTTCTCTCTGTTTTTTCTTCTTTGTTTTTGAAGGCCAAAGCAGACCAGAAGACAGTTTGTTGTCTGCTGGTGGTACATGTCTTGCTTAGCGTCAGACCACTAAGTGTGACCTGGTTAGCCATAGATTCCTCTTAGTGTATGGAGGAAAACCAGGCATTTGCATGGTACAATTGATCACATCCCAAGTTAGACATCACCTGTATTTTTTGTCTGTAAACTGTACAGCTGGCTAACTGTGATTTGTGTGTCTGTGTTTGATCAGTTGAGATTCATTCTTGGTAGCTAATAAAGATTGGGACGTGGATAAGAACTCAGATTTCAAGGTTTGGCTTAAATTAGATGACAGTGAATTTCTAGCAACAAGAAGGTGGCTATTTGTCCCTCATCCTTTTCATGTGTTGATCATAAACTTTTAGATTTTACTGTTGGTACTCATAGTTGAGTAAATCTTTCCACTCAGGAGACTCAGCCTTACTTCGCTCAGTTAGACATACTCTGTACTTTGGTTACATCAACATTAAGTTACAGGTGTGCCTTTTGCTTGATATATTCTGGTCTGTTCTGACAAAAATGCAAAACACAATTCAGGCGTCTTAAGTAAAGAAGTGTTTTGCAGCATACCTCTTACTCTGATGTTTTACTTGCAGTCTTTGCCTGTCCCCAGACGCAGTTAAAGCTTGGGTTTGTTTAATAGAAATTATCTCCAGGATAGGGAGAGTGATTTGACAGAAGTAGGACTAAAAGAGGACATAGATGTAGGCTTTCTGTATCAAAAAGAGGAGGCTTTTCTGCCAGAAAACTGTGTGTTCACTTCTGATTTTTTCTCCATCGGCTGATTGCACCAGATATCTTTCAGAGATCAAGAAACTGCTACTGGACTTGTGCTGCTTGACCATGCATCTTGGGTTGGGTAGAAATTGCTGCCCTTTGATTTCTAATTAGTGTTTATTGTGTGTTCAATAGCTGGTGGAGGGATGGGAACTTGGGAAAGGCTTCCTTTATTGTGTGAAATCCAAAAGGGCTGTAACCTTTTACCAAAGCAAAAGTTCCCCATCAGTTGTACAGCGCTGGCTCTCCTCCCAACTGCACAACTTCATCAGCTGTTGGGCACAAAGATGTCAAATTCTTAATGTTAAAAGTGACTGGTTTAAGTATTTTGAAATGGTTGTTCCTCAAAAAAGGATTTCCTACTGTTTGACTTCCTCTGCTAATTTTCATCTTTGTCACTTAGTTTGCACTTCTGAAGTTGTACAGTCTGCTAAGAGGAAGAAACCATTGCAAAATCACTTGAAATCCCCTTAGAAATGACTGTAGGCTAGGACTTTTGCTTTGTGAACTCTTAGCATTTTGACATTGTTTATTCTGAACATCTCTTTTATTGCTTCTGGAGATATGTCCTGAGTTTAATTACAGTTGTGGATCAGTTGTAAAGAGGAGTTCTGCACTGTCAGCAAATTAAGTGTTGTGCATCAATCATATTAGTCCTCTTTTCATTTTCTCTTTTGTCTTTTCTGTCTCTACAGAACTTGTATTGAAAAATAGGACACCAAAGTTTATCCTTCTGATATGTATCCAGATTTCTGAAGTTGCCACACAAACGTAATTTGAAGTGAATTGCAGATATATTCTGAACCTGTAAAGCTTTCATTTTTATTACATTAGATGCCATAAACAGATTTCTTTCTTTAAAAAACGATACGTCAGTAAATGTTCATCAATAAATTTCAAAATTTCATAGCTTTGATGAATATTCATTTTTGTTCTTGTCAACCTAAACCTCCCAGGAGTACTGACATGTGAAGGCAAGTAAACTATTTTGTTTTCTTTTAGTCAGCAAGACCAAGTGTAGCTTTAAATATTGTATTAATCCTCTATAAATTTACGAAAAGTATGAAAATTTTCCAGTTGATTGAATTCATTCTGACTTCTGCAGTGTTTCTAAACTGCTCTTCCTCTGACAAAGTTAGGTGCATAAATTAAGGTGTAACTTGGCATATGTAGAAATAAAGAAAATCCCTCTTGCATCCTAAAGAAAAGTTTGAATAATAGTAGAAGCTACAACACAATCACTCTTCATGTTACTTTTTCTTTTTTTCGTGCTACTGTCTTCAGCAAGGTCACAATTAGCAGACATTCCAGTGTGGCTATAAATTGTGTTAGGCATCACTGATCTGATTAGAGCAGGTGGAGGTAGATTCTGCTCCAAGATCCAAGAACTGAAAGTGGAAATGTGTTCAGTGAGCAATAGAGGGGGTAAGAGAAACCAGTTTGTAGGGAGAGGTTAAACCAGCAGCAGCAGCAAATAATACTGTCTGTACTGCATGAACTAAACTGCAACGGATTTGTGTTTGTCAGACTGAAAACAAAAAGTGGGATCTAAAGTGTCAAATCCATGAGACTGAATAGTGTATTTTGATTTTGAAGAACTGTAAGATAAATCTGGGACAAAATTGTTTGGGAGAGATTCAGCCCCAGACAGGGAATCCTAAATTCTCCACTCCCACCCAAGAGTCATGATGGTGGAATTGACTGAGGTTGTTGGCACAGATAATGATGTGCAGCAAAAAGACAGAGAACACTGAATTTAAATAAGAAAGATCCTTAGAAATGCTAGGTGGTAGCAAAAGTAGGTATGGATTACAATAGAAGAAAAGGTGTAATAAATACGAAATACTTACTCATCCCTTTCCCTCCCCCCCCCTTCCCCCCCAAAAAAAAAAGTCCTACTTGTTTAGGAAAAAGTGTTTCTTCCTCAGGAGTAACTAATTTTGGGGTACCTTCAGGATTTATACTTAGTCTAGTGCTGTTCGTTACCCTGATGTCTTTTTAGCAGTTTTTCTTGAAGTGGAGGATCTGAATCCCTTCATGGGTGTTTCCCAGCCACTTACCGTGCTCTGGGAGGTTAAAGGAACACAAGTGGCAGCATTGCCACAGCTTGCGAAATTCCCTCTTGAGGTGCAAAATGTTTCTTCCCAGTTATTTTTTTTTTCCCCAGTCACAGGATGACCACCTTGATGTCAAGTTCAGGGTGAAGCAGCTCTCATGTGCCACATGTGTGAGATGAGAAGCCCCTGTACACCCGCAACAGTGCAACCAGTTGCTTCTTGACTGTGCTTTCTGCATTTACAGCTATTTGAAAAGACTTTCTAAACCAGTTGTTCCATCAGCTCCGCCAGCTAGCAGGCTCCGTTCTCAAATAAAGAAGCCTCTTTTTACAGATTGCTAAAAATAGCTATTTCTTTTAAACCTGAGGACGCGCTGACTCTTGATAGTGAAGAGAAAGGAAGGTTATTTCTTTAGCTTTAGGAGAAAAAGCCACTGTGCTGTCCTAGTGATGGCCAAGCTCATGGTTGCTTCCATGTGGTCTTCATGGCCATGTTTCCAGCTGAATAGCTCCAGCATCCCTTCCTCTGCTGCTGCAGCTATTTCAGATGCAGGTGACGTGTCCCTGTGCAAGCAGCTTCTTGACTTTGGAGGGTGGGTATGTGGTCACTGCTGCAACTAAAATTAAACCCAGGAGATGGCAAGTCACAGCTTTTGGCTCTGGGGGGTTTTGGCAGAGCTCACCCAGGGATGAAGGCATTTCTTGCAAATTATAGATGAGCAAATGGGAAATGGTTTCACTTCATCACCATTAAAATTCAGGATATTTAACTCACAATACTGTTCCAATTGCCACTTATGGACAGAAAGCAAGTCACAGATCAAGCTTGCTCAGGCTTGTTTTTCATTAATTTCTGCAGCAGCTCTCCTGTCGTCTGCAGGGGTCCCATTCTGCTGTCTGATGCCACAGCGTGGAGTTGCAAAACCTGCTTTTAGGCTCTGCAGTGGCCCCACTCCCCATAACCTGCCCAGGCTCAGCTTACTCTGTCTATCTTTGACCCTCTGCATCTTTGTTCTCCTTCCAAAGAAGCACCCGAAAAAAAGCTCTACTTTTAATGTAAGTGGAATTGATTGCAAACCTTTTGAGATAGCTTACTCATACTCTGGCAATGTATTCCTGGAGTATCGTGAAGCAGAAAATGGCTGGTATATGTGTGTATGGGATTTTAGTTGCCTGTTTCTTGCCTCAGCCAAGAATGTAGTTTCAAATAAGATATTCGGGACCTCTTCGAACTTAACAATAGGTAGCATAGCCTGAAAAAACTCGCTGGATGGGAAACCAAGCACACTTTCTTGGGAAACAATAAGCTTTATAAGAATTTTCATTGTAAAAGACCATGTATTAATGGCAGCCAGCACGGCTTCACCAGGACCAAGTCCTGTATGACCAATTTAGTGGCTTTGTATGATGGTGTAACCACAGCAGTGGACATGGGTAAATGGATGGATGTGATCTACCTGAACTTCTTTAAATCGGAGAGAGATAGATTTGATGGGTAGGTGGTTCAGTGAATAAGAATCTGGTTGGATGGTCATGTGCAGAAAGTAGTGGTCAATGGCTCAAAGTCTAGATGGAGATCTGTGACAAGTGATGTCCCTCAGGGGTCTGTACCAGGACCAGTGCTATTTAATACCTTCATCAATGATACTGACAGCAAGACTGAGTGCACCATCAGCAAATCTGCAGATGACACCAAGTTGAGTGGTGCAGTTGCCATACTGGAAGGACAGGAGAGACCTGGACAGGCTGGAGGAGTGGGCTTGTGAGAACCTCATTAGGTTCAACAAGGCCAAGTGCAAGGTCCTACACCTGGGTCAAGGCAATCCCTGATTTCAGGTCACCATGTGGCATGATGTGATTGAGAGCAGCCCTGCAGAGAAGGACTTGTGGGTGCTGGTCAATGAGAAACTCAACATGAGTCGACAATGTGCACTCGCAGCCTGGAAGACTGATTGTACCTTGGCCTGCGTCAAAAGAAGAGTGGCCAGCAGGGCAAGGGAGGTGATTCTGCCCCTCTATTCCTCTCTTGTGAGACCTCATCTGGAGTACTGTGTCCAGTTCTGGAATTCTCAACACAAGAAGGATATGGAGCTGTTGGAATGGGTCCAGAGGAGGGCTACAAAGGTGATCAGAGGGCTGGAGCACCTTCCCTGTGAGGACAGGCTGAGAGAGTTGGGGTTGTTTAGCCTGAAGAAGAGAAGGCACCAAGGAGATCTTATAGTGACCTTCCAATATCTGAAGGGGCTACAGGAAAGCTGTGGACAACTGTTTACGAAGTCTTGGTAGTGATAGGACAAGGGGGAATGGGTATAAGCTGGAGAAAGCAAACTCTTGCAGGACAGTTATATTTGTGACTTTGGAATAAGTAGCTGCTGAAAGATGCAGAAGCCCAGCAGCCAGGAGACAAGTTACTGCAAAGGCTGCCTGCTGCCACAACCCCAGAATCTTGTAAAATATTTCATATGATTCAAATGTACTCAGTAAGAAGAAAGGGTGTAGAAAGACTAGATATCTGTACATGCACCCCCTTCTTTGCAAAGCCACACAAGGTACAAGAAGACATCTTCTAGCTTTAAATACACAATCTTCACAGCAGGCAGTAATTTCTGCCAACATTACAAAAAGATGCGCTTTCCAAGATTCCTATTAAGGTTGCATTTGACTTGTGTTATGAAGGATATTATTTGAAACCTGCATTTCATACTGAATGATCTGGAGGAAGCAGCTTGTGCAAGCAAGGCAACATGATTAGCTGCAAACTGGAACACAAGTCTAAACCAGAGGTGAACCATTTAATTGCCTTCTCTGTCTTGCTCTCTGATCTGTATCCTGCTTCTTCAGGTTCTGCAAAGCTGGTCCTTGAGGCAAGAGCAGAGCAAAAAAATGCATATGCTTCTTCTAGTGGGATCCGGGCTCCATTCCCATTTGCCCATTCAATGTGACTGCTCTTACTCCTTTGACCCTGCAGATAAGTTACTGCATAGAAGGAAAGGTGGAAATGGTATTAGGGTGGATGAGCATAGAGAAATATCTCCAATTAACTCCTACAAATGATGTCAGAAAGCTGACTTTCTTTTCCACCATGAAAAATGAGTCATGTTAAATAAACTACAAAAACGACAAAATCCAGCTCCTTTTAGGTGGTGGTAGTGCTATAAAACACAAACCAGGAAATAATCCCAGACAAACAATGAAAACAAGAACAAAAACCCCAAGCATGATCATTTAATTTAGTGAGTCTAATGACAGTACACTTCCAGGGAGCTGGGTTTTCTCTGTCTTAGAAGTGTATACTCTTCCCTTCTATCAGCACAAAAGACCATCTTCCCTTTACATCAAAGCTTTTATTTTATTAAAACTGGTTAAAACAAACTTGTTGGAAGAAATGGAGCAAACATCATTTGGTTGCACAAGTTCTCAGGATGCTATTAATAAAAACATGGGAAGTTTATAAGCATTAAGGAAGATAATGTTGACCTTATCAAGCTGAAGATAAGAACCACTGCTTCTGGGCACACTCTGTCTAGGGCAGTGATTTAAACTCTAGCCAAGAAACCAAAGATGAAAAACTGTGTATGGGAAATAGAAAGCAACATTGTAGATACACAGAATAGTCTGGGTTGGAAGGGACCTAAAAGATCATCCAGTTCCAACCCCCCTGCCATGGGCAGGGACATCCCACCAGATCAGGCTGCCCAAGGCTCCATCCAACCTGGTGTTGAACACCTCCAGGGATGGGGCACCTGCAGCTTCTCTGGGCAACCTGTGCCAGTGCCTCATCACCCTCATTGCGAAGAAATTCTTCCTTATTTCTAATCTAAATCTGCTTTGGTACATCTTTCCTGAATAATTGCTGCTGTTTTTTACCTGTTTTTCATAATTAATTTAGAAAGGACAGGATGTTTTTAAGGAGCAGAACAGTAGTTACACAGCTATAGTGGCTTCATTTTCCTGTGAGGAAATGGGTGGCATGCTCCTTCTGGGACTGTCGCTACTGTTCATGCGTATGATGGTTAAGCTTAAGCCCCCTGGTAGAGGTATTTAAAGGTCATTTTTATGGAAAACCTTGGACTTTTATATTAGGGGCACAAAATATATAGTATGCAAATCTGAAACTATGCTTGGTGGATAACTTATTAAGAATCACCAACACTACAGTGCAATCAGAGACTTGAGAAAGTGTGCAACCATAGTTTCCAGGTAGGTGGAATGTAACCATGCAGAGGAAAAGGAGAAAAGAAGCAGCTGCTTTAAATTACTGCAAGGGAACTTCAGGTTAGGTATTGGGAAAACTCTCTAACAATCGGAGAAGTTAGTCACTGAAATAAATAACCCAAGGAGATGGAGAGACCTCCAGGAGGGTCTTTAAGAGGAGGCTGGACCAATGTTGTTCAGCAATGATGTAGACAGTGCTAGTTCCGCCCCTGGTGAAGCAGAGAACACAGCCTTCCCAGGTCACCTTCACTCCGCTGGCTGACAGTGACCACGCTGTGGAAGCCTCCACAGTTTATCTTAGTTCAATTTCTTATCCCTAATAAATCAGAAAAATCCTCTGGCTCTTGTTATGCCACTAGCCTGTTACATACTAAATATATCATCCTCAAAGGGTGTTTCATGAATTCTAGCTGGGCTTGCGCACCAGGTCTTGAACCACACGTGGGTTCTCCTCCAGGCTTGGCCGCTGTGCAAGGCGGACGTTTCATAGCGTTTCAAGAAAAATCTGTAACCAGGTCTTGCTTGTTTGTGTGGACTGTGCTTCTCATGCCAGTATTTAGCAAACAAAGTGCTTACACCTTTCTGAACACCGAGGATCTCATTAGATTTTGATACCAATGAAAACATCTTGCTTATAATTTCCTATGCGTGGTTTTTCCCTCTCTGCTTTCTAAACTTCCATTCAGTCCAGTAAGTGGCTAATTTTAGCTTCATGCCAAATGTCTTATTGCTGTTGTCTATGTATTTTCAAGCTATCAGGATTAAATATGGGAGATTTTTTTTTCTGTCTTATCCCCTGCTAAAATTGATGCACTTCTTTCACACAAGTACAGGGGATGCAAAGCTGATCTAACCAATGTGTTGTGATGGCTTTACCTCCTCAGTGAAGGCTGCCTTGGGAAGAGAACCAAATCCAGGCCTTGAAGATCTCATCTTTCAAGATAAAACAAGTTTATGTGTAACTTGTTGTTGTGAACTTGTTGTTCAACTTCCCTGGAGGTGTTTAAGGCATGGGTAGATGAGGTCCTGAGGGACATGGTTTAGTGTTTGATGGGAATGGTTGGACTCGATGATCCGATGGGTCTCTTCCAACCTGGTGATTCTATGATTCTGTGATTCTATAACTATTGATGCTGACTGAATTATATGGCTGTTTTGCAGGAAAAAAGAGTCCAAGTCTCCCCGCCACTGACAAGAGGACCAAGTGCCTTTATACCAGAGAATGAGGTAAGTTTGCAGTTAGCTGGGCTGGACAGGTGGTAGATTTAAAATGGAAATCCTGAAGGATAGTTTTATGATCCTACTTGCCCAGTGGTGCCTAGATAAGCCACTTTACGAGCAAAAGCAATGATTTCTCCAGGGCAGGCTGCAGTAGGTAAGAACCACCCTGCCCTTTCACGCAAGTGGTGCTGTTTGACATCTTTTCTGTCATCTTTTCGGGGAGACAGCTGGGAGTGCCAGCTCTGCTCCTCTTTTGGGGGATGATCACTTACAACTCTTAATGCCAGCCCTATGGGGAAGCCTATGCAGTGTTGCTGCAGTAAGATTATATACCTCTCAGGGCAATCTCTGACCTTCAGTTTGAGAGCACCTGAAAATATGACTAACTCCTTAGACTGTAACTGTGGTTCTGAGACAATTTATGGTTGAAAGGTGCAGTTTGACTTGAAACTCAAGAATCTTGCCCGTGATTTAATGTTCAGCTTAAGCCTTGATATGCAGCTTGCTGCAGTAAGTAGAAACTTTGCTATGGTGGTGTTCTCCTGTGATCTCAATCATCAGCTACCTGATCTAATGGGAAGTGTCCCTGCTCATGGAAGGGGGCTTGTAGCTGGATGATGTTAAGGTCCCTTCCAGCTCAAACCATTCTATGATTCTATGATCACAGAGTGTTATTTATCGATCAATTAATTATTTGGAATGAACAACTATAAAACAAGAAGTTTTTGTTTTGTTCTGTTTTAAGTAGCTGTTAGGGCAGAAAACTCACGTGCTAGAAGGGCTAAAAAGACATTTTGAAAGATGAGGTAGCTGCTGTTCTCTGCATATCGAAGTATATACACCAGCAAGATTTGAATCTAAAAACCAATAGAGGAAATGTAAAGGCTGGCAGCAAGAAAACATAACAAAGCAAAAAAAGGAAGAAAGTTCAAAAAGAGTCTCTTAGACTTGGGAAGATGGGAGCAGAATGAGTTCCAGGCAGCTAAACTTGTGAAGAGGACTTCCCTTTCGTATGAAACACAAGATGAAATTGCAATTACTTTATTTTTCTTCTATTTTGAGAGAATTGTTATTTGGCTTATTTCACTTGGTAAAGATGCTAGCCAAGGGTGCCAGAGGAATCACTGAGTAGCTCAAAAAAAGTAGTAACTCCAGCAGTTAACCCCACAGAAGAAGGGAACCTCCATATGCATGGATAAAACAGCTATTCAGTGATGCAAGTAAATGTTAAATATAGTTTCTTAAGCAAGTAACTACCTTTTTCCCCCCTTCCTTGGCGTCTAATAGTACAGTGGAAAGGAAGGATTTAGATTAGTAACATATTGAATGTCTTACAAATCTTGATAATAATGCTGCTCTTGTCAAAGCCTGCTTTATTGTCATAAAGGAAGGAATATGGACTGACCAATAACAAATTAATTTTAAAGGTTTCTGTTAAAGTGTCATAAGGCTTTACAAGCAGAATTAAAAAAAAAAACATGTTTGCAAATCCATGGATGGTAATAAATCAGGAGGAAGTACATATACAACATGAAAAGGATAATAATATAGGTGGAGATAAATCTCAGAAGCAATAATGCTGCATATTGTCTTGCCTAACATAGCAACAGTGTAATCCTATAGGATTATATTTCAGTTTTGTCAGCAGAATTTCTTCTGCATAACTTGTACTGTTACAAAGAAAATCTTCTGACAAGCTGGAAAAAATTAGAAACCTTACAAAAAACACAAAAAGTATGATTTCACCAAGAAGCTACTGAATGAGTTAAAGATCTCGTAAATTCACGGCAGATATACTTGCTGAGGAATAAAGGGGAACCCTTGGAGTAGAGTGAGGGATGTGCCATAAGAAATAATATAAAATGTTCTCTACTATGTGAATAAATTTCCAATGGTAAAAGCATTCTTAAAGGAAGCTGAGGAACAAAGAAAAGCTGTAGTTGTGAAGAGCCACACATATAGAAATTACAGAGCCTAACTGCATATCTGCTTCTTCCCTTTCTGGGCCCACAAATTAAAACAGGGAAGTACAGTGGTGAGAAGTGAAAATGTGTTATGTTGATCATGTTTGTTTGTATGTAACTTCTGTATAAAACTTCATGAAAACTATATGAGACAACATCCATTTGTCAGCCCATCAGAAAGAAGGAAAACATATTATATATAGAATATTTTAGCAGAAACGTTGTGTTTGAGCACTTTCTGTCTTCATGTGCAGCTAAAAACCAGGCAAAATGTTTCATGATGTCATGATGTTTGCAGTAGTAAGCTGACTGTTTTAATACTGTGCAGTTTCAGAATAAATACTGAGTATTCTGGTCTTGTGCTTGCTAACTTCAGTGGTGAACGTGTTGAGAATGGCTGTTCTAGGTGATAAACACTGAGTAATAGCACTAATATTGTGTCAGGGCTTGCAGTGTAAGACCTACTTACTCTTTTGCTGTTTCATTTCATCTTGTGCCCAAGGTTGGGATTGGAAGGAATAATTAAAGAACAGCTTTCGTTTAAAGAAAGCATTAAATTCCTATTCTAAATAATACTTGAATGTTTTGGACAAATTAGCATTTGATCTCCTCTTCAATTACACCAGCACAGAAGGGGTAGATTGCCAGGCTGCTTCTATAATTTGGTTACATAACCCAGTTCCTCTCCATTAATTTTGAAACTGGTTTTAGGTCTGAATGCTTGGGTGGTGTGTGTCTGTACAGACTGACTTCCATAAAGACTTTACTTTCCATTTTAGCTCTTGCTTACATCCAGCTTTTCCTACAGATTTGACTTTAAGCATCTGCAAGTTTAGCCATTTTGCACCAGTCTATACAAAGGTGTTTTTCTGGTTTTCATAGAAACGTACTAAAATAACAGAGGTACAGTGTGAAGTGCTTTTCAGTTCTCACTATACAAGTAGCACCTGTATGTGTGTGCTTGCACTCATGCAAGTGTGTATATTTATAAACAGACAACCAGATCTCCTGCATTGCTTTTAAGTTAGTACACAAGCACAGCTTTCATTCTGCAATGTGTTTCTCTCCAGGCCTAAAGCTGGAGGAAATCTCTTTATTTAAAGTTTGTCCATCTTACTTTTAAGGTTATGCAAGCAAATGGTTTGGATGAACGTACTAATCTTCTTGTGGAAGAATATTCTACATCTGGTCGCCTGGACAACATCACGCAGGTCATGAGTATCCATTCTCAGTACCTGGAGTCCTTCCTCCGCAGCCAGTTCTATATGTTGCGCATGGATGGGCCCCTTCCTTTGCCCTATAGGCACTACATTGCTATAATGGTATGTAACAAGAGACAATATGTTTTCTCCTGCAACCTTGACCTTTGTCAAAATATTTTTTTTGAAAGCAATATTTTAGAAAGGAGAGACTAGAGTTATTCTTCGGCAGGCAATGAGATTTTTAGTTGATTTTCATCAGTATAAAGCATGTCTAGCCAGAAGATTTTCAGTGAGAAAAGACAACTGGCAGTTTTCACAGCAATGCACTTCTCATGTGCCCACAAGAGTGAGGCTTTACAAAGAGCAGTTAAAACTGTGTAATCTTATTTCTGGGTATTTAACCATCAGTGTGCAGCAGTAGGATGAGATGTGATTGACTGTAGTCACAACAAATTCCAGGTGGATACTGGGAAAACAATTTTTACCATGGTGATGTTAGGACATTGCAACAGGGTCCAAGAGAGGTTGTGTGATCTTCAGGGATGGAGAACTGATCCAGACAAGGCTTTGAGCAACCAGATCGAATTCAGCCCTACTTTGAGCAGAAAGTTGGACCAGATATACTCCAGTGATCTCTTCCCACCTAAATTAGATTCTATGATCCAGAGTAAAGGGAGAAACCTCTGTACTATACATCAGTGCTTTGCAATATGAAACATGGCCCTTTGGAAAAAGATATTTTTTATTGTTTTGTGTTAGCAACCTGTCTCCCATCTGCAGCAAAATCAGATTACATGCTAATGTGCTACCCTTTTCCCTCTGTGTTTAAATATTCCAGGCTGCTGCCAGACATCAGTGTTCCTACCTAATAAATATGCACGTTGATGAGTTTTTGAAGACTGGTGGGATTGCAGAGTGGTTGAATGGTTTAGAATACATTCCTCAAAGACTGAAAAATCTGAACGAAATAAACAAACTCCTTGCACACCGACCCTGGCTCATCACGAAAGAGCACATTCAGGTACGTGTTAAGTCATGCCCTGTATTAGCAGTAAATGCCCAGTAATAAGAACTTCTAAGAACTACCAAAGTGTCTGGTTAGACCTTGTTACCTTGAATTAAAATATTAGGGAAGTACTAGAGTATCAGAGAAGCCAATAAATTTTGTGTGACAAAGCCAGCAAGATTTACCCCTTAGGAATAGCACTGACTGAAATAACTGCAAAAGGAAAGGGGTAATACATTAGGTGTCTTTTTTATCTAGCAAGAGTTTGTGTGCAAGAGGATTATGGTGTTACTGGAAAAAAAAGAATTGATCCCTTTTTAAAATACATAGTGTTTTATAGAAAAGCTGGAGGTCAGCAGAGATTTTATGTTTATACTTTTTTTATTCTCATTTCAGAAACTTGTCAAGACTGGGGAGAATAATTGGTCTCTTCCTGAACTGGTGCATGCTGTTGTCCTGTTGGCACATTATCATGCCTTGGCAAGTTTTGTATTTGGTAGTGGCATTAATCCAGAGAGAGATCCGGATACATCTAACGGAGTCAGACTTATAGCAGTCAACAACTTCTGTGTCTGTGATCTTGCCAATGACAACAACATAGAAAATGCATCTCTCACAAGTAGCAACTTTGGGGTTAGTGTTGCAAAAAGATTCTTTATTTTGCTTGCCTCTGTTTTGCATTAGAAAACTTGCTTCCATTCTTTCCTTTTTAAATTTCAGGGTAGTTTGAAAGTTTTGGTCTGCTTTATTGGAAAGCTTGCATCTGGTAACTCTTAAATTAGCTCCAACAGCTTGCAGTGTGATCTGTTGAAAGCCATGTTGAAATAATGGATACTAGTCAGAGAAACATAATTTTGATAGTTAATCTCACAACCCATTGCGCAAGACTAAAACTTTGCTTTCATCTGAAATCTTGAAGTCTCAGTTTCTTCAGCTAGTGTATTACCGACTGGAGCATTGTCATCATGAAAAAAGAAACGGGAAAAAAAACCCAAAAGCTGCAATAGTTCAAGGCCTACAATCAAAAAAAATAGGTCAATTCTGAAACACTTCCATGCAGATGGGAGGAAATGTCTGAAATAAAAATGACTTAATTCTTTACACTGGTGCTCCAGTCTTGAATCAACCAACAGAGAACTTTGATTACTAGTTAATTAATTTAAATGTAGAGGTTTTTTTCTGACAGTGACTCTATAATGCTTGAAGACACATCCCTGAATTAATGTCGATTGATGAATTGGCCTCATCACCTTTGATAGAAGATTTGGATTATGAGCAGAGTGATTAGATATATTTTTAAAAATTAGCAGTGCACCGTGAACGTGTGATCAATCAGTTCAATTGCAATGTCTTACATTTCTGTGCTGAAGGAAGACATGCTAGTTCAAATTACTGGGGTGTCTTATTCCGCATTTGTAGAGGGCAGAGAGTGACTCTCTGCTACTTGTTAAGCAGTGAGTGGGACACTAGAAAACAATTACAGCTATGGGCAGAAGAACAGATTCAAAAGGAAAAGTAGGAAAAGAAAAACCAAACAATTTATCTTATGAAAAATTTGAATTTTAAATACAGATCATGGAACCTCAAAACTCTGATGTGTTTCTAGTAGAGACACCTGTTTCTCTCACAAAAAAGAACCTCAAGAAAAACGGTCAACATCATGGTTATTTTGATCATGTGTAATAAAAAGAAATGAAAAGAAAAAGAAAGCACTGATTTGTTGTCTCTGTGTTGTGTTTCACTGTACCTGTTCAGAAATGTATTCTGCAATACCAATAGAGAGATAAATCACTTCAATATTAAAATTTGGTTTCTGATACATGTAGGGCACACAGATAGCTTTCCCTTAGCCATCTACACAGTGTAGTATATATAGGATAAGTAACCATGGTTGCCACGTTCAACCCTTGCTTCTTCCACTGCTAATCCTCATTGTTCTCTACAACTACCTGAGGGGAGGTTGTATAGAGGAGGATAATGGCCTCTTCTCCCAAGTGACAGGGGACAGGACAAGAGGAAATGGCCTCAAGCTCCGACAGAAGAGATTTAGGCTGGACATTAGGAAAAAAATTTTCTCAGAAAGGGTCATTGGGCACTGGAATGGGCTACCCAGGGATGTGGTTGAGTCACCTTCCCTGGAGGGGCTTAAGGCATGGGTGGCTGAGGTGCTAAAGAGCATGGTTTAGTGTTTGATAGGAATGGTTGGGCTCGATGATCCAGTGGGTCTCTTCCAACCTGGTGATTCTGTGATTCTATGATTCTAATCCCACTGCAATAGATTACCGCAATAGGATAAAGTAACACTTACCAGCTCCCTTCTCACTTTCTGGAAGCTGTTTGTCTATGCTGTATGTGTCAAACTACATTCTGGCTTGAGTTTTCGTGTTTGCTGCTGCTATCTGATTTTGAGAACATTTATTGTTGAGCGTGAAATCTGAAGATGACACACGTTGTCTACCTTCTGATTTTCCAGAATGTTATGGTGTTTTTGCAGATTGCAGATTCTTTATGTGAGCTGGAGGCCCTAATGGAAAGGATGAAGAGGCTACAAGAAGATAAAGAGGATGAAGAAGCCTCTCAGGAAGAAATGGCAACTCGCTTTGAAAAGGAGAAGAAGGAGAGTCTACTTGTAATTACTGGAGGTATTTGTGCTTTTTGAGTTCTGTTTTGTTTGTGCTTTGTAAGAACCAAACACTTGAGGCCAGTTCAGTGATGATAACTTTGGGTTTGTCTGTTTCTTTATTCTGGCACTTGGTCTAGTAGGAGTGTAGTAAGGGTGATCACTTGCTTCACCTGCTTAAGATTTCTTGATTGGCAAATTACACCATCCTTTTAGCTACTTGAAATTTCACTTTTATATATTAAAAAAAAAAGCTTATAGATTTCTTTAAGAAGTTGTTTGTATGTTTCTCTTTCTTTACATGCTGTGTGTCTTCAAGTTAATTCATTAATGTAACTAATCAATAACGTTTCCCAGGTTTAGGGTCCACAATGCTTAGAACTTCAGTGACATTCATAAATGTAATGTGTGTACTTTAGGAAATAGATTGGAATTAGACTCAGCTTTTTACCATTTGAATTACTTCTCACCTGGAAAGGACATCTCTAGCTTCCCTTTTTTGAGTGTTCATACTGCTGTGCTGTTCCACTGCCTGTGTAGTGACAGAGATTTCATAGCATTTGTTTTATTCTTTCATAATGTTCAAAATTCTGAGCTTTTCCGTATTTTTCGTGTGCTTTGAAGGCCTTATTCTATAACACACCATACAGAGAAATCTTTTTCCCATAGACAGCAAGAGGTTTTTTTCCCAAAGAAAATATTTAAAGAAACTATACTGTTAAAATAATCAGAGTCTGCAATCATATCTTCATAGGAGAGGCAACTTGAAGATTGTAACTTCTGTCATTTTGAGTGACCCATAAAATGCTTTGTATTTTACCAACACTGTTCGTTGTGAATTTAGATTGTTGTTTGAAGGTATGCACTGAGCCCAAAAGGGAGGAAGAACATATTGAGGGTTCGCAGAGAGATTGTTTTGTGGTTTGCTAGGGACATGCAGGATCTCTGAAAGAAGATATATCAGCAACATCAGAGCTGAATTTTAAGAAGTAAACCTTGTCCATTCACCTTCTGTTTTTCTTTGGTCAGACCATATCAACGGGGCAGATAAACTGGCGCCTACTGTGGTTTCATGATCACACTGGGATTTCCATGAATCTCTGCAACTTCAGGCATATAAGGAAGAGGCATTATTTGGGACAGAATGTTTTTTTCAATGGCGTTGCTCATAGTTTTGTTGACTTTCCTCCCTCTTTCCCTTTGCTGGTTTGAGTTGAGTCTGTGTATGTCGGGCCTGTACCCTTGCATGAAATTTGGTCTTTGCCAGGGGAGAGGGGTGTATGTGTGCAGGTTTTTTATTCTTTGCTGAGAATTTGCTGTAGCATATGCTGTGAGAGCTTCTTCCTACACAGTTATGTTTTGATTGTTTAATGAGGCAAAGAGTAGATAAAGCACTTCTGCAATTCTTAGATTAACTGACTTTTCAAGGTGCTAGCAGTGGACATATGGCAGCTGTTCTGTCAATGCATGTGGAGGTGAGCCAGGATTTTAACATCAGGGTCAAATGCAGTCAACTATGCAGTAGTCAACTTCTGCAGAGGTAGTTACACAATCGAGCCACCTGTTTACTTGGGAGGGAAAGATTGATCCCTGATAGAGAACCTACGCTTGCTTAGTGACATGTTTTGGAGCTCTTTGAAGATGCCTAGTTACTAGAGCTTCTGGCAGAATTTCAGCCTGTTTTACTGTAGACCTCTTTGCTTTCATATAATCTTCAACTGATATTTACAAGTGGAGTATTGCATTGCTTTCTGGTTGCTCATACTCTGGATTATAGAACGGAGCTGGTGTAATTCTTGACACCAAATGTGCTCAACATGCCAATCCTCTTTTCAAGAGTACATTTTTCTGTTTCTTTTCTCAGCGCAATAACTTTATGAATGGGATTCATCTTACTGATTTAAGATATGCAGCCTCCCTCAGAAGTCAACAGGGTTAAAAACACAGCTCTAAACAGTAGTTTAGCTCATCTCTTCCTATTTTGTAGAAATTCATTAGAAGTCTGGTGTAGGATGACATTTAGTTGGCTTAATAAAAGGGGTGGATCCCAAACAAGCAGTTTGAGATATATTTCTTTCTATCATACTGCTCTCTTCCTTTGCACAACTTTTAAAATTGTTCTCCAGTCCAATAATAGAGTGGTAGCTGCAAGTCATCACTGACTCATGTCCTTGCCCAAAGCAAAGCATTTTGATGTTCAATTCACAGCATTTGATGATGAAATAGTTTCTATGGATGTCTCCCGCTATATTGAAGATCCTGGATTTGGGTACAAGGACTTTGCAAGGCGAGGAGAAGACCATCTGCCAACATTCAGAGCTCAGGTACCATCTCTTTAAAGTGCATTCACTCAAAGAATGTTTGTATATCTTACTACAGTGCAAATATCAGACAAGGAAATACTTAGCTTTCAGTCTTACTCCAGTTATTACTAGAATTAATGTTTGAAAACTGTAATATGGAATAAAAGCAAAAGGTAGAAAAGGAGGAGTTTATTTTCCATCCCTCTAGATGTTGTAGAAAAAATCCACTGTCATTTTATTGATTATTCTCTGTCCAGTGGTTCTCAACACATAGATGTATGTGTCTGTGAGAGTGATTTGATGAGAATCATGTTGGTATGTGCACCGAATCACTGGACTTTGAATGTCAGAAAAGAAAAGGAGTCCTTAAATATGATTGCTGAAATTTTTGCCTCTATTTAAATACATTTTCAGTGTGTACATTTTACTTGTGTATTGTCTTGCACATTGGCATCTTTTCCCATGACTAACCAGCTTCTTTTGGCATCTTTTCCCATGACTAGACTTACCAGCTTCTTTATAGTATTTATAACAAGAGGGACATGCTATGTAGTTCTGCTCCAGCTCGTAGAGTAGATTAATCAGCAGTCTAGTAGTAAATTGTAAGCAATAGAACAAATCTTATACCAAATTAGGGAACATTAATTAAAAAACTAATGGATGCAGGAAAACTCCATGGTCAGAAAATGTGTCTAAGAATGTAAAATAGAGTCCTCACTCTCAGGAAATGTGTTTAGCTGTATAGTGGTCTCTGCTGATCGGGGTAATTTATTCTGCAGTGTTTATATGAGCCTGAAGTGGGTAGATATTGCCAAAAAGAATAAGCTAGTCAGTGCCTTTAAATCAAACATTCTGCTTAACTACTTTAGGAGTAGTAGGCAGCCATGGAAAAAAACTCTACAGAAGTTAAAATTGGAATTAAAACATCTCTGCTCTTGACTAAATAGGACAGCTTCTGGCCTACTTGAAGGGAGTCACCTTGATAATTTAACTTTATTAGTATGTCCAACTCCTCAGCAGTTAGATGTATATAGTCTTCCAGATGCTCTGCTGTAAAAGCTATTTAAATTCCAGTAGCATCCCAAAACCCTGCAATAAATCTGATCCTTATTCTGATAAAACAAGGCTGCCTTATCTCTGTGGATGTAAATTTAGTAATAGAAAATGGTATTCCATACACAGCAGAATGTCTTCAAACTCTTTTTATCCCTTTCTCATTGTCAGTGTGGATCAACTGCTGCTAGAAAACAGCACTTGTCCACTCCTGGGGCTTCTGGTTTTCAGAGGCTTTTGTGGTGCCCTGGGTATGCTGAACACATGTGCAGGGCTGGTAGGTACAGCCCATGTCTCAGAAGCCTTACAGGCTTTTAGACTAGCAACCGGAGGCCAAATGTGATGTTGTGGTGTGTTTCAGATGTCTCTGAATGCCTCTGTTGGGCATCTGAATATTCCCCAACATTCTCTTCCCCACCATCCTAACCAAGGGGCCAGTTTGGTAGATGTGCTCTGAAGTGCCTGGGTGAAGACCCTTGCACAGCGATACCTTTTGAAGGCAGCCAGACACAGGAAGGATGTGGAAATGTTGCCCTTGATTGTAATAATGGCCTCGGTTTTTAAATTATTGGAGACTTGCCAAGGGTGCGGGCAAACTAACATCTGTGTAATGATAGTGTGGAGAGTGGGTGCACACTGCTCTGAAAAAGGATTGTTCTGTGCTGCCGACAGCGTGCCACCACGCTGCAAAGATTTCCCATTCCTAATATGAGTAGACAGGCTTTTATCCTGGCAATCCAGGTGTATCTCTAAGACTGAAGCAGCTTGGATTTTATTAATTTGTTCAAGGGTAGTTTAGCACTTTACTCAATGAGCGTACATCCTGGGTGGAAGTAAATACTCCATCTCAGATCAGAGCTAAGCCTCAAAGCCTCCAAGGGGAACATTTTTTTTAAAGCTTACAGGCCCACGCCACATGGAATGACACTGGTCAGAGTGGCACAGCAGACTGGGAAATTGCCTCAACACTTCAGGAAAAGCTTGGGTTCTTTTCTCCTGTAGGTTAGTGATATCTGTCTGGAGATGGAGTGTTGTGGTATAGTATTCATTGCCAAGAAGCCTGGGAGAAGGAGCAGGTGATATGAATGAAGGATTGAAAATGCAAATATTTTGAAGACAGTAGAGTTATTACTAGCAGTCAACAAAAACTGTTGAGCTATGCAGAGGATTATATAGGGACTTCACTTGTACATTTATCTATTTCCCTCTCTTCCTGCAGGACTATACTTGGGAAAATCATGGCTTTTCCCTTGTAAACAGGCTTTATTCTGACATTGGGCATCTCCTTGATGAGAAGTTTCGGATGGTATATAACCTCACGTATAACACTATGGCAACACATGAAGATGTTGATACAACTATGCTAAGAAGAGCTTTATTTAACTATGTCCACTGTATGTATGGAATCAGGTATGGATGGAAATCGCCTGGCTTAGGAGTGCATTTAAAACTGTGTAAAGAGAATGAAAAATGAACTATGTGAAAAATATGATTTTAGGCTCTGTATGTTAAAGTGGGGGTGTTGCTGGGTGTAAGTCAGTCAGTCTGGAAGTTAGAGTCATTTTGCTGGCATATCAGTATTACTTTTGCTTCTAGTGGAGAGAATGATTATGAATCAGGATGGAAATTATTACAGAAATGCCTTCCCTCAAGGCAGCCTGTCCCCTTCTGTATCCTTTGTTCAGAAAAGACAACATTTTAGTACTGAGTCTTTCAGGTCTTCTATTAGCAGGTGGTTTTCTAGCACGTGTAATAAGTGCACTTATTCCCAAACTTAAGAACATAATGGTGCAAAAAAATATGCTTTTAAAAACTTAGAACCAACAGAGTGATTGCCTATTTTATTTAGGTATGATGACTATGATTATGGAGAAGTTAATCAGTTACTTGAACGCAGCCTGAAGGTTTACATAAAGACAGTGACCTGCTACCCAGAGAGAACTACCAAGCGAATGTACGATAGTTACTGGCGTCAGTTCAAGCACTCGGAGAAGGTACGTATTTCAAAGCCAAACTGAGCCCCTTGTTGTTTAAAAATGAAAATATGATGACGAGTAAAAATGTCAGTATCTGTCAAACGAACTGGTTTTAACCAGAGAGAAACAAAAGACATGAATTCATTGAGTGTTAGATATCAATTCTACAAAAATACTTTTTACTGTACTGGGAATACTGATTCCTTTTTATTATTATTATTTTGAATGATTTCTCCATAAAATTGAGCTGACAACTGTAATAGAAAAGTAGATAAACATGGGAATGTGGAAGTGATCAACTATGCCAATAATTGGGATTTGGGGATCAAAAAAGACCTTAACATATATATATATATATAAATAAAAAATCCATAGTGTTTTTCTTCAAAAATGTCAATGTGTCTTCAGATACATTGTTAAGTGATATAAGTTAGGTACTTGTGTATCTGCTAGCTGATCTGGCATGTAAACTGTTTCTAGTGGTCAAAGGTGATAGTAAAGAAAAAGTACAATTCATAAAGAATTAGTACCAGTAGGATACAAAAATGGTTTTACTGGAACTCGCAGATGAAAGGTTACTTAAAGCAGCAGTTGAGGCTAGTTCTTTTCAGTCCTAGGATGTGGTCAAGTATTGGCATACTACGCAGCTGTCTCAAGAGTTGCTGAAGTCCTGCAGAGGGTACAGGGAGAAAGGATGTTTTTTTGCAGTGGTACTTTATTCAAGGTTAGAAATTATAGCCTAAATGAACAAACAGTGTTGCATTCAGAAGTGAACTAAACAGCTGATTTTATTTTTAACAGGTTCATGTCAATCTGCTTCTAATGGAAGCTCGTATGCAAGCTGAACTTCTGTATGCCCTTCGTGCCATAACTCGTCACTTAACCTGAAGCAGTCACTAAGCAGGAGTAAAGGAGTTTTTACTGAGTATGTAAAGACCTTTTGAAATAGATACACACCAGAAGCTGTTTGTGATGTAGCATCAGGTTATTCAATTCTCTAGTGTCAAAGTTTAGCCGTGCTTCTTGACGGCTGTAATGTGCAATGACGTGTTTTATTTTCTTGATGCTTAACATTACTAATGATTACAAAAGTAACACTGAGGAGCACTACTCTGCATTGTTTCCGGCTGGATTTCTGCGCAGTGACCAGGATCCTGAAACTGTTTTTATTATATCCAATCCTAGCGCTTTGTTCTTTAAGCACGGGAGTGAAGTGCTTAGAGACTTCTTTTTCCAAGCAATCATTTTCCAGATTAGTGGAGCCCAGCAGAAGATCGGTTCTGCCTGTCCTGAGAATGTACCACCATGTGACAGCGGCACGCGGGCTGCATTGCGTTGAATTGCCCACTGGATTCTTCTGTGTCTCCTGGAGACTGCTTGCCAGTCACTGTCTTACTACAGCAATTGAAGGTGATGCGAGATGTGGATGCACACATTGAGCACACTTTAATGTGAATTTAGTCGTGATAAATCCTACAGCATGCTACTGAAATGCAAAATTCATCTGCTTTGTCATGCCCCTTCCTATGAGAAGAGGCCTCATGATTTGCCATTTCGGCCACACTTACTGTTTTTCAGTCATTCGTAATCTTGTTTTACTGACAGTCACCCTCAGTTGTCCTTACAATATCCATGCTCATCACATATTACAATTTGTTTAGTTGGCACCTATGAAGTTAATACACAGGCTGACCAAAACTAGGGTTGTGGGGTTTTTTGCACTCTCTTCTTTCTCAATGTTTTAATTAAGGAAAGTAAAGGAAGGCTAGCATATCTGTTCTTTTATATTGGATGTATAGAAATTTATTTCCCATAACATTTTCATAGCATGAAATTTTAATATTCAAAGTTTTAAAAGTTTCTATGCATTAGTGTGAGTGAACAAAAGAAAAGTGCAATATTTAAAAAGAAAGCAAGCTTTTTTCCCTGTCATGCCACTGCTAAAGTGTCCTTCATATATAGCCATAAAGAAATTTTAAAACCAAATTTCTTTATTGTCTAAGGCCTAGCAGTTTTGTTTTAGCTTTTATGGCTTAAGACAACCTGATACTGAATGCCAAAGCATCCCCAAAAGAAAGCATTCATAGACAACCGATAATATTGGGGAAGGGAAGAAGTAAGCTGCCAAAAATGTCACACTTTTGTGCTGTTTTCTGTTGCTTTTGACTAATTTTTAAGAGCACAAAATGTTGATATTTATAGCTTTATTTTGTATTGCATTTAATGAACCAGTGAAGTGCCTAAAGAGATGCTTAAACTTACCCAGTAAGATGCAAGTTGTCACTGCTTCAACTTTTGTCTGTTGGTTTGGACTTTTCGCATTTCTTTGAGGAGGGTGACCTTTATTTATGTTGCATACATTCAAAACTAACTGGATAGGTTTATTTTTAATATTCTATTGGATTGTAGAAGTTAATACAGGATTTCTTTCCACTGGTGATTGCAGAATACTTTAAAAATATACTTTCGATCAGTCATATTTTAAGATTTTTCTTTGACAAAATCACAGACCAGTATGCTAGTAAAGTTAGTTTTTTTCTTCCCTTTTCCTGATAGTTTGCTGTGACTTCGCATGTTGGTTTTTTCACTTTATCTGTCTGTTCCAGATTGGAAAGCTAATGATTGTACATTTTTCTGCACTTTCAGACTGCAGACTCTGCATGTGAAAGCCTTGCAAGGAAGAAATCGTAATTTTATTTTATTTTTTAACATAATGTTGGCTATTTAGAAAATTACCCAATAGACAGCATCAGACTCTTTTCTAGAGGGAGCATTGGGTAAAACATCAGATTTATTTATCTTGTATAGCTAACTGCAAAGATTTCTCAGAAGTGTTGAGGCGCTTGTATGTGTGAACTTAGATTAACTTACTAAGGTGTTCTGATCCTTTTTCCTCCCTCTTGTGACTGCAGTGGCCATATCTAATGGCTTTTATGCACAGAACAGTTCTGCTGAGAGAGGTTTTCATGCAATATTTCCACTTTTTTTTCAAGTGATGGGAACTGTACAGTACTACTTTAAATTCCTTTGCTTTGAAAAGTCAAGTGGTTCTCAAGAAGCACAGCGGAGCTCTGGAAAAGAGGTGAAACTAGATTTAGGTAACTAATATGACAGCTTAGTTTCCCTTCAGAAATGCAAAGATTTTAGAGTAGGTTGAGTTTTACATTTGGAAACATGAGTGCCTTTACTGCTTTCCTTATGAATTACACCTGCCAGCTCAAATGTCTTCTGAGTAAAGTATATGAGCAGATTTGAAATACAGAAACCATAAATGGATTGCTCCATAAAAATTTGTTGTAAACCAGATATTTCTTTTTTTTTTTTTTTTTGAAGTTGCCATATCAGATCACATATGGCCTGCAAGACATTCCACCCTAGGAAATGTCACTGTGCAAGTAGTTTGCTCTTGCTATTTTTTTTTTTTATTTTAAATGCAAACGTGAAACTTCTGGAAGTGTTTTCCACATGGCATTTTTTTCAAAGTATTGCATTTACAGTGTAACAATTTATATCCTAGTTTTTATACTCAAATTTATGATTTTTAATAGCTGTTTGTTCAGAATAGGTGTTTCAAGTCAGACAACTTTGCCATAGACTCTATGCGTGCTGTAGGCTCACTCTGTGCCAAATCTTAATGTGCAAGTGTTCTTGGATTTTTTGCATTTTTAAAGCAATCATGAATGTGAATCTTCACGTTTGTTCATTAATATTCTTCTTAAGAGTACTGTGATTGTTTAAAATGTAGATTCTCTCCCGCTGTGTTCCTTTATTGGAATTGATACTTACCAGCATTAATGTTAGTCCACAAAATCCCAGCCGTGACCAACATAAAAATAAAGTGTACAGTCTCCTGTCTGCTGAAGAGAGAACTTGTTGGGTACAAATTAACCAGCCAGCACAGGGAATGCTGTAAGTAGTGAACATAACTTTTGAGCATGGGCAGCTTCTTAATATTGCAGAATTGCTTCAAAATGCTCATTACGATAGAGTATATTCTTGCTGAAATTGCTCCTTTTTTTTTTGGTAATAAAGAGAAGCGAAAAAGATGCCGATTGGCAAAAGTATTTGCATTTCCCAGAACACTCTGCCTGCAGCTGATCATCACAAGAGTGCCGCATGCAGGAGTGGAGACCATTTTAAATGAGGGTACAGTTTGTGCAGGCAGCAGCTACATCAAGTGTTGAGGTATCCTGTGAGAATTTTGGTGAGCTGTACGTGGATCTATTTTGATCAAGGCTGAAGTGAAACTTTTTTTTTTGTCCTGAAGCCTTCATTATACTGAAAAGAATGTACTTTCAGCAATAAGAGTTAAAGCATCCACCACTACCAGCTTTTTGTATGTATTACAAAACTTTAAGGACAGGAAAACCAGTAACTGTAAACAATTATAAATATAGGTCTCTCTAAATTTAGAACAGATCAGAACAAAAAGGAAAACATTTTACTTCTCTTTTACTTGAGTGCAAAAGGTCAAATCACCAGATGCTGTAAAAGTATTTGTGTTTGTAGTGATGCTGATAGATATTTTCATGGGATTAGGGAAAAACAGCTAGTTGCCTAAATTTCAATAGGAATTTAAGCACCTAGGCACTTAGCAAAATGCTACAAGGTGCCCACTTGCATTTTTGAGTCAGAATTTTAAAGATACTTAGTCACCTAAATTCAATTGAATAAAATCAAGTTTCCATAGAGATTACAGGAATAATATCTAGCAGATCCATGTGATTTGCAGCGATTGTTAATGAAATGGGTTGGTTTTGGGACTTAATATAGGTTTACAGAAATCTTTGCAAAAGCAGTTAAACTGTAATCTGCTGCTCTTGCAGAACAGGTTCTCTATGTTTCTCATGCTTGTATATTTTTTCATGAACATAGGCATGCATTTCAGGCTCATGTTCCAGAATTTGGATTTCCTTTTACAAGAGATGGGTTATTTAACCTCTAACCTTGCAGGAAAGGTTTATTTGCAATAGCAAGTGGTTAGCTTATGTCTAGACTTAAGTTTTACCCAGAAGGAAATGCTCCAAATCTTCCTGATTTCAAGTTACTTTCCCTAGAGGTTTGGATCTTTCTACCTTAAATAAGGGGTGATGTTGCACAAAATGGAGGGAGTGGAGAGTGGATTCATTGTAAACAAACTTTTCCACAGCTGATCTCAATATAAAGCTGTAAGAATTGGTTTCCCATTAGCATTCATTCCAAGAGCTGGACAAAAAGAGTCAGTTTTCACCATCTGACCTTCAAATTTATTCTCTCTAATATCCCCCAGTACTATGTTTGTCTGAAGAGATGTATCCACCAGCTTTTCCACACTTGGGAATTGTAAATGAAATCTTTTATCTCCAAATGAAAATTAACTTAGCATTTCATAAATACAAGTGTGGGAGATGGGGAGAATGTAGAAGCATAAGGAAACTCTAGGAGCATCTTGATCAGTATTAGTTTATCTCTTAGAGCACATTTCCTGTGGTCGTGCTGCTGTTCTCCCAACAAACATCCCGTCTCTCTTGCGGACGTTTAATCCTTTTGCTGTTCACCAGCGGCAAAAGTTGTCATTTTCCTACCTACCACCACCACCCTCCTGTATTAAATGCTTCCTGTCTTCCCAACTCACAACCCCAAGTGGTCATGCAAGGGAAACCCCCTAATCTTTACCTTTGAAAACAATGCTAGGTTCCTATATCACCTTTTGCTTTTGAGGTTAGAGGGTCTTTTTCATGTTCAGAAACACTTAACTACTGTATTAGGTTATTTCTGGACAGGAAAATTCTAAATTTGGTCTGAAAGGATGACACTCAGTGCTTACTTGCAACATTTAGGCAGCATTTGCCAGTAGCGTCATATCCCATCTCTGGAGTTACAGTAATAATCCAGTGGATGTCCTAAGGAGATGCTTTCTTTGGCAAAACTCCCCATGCTTGAGCAGTTCAGCCATGCAGGTTTCTTTGAGAGACATCTTGGGGGAGTTGAGGTCCTCTTGTACTGGGCAGGTTCGTGAGGCTGTTTGGTTGGCAGCTTCTCGAGTGCCTCGCAGCCAGACGCACTGACCTCGGAACAAGCAGCTTTGGGTTTCTTGCTTATCTATGGGATAAATCTAAATGCTCACTGTAGAGTGGCTGCTGAAGACATAGGCAGGGTTGGGTGTTCCTGTGGGTACCGACTATCATCAGGGCTCATGGAAAACAGAAATCTGAAGTTTGCCCTTGTTTTTAACAGTAGTTAGAGATAGTATTTAAGATGCCAATGAATATACTAGCTGTGAGGAGCAAGTCACACTGTCAGCATCGTAAGGTACAGACCATGGGTGCTGTCAAGTGGACACAGCTAGCACAGGGGAAGTTGACATGTTGGTCTGTTGAAGCTTCACTAGTGTGTCCAAGAAGTCCTTGTGTACGTCTGTGGGTATGGGAGATGGTGGGAGATGCCTCCTTCTGAGATGTCCAGAGGGCTTCTGTAGGACAGTACCTGGGAATCTTTCCTTACTCCACGGAAGTGAAATAATAGGGGAAGGGAACTGTTTACCTCTGCCTGAGAAAAACATGTGGCTGTTGAATTACGTTTTCCTACTCCCATCAACCCTTTGAAGGGAGCTTACAGACAAAATGGGTGAATCACCAAGCGTCATGTCTCCAGCTGAGGGATCTGTGGGGCAGCGACAGCAGCAGGTCCAAACATGCACGGTCCAAAACTTTCTCATTCCCCACTTCAGGCTTGTGTTGTGCCACCAAACCCAAACCTCTTCCCTCCAGCCTGGTTGCCATGTGCCCAGGTAGCTGCAGGATCAGCCTGCTTGGGGTGGTGAGAAATGCAGCAGCTTTTAGGGGCAAAATAATAATAATTAGGCTAAAGCCCCAGGACTCTGCAAGGTGACGCAGTCAGAAATATTTTCATGACTGTGACTGAAACTGGATATAAACCGTAGCTTAAAGAATAGGAATTTTGTAAACTTGAAGTCTCTTGGTTTTACCCTTTTCTTCCTTTGCTGGAAAGCCACACGATGAATGTATATGCTTTATCTTTCTATCCAACATAACTGAAAATCAGACTGCCAACTCCTTGTTTTGTATTAGCCTTTTTTTTAAAGAAAAGTTTGTGAGCAATATATGTAGCATGCTGTGAACGTCTGTTTTGATCTTTATAGTTACTCTTTAATCCATCAGTATTAACACCAGTTCTTTTTTGTGTTCCCCTTGGTACTTTGTATGCAGTGTAAGCAGAAGCTGTGATCGGCTTTGCAGTCCTGTGCCGTGTTACTGTAACTCCTTGATTTTTTTAGGAAGCACCTGACTGTGGGCCACCCTGGGGCAGGCAGCGTGCCCAGACATGACTGCCACTTTTCAGTCTCTTGTACTATGTATAGTTTTAAGTAGAATAAGCTTTTTAACAGAATATTGATGCGGTTTATGAGTCACGCAGGCTGCAAGTGTCTGGTGTGTGAGAGTCTTTGTATTTATAGTTGTTGGGGTTTGTTTTTTTGGTTTTTTGTTTTTTTTTTTTTTTTAATTCATAAAGTAGCAAACTTGATAAACATAGCCACTTTAAACTGCTCTTGCTGAACAGACCCTGCTGTAGATGAAATACCACTGTAGGTACAGGGAGGTGTGCCAGCAGACCTTTTGACAACAGGTGAGTTGAGCCCCTCTCTGCAAAAAGCACAGTGAGATGGTCCAAGCTGCGTGGCTGCCCTGTGTTTGGTCACATTTGGATACAAACACTGGGAAAACTGGGGTCTGGCATGTGTTTCAACCCGCCATGCCCATTAGCTGGCCACTGGCTATCCCCCGTGGTCTGCTCGCCAGTGTTCGGCGGAAAATGTGAGCCTCACCGTCATGGGAGGGATGGACAGACCAGTCACTGGACTGAAAACATGGACAAGATGTTTCTGCAACTGAAAAGCTTCCGAGCTTTTCTCAAGTACAAAAATTAGCCCTAGATTGGCTGTTCGCAGAGCCCAGCAAGTGTGGGGTGAGAAAGCAGATGTGGGGCTGAGCCCCTTGTCCACAGGCTGGGGTGGCAGTCAGGGCAGTGCCTGGAGGGCATGATGTTTCATTGCATCTCCCACCTGTCTCCCTCTGGCCAGGGTGTAAATTGTACCCAGCCCTGGCCCCACATTTGTCTGCTTCTTGCCTCCTCTTGCTACGGCCACGCAGGTGTTCCGGGATGGAGAATTACTGACAAAGTTCTGATCCTGCTGCTCTCTCCCACCACCGGGATGCAGGGAAGCATCACTCTTGAGTCCCGTGGTCCCCACGGCATCTGGCAGGTGGGTGGCATGTCACCTGTCCTGCTATGTGGGCCACCACCTGCCCTGAAGGAGAGATGCCGTGGGCTCTGTGCTTTCACAGGAGGTTTGCCTGCAAAGTGAGGCAGCTGCTAGGAGCTCACTGTGGGTTTCCACAGCAGCTTTTATAATTTTTTTCTGGTTTTTTTTTTCTTTTTGTTGCTTGTTTATTATTTTTTTTGTTGCAGAGGACAGACTGACCTAGTGGGATGGATTTTTTTTGTGTGTGTGACTTTTGTTAGTTTTTAAGTTACCCGACTTGAATTTATCTGAACAGATGCAGAAGGAACTTCTTCTTTTGTGAGTTAAGAGACAAAACCGCATTTTTAAACAAAGGAATCGTATTAACATTTTAACAGCAATTCATAAATCTGCACTTTTTATGAGGTTTTGAAAAATGTATTTATAGGTACGGAACAATGGGGTTTGTTTAAAACTGTATCTCATTTATACTTGCTGAAATTACTTTCATTGTTATCAGTAGGAATTTCATTGGCTAAATAAAATGGATAAAACCTGTCTCCTGTTTCATCTGTCATTTGCCATGTGTTGTGAAACACAACTCTGCAGCAGAGCATCCTGTGCTTTGGGAAGAGATCCAGTCCTGGAAGCCCCTTCTGTTCCTTGCCTTTCTTCTCTGTTTTAATCTGTGTTTTATTTAAAGTATAGATTTTTAAATCTATAGATAGATACAGATAATAATTCATTAAATCTGTGTGAGCATAGGTCCTGAAAACTGTACAGTGCTTGCTGAAGCGTGTCTTTTAATCAGGCAGGTGTTGGGGATGGTGCGATGGGCATTGTGATCTTCACTCTTAACACAGAGCTGATCACCTTCCGCTTAGGAATGTGTTTTGTGAGAGCCAGAGGCAGTGGGATACACCAGGACCTGCTCACTCCCTTTTCACTGCCCTGAACAAACCCCAGAGCAGAAGTGGTTGAGAGCCGTTAAGACCATCAAAGAAATGTGAAGAAGAGAGGTGATGGGTGCCGAGTTTGCTGCCAAGCTTGTCTAGCAGTCAAATTGCCCCTGAGCCCCCACCATCCAGCCCCCAGGGACTGGAGGCACATTGCTGAGGGATCACCAAGGAGAGTAGGCCCGGGAGTAATGTTCTTTGTCCTCCAAAGAGACAAAACTAATCAACATGATCTGCAGACCTGGGCTGGATTCAGCGTATCTTACTTGATACGCAGCTGGCCTGTTCTCGCCTTGCCCTGCAATGGTAATAACCCTCAAAAGAGCCCTAAAGGCTGTGACCAAGGGATGTCACAGCACAGCCATTACCTACTGGCATCTTCAGCTGGTTCAGCTTCACCCTGCCCTGAAAAATAAACTTTTCACAGTAAAAAAAATAGATCTGTAAATAAATCCACTCTTGTGAGAGCCCACCAGGAGTACTGAGGGCAGTTCTATAACCCTCAGCATAAGAAGGATATGGAACTGTTGGAAGACCTCATTGCTCTCTACAACTACCTGAAAGGAGGTTGTAGAGAGGAGGGAGCTGGCCTCTTCTCCCAAGTGACAGGGGACAGGACAAGAGGGAATGGCCTCAAGCTCTGTCAAGGGAGATTTAGGCTGGACATTAGGAGGAAGTTTTTCACACAATGGGTCATTGGGCATTGGAATAGGCTGCCCAGGGAGGTGGTTGAGTCACCTTCCCTGGAGGTGTTTAAGGGATGGGTGGACGAGGTGTTGAGGGGCATGGTTTAGTGTTTGATAGGAATGGTTGGACTCAATGATCTGGTGGGTCTCTTCCAACCTGGTGATTCTATGAGTCTATGAATGGTTCCAGAGGAGGCTACAAGGATGATCAGAGGAATGGAGCAGCTCTGCTATGAAGACAGGCTGAGAGAGTTAGAGTTCAGCCTGGGGAAGAGAAAGCTCTGGGGAGACCTTAGATCAACCTTCCACGACCTGAGGGGGCTACAAGATAGCAGAAGAGAGACTATTTACAAGGATGTGTAGTGACAGGCTAAGGTGGTACAGCTTTAAATTGGAGGGGAGGAGATTTCAATTAGACATCAGCAAGAAATTCTTCATGATGAGGGTGGTGAGGCACTTGCACAGGTTGCACAGGGAAGCTGTGGCTGCCCCATCCCTAGAGGTGTTCAAGGCCAAGTTGGATGAGGCTTTGAGCAGCCTGGTCTGGTGGGAGGTGTCCCTGCCCATGGCAGGGGGATTGGAACTGGATGATCTTTAGGGTCCCTTCCAACCCAAACCATTCTATGATTCTATATTTAAAGGGCTTATTTATTTACTTGCAAGGGGAGTTTAAAACATTTGTCATCTGGGTCCAGGCAGAGCTTCCCATCCCTTTACAGGCACTATGGCTGTCACTTCTGTTTGTTGGAGCCGCTCTGGAATGAAGGGAGGGTGACTGTAGTGCCAGCACTGTCATGGAAAAAGATTAAAAAGCCTTGTAATATTCTTCAAAGCCAGGGAGCTTTGGAGCTTCTGTTTTAGTTTCTAAAGGTCCCATAGAACAGACAAGCAGCTGAGAAGGAAGGTGGCTCCTCAAGTGAGCCCTGATTTGGTCCATGCACCTTCTTACAGCGTGTGAGCACTCAGAAGAGGGGATGTAGCATGGGCACAGCACAGCCCAGACCTTCATGGGCTTTCTCTGCACCCTGTCCTCACCTCTCCAGCCAGGCAGCCCCAGCAAAGCCAAAGCGCTGGTGATTTCCCAGACCTTTGCCTTGACCATCCTTCTCGAGTGCTGCGGCTCTGCTGCAGGTGCCCACTCATGGCAGAAACCAGCACACATCCATAGGGACTGATTTCAGCTTGTATTGGGGTCTCCTTGGCCTCCTCGCAGTGTTGCCTCGGGCTCCTTGTGCCGGGACACTGGGAAGGAATGCTGGCCAGACCAGAACCCCCCATACCCTGCAATTAGTAGGTCCTCTCTACTAAGCATTCGCAAGAACTGATGCTGAAGTGCACTCAACAGCATGTGACTTGATTTCAACTAAATTAGCCCAAATTATAGGCCATGTAAGAACAGGCAAACTCAGCCAATGACCTTTAATTTGATCACGAGAGAGAAATCAGGTGAGGCACCTGGACAGCAGTGCAAAGGCTCTACAGATCCAGGCTAGAGTTTACACAAGTTACAAATGACATCACTCATCTTGTTAATAAGCTCATGTAAATACCACTAACTCTTTTTGTAAGGTTTCCAATGTATAAAAGAAGATAATCATTAGATTTGTATTTCCTGCTTAATTAAAACCTGCCTGCATCCTCCTCTTGCTTTTGGTCCTTGGGCTTTCTTCAGGCCCTTGAAGCAAAACTTGAACCTGTGGGGAAGTGCTTTTGGAGAAGAAAATCCCTCCTCCTCCTGCCAGGGGCTGGTATTTGCAATATTGACATGTTCAGGGAATAAAAAGTTGCCAAAAAAAAAAAAAGGGATACAGAAAATACAACAAAAGTGTGATTTCCCCCCAAATCCAAGTGTTCTTGCAGTCGTGACCTGCGACATTCAGTGTTGACTTGCACTGGTGAGGCTGCCCCTTGAATACTGTGTTCAGTTTTGGGCTCCTCACTATAAGAAAGACATTGAGGTCCTGGAGCAAGTCCAGAGAAAAGCAATGAAGCTGGTGAAGGGGCTGGAGAACAAGTCTTATAAGGAGCATCTAAGGGAACTGGGGTTGTTTAGTCTGGAGAAGTGAAGGCTGAGGGGAGACCTTATTGCTCTCTATAACTGCCTAAAAGGAGGCTGCAGAGAGGTGGGAGCTGGCCTCTTCTCCCAAGTGACAGGGGACAGGACAACGGGAAATGGTCTCAAGCTGCATCAGTGAAAGTTTAGATTTGATATTAGGAAAACTTTCTTCACAGATGGGGTGATCAAGCACTATCAGAGGCTGCCAGGGAGGTGGTTGAGTCACCATCCCAGGAGGTGTTTAAAAGGTGAGATGCTTGGGGACATGATTTATTGGACAGGTACAGTAGGAGCTGATGATCTCAAAGGTCTTTTCCAATCTAATGATTCTATAATTCTGTGAATGAATTCCCTACAGAAGGTTTAACTACAGCCCAGATCACTTCTCTTATATTGACCTCATCACCTGAAAGTTCCAGGAGGAGAAAAGCTGTGCAGGGGAGATGATGCTTTCTGAATACAGACTTAATTTATCTTGCTAAATTACATAGCTGATCTCTCTTGGCTTCCCCTGCAACCAGTGGAGAGAGAGAGATTCTCCACCAGAGGGTGTCAGCTGTCCTGAATCCTCTCCTGGGGGAATCTGATCTGCCTCCACCCTCCACATTAGGTTGCGACGTTCAGCTCAAGTAAGATTCAACTCCAGCTCACATCTACAGTACAGCACAGTGATACTGAAAAGATCACCTGGAAACATTTTTTTTATTAGATTTAAACTAGCTCCAGGGGGTTATTTCTTTCAATTTTCCTGCTGAAAAAGAAAAACAAAGCAAGAAAAATGGCATTTTTTCAGAAAACAGGAACAGCAGAAGCTCAGCTGCATGCACCCCTACCAGTTCTAATTAGCAGATTAAGTGCAAATCCCCATCACCCCAGGGTCCAGAACCTCAGCTCTGTCCCTGGAGCTCAGCAGTGCTGGTAAGAGGGCACATTGTGGGACTGCGCGTGGTGCTAAGCTCCTGCATCTCCTCACAGCTTGGAAGGGATGACAGAGAAGGAGTGAGACATCGAATACAGAACCTGAGAGAAATAAAGGACAGGTACGTGGTTCCCAGATACATCCCACTCGATCTAACCTCCTCAACTGGGCCTGGGGACTGATATGCAGCATTAAAGGATGGACAAATCTATCCTTCATCACTGGAGACTGAGTGCCTACTCCATAGCCCTACATGCCAACCGTCATCTGAGCCATCACCCTTTTTCCTCAGCTTTTCAGTGGTAGGACGATGAACCTCAGAGGCCATTGATGCCTCTCTGACCCCAGACCACTAGTCATCACCACTTAGGCATCCAACTGAAGTGCCCCAGGGAAAGCCAAGTGAGACATTTATACTGAAGGGAGGGAATCTAGGGCCTGCAGAGAAGAGATTTTAAATGCCCATGCTTGAGTGGCCAAAATCCGGGTAGTGATGTCTCCCTGAGCCTGTTGCACCATCTGTCTGTAGTTGCTCCACTCATCTCAGCAACTTGTAGCTGTCAGAACAAAGCAGAGACCTTCTCAGAGGTTACTGTTCACTCTCTAAATAGGCCAGAGGAATTTGAAGCCACTGCTTCAGCTTTGCAGGCAACTTTGATGCTGGGTCAGTGGAAAATGGCTTCTACCTCCCAGGAAAATGGTTTTGTCCTTGCAAATGGGAGAAAATAAGACATAAGCTAAGATGAGCCATGGCCAGAAGGGAGCTCTTCTGAGGGGGAAAGATTCCACATTCACTTGCCAGGACTGGGTTTAGGCAAGAGCAGGTGCTGAATGTCCACATCCAGACCTCTGATCCAGACCTTGGGGTGCTCTTGGATGGTTCTGTTCCTTGTCCCAGCCTGGACTTGAGAAATCTTTTCCACTAAAAATGGCAAATCACCCTGCTTGATAAATCACCCCATTCTGATAGAATATATTTCCTTGGAGATTTTCCAATCAGCTGTAACTCTAACACTGCTGATAAGTCTGTAGGCCTTTCTGCTTGGCTGGTAACACCAGTTTTATGGAAATTGGTGGCAGATGTGACTCAGTGTGAGATCCATTCCCGAAATGAAGTAAATTCAGCAGCCTGGGAGGCTGTGCAGCAGAGAAATCATCCTGTGCTGCGCTGGTGGGATCATAACCTCACCGTCACACACCCCAGACACACCTCATTGCTTCTTGCTCCTGGGCAATCCTTCCTGGCCAAACTGGTTACACTGGTATTTATTTTCCAATACCTTTTCCATTTTCTGCTACTGACTAGACTGGAGAGAGAACCTGTGAACAAGCAGGGCTGAGTTTCCTGATGAATTGGAGCAGCTCCCTGGCTGGAAGGAGTCACCAAGCCAGTGACAGAGTTTCATACAGAAGAGAGGAGCTCTGAAACATGCAATTGCAGCAGAAGGGTGACCCAGAGGACCCGAGCCCAGCACTGTGACTGAGGGCCTGTGCTGCCAGGGCTGCTGAGTCCCTCAGCCCCAGGGTGGATGCAAGAGAGACAAGGATCATCTCAAGGTGCACAGAGACCCCTGTGTCAAAGCACTGGGTGATCTGGAGGAGGAAGGCACGTCTTCCAATAGATCAGGTTGCTCAAAGCCCCATCCAACCTAGTCTTAAACACCTCCAGGCATCCACAACTTCTCTGGGCAACCTGTTCCAGTGCCTCACCAGTTCCTATAGACCTGAGAGGAATGCAGACGCTGATGGAGAATTTCATTCGCCCAAGAGAGGTACTTGCAAAACTTAGGTGCCGACATCTGGTTTACTCATCTCAGGACTTCTACACTGTCAGTGGAGAAAAACAGCCTCATTTAGGGAGAGCTTGTTTTCCTGCTAAAGATGTCATAAAACCAGTCAAGAGAACAGCATCACACAAGAGGGAGTTGCTCTCCATTAGCTGCAAAGAATCATCCCGCTATGATGTGATTTTTCTGTATGCAAATCAGCCACTGTGCTGCACCCCAGGTGTAACTGCATCTCAGAAAGACAAAACATCCCCCCTCCCTCTCTTTGTGTAAAAATAGAGCTAAATTCACTGCCTGCAACCCCCTAGCTTTTACCTACATATGCTGGAGCTTAACGAATTGACTCTTTTAATATGCTTTGAAAGAGGAAAGGTGTTTTAAAAGCACAAAAGGGCCATTAATATCAGATGTCAAGCCGTAACAAAGAACAACTGTGCTGCTGGTGCTTTCTTGATTAGTCAGGGCACCCCAGGTTCCATTATCTCATTTGCAGCTTTGACAGAAAGGTGTTATCAGCCCTACTTTGGAAAAGTAATTTTTATTTTGTTGAAGCCATACATTTCCAAGGATAGAGTTAAGCTCACAAGCCATAAATCATGCCCAGAGAAGAATAATCTCAAACAATAGTAAGTTTGTGGCAGGATGTTACTTGTTCTGTGATAATTGCTCAGTGTTTGAGGCAGATTTCCCATTACCTGCTCAGACAAGCAGCACAGAAGAAAAATGCCCCGTGCCGGTTGTGGTTTTTAGCATTGGAAATCTGAGCACATTAAGACAATTTTTAATAATAGCTTTCCACATCAGCCCAAATCCTGCAGTACTGCAGCCCTGCAGGTTTCAAGGACTGTCCATTTGTGGTCAGAAGTCACGGCTGCAGCTTGGAGACCTGCTGCCCTGCGCCAGGCTGGATAGGAATGGTGGTGGGTATGTGGCAACACAGACTTCCCAAGGTGTCTCTCAGCACAAGCTCCCGCATGACTGGGACTGGGGGGTTCATTGGAGATGCTGGTGGAGCCGGGATGTGGGAGCTGCTGTGTTAAGGTGTGAGGAAGCTGACCTGGGTGCAGGACGCACAAGAAAGCATCAGTAGTGGCTGCATGGCTGACAGGTCAGAAAGAATCATAGAATCACCAGGTTGGAAAAGACCCATCGGATCACCGAGTCCAACCATTCCTATCAAACACTAAATCATGCCCCTCAGCACCTCATCCACCCGTCCCTTAATCACCTCCAGGGAAAGTGACTCAACCACCTCCCTGGGCACACAGAAGGTCACACAGAAGGCCTAAGACAATTGGCTGTGGGGAGGCAGCTACTTTCTCCCAATGCTTGGGCTGCACTTGCAAGCTCCTGCCACCACATGTGCCTTCAGAGGCTGCTGGGGATGCTGGTGCCCCTGTCACAGCACCCTAGCAATTCCTGGGACCTGAGCTGGCTGCTCTCCTAGATGGCAGGTGCTGATCCTGACAGGAGCATTGGCACTGGAGGTGGAAACCATGAAGGAGTGGGAGGCCAGCTCCATATCTGGTTTCACAGCAGGAGAGGCATGTTTGAGTAGGAAATGATGCAAGGAGCAAATGGCCTCAAGCTCTGCCAGGGGAGGTTCAGGCTTGACATCAGGAAAAAGTATTTCACATAAAGGGTCATTGGGCACTGGCACAGGCTGCCCAGGGAGGTGGTTGAGTCACCTTCCTTGGAGGTGTTTCAAAGATGGGTGGATGAGCTGCTGAGGGGCATGGTTTAGTGATTGATGGGAATGGTTGGACTCGATGATCCAGTGGGTCCTTTCCAACCTAGTGATTTTATGATTCTATGACTCTAAAGTTTAGTTTGGAGACCATCTGTGGGCTGCTGTCTGCCTCCTAGGAGCCACAACCCTGGACCTTGCCCCTTGCGCCCAAAATCCCCATACCAACAGTTCCACAGAAAAGGTGCTGACTTCACCCAATTAGACTCATAAAAGCTCATAAAAGCCGTTTTTCCTTTTGAACAAAGCCAGTGCTGCTGACTGATTTCTCCACAAACCAGGTGTGGCTCATGGAGAGACAAGGAGTTGTCCTCTGTCCCTGCTCAGCCCATCACTTCTCCGCTTCCTCCTCACTCTTGGCATCCACAGTGATGCCATGAGCATCATTGCTGAATGGGGTTTCACCTGGTCAGGATATGCTGGTCTGAGATGTGCACACACACAGCTATTTGCATTGAATGCAGCCCCTGAGGTAAGGGAAAAAAACCTGTCACCAGCCCAAACCAGCCAAACCTCCTTTACACCCCTGAACCCATCCCAGCCCAGCTCAGCCCCACCACAGGCAGCATGAGGCAGAGGCAAAGCCGCTCTGTTGAGTAAATGGGTTTTCTTCAATCCAGGACTGGCCGCCAGCAGCACTGTCCCCCACAGGGACAGCAGCACCAGCTGCTGGGGGAATCCTACAGTAGATCAGAGGTCCACAGCCAAAGCAGTGCTGGAGGGAGGGACAGCAGTGGGGGAGAAGGATCCATGGACGGAAGACTCACATATGCCTCTGGGAGTCCAGTCAGAGCAAACTCTGCTGAGATTGAGAGCCTCACCTCCTGCAGGCAGAGCTGCAGCAGAGCCCATCACCCTTTCTCTGAGTCCCCTCGCTGAGCCAAACCCCGAGGAAGGGCAGTGCCTCTGTGTCCTCCTCTGGCAGCAGTGGGTGTCTCTGCATCCATGGTCGTCCCCTGCAAACCTCCAGATGTTAGGAGGTCCTGGCTCATGCCAGCAAGGGAAAAGGGGTGAAAAACAGCCAGCAGAGAGAACAAGCCACGCAGAAGAGGGGATGGGTTCCCTCCCACAGAAATGTCTGATAGTGAGTGGGTTTACCAAGTGAGTATCTACGCAGCAGAACAAGCATGACAGCCCAGATCCCCTTCCCACCTCTCCTCCCACTTGACAGTCCATAATCCCCATCGGAGATAGATGCAATGCAACTGCTTTCTCCTTCCTCCAGTTTTCCACAACAACAACAACCAAATTCTCCACTGTGCTTCCCATACATCTCCTTTCTCGTGTCCCCTCCTTGCAAGGACATCCCTGCCACAGACCCAGACTGGGTGGAAAGAGCAGAGCTGCTTTTCTTCTACCCTAGAAGGAAATACAGAAGGATCATTTTTGACCCAGCGAGGTGAGCTTTCAAAACAAGCTTCAGAAGGACAAGTGGCTGCAGTGTTACCCATCCCCGGCCTAGGCATCAGCTTGCAGAGACCTTAGGCATGTAAATACTACTCTTGCTTGGGGAGCTGTTAGTTCTCAAGGGAGCTGGACAGGTGGCAGCTGATTCAAAGACAAAAGTGTTAGTCCTGGAGCTCTGATACATTTCAGAGCAAGCACAAGAGTTTCAGGGTTTAGACTTTCAGGGGATTACACCTTCATGGAATACCACATCTTGAAGCTTCAGGGCTTAGATATTCAGTGGTCACCAGAGAATAAAGAAGCATTGGAGAAGGTGAGCTCGGTATGGCCAAGGAAAAACATTTTCCCACTCTGTGAAAGAAGGGGAAGTGGTCTTTTCTCACAGCAAGATCCACAGGATTTCAGCTGCTTTGACAGGCCTGGAGACCATGAGTTACACCCGGCCACATTGCTGCTTGGTCTCCACCAGTGGGACTCCAATGCAGTGAGCAGTGCAACCAACAGCATGACCTCCCCCCCATTCCCTCCCCACTTCTCTCAATTTCCCAGTCCCAAACCCTTCCACCCTCACCTCCCTCTTCGTCCTCCAGGTGTCACATCTCGTCTCTCCCAGAAAACATTCTGTAACTAAAACCCTCCCCCAACCACCACCTTCTCCCTGTAAGGGATGGGCTTCTCACTGCCAGTGCATAGATCTCAGTGTTATCTTAGCTGGAAAGAAATAATCCTGTACCACATTTAGCACGTGTCTCCCAGAGGAAGCATCTTGACATCTGCAAATCACAGGAACTGTGGCCTGCACTGGTAAAACCCGAACACTTTACAACAAGCAGAACTTGAGTTACAATGGTGGCATCCCCCAGTGACATTACCTTGGACCTCCCTGTTACTCCCCACTCAGTTCAGTATTATAAATGTCATTACAATAAATACCAGAACAAAATTGACAGCATTTGGCCGCATATCTTTAAGCATTGCCCAACCTCTCCCTCACTCTGTGTCTTTGCAGCCTTGGTTTCCATCCCTATCAGTCATCAGAGAAGCCTTTGGGGACAAACCGTTTGACTATGTGACCGGCCAGGTAATAAAAGCCATGCAGAAAGGTGGCTGTGGCATCAATGACGAGCGAGAAGGTGCCTCCGATCCCAGAGGCCATGTCTTTGAGGACAGAGGGAATGGCACAGATGGAATGGTAAGGAAAAGCAGCAAGGTGAAGGACAAAGCCCACAGGGATGAGCAGGATCCTGTAAGTAAGGGTGAACACGTCTTGAACAATTTGCAGGAAGCCCATCAAGATGTTGACGATGACCCTTCCCAGATCATAGGGGATGCTGATGAGCACCATGCTGATGGCTTTAAGGTAGGACACTACCCCATTACACAAGCTGTAGACTCCGTTCAGAACTGTACCGCAAATCCGCTTGACAACAAACCACAGAAAATAAAATACAAGTTTCACCAGCTCCACAAACACATAGATGAGTAGTTCCAGAAGTTTGATGAAAGGGGTAGCAATGATGCCAGCCACTTTTCTCACAAAGCCACTATCTTTGGCCTCCTGGTTGTCACTTGCTACTTGCTCCCCAGAGAGGATCTGACTGACAGCTTGCAGTATTTCTTCTGTTTTCTCATGGCTTTGATTGTCTTCCCCGCAGCTGCCCTTGAACAAGTGAACTCCTGCTAGAAGCTGCTTCTCCAGCTCTCCCACAGTGAGGTCCTCCAAGCTGTTTTCATCACTTATTTTTTTCACTAGTCCTAGGGACCATCCCCCCGGAGCATCACAGCAGGCTGCCAGCCAGAGGGTCTCTGGCACTGACACCTTGCCTTTAACTTGGACACTGGAAGGAATTGCACCTGCAAGGAGATACAGATGATCCTTCTTGGAGCAGTGAGGGACCAGAGCTTGTTCCACTACCTTTCCAATGTCTCTGTGCCAGCTTTTGCTCAGAGATGGGCTCAGAGGGACGGCGTTTGTGAGCGTGTAAGTAGCCATCTGGAAATCCTCCTCATTGAGCAAGCTGGGATTGAGGAGCCCTCTCTCGTAACCGGAGCCGACATAGTCTGAGGTCAGGGCTTGATTTGCACCAAGGTTGGCCACTGTGCCAACAATGTCAGCTTCATGCACCATCTCATGCAGGTCATGTTCTGGATCGTCTATCTGAAAGAGCAGAGAGGAGAGTTAGTGGATGCAACCTGACTTTCTATAAAGTAACGTGTAAAAAGGGTCTTGAATTATATTTTCCATTACAACTGCTACTACACACCATGCCTTGATCCCACCCTGCACTCCCTTCTGATTTTCCTTGCAGTGCTTCAGAGCAGTGTATGCACAGCTTAGCTCCCCTGTCAAACACATCACTTTAGGCTGCAAGAATCATAGAATCATAGAACTCTTCAGGTTGGAAGAGACCCACCGGATCATCAAGTCCAACCATTCCTATCAAATACTAAACCATGCCCCTCAGCACCTCGTCCATCCGTCCCTTAAACACCTCCAGGGAAGGTGACTCAACCCCCTCCCCAGGCAGCCTGTTCCAGTGCCCAATGATCCTTTCTGTGAAAATGTTTTTCCTCATGTCCAGCTTAAACCTGCCCTTGGTTGCAAGGGATGTGTGCAGTTCTCCAGTCTGGTCTGCAGCACAAAACAGCTTCCAGAATCTCAACAGCTACCCTGCACCAGGCCTCTAACTTTTTTTTTTTTTTTTATTGAAGATATTTTTAAGACCAATAGATGCCTTGATTTAGAGCCATATCCTCACCTCATTCAGTGGTGGTGCATCCAGTTCATTTAAACACCTGCCACAGCACCTTATTCAGTTCCTCTGAACTATCAAATCCAAGCTAAGAAAAAAAACCAAACTGGTATACAGGACACCTAGAGAAGGCATTTATCTCTCACCACTGATTGTATAAGAAGCCAGGCATCAAGGCGAAATACTTGAAGTTCCCTTCTTTGAACATAGACGTGGTAATGAGCACCTAGGGCTCTCTCAGGGCTTGGTATTAGTATTCTGAACCTCATATTATTAACAGTCTGATAATACAGCTCCTGGCAATGCATGGATTAGGGTGCCATCACCGCGGGTCCTCGATGGAATCTGTGCTGCCTGTTCACTCCTGCCATTCCTGTGCTGCAGAGCCAGAGGTAGCAATTGCTGCAGCAGCCATCGCTCCCAGAGCTGGCGGGGGGGAAGGTAATGAGCAGAAACACTAAACACCAGGGTGTGCTCAGGTCTTTCGCAGGTGGCTGCAGCTCTGTCTGCTCCTTAGCCACTTCTATTGACACTGCCTGCAGCCACTCCAGGGGGATGTGCAGATAGACTGTTATTTTGTTCTCTAGATTAGAGACAGAGCATGTTGGCAGAAGCTCAGGGGCAGTAGATGACCTCTTGCAGTCACAACCTCCTATAGTCTCTGTTTCAGAGGCCACAGCCCTCTGAAACTCTACTGGCTGAATTAAATGTGCTGTCTTTGCTCCTGGCTTGTAGATTGTTTACTGCACTATATAATATGTACTTCAGAAAAACCTATGGCAGACAATTGATTTTCTACCTTGAATCAATCCTTAATCGTCCTTCCTCGTCCCTTGGCTATCCTACAATGCACTTGAACAGATGGCCAACTGCATCCTTGCAATCTTCTGCAGATTTTTCATCCCACCTGTGCTGCATCACCTCCTTGCAGCTCTGCGCCAGCCCGTGCTGAGAGCCAGGGTGAAAGGGCCAGTGGCAGCAGCTGTCAGCAGATACCAGCCGCTATCCATCACCCTCCCAGCAGCACTGAGCTCTGTCTGTCTCCCAGATCAGCCAAGACTCCGCAGTGCAGGCTCATGGCTCGCTCTGCACCAAGGCTGGTCCCAGTGCCAACAGCGGGCACTGCAGAGGGCTGCATTACCCTTATCTACTGCTAGGAGGTTTCTTGCACTTCATTGTGATGCATCTGAAACTTATTGCTTCAGGACTGGAAGGATCACAGCAAGTCCCAGGTGCTGATACATTAATAGTAGCTTTTCCTAAATACATCAGTTAAAAAAAAAAGACTCTGTGCTGCTTCTTCCTTCTTCTACTTTTCTTGCTCAGAGATCCCAAAGTCACAGGTTGTAGCTGACTGATGAGGATAGACATCACAGAATCACCAGGTTGGAAAAGATCCAATGGATCATCGAGTCCAACCATTCCTATCAAACACTAAACCATGTCCCTCAGCACCTCATCCATCCGTCCCTTAAACGCCTCCAGGGAAGGTGAATCAACCACCTCCCTGGGCTGCCTGTTCCAGTGCCCAATCACCCTTTCCGTGAAAAATTTTTTCCTAAGGTTCAGCCTAAACCTCCCCTGGCAGAGACTGAGGCCATTCCCTCTTGTCCTGTCCCCTGTCACCTGGGAGAAGAGGCCAGCTCCCTCCTCTCTACAACCTCCTTTCAGGTACTTGTAGAGAGCAACAAGGTCTCCCCTCAGCCTCCTCTTCTTCAGGCTAAACACTCCCAGCTCTCTCAGCTCTTCCTCATAAAGCCTGTTCTCCAACCCCTTCACCAGCTTTGTTGCTCTTCTCTGGACTCGCTCCAGAGCCTCAACATCCTTCCTGTGGTGAGGGGCTCAGAACTGAGCACAGTATTCAAGGAGCATGTAGCATTCCACAACATCACCAACCCTTCCTGTGCTCCCAACTCATTCTCCCAGTTCCAATGTGACGATGGTGTCATGGCACTGGACAATGCATTTGGTGCATTTAATCACACAGTACAGGTGACAGGGGAGAGGTCACAGGTGGAGGCTGTGCCTGGGAACTGCCCTCCATGCTATGGCCCCTTTGAGCCTGACATCCTTGCAGAGGCACTCAGCCCTTCTCACTCCCATGACAGCTCTGCAGCCCCTATCCTGCTTCACGACCCTACTGCCTTCTTGACAAACGAAGTGAAATGGTAGAGGGGGTCTGAGGGGCTGCACTACAAGGACATGTAGTCCTGAGACGGCTCAGCTCTGCCTCCTGGCAGAGACACCCAGTCTACATGAAGCAGGTAGTATAAACTTATTTTCTCTGCTTATGAGTGGATGCATACAAACCTTGAGGTGCCTATCAAGAAAATATATCTCTGGTTACCTGTTCAGCTGCAGGCTTTTGCACATACCAATGGGATTGTTCAGGTGTAATTATAAAAGACTATGATAAAAATGTGGCCATGCACTGTTCATGTGTAAGGCTCTGACATCACTGACTTATGCTTATAAAAACTGATATTATGGTTTGTAATAGCTCATTCATAATTGAGGCCTTCATGCCTCCTCCAGGTCAGCCCCAAAGCCAAGCTGCCTCCAGCACTGCATCTAATCTGCATTAGCAGAGCATCTGTCACCACTTCAAAAAGCTTTTGGTTCCTGTCACCACCAAGCATATCTGCATTCACAGAGTCAGCCATGAAGCTGCCTCTCCAAATAACCTGAAATAGCTAAGGGCAAGATCCAAGCGGGCAGGTAAACACCTCACTCCCAGAATGGGGATTTAAAAACCAAATTATACCTCTGAACACCTGTATGGATGTGAGGACCTAGTAATATTGGTATGTTTCATCAAGCGGGGGTTGCAGTTTCACAGAAAGGGCAGAGGCAGAGCAGGATGGAAGTATGGCAACACGCAGCTAGTAGAGCAACCAGCTTCCATCAAGCTTGGCCATCTAACAAGGCAGGACATTGTCACCTTCCATCTTCCCCACCTTAGTACTTTGGATCCTAGATGAACTTCAGCTTTCCACTTCCCTCACTATTGTCTCAGGCATGCGTATGCTTTTGATTGCAGTGGAAATATTTCATGCAACCTTAGCGTGGAACTTGTTTCTCAGGGAGGAGGCTCAGTGCATCTTATAACAAGTTTTCTGTTGCAGGGCATCCATATCAGATGTTCCTGTCATATCTTATCTACCAAGAGAGATAGCAAGAGCAGCTCAGAGCTAGCTACACTACTGCTGGGTGATGCAAACCCCACCTTGGTTGTCCGGCTGGTGGTAGTCATCAACCAAATACAAACACAAGGTGATTCATCCAGCCTCTCATACACTAGGCCAGAAAAAGCAACTCCAGATGTCTCCACCTCTCTCTAAACTATAGAAAAAGTCAAAGCCGTACATTTTCCAACAACTAAAATAGTATGAGATGAAAGCCACCTATGTGACTTGCTCTCAACCCCAAAGAAATCTGTGGCAGAGCAGGTTTTCAGACCTAAGCCTGGGTGAGTCTCATCAGTACTCTGCTTATTAGCCTGCTTTTCCTGCTCTGTAATTTTTTGCTAATTGTTAAATTAATTCACTGTTTCCAGCTGCCAATGAGCAGTGGGTGGCACTGACATTCCTCACACTTCTCACCCAGTTACTGCCTCTGTGCTACATTTGGCATTTGTTTCTCAGGCAGACATTCCTGAGGAGGAAGGCATGCAGGGAGTGAGATGATGCCCTCACTGCTTACATCATTACCCTCCCCCAAAAAAAGCACGTGACAATCCTGAGGCTGTCACCAGGGTGCTGAGGGTGGTTTTATAGTATTTTCCTTCTTCTTGCTCTGCTTCTGCATTTCCATCTGTAAACATATAGGTGTAGCATGTGCCATTGTGCAGCTGATTCTGCTCATATCCAGCTGTCCCTGTCTCAGCAAGCAATTTCCCCAGAAAATAGGTAATACAACCTCACTGGGTTTTGCTGCAGAGCAGATGTTACTAAGACTTCCCTTCAGCAGCCTCCAGTCCTCTCCTAACCACCTGATGCAGCCTTGATAGGAACACAAATAATGACTGTGAAATCTCTTCCACACTTTCTCCTCCCAGATCTGATGTGGCAGTGTCTAAGAGGGATGCATGCGTTTATTTCATGATTTATTGGAAATAAATTTGTAGTCCTGATTTTTTTTTATCCTTTTTATCCTTTTGCCATTTTTTATTTTCCTAGAAGCTTTCTTTCTCAGGTTGAGGTTTCTCCAGTGAATTCAAGAGCTGCTACCTCCCACCTCCAAGGCACTTGCATTTCAGCACTGGGAAAGGGATCCATTAGTGTAAACTAAGAATGGACCCACAGTAACTCATGAGGATGTTCTAGAGGAGCCAGACCAAATTAAGGTAGCACATAGCCAATTATTTCTGGGGCTGCAGTAGAATTTGGTGGCAGGAGACACAAAGTTTTGGGCTCTGAAATGCTGACAGCAATAATGACAAGGTGAGAGATCAGGAGGGCAGGGAAACAAGCTGGAGAGAGGAGGAGAACCAAAGCTGCTGCAGAGGGGGTGCCCACTTCTCCATGGAAGGAATAACTTTCGAGCCTGCCTGGGCACATCTGTTGAGTCAGACCAGGAAAAGCAAGAGGAGATATGGGGGTAGAGGTGACAAAGGGTGTCACTGGCCAAGGCAGATGGGAAAGGATGGTGCCACTTTGCCTAACTGCATCTATGGCACTGACCTTGTTCACCTAGATCCTCTTTGTTTTTTTAAAAATTCATCACCCTTCCTCAACTCCATAATAACAGAGTCTGCAAAAACCTTCTCTCTGTTTTAAAAGGGCAAGCAGACACCACCCACAGTTGTATGTGAAGAGGAAGGAGAGCAGATAAAAAGGCCCTTGGGAACTCCTGCAACTCAAAACCCATCCCAGAGAGCAGGTAAACAGCTTAAGGTGAAGAGAGGGATGTAGGCTCTCCTGTCTTCACTCCTCGTGGTCTCCTGTGCTTAATCTCTCATCACCCTACATGAGGAAAATACACTCAGCAGCCGTCCTCCTGGGAGAAGGATAAGCGTTGACAATGTCCAGCACCCACAGATCTTGATCCCAACACACTGCTCTGATACTGTAGCCATTTGTGACCTGACAAAACACTCTTATGTGCTGTCAGTCTCTCCTGAGCTCAACAGATTAGAGTAGCTTGATGCTACAAAACTCCCTATTATCACTGCTGAAAAATATGAAACATGAAAAAAAAAATAGAGGTACAACGTACACATTCTCTTAGGGCACTAAGGATTTCCTTTGTATTTAACAACCTGAAGGATTTGCTCAAACATTCTAAGTGCTAGGGGAGACAAAAGACACTGAGGGTCTGGGGAAATTATTTTTTATCCTGCACACTCCAGGACATGGCAACTCATTTCCCTACCAAAGCTTACAACATAGGGACAGGACGAAAAGCTGCAGCATCAACTTGGTGAACTGCAAACGGATGTTTTATCTCTGTGCAGCGAAGCTAAAGAGCTCTATCAACACTGTGATCACTCTGGCAACAGAGCAAACTTCAACTTGGCAATGCAATGTTTAACTCTGCTCCCCACCAGCAGTGCTTCCTGCCCGTGGGAGCTGGCTAGGTGGGACAGACCCTTCCGCTGGTCTCAAAGACAACTTAACCTCTCTCCTCACAGCTTTCATTAAAAACCCCATGGGACAAGGAACTATTTGTTTCCTCAACTCCGAATACAAGAATAAGTTCCGCTTGCATTAAATGAATATTGAAAGAAGTTCAACAAATAGACCTCCCACCTCCTGTGCAAGATCCTATCCCCACCTTCACCCCAGAAGAAAATGCTCTCCAGGAACATTTGCTTTACCGCGAAGGAAAAGCTGACTTACCTGTGGTTCAACCAGCCAATTCTCCTCCTTGTCTTGGGCTGGCTTTGAATACTTAAAAGCTGAATAAAGAGGAATTTTGTGCCTCGTACTATAGAGGGTTGCAAAGCGTGGCTCTTTGTTGTACTGTTGACAGATTTTCACATGGAACGGCTCCGTAAATCCTTCGGGTGGGACTTGTCCAGCGAAGAACACGTTACACTCAGCAAAACCAGTTTCATCCTTTCCAACAACTCTGCCCTGGGAAAAGCCTGGGAAAACTGAGATGCAAAGCAAAAATACAATTGACGTCTTCATGGTCCACTCCCTGGAGCTGAGGGAAGCCCCGTCTGCCTCCGCTGGGTACGGCAAAGGACCTGGGCTCCGAGTCCATGCAGCAGCAAAGCCAGAAAGCGTCTGGAATTCGGGTGTAGCGTGCTAGGGAAATGAAATATGAAACCACAGCCGAGCCCTTCGGGAAGCCAGCGCTTTCTGCAGGCAGCGCGTTGTGAGACTGAACGTGTGCCAAGTTGCACTGACACAGACTGCGGATGCCAGCTGCCCGCAGGAGATGCCACCAGGCAACCTGAGGAGGAGCAGGGAAGCCTGTGGCACTCTGGGGCCGGAGCTGAGCAAGACCGGCTGGTCCAGGCTGGGACTGTGCGCCGGCGGGGGTGTGGTGTGCTGCATTGCAGCACAGTCCCCGGCAGGAATTTTGGCTGACGCAGCCAGAAATCTTCCTGGGGCTGCCAGAGGGATGCTGCAAAGTCAGATCCACCATCCTGAAGAAGGTGTTATTATAGCTGCCCTCTCCAGCTGTTAGCCTGGCCAAAGGAGAAGGAGAAGGGAGGCAGAGGGAGAGGAAGAAGAGAGGCGGCGGGATATTTGAACTGCTGGCAACCCATTTTCTCCTTTTTAGGGTGTCAATCATCACTATTGCTGCCAAACACATGTTGCTAAGGTGTCTGGGAAAGGCATTTTCCTCCTATCTGTCCTGGAGCTGATGTGGCATAAAACCCCTCCAGTATCATTTTTCCTTGGCAGACCTCCCCTCAGAAGAGATTAAGAAGAGGTTGAAGGATGAAGACCCTCAGATCAGATACCCCCTAATCAACGGTCACCTCTGAATTCTTCGATCAAACCTGCAGAGCTGTCCAAAAAATAATCTATGTAAAGGGAATGAAGCTTCTCTTCTGAGTTTATGATCACCAGTGTGACCATCTACCCTGGAAAGCTGCCTGTGATACCTCAGCTACTGCTGGCTAAAAGGCTGTGTTCGGTGACTGGGAAAACCAAAGTTTTCAGAATAGGGGGGATGAAAAGAAGACCACAGAGCAATTCCTCAGAGTCAAGAGAATGTGCGTTTCCCACTCAAGAAGTTAGATATGATCAATTGTGTTGCGAACAACTTAAAAAATCATGGGTGCCAATAAGGCACAGGTCTATTTTATGTGATTTCCAAGCAAAAAACTCCAAGTGCTATCAAATCCAGGAGTGCTTTGCAGATGAAGTAGGAGTAGCCAATATTGCAAATGACGGAATGGGACAGCATGTGGTTAAAGTACCCGCCCAAGGTCAGAGAAGGAGCTTGTAAAAGCACTAAAAATAGACTGGACCCTAAGACTGTCATTCCTCTACTTAAGGATGACATCTAAATGTGTCAAGGCAAGGAAATATGTCAGTGACTCTTGGTGTGGTGTTATCAGATGTGGGACACAGAGGAAGGTTGGATGGGCTGAGGAACAATAGGAAATGAGTAAGTGGGCTTGGTTTGGGTCCAGGCAGATGCCTGGTCACCCAGCCCAAAAAGAAAGATTTAGTCACGTTCAGGAAAGATGATGGAAATGGAAGCACAGACACAGCCCAACAGCAGCCCTAAAAGAGGGGCTTAAAACTTCATTTTCTTTGATGTAAAATGACTCCTGGGAAATCCAGAACTGATGGTAAACTCTTAGCTATTAGGTGTTTTCTGATCTCTGGCTTCCAATTATGTGGGCAGCAGAGGAAAATATTTTCACAAGTACAGTAAGCCCTGTTCCCCAGGCAAACCTAGGCCAGGTGATGCCTGACATGCGTTATCCCTGGATAGGCGTAGTCTCAACCCAACAAAAAGGCAGCATGAGTTGCTTCAAGATGAGTTTGACAGCGACCAGCATGCTGAGCAGATTAATGGCTTCCACCAGGAAACACGGACATCCTGCCTCTGCCCTGGACTTGCACATCTAACTCCTCCCTCAAAGGAGCACTTCTGTCTCACTGGGATGCACAGTCCCAGGCTGTCTCCAAGATCTCGAAGGCTTCTTATCTGCCTTTGGGGAACACTGAGCCACTCTTTCTTTTCAGGTTACAAGGTGGTGGTCTGCCTATTTAGCTCTGCATTTATCAGCAAACAGATATCCCTTGACTCAGCCTGAAGAGCTCTCATCTCCTGTAAAGAGTATCAACATGAAGGCCAGCATGGACCCCCATTCCTCTACTCCCAGTCCCATGTTCTCTCCAAGCAAGGCCCTGCCATGGTTTCCAACCCATCTATCTAATTTAAGATAGTTGTTGCAACCTCTGACCGTGGAGCTGTATATTTGTTTCTGTTCTTGTTAACATCATTATTACTAGTGAGACAAGTGCCATCATTGTGGTGTGGTACTCACTATGCTGAGGAGATAAAGGCCAAAGGACTGCCCTGCCCTGGGAAGATTACAGTCTCAGCCAAGGAATCACAGAGAGACAGAATAGTCAAACACAGTGAGATGGAGTTGGTCAGAGGTTTTGATGACTCAGTGCTCCAGGAGCTTATCTGCTATCACACGCTTTTGTAGGCGCTACAGGGAGTGATGCCTATAAGGACTGATGCCAAAGGGAGTATCAAGGTTGGATCCAGAACAGCCCTGAGGCTGTTCATGTGAGCAGAAGGGCCCTGGCAAAATGCACATAGGGTTGGAAGTCAGCAGCATGAGCTGGTGGCAGCAGCACTGCCTTGTGGGAGCTGGGGCTGCCTCCTCCAAACCCACCAAAAGGTGATAGTGCAACAAGCCCAGCAATGCCGGCAGTCCAAGCACCTGGTCTTAGATGTGGTAGAGGAGAGGGAGCCATGGGAGAATGCTAAGATGCAAGTGATGTGGTCAAAGGGACATCTGAGAAAAATGATCTTTCAGTGGCAGGCAGAGGTGTGTGGGAGGCCAGGAGAGGTTGTGGGCAATAGACTATACAAACATGGATTTTGCAAGGCATACCAGAGCTCTGTGTGGGAAAAGAAATTAAAGACAGAAAGATTAGAAAGAGGGAAGGGCAAGGAAAGAGGTAAGGACCTGGAAAATGATGTTGACTGTGGGAAAAGGAAGGGATATTGGGCAAAAATATGTGGCGAATCTGCATTCCTTGAAAACTAAGGTACTAAGGAAGGGTTAAAAACTAAGGAACTATGGAAAGGTTAAGAAGGAAAATTAATGGAAACAGGTGTAAGGAATCCCAGGAAGAGGATTGTGATGGGTCCAGAGCAAGCTGTGGAAAGCTGTTTCCCTTTGTGATAAGAAAATTGGGAGAAGACATTAGGAAGAAGTAGAAAGGAAAATAAAAGGAGGTTTTTATCCATCATCGGCTTGACATAAATGACTGGTCTCCCTCTTCCCCGTGGGTCTCAAACATCAAGACCAGTGTCTCAAAGAAAAGAATACCTGCCTGCAAAACAAATGTGAAAAGCATGCCAGTATCCAAAGACTTTAGCCACAAAGAAGTTGTTTGGCTTGTTTGCCTGCTTTCCCACGCTGTGCCTCCAGCCCTGTCTCTCTGTTCACATGGCTGACACTGATTTTGCTACAAATAGCAAATCTTTCTCCTCACATGGCTGACCCCTCTAGTCTAGTCTTTCAAAACATTCTTGACTCCAAATATTTTTCCAAGCGGGATCTCCTGTCTCCTCTTGGCACACCCCTGGTGCTGTATGTGACCACCCCATTCTTCTGAAAAGAAAGAAGTGTCTCCCAGGGCAGGCAGTCCTACTACCATTTGATTCAGTGGAGATAACAAAGATTGGATTAGGAGCACAGCAGTGCCAGCAGAAATTCCATGGCATGTCAGAGAGCACGCTTGCCTCCTCACTGTCTCATGGGGAAATGACCTCTTTTTAAAATTAGCTTAAAAACTTGATCTGGGAAAGGAGCCCAATGCTGAGCTAGAGAGAAAAACAGGCTAATGAGGCCAGACATCAGAGAATCACAGAATCACCAGGTTGGAAAAGACCAACCGGATCATCGAGTCCAACCATTACTGTGTAACACTAAACCATGCCCCTCAGCACCTTGTCCACCCATCCCTTAAACACCTCCAGGGAAGTTGAATCAATCCCCTCCCTGGGCAGCCAATTCCATTGCCCAATGACCCTTTCCATGAAAATTTTTTTTCCTAATGTCCAGCCTGAACCTCCCCTGGCAGAGCTTGAGGCCATTTCCTCTTGTCCTGTCCCCTGTCACTTGGAAGAAGAGGCCAGCTTTCTCCTCTCTATGACCTCCTTTCAGGTAGTTGTAAAGAGCATTGAGGTCTCCCCTCAGCCTCCTCTTCTGCTCACCTTCTGTCATGATGCTCGCAAACAAGGGTGGGCTAGAAAGAGGCCTCAAACTGCCCAGGATGCTGATCATAGAGTCACAGAATCACTAAGTTGAAAAAGACCTCATTGAGTCCAACCTTCCTGATCTGGCTCCTCTGCTTTTTCATTCATCTTTTCTCCTGGCCACCTTTGCAGTTTCCAACCACAGCAGCCAGTGAATGCTTTAAGTGGTGTCACAGCTGAAATCAGAAAAGATAGAGTGGTTTAAAACATAAAATTATGGACAAGGCTGTCTATTGTGCAAAGTCAGAAGAAGAGAGTGATAACGGGAAGCAGTGAAGCACCCAAAGATACTGCTCTCTGGGCAATAATGCTGTTAGGACAGGGACTGTTTCTGGATTGGTAGAAAAACTTGTACAGTGGGAGTCTGACACTGATCTTGTAAACTGTGACGTACAAATACATTGCATGAATACTGAATAAAATTGATAAAACTTAGATGCAACATCCTTTGGCTCTTTATCACAGCCTTTAGACTCTCTGTTCATCTCAGGCCTTTAGAAACAAACACAATGACAACCTTGTGCTTCACATCAGAATTAGGATAGATCTAGATTATCAGTACAAGGCAATATTTTTAGTAGTGCAAATGGTTAACTACCAAAATGAGCTGTTTAGAGATGTACTGAAAGCTCCAACACTTTCAGTCTTTAAATAAAGAGATGTTTTTCAGCACAACAACAACTAAGAATTGATGCTTCAAATGTAATAGCCTTTGTTTTACAGTCAGTTGTTCAGACAACAGTTCTTTCACACCTCAAATCTGGTTTGGACAGGAAAGTTACGCGATTGCATGCTTTTCTTCTAGGTATTTTTACTGTCTTTTTATTATTTATTGTGCTTTGTTTTTTAAAAAAAGTGCTCAATCCTAAGAGCTCACTGTGCTAAGTGCTGCCTGAAAACAAGGTGTGAGACATCTGACAGTCTGCAATGATAGAAGACTGATGACTGGGAACAAAATTAGAGGTACAGACTTGTTAGGCTTGCATCATCTCAGAAGAGGGAATGAAAAACCTGTAGTCCTTGAGAAAGCTAAATCTGCTGGCAGGATCCAGAAGCTTTAATCAAGAGGCAAAACAGCAGTCACACCCAGGACTGCCCGTCTTCAGTAACACCACTGTGTTTGGGAACCAAGGAATGGGAGGAGTGAGATATTCTGCATTAAGGGTTTGGCCAGACTCGATAGATGGAAGTGGGATTCCAGCTGCTCCAGCGCCCTCCAGGCTGCTCAGATAGGCAGTGGAGATGTCCATGCGAAGCCTATTCATACCAACAGCCAAAGCAGAGAGAAGCAGGCACCACAAGGGTGTGACTTACATCATCCTACATGGCCAGGCAAGGATGAGATGACATCTTACAGGTTTGCCTCTGTCTCCGCACTGGCAGTAAAGTTACCCCAGATGTCCACAGCTGGTCAGAAAAACCTTGAGCAGGACCTAAGATAATCCTGCCACCACAGGGATTTAGTACATGAGAAGTCAAGTGTGTTTGCTGTGCGAGGGAAGAGTGAGCAGGTCTTTCTCCACGTTCCTTTCAGGCTTTGGCCCTGAAATACATATTGCAGCCGCTGCTAGGTGTAAACACAATATCATATTTTCCACATAAATCGCTTCTTGGACAGCACTGCCTGGGCAAAGATTCAAATGCAAAAACCACCATCACCAGTCCAGGATCCCATCACTGTCATGAGTAAAGGGCACAGCTTCTGCCCATAGAGTCCGCAGAATAGCATTGGTGTATGACAGCCAGGGCAAAATATCTCCTCTAAAATAACAAACGCAGCAGTGCTTTTAATCACACTAACTGACAGCACGATAGGAGGAAGCCTTGGCCTTAAATTAGTGCTTTAAATAAATGGGTGGCTGTTTGGGACTGAAGGTTAAATTGCAAGTGCAAAGCCCAAAGCCTCTGGAGAGCAGGCCTGGAAGCCTCCTGATATAAAAATCAGCTCAGAAGATAAGAGTCGGTCTTTGTAGCATCTCTGCTGGGATCCACTGTGTAAGTGCCTGACTCAGCTTCCTTAGGACATGGCATTAACTCATCTGTAGCTGTGTAACTCTTATACCAAACTAAGGAACAGCCAGACCCCAAACACATGGTTTATCAGGTGATATTCAGGTTGCACTCGGCTTCATTGCTGTGGTGTTTCTTGTCTAAATCTCTTTCCCCACAGTAAAACTCAAGATCTCACAGGAGGTTTGTTATGGCTCCCTAGAGTGAAATGGTGAATTGTAAATGCTGGGATGGAACATCAACTATAATGTGTTAGAAACAAGATAACCACTAAGATAACTATAAGGACCCTTATTTTCTTGTCCCGAGAGTCGTTGAGATTGACCACTCAGATACCTTAATGACTCTGAGCTGATTTGTTTTCATTCCCCATGGATATGCAATGAGGTTCTGGGAATGGGATATAATTGTAATCTTGGGGATAGGTATGACTTTGAAAACAATTCTGTGTATGAATTTTCTGTGAAATTACTGCTCAGCAGAAGCACTCTGAGGACAAATTTCAAGTCTTCTCCGGTGCTGAATAAAGTGTACCTGCCTTAACGGTTAAATTAAAGTGTTAAGCTTAAGTTTCTTTGTTTCAAGAAGAAGCAGGAGACACTCACTAATGATAAAATACAAGGCTTTGGCATTGCTTTGTAAAGAGAATTAAACTCTTGCATGTCCTTGAGATCTGTAGCCATGAATTGTCTCCCAGCTGCAGGTACTTAAGGAAAAGTAACTTTCTTTGTTTTCTCTCTCTTAAGCTCAGTATCAGCATCTAGCAGACTGAGGTTTTAGATGTATCTCCATTAAGAGGCAGGAGAGGTTTGGGGTCAAGTGTCTCACTCCTATACCAGTGCTCCAGTCACTGTAATGCTGTCCTGGGCTGCTTGCTATTGCACATAGACACCTCTTGACAAACACAGAGGGTGAAACACCCTCTGCCCTTTAGTTCTGCAGTGAAAGGACGAGATCGAGAGTGTCACAGTACAGCATGGATCTTGCTGCTTACAGTGCCTCTGAGCAGCAGCCCCTGGGCCCATGCCACAACACAATGTTCTCAATCTCCTCTGTGTAGCACCCAAATGAACCAGGACTCCCTGGAGAACACCACAGCCCTCTACCCTTCCTCTAGCACAAGGCAGTGCATAACCATTCCATGTTTCTAACTGAACATCTTTACACCTGTTGGGGAGGGCTTTACCTAAAACAAATTCCAGAGCTGATAGCTGGTAAAGACTGTGGGAACTGGAGTTGTTGGACTAGTCAGGATCTAACACAATGAAAACTTGAAGGGGGGAAGAGATGCTAATAGTGCAGAAAGAACATTCATTGCACGCCAAACATTCTTGAACAAGCCCTACCCCCACAGGGATCAGCTCAATTGGTGCTTCCTTCCACAGCTGCTTATTGTGGTGGGACTCCCCACCAGTGGGAAGCAGCACCTTGCATAGAACCAGGACTCCTCCCCCTGCGTCTTCTTAAAATTTTACCTGCAAGAATGGCAAGACAAAGTTACCAAGGGCACACTGAGGTAGTACTGGATAGAAGCAATGTGTTCAAGCTGCTCCATTTGTGGTTTTGAAAGGACAGACGTGAGATCTGGCTGCTTGCACCATGCTCATAGCAAGCAACAGGCCAAGGAAAACAAGAGAGTGAATGAGGGAGGGAGGGGAATGCAAAATTCAGTTTCAGTTATTAATCCTCAGCAACAGTGATACATAGGCAGAGTTTTGCCACGATGAGGCAAGTCTGCAGATGCATTTGCAATGCACACCTTGCCGTGCCCCAAGTCTGCAAAGAAATATGCAACACCCTCTTTGAAAGGCCTCCTGGTTATGCAGATAGGGCTTTAGTTACTTCCACCATGGAGCTCTCTGTTCAACTGAAGGAACTAGCCACCACAAATTCTGAACAAACCAACACTGTTAATAAGGGTCTGATACACCCAACCAGCACAAATCACTTAAACTTCAGCCAATCACCTCCTGTTCCAATGCCCAAACACAAATCAAAATCCAGGAAGGGAACAAGTTTTGTAAGGCTTATCTCATCTGAGAAGGGCTTCAGTAGTGGTTACTGATCTTTTAAAAGAAGCCTGCCTTATCTCTAGCCTGTTTCCCATAGCAGGATTTAGAGTTCAAATAGCTGAAACAGAGGTGATGGTTCTGATGGCAAAATTACACAGTAAAGCCCTTGGGCTTTGTAATACAGGAAATCAAATTTCATACCCTTCTTTTTCATGGGATACTGCATTTACAGATCACAGAGCAAAAGCCTTTGGTACACTACCTGTGGTTTTATAAAGAAGAAAATGCACATGAATTAGGGAGAAGGGGTTACTTTTTTAAGGTCCCCCGGGCTAGTGGCAGTGCTCAGAAGAAAACACCAGTTTCCTGAGCACCAACCCTCTGTACTGACACAGCCCCACAGAAGCAAAAGGCTCCCTCAGGGCCTCAGCAGCTGAAATACTGAGAATCTGCAATCAGGAGCTAAAGGAAAATCAACCTGATTGACCTCACTTTTCGGTCAAGAGTCCATTGTTTTCCAAGCTGTTGTTCTTTGTTGCTTCTGCCCACTCTGAAGGAAACAATGTGAGTGGCTAAAACTATTCCAAAGCCAGAACTGCCTGGCTACTAGGCAAACTCTTCACACGGTGTGCTAGTTCATTAACAAAAGGATAACTAAAAGTTACTGTGGATAAACCAGCTCAGGGATAACTAAACATAACTAAAGGTTGTTATTATTATAGAAACTAAAAAAAGCTCACCACTGGCTGATATCAGCTAGAGTCCTTTTAGGTAGGAAAACATGATACGTTCATACAGCATCTTTGGAGCAGATGGGGGTTGATGCTAGGGCTGACCTTTTCACTTAGTTTGAGTGCACTACCAAGGTGTTGCTGTAAAGGAGCCTGAGTTGGGTTTTATCTTGGTCAGGATGAGATCTAGCTGTTTTACTTTTCTTACAAATTCTTCCATGTACTCCTGGTTTGGACATTTGTGATAAATTAGGAGGCTGCATTTTCACATTAGTTGCTTTATTCCTTACAGCTTCATTTACAGAAAGTGCTTAGCTGCATCTTGAAGCTTCAGTAACAGAAATTTTAAATCCAGAGAATGATCTCATCTAACTTAATGTCATCTTTGGAACAAAACTACTTGTACTTTGTAACCTTGTAAGTGCAACATCTTCTGCCCACCTTTATAAAGTACTAATGAAATACAGGGCTGGATTTTCTGAGATTGCCTGAGACAAGTTTTCTGAGATTGCCTGAGACAAGTGAATGAGTCACCTTCCAGATGAGCCTGTCATTGTGTCCTGAAAAAAGATTTGCCTGTATTGCATACCTCACTTACCTGAAGCCCTGGGAGAGTAAACTGAGGTCTGACTGACACAGAAAATATTGAAAAAGAGCTAAAACAGAAAAAAAAATTGCAGAGCAATATGGGTACCGGTTCCCAATGTTACTGCTGAAAGTTACAGAGGCAGCTGGCTCTTACAGAGCAGAGTGCATCTCCACTCCATCCCACCGAATATGGTCATTTGTGGAATGTTTCACTGGTTTCTTTGTTCCACATCTGCACAAAGAAGACAGAGGCAAAACAAGGAAGTCCAAAGCCAGAGCCACTGTGGTGCGTGAATGGCTGGCCCCGAGTTCTGTATAATGACAGTTCTTTTGAGTCTGGGCATTGTGCTACTGAGACTCCTCCCAGACAGACTGGGTGACTGTCAGCCAGCATTAAGAAAAAGATAAAATTAGATGAGCTATTAGTAGAAATGTTTGGCTAATAAATAAAACAGGGCGCTTTTGCTTAACGGTGGATGCAACCAGAGACAGAGGTATGTCCTGGCTGCTCGCCTGGATGTAAATACTGCATGGCTGAAATTATTTGCTTCATCCAAGCTCAAAAAAAAAAATCAATTCCATAGAAACGAGAACATCCAGGGAGATGAGTGTGCATCCAAGACTGTGAGGTCAGGAAGTGTGAGCTGTGTGTCTGTCTAGTGGCATCACTTGTTCTCCCCCCATGTCCCCAAGTGCCTTTCAGTTGACATCACATGTCACATTGAAAAAGCATGGGGATCTCAGTGGAGAGTTGCACGCATGGGAAGCAGACAGATGAAGACACAGTAAATAAAAGATGCGTTCAATAACAGCATGTTGGACCTGTAGCACTGGTCTGGCCCATTTAATGACTAGTGGAGGAACCGCAGTCAGTGATGAAGGACATCACTGCCTCAGCAGGATCCATATCAGGTGCTCACCCTGTGCCTTTTCTTACAAGGAATTCCTGCTGACTCCCAGAATTTTCCCTCCATTGTGAGTAGGTCACAAAGTCTCTCCCCTACCACAAAGTAGGAGTTCACACCCATTGAATCTACTCAGGATCAGAGCACTGAAGACTTAAATGCAAACAGGAGCCCAGTGGATGGGGCATGGAAGCAGAAAGCTGGAGAGATACTGCAGTGGGAGGCAGCAGGGGAGAGGTTAAGGTTTGGGACAACTTTGTGAGCACTGAGAAGCAGCAGCATGAGGTTTTTACTGTCCCATAGCAGTAGGGAGGATGTGACGGAGAGCTAAACAGCCCACGATGGCCTCATCGGAAAGTAGCCCCACGCTGACTCATCGGCTGAATCACAGCCTTGCCCAGCCTCTATTCTTTTCCCAATCAAGGAAACAGCAACTTCTCACAAACTTCTTTTAAGGCTGCCATTTGGATGCCAAGCATTCCTGCACCGAGCCTCTGCTCTTGATAATCCCCTATGCGCTTCCACATCTGTAACCCAGTGGGGTGCACAGTCCTTCAAAGTACATGGTGTCCCAAGGGAGGAAACTTGTTGCAACCTCTCCAAAACAGAAATGGGATTTACTGCTGCTCAGCCCATGCAAGCTGCACCTTGATGGCAAGAGACAAGCTTTTACAGGAAGGGAGGCAAGGGGAAAACTCAGGCTCTGAGATTTCCATTCTCTAACTGAGCCCCTGCCCTGCTCAAGGAAAGTGCTCGTGTTCACAGTGCTATGCTACTTTGAAAAAGGAGATTGCATGCCCTGATGCTGTACTTCCAGGGCGGGCAGAAGACAGCCCCAGAAACTGCAGTGGGAAACCCAAAAACTCAGGAAAGAAAACTGCCTTGACTAAATTTTCATCCAGATTCAGAAGCACTCAGTGAAAAGCAATAGTTAAGAGTAATATTACAGATGGAAGAAAGGGGAACCCCATACAAAACAGTGCACATGAGAAGCTTTAAAGAACAGAGAAATGACACAGGAAACATTGGGGAAAATCCCTGCACTGCAAAGGCTGAGAGGGAGTTTTTGAAGTGCATTAGGGATGTAAGCAATCTTCATAGCACTACAGGCCAGGAATTAGATCAAAAAGACATTAACAAGGTTCCAAACAGGCACATGGCTTCTATAAATGTTTCTGTTCTTTTTCAGAACACAATGTCTTTTGCAGTCTTGCAATACTCTCCAAGTAAGACAAGCACTTTGGAGAGACCCATGTCCTAGAGCACTGGGGAAGTCAAAGAATATTGGTCTCCTGGTGTGATCCACAAGCAAATACAAAATACAGAATATGTACAGGTACCATAAAGAATTTTGTATGGTTGCCAAGAGGCCATGCCAGTGGCACCAGCAAGGATTTCTTTTTCAGATACCTTTACTCCATCAAACATGTTTATTCATGTCAGCATAAAGACTATACAGAGTTTTTGAATCCAGAAAGCAACAACCCTGAGAAGGATTCAAGAGTCACCCAGACACACACCTGGACTCAAAGCACCCTGTAGAGTGGTGTGGGGGGAAAGGCCAGTGTGATCCTCACATAGACAAACAACAATCTAGAAAGATGGGAAAAGAAATTGTTCTTATCTCTCTCTTGACATTAGTGAAGCCAATGCTGAAAGAGTTATTATACTTCTGATGTTGGTAAGTTGAAGAGAGAGCATGAAAAAAAACCCTCAAAGAATAGTTGGGAGGAAGGAAATTGTTTTAAGAGACTACAAGAGTTCATCCTGCTAACTCTATTCAAAGGTAGTTGTAAGGATAAATTACAAAGTATAAATACCTGGTGAGAAAACTGGCTTTTAAAATTGCCAGAGAAAGGCAAGCAGACACCTGTGGCTGGGAATAAACCTAAATGAAATTAAAATTAAGGTGCAGTTTTAAACTCTGAGCATAATTAATCACAGGAGGAAATGATCAAGGGAAGCAATGACTTCTGCTTTTCATGTTTTCCACAGAGTGCAGAATACCTTTCTAAGAGCCACAGCCAAATTGCTCAGCAGAGGAATAACTGAGAGTGCTTCCATGCTGCCAGTTACTGTGTATGGTGAGATCCAAGCCACAGGAAGAATGAAGTGTTCAGCCTTGAGCCATGTTGCGATTAGTGTCACCATGGGAAGAGAAACAACCTGAGGTTTTGTCATTGTCTGGTTGTTTACATTATTTGATGACATTTTAAGGCATAATTCAGGAATTTCCACTTAGAGATGAGTGCCCGTACCATTGAACCTGACTGGGCTCCCTTCTACACACATGCTGTCTTCCTTGATGAAGCTTCAATTCCTTCCTTTACAACTGAGCTGATCAGCTTTGAAAACACAGGGAGAGCATCCCTGAATATCAAAGCAGCCTAGAGCTGCCTGATTAATGGGACAATGTTTCTCTACGTGCAGGGTCAGCCCTGTTCAGGAAAGGGCTATGGGAGGGGCTGAGAGGCTGGATGTGGTCTGAGAATAATTACTGGGTGAAAGTTCTCTGAGCACTTCAGCAAGGGGATATGTCCTGTTTCTAGTAGGCCCTGGTGTGAGTACTTTGCTAAAATTCTTAGACTTAAACTAAGTCTAAAGAAGTCCAATTTTGGGCAGAACTGTATATTTGGAGATCTTTAAACCCAAATACTGTGGCCTTGTGAAGGTCAGGTGCCTCTGCAAGACACAGGAGGGATTTTCAGGACTCTGGACTCAGGAATCTCCACTACATCAAAATCCTTCTTTAGCACCCCAGTCTTCTAAGGAAACCGAGCCTTTTACCATAAAACACACCCATAGCTATTTGTACTTACAGTACACACAAGCTGGGGGAAGGGAAGCACCTTGTGGTTGTGGGGAACAATTTTGGCTAAGACGCTAAGACAGTCCTTTAGTACTCAAAGAATTGTTGTACCTATTCAGAGTAAGGACTGTGCTGGGGTTTTTTAGCTCTTCTCTTTAATTAATCCTCCACGTAAAGAATGCTTGCCATTTACTCTTACCCAACAGCAGAAGTCTCTTTGGTTTTTGAGGTCTTTAATCAGGGCTCGATACCTTTCGCCAGGTGGATATTAGAACTGAGAAGTAGGCACTGCCCTCAGGACACGTTAGTGAGCAAAATACAACATTCTGCTTTACCAAGACAGTCAAATCACCACAACAGATCCTCATAATTTAAATTCCATAGATTTATAATGTGTAAATAACACCCACCATCACAGGATGGCACCCTGATTTCATGTTGCTGTGGTCTGCAGCTCAACAAAACTGAATTCCCAACTGCTCAGCTGGGAAGCCAGATTCCTCTGCAAGGTTTGAGCTTGAATCTAAATTGTTCATAGGGAAATCCATCAGAAACCCATTTCACAGGGTGCAAAATCAGGTTTGCAGATATAAAAATGCGGAGGTGATTAGTGTAGCTCTCAGGAAAGGACACAGTAACTATTGTTACTATTTACCTGATTTCTGAGTGAAGCTTAACATTCAGGACAAGCTGTTTAAAATAACAGGTTTCTTTTTATACCAAAGGCTCCCCAAGTGCCTTCTTCGATGGCAACTTGACCCAAAGGCTGCAATTTTCATTGTTGACATAGCTCTCCTGATAGCAACATCTTTGGGGACCTCTTGTGGACTCTCTTCTAAATTGCATGTTTAGGGAAATATTTCCAAATTAATTTGTAGATAACGTCAAAGAACCTTTTACTTCACATGCTCTCATGTTGGTTTGCACAAGACTGAAAATAAGATGCAGCTTAAGATGCAGCAAAAGCAAACACAAGACAGAAACTGCATTTTAAGAGAGGGAATTTAATGCCCAAATGACACCTATTTACTGGCTTCTGTACAGCAATGAATAGACATCATGTAAAGAAGTTCTTTGCAGCGAGGTGGGGGCTTTCTAACAGTCGAGATTAGGCTGATGTTGCTAATACAGAACTCTGAGCAAAAAGAATGACTGAGAGGTAGTCAGTCCTTCTTCCTCCAGCTGCCCTGTTTCTATCTTTCCCTGTCTTCCCCACAAGGATCCCAACCCTACCAACTTAACCTCTTCCCTCCATTCACGGTCCTCAACATGCTGGCAAGAGCCTCATGGCCTGCATAGGCCACTGACAAACCTTGCCCAAGAAGGACCGCAGCCTAGTAGCACCTCAACGTAAGACTCTCCTCCTGTAGAGCAATCCTGGGCTCATAGGATGGCGACTCCAACCTCCCTGTTCTGAGCTGGGCTCACCGGACCCCAGTCTGAGGAGGAGAAGGAAGGAAGGCAAAAGAAGCACGGCTAGCAGGTTAAGGAAGGTGATTCTGCCCTTCTACTCCACCCTTATGAGTTCTGTATCCAGTTCTGGAATCTCCAACATAAGAAGGATACAGAACTGTTGGGGTCTAGAAGAGGTCCACAAAGATAATCAGAGGCCTGGAGCACCTCTGCTATGAGGACAGGTTGAAAGGATTGAGCTTGTTCAGCCTGAAAAAGAGAAGGCTCCGAGGAGACCTTGTAGTACCCTTCCAGTACCTGAAAGGGGCTACAGGAAAGATGGGGAGGGACTGTTTACAAAGGCTTGTAGTGATAGGACTAGAGGCAATAGGTATAAACTGGAGAGGGGCAGATTTAGACTAGATATAAGGAAGAATTTCTTCACCATGAGAGTGGTGAGGCACTGGCACAGGTTGCCCAGGGAAGCTGTGGCTGCCTCATCCCTGGAGGTGTTCAAGACCAGGTTGGGTGGGGCCTTGGTCAGGCTGGTCTGGGTGAGATGTCCCTGCCCATGGCATGAGGGGTTGGAACTAGATGATCTTTAAGGTCTCTTCCAACCCAAACTATTCTATGATTAAGACAGTCACACCTGGCTGTCCACTTGTTTGCAGGCATTGGAGCTCACTCCTCAGCAGAGGAGGGTGCTAGTATGGCTCTTCTACTCACAGTAAATTACATACACAGGAGTTGTCCCTGTCCATGGCTGCGGGACTGGAACAGGATGACCTTTAAGGTCCCTTCCAACTAAACACATTCTATAAAGCAATGATAAATGGGAAACTTTATGTAACCAGCTCTTGTCTTGCTATGCCTGATCGATGGAAATCATTCCTTCATGCGCCCAGCATTGAAATATTAACAGATGCTTGCTTTCTGAAACTCCAGAATGAGTTTATTTGCTGACATATCTGCTGTTACGGTTGGAAGGGACCTTAAAGATCTAGTTCCAACCTCCCTGCCATGGCCAGGGACATCCCACTAGATTAGGTTACCCAAGGCCCCATCCAACCTGGCCTTAAAAACCTCCTGGGATAGGGCAGCCACAATTTCCCCGGACAACTTATTCCAGTGTCTCACCACTCTCATGGTGAAGAAATTTTTCCTAATGTCTAATCTAAATCTGCCCCTCTCCAGTTTATACCCATTCCCTCTTGTCCTATCACCACAGGCCTTTATGAATTGTCCCTCTCCAGCTTTCTTGTAGGCCCTTTAGGGTACTGGAAGGTTGCTATAAGATCTCCTTCGAGGCTTCTCCAGGCTGAACAAGCTCAATCCTCTCAGCCTGTTCTCATAGCAGAAGTGCTCCAGCCCTCTGATCATCCTTGTAGCCTCTTCTGGACCCATTTCAATAGCTCCATATCCTTCTTACACTGAGGATTTCAGAACTAGACACAATACTCCAGGTGAGGTCTCACAAGAGAGGAACAGAGGGGCAGAACCACTTCCCTCACTCTGCCAGTCATGCTTCTTTTGATGCAGCCCAGGATATGTTTGGCCTTCTGGGCTGTGAGTGCACACTGCTGGCTCATGTCAAGCTTCTCATCAACCAGCACCCCCAAGTCCTTCTCTGTAGGGCTGCTCTCAATCACATCACCCCCCATCATGTAGTGAAAATAGGGACTGCCCCGACCCAGGTGCAGGACCTTTCACTTGGCCTTGTTGAACCTCATGAGGTTCTCACAGCCCTACTTCTCCAGCCTGTCCCTCTGATACAGTGGGATATTTTTGATTTATGTTAGGTTCATCTAAGTCACTGTGTTTTGGAAAGTCAGACAAAATGTCATTCTAACAGCACGTTTTCAGGGTTTTTCCAGACACTCTGTTCTCTGGAGATGCTAACATCTTGTGTTCAGCATGAGCTGTGCTGAACGCATGTCTCTTCTCCTTTATCACTTCTTTTTGCAGCCTTTCTTTGTCTGAAAGGCAAGGTCAGGCAAAGCTGGAGCCAGCTCTGAATTAGCAAGAGTTTTTTCTGTTGCAAAGTTCATAACATTAAATTTAGTCCCTGGAAAGTAACAGCATATGCGTAAGATTTTAGGGAAAATCTATCTATATGTGTAAATAGGAAATAGGGTAAGCTCTTGTCTGCTGCACAGGACTGATGGAGATCGCTCCCTCCTATTTCCCAGGTCTGATGAAGGATATTCTCTTTCTGACCCTACAAAACTCGCCTTTGACGATTTATCTCCAACCCCTCCCCTGCCTCTCGACCCGCTGACCCCGGTGCATTGTGGGCGCGCGGCGGGATCATGGCGGCTGCTCCCGCCTCCCCGACCTGTTGCCCGCGGTGCATTGTGGGCGCGCGGCGGTATCATGGCGGCGGCGGTGGTGGCGGTGTAGGGTCGGCTTATCAGCACGGGCCGAGGTCGAGGTGGGTATGGCCAGGGTCAGGGTCCTGACGGGGAGAATAGACGGCCCTGGGGCAAGAGATCCTTGTGAGGGACGGGGGCGCGGCGGGGCTGCGGGTCCTGGGGGCTAACGGGCGTGAGGGGAGGCGAGAGGGGTGGCGACCGCTCTTCAAATCCTACGCTCGGTTTTGGGTCGAAACAAAGCTACCTGGAGGAGAAAGTCCTGGGGGTGTTGGTTGACAGCAACTGAACATGGACCAGCAGTGTGCCCAGGTGGCCAGTGGCATCCTGGCAATGGCATCACCTCTGAACTCAGCACTGGTGAGGCCGCTCCTTGAATCCTGTGTTCAGTTCTGGGCCCCTCTCCATAAGAAGGATGTTGAGGCTCTGGAGCGAGTCCAGAGAAGAGCCACGAAGCTGGTGAAGGGGCTGAAGAATAGGCCCTATGAGGAACGGCTGAGAGAGCTGGGGTTGTATAACCTGGAGAAGAGGAGACTGAGGGGAGATCTCATTGCTCTCTACAATGACCTCAAAGGAAGTTGTGGCGAGGAGGGAGCTGGCCTCTTCTCCCTAGTGACAGGGGACAGGACAAGAGGGAATGACCTCAAGCTCCGCCAGGGGAGGTTTAGGCTGAACATTAGGAAAAAATGTTTCATGGAAAGGGTCATTGGGCACTGGAACAGACTGCTCAGGTAGGTGGTTATATCACCTTCCCTGGAGGTGTTTAAGGGACAGGTGGACGAGGTGCCGAGGGACATGGTTTAGTGTTTGATAGGAATGGTTGGATTCAATGATTCAATGAGTCTTTTCCAGCCTGGTGATTCTATGATTCTAAGAAGGATGTTGAGGGGCTGGAGAGTGTGAAGAGAAGGGCAGTGAACCTGGTGAAGGGGCTGGAGAACCTGGGGCTGTTTAACCTGGAGACGAGGAGGCTGAGGGGAGACCTTGTTTCCCTGTATAACTCCCTGAGAGGACATCGTAGTGAGGTGAGTGTTGGTCTCTTCTCCTAAGTGACAGGCAATAGGATCAGAGGAAGTGGCCTCAAGTTGCACCAGGGGAGGTTTAGCTTGGATATCAGGAAAAATTTCTCCACTGAAGGAGTCATCAGGCCCTGACAGAGGCTGCCAGGGAGGTGGTGGAGTCACCATCCCTATAGGTATTTAAAAGATGGGTAGATGAAGTGCTTAGGGATGTGATTTAGTAGTAGACAGGTACAGTTACACTTGATAATCTCAAAGTTCTTTTCCAATCACATAATTCTATGATTCTCTGACTGGGTAGGGTGAGAGGTAGGTGACCAGGTGAGGTGGGGGGGTGGCAACCCAGTGGTGTGAAGGGTCCCACTCTGGTGCTGGAATTCACATGGTCCGTTGAGAGGTTGGGGGGTATCCATGTCCTGGTGGGGGCAGCCTAGGTCCAGGCTCATCCCAGTCCCTTTGTCTTGGCTAATGACCTTGCACAGCCAGCCCTGTCTGAAGCTTAAAGAGGCTTCTCTAGGGCTGTGTTCTTGAAACCAAAGAGGTCACTGTGACCATCCCAGAGCAGTTTTATATTGCGTGTGGATCCCTTAAGGCCAGGCTGAATACAAACTGACTTAAGAGAGAAACAAGGGCAGTTTCTAGGAGATTTAATCATAGAAGGGTTTGGATTGGAAGGGACCATAAAGATCCACTTCCCACCCCTTTGCGTGGGCAGGGACACCTCCAATGAGATCAGGCTGCGCAAACCTGAATCCAGCCTGGCTTTGAACACTTCCAAGGAGGGTGCATCAATAACTTTCCTGGACAACCTGTTCCAGTGCTCACTGCTGTCATCGTGAAGTATTTCTTCTTAATGTCAAATCTAAGTCTTCCCCCTTCCAATTTAAAGCCATCCTATCTCTACATGCCCTCGTTAGAAGTCCTTCCCCAGCTTTCTTGTAGGCCCTTTCAGGTACTAGAAGGCAATGATAAGGTCTCCCTGGAGCCTTCTCTTTTCCAGGCTGAACAACCCCAACTCTCTCAGCTTGTCACCGTACCAGAAGTGCTCCAGCTTCATGGCCCATGAAACTATGCAGTTGTGTTGTATCTGATTCTTTAGTTGAACTCATAGATTTCTACCATTACATATAAGTTAACGTAGAGAAGTTCCAAGAGCGAGTGTCTTGTGTTGTGTGTCTGGCAGAGTGTGTGCGAAGCCACAGCTAAAATTTCTTGCCGAGTACCACTTGCACTGTCACTGGAAAGTGTCAACCGTCCTTGGCAATGACCAAAGGCTAGTTACTGTCTCACTTCTTTTTAATGATGTTTTTGTCTGTTAACTCTGTTTTCTGAGCAGTAGTTAGGTGGCAGTGGCTGAGTTCTGCCTGTTGGAATGTTAATTGGACTGACAAATTGTTTTAGAATTTTAGCACTGAAGTCATGTGTTTTGTGATCTTATTTAAGGTGCAGAAAGAACAAATAATGCAAGCAGAATGTAAATAGCTTTTGTGTATCGCAAAAGCATATGAAGCCATCTAATGTTTTTTCTTATTAATATTATTTAATATGTTTTCTTGTTGTCCTTTAACATCCAGCCTTCTGATTGGTTGTACTGGTGCCTTTATATGTAATCTCTGCAGGAGAGAGTGTCTGAGGATATTCTCTTGTATCTTCTGTATCTTTAGTCTGTGGTTAATGGATAGCATTAGTTGACCATGCAGGGTTCTTTAGCATTGGTTAACCATCTTAAACTCTTGGTGCAGTGCTTTGGGATTGCAGGGTCACCAGCTCCTGTCCAGCAGCACTGAACACTGTGCATGCTGACAGGGTGTTTGCGTGGCTCAGACTGGTCCAAATCTGTCACTTAATTGTCACAGAAGAATTTTTAATAGTGATTTTGGGCATCAGCTAGTTCGTGCCCAAAGAAGGGTGACGAAGCTGGTGAAAGGGCTGGAGCACAAGTCTTATAGGGAGTGGCTGAGGGAACTGGGGTTTTTCAGTCTGAAGAAAAGGAGGCTGATGGGGGAGACCTTATTGCTCTCTACAGCTACCTGAAAGGAAGTTGTAGTGAGTGAAGTGAGAGTCAGTCTCTTCTCCTAAGTAACTAGTGATAGAATGGGAGGAAATGGCCTCAGGTTGCACCAGGGGAGGTTTAGACTGAGTATTAGGAAAGATTTCTTCACTGCAAGGGTTGTCAAGCCCTGTTACAGGCTGCCCAGGGAAGTGGTGAAGTCAGCATCCTTAGAGGTATTTAAAAGATGTGTAGACCTGGCACTTAGGGACATGGTTTAGTGGTGAGTTTGACAGAGTTAGGTTTATGGTTGGACTCTATATCTTAAAGGTATTTTCCAGCTTAAACGATTCTGTGACTTTTTAGGACATGGTGGCGGTACATGAGTTCCCGCAGTTTCTAAGTGAGAGTTGGTGAAAACTTCTGCATTTGTCTGAGCTTTTTTAATTGCACCCTATTTGTGTAAAGGCAAAGGTGTCAGGCATGTACTGTCAGGGAGACATTAACCCTAACCCTTCAGAAGTTTTTGCTGCGTAGCTGGAGTCCTGTGCTGGTCAATCCTAAAGGACTGTTCTGCAGCACTAACAGTGCTGTGCCTGTACTGGTGAACTGAACAGTGCCATGACAAGGGCTGGAACATTGCCCAGGTTGGTGGTTGAGTTGCCATCTCTGGAGGTATTGAGAGACAGGTGGATGAGGTGCTGAGGGGCATGGCTTAGTGATTGATTGGAATGGTTGGACTTGATGATCCTGTGGTTCTTTTCCAACCTAGTAATTCTGTGATTCAGGTTCTGTGTCCTTCATCAGTTCCCAGTTATCAGTACTGTGCTAGGCATGCTGTGTTCTGTGTCAGACGACGTTTCTGTGGTGGTACCTAGATACAGTTGGGGGAATAATGGAGGGGTTGTTCCAAGTAGACAATCATTTTTTACTGTCATTTGCCAGGAGGGGAAAGAGTTTAGTTCACAGATTGTACCATTTGCTGTAAGGACAGGAGACCACCCCCTGGCTGGTTTTCACTTTATAAATGTAGCTTCAACATTCCTGTTAGTGACTGTTTATCATCTTCCAAACATGCTGGAACTTTCTTCTCAGAATCTGAATAGATTCTGTCAAATATGTCGCTAAAAAGCTCTTTCAGTATTGAGGATCATGAACCTGGTGTTGTGTAGATGGACTTTACATTGCCACTACAGTTCCAGGAACAAAGTAGCTTCTTGTGCATGTCTTTCACTGTAAATTCTAGTAACAACTATTTTTTTTTTTTATCCCTGATTCTATAGTAGTTAAAAATGACGACAGCAGCGAGACCAACATTTGAACCTGCAAGAGGAGGAAGAGGAAAAGGTGAAGGAGACTTAAGTCAGCTATCCAAACAGTATTCCAGCAGAGACCTTCCTTCTCATACTAAAATCAAATACAGGTTAGTATTTGGTTTTCTGATCTTAAAGTCAAACAGACTGGGAATGATTTGTTTTGTTGTGAGCAGTGCTCTGAAATTTTCACAGTAGATGTTGACGTGCTGTGATGCTGGGCAGGCACCAGAGATCGTGCCCTGGTGCTGAATGAATGGGCTGAACCTGTAAGTCTCAAAAGCAAACAAAGGAAATGGAATGTGAGTAATTAGAGAGATTTAATTTTAGTGGTATTTATTACTGCTTATGGAAGTGATTTGTCAGAAGAAGGTGAGCTTTTGAGATCAAGTGTTTCAGGCAGTGGCGTTAAAAAAAAATCAGTGGTAACAGCAGGAGCTGACTAAGCCATGGAGGGTGTTGTCATCTGCAAAGCAGAATGGGATAAATGGAGTGAAGTTGAGCACATCTTAAAAGCTGGAAAATCATGTCACATATTTTGCAAAGGACATTAAGAGGAGGCAGGGAAATTGTGGAATAACACTCAGGCAGCAGTACCTGCTGGAAGAGCTGATGTTAAATACTGCAGGTCTTGGGAAGAAAATCACTTCAATCAGTGTGATAGATAATGGCATCTTAGGAATATTTTCTTCCATTTGAAATGCTAACATCTTCATCATCCTGTTGAAAAATGAAATAATATCTGGAGTCAATGTGATACAGGTCACTCAGATTTAAGTGAAATGTGTCAGTTATCTAAGCGATGCTACTCTTGTTATTGTTAAGGTTTTACATTTGTACTTTTCTGTGCAGATGCTTAGCCTTTCACCTTTTCCTTCTTTCCCCTTTAGTTTTTGAGAATACACTCGCATAAGGCAGTTGGACTATTTTGGACAATACCAAAATCAACAGCACAAAAAGTGCTGTCAAATGTGTTTTGTTCTTATGGGAGAAATTGCTGGTGTGTTTTTTCTTTAAACAAAAGTGGGATTTGGAACACCAGTCCATTGCTTTGAAAGTGCGTGAGGACAGATATGTACAGGAATACACAGTGGATGTTTTAGCAAATCCCTCTGTGTGTGTGAGAGAGATGGAGGGGGCATTAAGTGTCTTCTGTTCTTTCTCTCAAATACCTAATACAAAGTTGTCTTTGTTAAATTGCCAGGACTGCATCATTGCAGAAAAAGTTCAGTGTTTCAGTCCCACTCCTGGTCACTTGAATGATGCAGGACCTGGGGGGATTTTGCAGCTGTAACAGGGATTCCAAGTTTGCATTTTTAATTACAAAAGCAAATGAAAAACTTCATCATAAAGACAAGCTGTACACAGAATGCATTAATAACGCCTCAACTCTGGGTTTCTTCCAGGCACTCTGTTTCCAGCTCTGAGTTCACAGAAAGGTGAAAGGAATTGCTGCTTGTTTTTATTCATTAGTTCTTTTCAAGATTTCCACAGAAAATTCAGCCCTCTCTAGGTGGAACGTAGTATGACTCCAGTATAAATAGTCTGTTGCTTTTGGCCAGTATGTATATATAAAAAAGTACAAAACCAGGTATTTGCAATATGCTTCACTGAAGCTAGCGTTTTGCCCGTTCTCCCCAACTTTATTTTTTTTTTATGGTCATCAGAGGTTGTCTCATATGTCTCTTGGAGGGGAAAAATGTTTATGAGAAGTATGTTCTAGTCTAAGCGTTAGACTATGTTTGCAGCACCAACTTAGGGTGAGAAGATGTTAAGGAAAGTTGACCACTGTGCTAGTGGATGTGTGCTTGGACATCAGGCTCAGAATGCTGGGGAAAAGGAGATTTAGACATAGCTGCAAGAGGTAGATGTGGATGTTTTGGTTTTGTAGGAATTTATGTAGGTTCTTTGGAGCATGTGTGTGAGGCATTGCATGTCTGTGTGTGTAAATTCATACAGAGGAGGAGGCGGATGAAGAAATATATGTAGTGCCTAGTTCTTATTCCCTATACTTACCCCAAGATTTATGTGCTTCCTTGAAAAAATTGTGTCCAGTTGCAGACTATCAACTTCAGGTTTTTTCCTCCCCTCATGTCTTTTCAGACAGGCCACTCAGGATGCTCCTGAAGAGGTGCGTAACCGTGATTTCAGAAGGGAGCTGGAGGAGAGAGAACGGGTTGCTGCAAGAGAAAAGAATAGAGACAGACCAACCAGAGGTAAAAACACAAACAAAAAAACATAATACCTTTGTGTGGCATTGTTCTTGCACAAAACTCGGTGTTATAAGAAGTCTGCACGGTGCAGACAGTATGTCACAAGAGTAGAATTTAGGGTATTGGTTTGATAGTTCAGAGCTGTTGACCTGCAAGGGAATGTCTGCTGGCTTATGTGCTGGCTTCATGCTAGCAGAAAATCTAGGCCAGCCAGTAGAAAAGTGTAGGCCATCACGCAGGCCAGCTGATAGACTATGCTTGTAAAAAATTGGCAGCAAGTATGTGCAGCTAGTAAAGGGGGTTTTTTGTACTTGGGCAAGTGAGGCAGGAAGGAGAAGGGGAATGACTCATCTTCTACAGCTCAACTGTAACAATAGATCCATTTTTCAAGTATGCTATTCTGCTCAGATACAGTGAAGTGATAATTAAAGACAAACCCAAAGATTTTCTAGATAAATACTCACTTTTAATGTTAAGCTTGACAGAATTTAACTACTTTAGTTTTAGGTATGTGGATATTGTGAGGCTTTCCAGTTCACAGACGAAAACAGATGTAGTTTGGACCAAACTAGCCAACACTGATGTTTTTGGGCAGTCTTTAGCGGGAACTCTGCAGTTGGATATATAGAATAAGGACATTTCTCCACAGCTTTTTCTTTTGCTGTTCATTCTCCTTGTAATAATGACTACAAAAATCTTTTGAAGGTCAAATGGCATGTAACTTACAAAGAGGAATTAGCCTGAGCATTAAGATGGAGAAGCTGGGAAAGATTAAGCATAAGCTTGTATCTCAGTCTAATGCAATCTTTGCAAAGGTTTTTGCTTTCTGACATTAGATGAAGTTAAATGAAGCGACTTAGTCTTTTTTTTTTTTTTAAATCTTATGCCATAGAACACACAACATCATCTTCTGTGTCTAAGAAGCCTCGGCTAGACCAGATACCTGCAGCAAATCTTGATGCTGATGATCCACTTACTGATGTATGTATCTCTTTCCCTATTTTTTTCATTGTCCTGCCTTCAGTATTTGCTGCTAACAGAATGTGCGCTTCTGGATCTGCAAAAGTTTTAAGACAGGTTCCAATATATCTTCCTTTTACATTATTCTGTAATGTTATTATTGAAAAGCACATGAAAAGCAGGGAACTGAAATGTGAGGGATGAGCGACTTTTTAGACTTGATCAACTGCTGAGTTAGAATTTCCCCTAAGATAGAAGTGTTAAGATGCACTGACTGTACAAACAATGGGTTCTTGATTTTTGGCTCTTATAATGCTGATGTCTAGGAGTTAGGTCTAAGGCTTGACAGTAAGCTGGGTTCTTTTTAAATCCTGTTACATTTGGCCCTAACCATATTGGATAGAGTATTCGGGCATGTTGTTTAAGGACTTATGTTATGATGATTAGTGAGTGATTGAGGACAGTCATTCTCTAACATCCGTCAGCTGCATAGCGTTTGAATTATAAAAAAAATAATTGCAGTCATCCAAAAAGCGCAGACTTGTTTTTGTTTTGACTTTATGTACAAGGGCAAACAAACCATTTGCTGCTGCTACAAGCAGCTGAGTACTTCAGAAATTAGCCAGGGATGATGTTATTAAATGAAATTAATGAGCTGTTACTTGTTTCCATTTCTTGCTACTAGGAAGATGATGAAGATGAGGACTTGGAAGACAGTGATGATGATGACACTGCAGCTCTTCTGGCTGAACTGGAAAAAATCAAGAAAGAACGAGCTGAGGAACAAGCTCGAAAGGTAAAATCTCACCCATTAAGTAGCATCTGCTTATTGCAGGCTGGTGTTTATTAAAGCTGGTATGTCTTGAGTACTCGGGACGAGTGGGAACTGGTAAACAATGTAAGTGCCCTTCAGAACTTCTCAAGTGGCCGATGATTTTGTTCTTCTGTCTAATTGTTGCTAAAAGCTGCTTCAGTGCAGAAGTTTTGCTGTCTAAGACTGTTATTACTCGATTCTCCATCTGACCTGTGAGTAGTCTCTTAAATTAAAGCATTTGAAAGAGTCTCTTATCTCTTTAGGTGTTTGAAACACATCAAACAGAAATTAAATTGTGTTCTGCAGTAATAACATGGTGAAAATTACTTTAAAAGACTGGCAACAATTCTTCCATGTATTCCTGTGTGAAATGCGCTAAACTACAAATTAAGGGTTGCAATGTGTAGGAAGGACTTCTGCTTCAATTATCCTTGCACAGTGCTTAAAATGAAAGTTTAAATCTCTATGGATTTTTCATTTTGCCTCGTAGTTGCAATTATACATCTAGATTAAACAACATAACTTGTCATGGTTCAGCGTAGAAAACTTGCATTAGGAAAATGATCACAGTAAATTGCAGCACTGACAACCAAGTGCATACTGCTTTTGTTGTGTGTGGGAAATAGGTATGTTAGCATCTCTGTGAAATTCTTACTGTGTCGCTAGAGGGTGCTAAAAGCTGAGAAGTGTTTAGTAGATTTGTTTTATTTTGCTGTCTCTTAACTGGTATTATGTTTTACCTTCATGGGGGTTCTCTTTCCCACAGAAGGAGGGTTTATAATGTCCTATGCTATGTGCATACTGAATACATGCATGCTTATCTGAAACGGATATGTCTGCTTCTTCCTGAATGTTACTCTTAGTTATTTATTTATGATAGCACACACTATTGCACACTCACTACGTAGTTTGTTGAACTTTTCACCAGTTGGTGCTGATAGGCTATCTTGAAAATTGAGATCTTTATTACAGAATAATAGAATCATAGAATAACCAGGTTGGAAGAGACCCACCGGATCGTTGAGTCCGACCATTCCTGTCAAACGCTAAACATTACCCCTCAGCAATTCATCCATCCATCCTTTAAACCCCTTCAGGGAAGGTGACTCAACCCCCTCCCTGGGCAGCCTGTTCCAGTGTCCAATGACCCTTTCTGTGAAATATTTTTTCCTGATGTCAAGCCTGAACCTCCCCTGGCGGAGCTTCAGGCCATTCCCTCTTATCCTGTCCCCTGTCACTTGGGAGAAGAGGCTATCACTCTCTACAACCTCCTTTCAGGTAGTTATAGAGGGCAATGCGATCTCCCCTCAGTCTCCTCTTCTCCAGGCTAAACAACCCCAGCTCTCTCAGCTGTTCCTCATTAGGCCTGTTCTCCAGCCCCTTCACCAGTTTCGTTACTCTTCTCTGGACTCGCTCCAGAGCCTTAACATCCTTTTTGTGGTGAGGGGCCCAGAAATGAACACAGTATTCAAGGATCGGTCTCACCAGTGCTGAGTTCAGAGGGAGAATAACCTTCCTGGACCTGCTGGTCCCGCTGTTTCTGACACAAGCCAAGATGCCATTGGCCTTCTTGGCCACCTGGGCACACTGCTGGCTCATGTTCAGTTGGCTGTCAACCAACACCCCCAGGTCCCTCTCCTCCAGGCAGCTTTCCAGCCAGGCTTCTCCCAGTCTGTAGCTCTGCATAGGGTTGTTGTGCCCCAAGTGCAGGACCCGGCATTTGGCCTTATTAAACTGCATGCCACTGGACTCTACCCAGTAGTCCAGCCATTAATGATGGGTGTTTTACTGGTACTTGGAATTTTATTTTCGTGGGGGCTTTTGAGAATAGGAAATGAAGACTCCTTTGACAGAAAAACTAAAAAACAAGGTCAGAGTAAGGGTTTCTTTAGAAAAGATGACTTATGTATGTCACCTTTAGGGATGCAGTCTGTTTATATTATGCCTTGTTTTCCATGGGTCGTTACTGACAAAGCATTTTATATTCACTTTATAGAAATACCTTCTCCCTTTAGATATGTGAGATTCCATATTATTATTATGTATTGCAAACAGTAACCTAAACCTGATTTTTCTGAGTAACCATGTGTTAGCAATCCACCTGATTTCAGGATAGTATTTCATCTAAAATGTTGGTTGTGTAGCTGCTTAGTCCTAATCCATGTAGAGAGGTGGTTTATCTGCTGAAATTCTGCTCTCTATAGCAGGCAGCATGGTCGAAAGGGAAACTATAGAGTGAATACCTGTTCTCTTTTCTCCTCATCTTCTCAAATCCCTTTGGTTTTGTACAGTCAAATTAACATGTCTCCACATCTTCAAACATACTGGGTTGTTTTTGTTTAACCCTGCCCTAGCCAGCTCAGCAGCTAAACCTAAATGCAAGCGGTTGTGGTGCCGGTCCCCTCTGCCCCCACCCCTAACAGGTAAAGGGAAATGATAAAAAGATTTGTGAGTTGGCAACTAAAATAGCTTTAATGAAACAGTAATAGTAATAATAAGGAAAATACTATTAATAAGAAATATATACAAATTTCCAAAGCCAACCCCCCATTGATGACTGCATCACCTCTGATGCTGTAGAGCAGACGTTGGGTAAGGTCCCAGGCTGGACTCAGCGGCAGGTGGGAGCTGTAATCGGTAACTGGATTCTGGAAAGCATGGATCTGGGATCAGGGCTGATGAGGTGCATGTTAGACACTGGCCATCATGGAAAAGTGGTTGACCCTTGCAGTCCCTCGGTTTTATACCAACTATGATGTATATATCTATAATACTCTGTTGGTCAGTTCTGGGTCACTTGTCCTGTCCGCTTCACCCTGCAGATACAGCCTTTTCTGCCCATTTCAGTTATGACTTTCCACCATCTTCAAGATGACCTTGGTCTCCAGAGGGGTAGATGTAAGCAGTGACCTTTTTTGTATAACAGTGCCCTTTGTTATCATGTCTAGAGAGAAACACTGAGAACCATCTAGCTAACTTGCAGAAAATGAAGTGACTTAGACAAGGCTCAGCTGAAAAGTTAGAAAATGGTTCTACTCTTCTTCAAACCAGAACACAGAGTCTTAACAAGATGAAGTAGGCACAATACAGTAAGATGTCCCAGTTTTGTGCCATATGTACATTTTTTTCTGATACTTAACTTATTTTGATGTATTAAAAATGCTAGTCCGATTATTTCTGAGACTTAAAGTAAGCTGGTTTTTTGCTAACTGTTTTCGCTTTTCACTTTGGTGTCCAGTATTTATAAGTTGACATGCAAGGAGGAATTCTCCTGTAAAATGCTTCTCTGGTGAGGCAGCACTTAAAAACAAAAGATGAGAACTTGGTTTTTTTCAGATCATCATGCTCTCCGTTAACTTCCCTTGTGTGGTAGTACCAGTTTTAACAGAAATCCTCCAAATCTAATTTTGACAGCTGTTAGTATTAAGAGGCTCTAACTTCCTTCATGCTGATGTGTCCCTTTAATCTGTAAAGCAAATAGTTTGTCAATCAAATAAGTAATTGCTGTCAAGGCTTGTTAATTTCTCAAAATGCCTAAATTCCTTTGAATTGTATAGAAACATTAAATAAATACTACAGAAGTTTTAAAAAACTGATTGAGCATTGGAGTCCTCCTGACTTTTCTCATGCCCTCCACAATTTTAATCTCTTGGGTTGTTTCTATTAGACACTAAGCTGATCAGGAAATTTTAGTTTTGAAAGGCGTGTTTGTGGAATAATTCTGTGTCTGAAATGGTACAAATGCTAGGTCTGCTGTCTGTGTGAACTGTCTATGGGTAGGTTTTATAGAAACATTTTAATATTCCAAATTCCACATTACAATACTCTTGACTCTTAATTTTCAAGTACTCCCTTAAAAGGTAAATTGAAATAATTAAAAACAAACCTTGAACTAGTGAGCAGCTGAGTGTATGTGCAGTTCCAGCAAAGCCGTTTTAACATCTAGTAATTTATGCCTATCTGAAAAGAGGGTTTTAAAGTTTTTGATTTCTTTTGTTACAGTTTTGTTTCACCAAGTGTATCTCTATAACTGAATAAATTACTTTACTAATGGTCAAAATAGATCTTATCTCTGTTCTGTGTCTTAGCCATGTCACAGACTTTCATGTAAAACATTAGAAAATGAATCTTGATAGAGATGAACCTTTTCACTTAAATTTTAAAGGTCTAATTGAAACTAGAATTCAAATCAGTGATTAAGAAAGAATTTCAATAAACGGTCAAATCCAGATGGCACACTGTTTCCTCATTAAATGTTTGAGACATGCTAGCAATACTTACCCAAAATACTCAAAACAAGATGTAACATTAGTGTCCCCTCTGGTGTGGGCAAATTGGCAACAAATGTTTATGTAGACACTACAATTGTGACTACTCTGTGCTCTTAGTTTTTGACTTTTCAGTTAGTTATTTGAATTGCTGTGTTGCGTTGAGTTAGTAACTTGCATTGGATTGAATAACTGTGGTGGATCTCAGCATTATTAGGTTTAGTTCCTGCTGCTGTGACAGTGCTGTCAGTTTGTCATTCAAGAATTAGCATTTAAATAAGGTTGTGATATTTTTTTCAGCCTTCAATTAAGTGTGGGTAATGTGGGTATTTGTTTAGGGTTTTTTTTAGCCATTCAACCTCTTTAAAAACTGAACAGGATAACTTATTTTATTACAATGGAGTTTTTTTCAGGAATTTCAATGCTTTCTGTAAAAGTAATCTTGCTCTGTAGTATGAGTGGGAACTGTACTAAAAAAAGATAACCATGGTAACAGTAGTGTTTTTCTTTCCGTAGTGTTCAGAAACAAATATGCCAAGGGACTGTTTTTCTTACAGCAAGATAAGGAGTAATTGTGTGGTTATGGTTAATATAGCTTTGTCTGCCCTTTTATTTCCCAGTTGTAATGCCACATGGTGCATTCAGTTTTGCAGCTGCTTTGAGTTCTGATTCGTACAGGAGTGTCTCCATCTGCTTCCTTGGGAAATGTGACTTCCTCTACCTCTCCAGTCTTATTCTCCATACCATGACATTCATGTCTGATTAACCTCTGCAGATCGTTTATGAAGCACTCTTTCTTTAAAGAGCACAGCGCTGCTGTCAGTGGTGATGGAATAATCTGTAGCATGTTTTTTGCTACAGTGGCTTAGGAAAAAAGTTGTATACCTCATCTTGCTGAAGGAAGGACAGGCAAAGAGGCATTATTGTAGAAAGGGTGTAGAATAGAGATCTATTATTCTCCCCCTTAGGCTTTTCTTCCCTTGTGGGTTTGTTGTATCCGCAGTGTTTTAGCTTAGTAAGCCTTTGTTCCACCACACAAAAGAACAATGTAGATTTTGGAGCAACCTGAGCTGCTTATTTTGTGACCAGCATGCTCAGTTCTGCCTCAGAGGTGTGAAGACATCTATGAAGGTTGTGTCTGATCTGTTGGATTTGATACAACAGATGTTCCATCGCCTGGAGCGTCCCAGCCTTCAGTGGAGGAGTGGGCAATAGAAGATTTATGTGGAAGATTCTGAAACATCATGGAAACTTCATTTGGCTGGAGATGAAGGATTCTGCAGCCTTGGCCAAAATGTGTAACTTAGCTTAAGTGTAAATGTCAGCTTCACACCACTGAGAGTTACACCTAATGTATCATCCATGTCATGTCTCTGAGATACAAAACTTAATGTATTACCCTTGAATACCTTTTTTGGGGAGGTTTTAGTGAAATTATATATACTAAAAAATCTTCAAGACTAATCTTCAGAGATAGCCTGCTTTCTAAAACTTGTAGCAAATGCATTGAAATGCCATCGAACCTAGATCAGCTTTGAACGACTGAATTACATACATAAATTACCATGTGCACCAGGTCTTCTTTGTAAAGTGGCTAAAGCTGGTGATGCCTTACTCAACAGATCTGTTCCCTGTTTGCTTTCAGACTCTAATCTGTTGATCTTTAATGACAACAATCAGCTTATGTAGTTTGTAACTACTTCTGTTTGTGCTGCTTCTGGGTCTAACAGACAGCAGAGTTGTGTTTGTGAACAGAGCTGAGAAAGAGCAAGTGGCTGCACAGGTGCCCTGGGGCTCTGCAGCATCTGACAGGCATCAGGGAAAATCAAGATAAAGGTTCATATAGGATTCGTGAATGTTTTCACTAACTGTTGTCGCTGTAAAAGAATGACAACTTCCCTTAGTGTTGTATTCATAATTGGTTTTAGTAAGTACAAAAGTAAAATTTAATAATTTGAAATTCCCAAGATTACCCCTTCCATTTCTTTTTATTATAATGCCGATTTGCTACCCTCCAGCCCTCTGGAATTTTAGTTGACTTATGTCAGTGTAGTTTTTTGCTAGCAATTAGCCGTTTTCATTAGAATTCAGTTGACCTTGAAATGCCAAGTTGTTAGGGTCAGCATATGAGTTGTGTGTCCCAGCTTCCATGATGGTTCAGTAGAGCTGCAGTCAGTAAAGCCTGGAATGTGGTTGGTCTCCTGTGTGTGTGATTTAGTGTGATCACAAGAGCCATGCTAACTCCTCATTGTAGTCTCTAGATCTCTGCTGAGGTGTGAGCTCCAATGCCTGGAAACAACCAGACAGCCAGATGTAGGTGTCACTAATCTGGAGATAAATCTTGCTTAGTTTTATAGTAGTCATTTCAGTTTTCCTTTTTTTCCTCCTTATCACCACATTTTGTCACTTCATAGAACCGTAGAATAGTTTGTGTTTGAAGGGACCTTAAAAATACAGTTCCAACCCTCCTGCCATGGGCTGGGATGTGTCCCACTAGATCAGGTTGCCCAAGGCTCCACACCTCTAGGGATGGGGCAGCCGCAGCTTCCCTGGGCAACCTGTGCCAGTGCCTCACCGCCCTCATGGTGAAGAAATTCTTCCTAATGTCTAATCTAAATCTTCCCCCTTCCAATTTAAAGCTGTTCTCCCTTGTCCTATTACTATGTGCTCTTGGTTTGATAATGCCATTTCAGTCTGATAGTACTTTTTCATTATCAGAAAGCCAACTGTGTTGGTCTAATTGAGGCTGAAGGATAATTTTGTGGGTTATGTAAAGTGGATAAAAGTTAGCATGAAGCTGAACGTGCCTTTTTTTTAAATCTTATTATAGAAAAACTAAATGTGCATCTGTGTGCAATAGGAGCACTGGAGTGGTTACTGTGCATATTTTGTAATGATTCTTAATACTGAATTTATCTTCTAGTGATGGGAATGACTGCTTTTCTGTTCTCTCCATGCATTGTAGAGAATGCTTGAACAATCAGCTTTTTAAGGAGCTATTCAGATTAAATCTGAAATGTAGGAAGAGAGGGAGAAAAGATGTAATTCCTTCCAAAAACAGATGTGGAGTGCTTCCAGTGGACATTTGACCATTGCATAGACACTGTGTCAGCTGCATTGTAGTTCTGTATTTGTCGGTAGTCTGTGTATTTATTTTCATCATAAAAAAACTAGCATAAAATATTTATGTGCCCCAGATAAAGTAGTTTGTACTGCATGTTGCACAGATGCAGTAACTTTGGATCTCGGCTGAGGTTAAGGCCTTGGAAATCTGAGGGCAGCGCTTTGCCACCTGCTGCTTGCCACCTTCAGAACAGTTCCCGTCGAGTCATTTCAGTTCTACAATGGAAAACTGCTGTGTCTGTTTGCATATAAAGCACTTAGAAGTTCTCTTTACAGAAGCATTTGTCAACAGAGGAGTAATAGTTTCTTACAATGTTAGTGCTTCCTTCTCTTGATTACAGTCCAATATGTGTAATTTTTGGTTTGTAGCAGTCTTCCCCCCCCCGCCCCCAAAGATTTGTCCCAGATCTCTTTTTTTTCAAAATCTTACTTTTAATGTAGTGTTTTAGATTAAATTTAATGAGGCAGAGCCCATCTCATTGTGGACAACACAGAGAAGACTTCATGTGCTTGCATCCTGTTGTAAATTTGCTTAACAGGCTCAAACAGACTCTGGTGTTGTTTAGCCTGGAGAAGAGGAGGCTGAGAGGAGACCTCATTGCTCTCTACAACTACCTGAAAGGAGGTTGTGGAGAGGAGGGATCTGGCCTCTTCTCCCGAGTGACAGGGAACAGGACAAGAGGGAATGGCCTCAAGCTCTACCAGGGGAGATTTAGGCTAGACATTAGGAAAAAATATTTCACGGGAAGGGTGATTGGGCACTGGAAGAGGCTACCCAAGGAGATGGTTGATTCACCTTCCCTGGAGGTGTTCAAGGTGCAAGTGGACAAGGTGCTGAGGGACATGGTTTAGTGTTTGATAGGAATGGTTGGATTCGACGATCTGGTGGGTCTCTTCCAACCTGGTTGTTCTATGATTCTATGAAAACCAGTTTTGGGGGTTTGGGGTTTTTTTGCTTGTACAAGTATCTTGGTTGTTGCTCAGTTTCAAATCAGTGCTTTGCATGCGTGTGCTCTAGTTGGAGGGCTGCTTGCCTTCTCGTGGGAGCACATGATACAGACTGCACTATATGGGATTTCACCTGTGGCTCCTGCACGTTACAAGGGAAGAAGATGGTAAATCAAAACTTGACATACTGTGAAGAAGAAGCTGAGTACATTTCTTGTTTGTAATCAACAGAAGAAAGAACTACATAATTTGAATTTGTGTTTCTGATGTGGAGGAAGTTACTGTTCCATATAAAATATTTTTGCTCTGTGTTTCCTTACTGCAGTGGTGGTGATAGCTGAAGTTGGAATGCAAATGTTGGATTTAGAACTGCATTTGAAAATGCAAAACTTTAGTTTATTTGTGTTAAAAGTTAACTGCTTGCCCTTTATTTAAAGCTCTGTGGAGATAGTGGCAAAGGCAAGTTTTGCCTACGTACATTTTAATTAAGAGCATCTCGGGGATTGTGCTGAAGTGGTGCCATGCTTTTAAACAACATGCCCTTTTGGGGAGCTTTTCTTCTCCCAGCAGCAAATAATTGCATCTGTTTCTAAATTTTATTTACGAGAAGCAGTGTATTGGTAAGTGTTCTTTCATAACTAAAACTCGGGTAGATTTTGAAAGGCAAGTGCTCCTACATTATCTGGTAGTCATATGTATGTTAAGTTGGTATTGCTCTTAAGAGGAATGGGGTGTTTTATAGAAATATTTCACATACCTGATCAGTCCAATTGAAAAACATTGAAAATCATAGATAGTTTTATTAATACATCACTTAGTATTGATTGAACATTTGAAGCTAGAGAACTCTGACTAGCATCATTGTTCAAGTTTAGCACTTAAACCTTAAAAGTGCTACCTACCATCAGGACAAACATATCCTCTTTTAGGATTCCGTAGCAGCTCTCAGCCATGAATTTTCTTCAGTTCTGGGAAAAAAAACACCCAGCAACCTTGTGGTCTCTGTCTTTAATTTCTACAATTTTTAAAAGCCGTGCTTTGAGTCTCCTGCTCTACTAATGAGACTTCAGTGCATTTTTTAACTAGAATGTCTTCAGACTGTACTTCAGCAAACAGGGAGTGGGAGATCTCGTTACTCATCCACATTAAAGAAGTAGTTTTTTCTTCCCTTCTGGTACTTTCATTAAAGAGCAATCCTTGTAATACATTTGAAAGGTTGTGGGGAAAAAAATGTTGAGTTGAAATGAATAGTATGTCTTCATTTTGAAGTCTGTGAGCATTTAAGTCACTAAATGTATTAATACAGTTTGGAAACGTGGGCACTGAAATCTACTTTGTGTTGCCTGCAGTGCAGTGCTTCACTTAGGCATGAGTTGTATGCTTTTGACAGAACAAGGAGAATAATGTTTTTCTGCTTTTTAATATTGGGAACTAGTCTTACAATATTCACTGCTCAGCTGCACATTAAATTTCTCAGTATTCTTCTTAATTGGTCCCTAGGCAAGTTGTAGGTGTAAAACTCAAGGAGATTGCTGGAGATAGAAAAGTGTCAACATGATGTAAGGTTTCTTCCACCTAATTAATATTAGAATCATATACTTTTTTTTTTCTCACGGGGATAAAGAAAATCTTTTCATCTGTGTACAATTTTTAATGTAACATATATGTAAGTAGCAAAGGTAGAATTTGAAAATTTGATGAAACATCAGAGGTAGGTAGAGCAGATACGAGGGTTGCTTGATAGACAGTTTATTAGCAATGTTAAGCTCTTCAGAGTGTCTTTGCTTCTATCCTTATTGTACTCATATGCAAGCGTCAAGTGTTCTGAAAAGTCTGAGCTAGGAATTAAGCCTCTATCTTTGTGAGTGTTCACAGCTTAATAATGTTTATCTCTATCAACCAAATGAGAAAAGTGGCCTAGAAAAGTAATATATCAGTTTCTGGTTCTCAGGAACAAGAGCAAAAGGCTGAAGAAGAAAGAATTCGGATGGAGAACATTTTGAGTGGTAACCCACTGCTGAACCTTACTGGCCCAGCACAGCCTCAAGCAAACTTCAAAGTCAAGAGGAGGTACTGTGCAATCTGTCCTGTGATATCTATCCCCATGCTCCATATCATTACTCAGAGTCTGAAAATGTCATTGGTGCCGTTGGTTTCTATTTCCTTCCTCAGATCTTGTCACAAGGGGTGTAATGGGGAAATGGAGTTCTGATGCCTGTAGTGATTGTCCTGTGCATTTCCCTGACCAAATCGTCCTGCTACTTTGTGTTTAGAAAAGAGAAGAAAAGATTGAGAGTTGTGTTTGTCCGACATTGTGCGTAGTAATACAAAAAGTAACAAGACTGAAATTCCTCAAGAAATTTCATACTATGCTCCCCTTTAAAATCTAAATGTTTGGGGGATTTCTTTATTTAGACTAAAAAAAATCAAATAGAATTCATTAATAAGACCTCTTCTGAATTACATTTCTTGCTTGCAGATAGTCTGACTATTGTTGTGTTTAGCTAAATTAGGGCCATTAGATTAAAGGGGTTTTTTTCTGCTCTATTGAAATGTTCATTATTTTCTGTAAAGATAAAATAACCTTTAATCTAGTGATACTCGTCTCACTTCTAACTCAGGAGCATGGCTTAGATAGATCTTTTTTTCTTAAAGGCTAATGATGAATTGTTCTTAGTTTGTTTAGATAGCAGAGCCAAACTCAATTTATGTATTTTTGTAAGTTGCACCAAATTTTCATACAAACTTACTGAAGTTAAAAACTTCTTTTTCCAGATGGGATGATGATGTTGTCTTCAAGAATTGTGCCAAGGGGATAGATGAATCAAAAAAGGACAAAAAATTCGTGAATGATACTCTGCGATCAGAATTCCACAAAAAGTTCATGGAAAAGTATATCAAGTAGTACAGTTTTATGTGCGGTGGGGCTGAAGGACTCGGAAGGTCGTGATTGTTCCCTCCCTTTCCCACAGAATTCAAAGCTGAATACTCTGTCCTGAATGCCCAAAGGGTTTCCCAATGTCATCAGCAGCTTCATCATTAGTAATTGCTATGTACCTGGAGTTTTTATTCCTGCAGTATGTGTTCCTTTTCAATTTTAATTAAATAATTTTGCGTTTCATGAATGTTTTTTCTGTTCACGTGTGTTTGCTTTTACTGGCTGTCCTGTAAATGGTAGAATAGAGAAGCTAGTTTGCAATAAATGCGTCTATTTGTTTAAATTGCTTTCCAAAACAACCTGTTGTAGTGGTGGTGGTTTGTAACCTGTGCAACTTGTATAAATGTCAATACGATCAAGGATACGAAATAGAGTTATGGTAAGCAGTGTGAACTGGAAAGAGCTGTATTTCTGTACCAAACTGAACATCCTTTTAATAGCTAGTTAGAAACTTCGTTAGTAATCTTCCTTTTCTGTTTCTTCGAACTGTCAACCCAGTTCTGGTTTGGTGGGGTAGATCCATGTTCTTAGCAGCCCTATTTTCTGGGTTCTTCTGGCTCAGCACTTCTAGGGCACTGCCGTGTAATGTTTGTGGGAATGTGTAGAGGGGGAGAACTCAGTGAAACTGTGGGTTTTTCTCTTCTTAATGAGCGTTTGTGTGGTGCTTGGTTCTTGAGCCACAACTGTGTGCTGACAAGGCTCAGTCTGTGTGTGTGTGTGTGGTAGCAAAGGTCGTGTCAGAAACTTGTGAGTGAATGCTTTTCTTAAACAACTGATCTCCTCAAGGTACCATAGTACACTTTTTTTTTACTTCTTAAATGTCCATTTTAACACTTAACAGGACAATGTAAAATCTGAACGACTGAAATAAAGAATCTCATTTGTGAAGGGATTTCCAGCCCCCTCTTCTGTCACCTCAGTTGCCTTTGAAGCCTTGACAAAATGCTGCACTTATGATATGAAGCTAATACTTGCAGAATGCAGTAGTTGCCTCTCTGCCTAGAAAGCTACAATGGCATAACTCACATGCATTTGTGTAAAACTCTTGTCCTTTTCTTTGCCTGTGTTATGCTCAGTCTAATTCGTTCTTGTAGACTCTTACATAGTAGTAGTATTATTTTCAAGCTCTTAATTTGAAAATATATCTGGTTTTCTTTTTAAAAGACTCAGTGTAGAGGCCAGTATGTTAGATTTTTGTTGGGCATGACTAGTATCCTATAAAAGTTTTCGTTAGCTTTAGCTGTATTTTCCACCCTTTCATCAGGCTATGTGTAGTGTACTAGTGCCAGCAGCTAATAAATATATTTACTTGGCAGCGAGATTTGCAGCATGCTTGAGGTCATGTGAGCTCCTACAGCTACTGGAGAAACATGTGCTTGTCTTGCTGCTCTGACCTGTATCGTGATAGCAACAATTCTTGGGAAACAGAAAAATGGCTGTAGTTTTCAATTCTTTCTCTTTAAATTAAAGCTGCTAAAATATTAGTGTGTAGGCAATGTATTTAGAAGGGGGGAAAAAATGCAAAGAGCTGTAATTGCCAGGGTCTGGCAGTGGAGAAGGCAGCTGCTGCTTTAGGTCTGACCTAACAGTGTAGTTGTCATGGCAACAACAACAAAAAAATACATTGGTCTTGCAGTATTCCAGGATATAATTACTGTGCCAAAGTGAGCAAGTGAGTAAACAGTTGTATTGGAGGGGGGAGACATAGCTGTAACACCAGTTTGATGCCTTCATGGAAATAAGTGCATAATACCATCATTTGTGTTCTTGAAGCAGCGTAACTCTTCGTAGAGAAAATAATACTTTTAAGAAGTTGGGTGGCCAGGGTTGGATCAGATCTTCAGCTTTGAAGACCCTTGCAGGAACATCCCTTTCTTAAACTTTTGCTCAAGGCTTAGGGGTGCTCAGTGGTTTTTTTTTTTTTTTCTAGTAGTGCTCTACCTCCCTAGTTCTGGAGAAGGAGCTGTAGGGACCCTATAGTTCTGGGCTGCAACTTGATTTGAGTTTTGTTTTCTTGGCTTTGTTGATAGCTCCATGGCAGAATTTGCAGATCCTATCTCTAACCTCCCCCCACCTCAAAGCTTTTGTACTTTAGCCTCCTGCAGTGTAAGCTGACCCACAACCTGAGGACTGGTACCCAAACACAATATGATAATTAAGCTATCTCAGACCTTATCTCTGGGTGGGTTTTCCATCACTAACTACTGAATTTTCATCACTAGTGCTGGAAAGCTAAAGCCCTCTGGGGAAGAGTCCTATGCAGAACCCTGTGCTTTCAGTATGATTGCTTGTATTGATGTTTAATTTTCTCCTGTGATTCTTGTACTCATCTAGGAAAAGACCATTGGTTTTGTAAAAATGTAGTGTGACTTTGAGTTCTTAAAAAAAAAAAAAAAAAATCAGACTGTGGTGTTCTACACCTCTGCTCCCAGCCCAGTGTTTTTCCAGGAACCTGTTCAGTATGACAAATAACTTTCAACAAATGCAATAGAGCTGGCAAGGCAGTTGTTCCAGGAGGTGAAGTGGAAGAAAGTTAACATTCAGCGCTTCAAGGAATGCAATATTTTACAGTTCTGAGTAGTTCAGATTGTTTAATCCTGTGTTTTTGTAAGCAACACCTGATCTCACTGTAAACTGGTGGCTTGAAACAAAACCATTTGTTTTATAAACAGTTTCCTCCTTTTTATGGTTATCTTCAGTGTAGCATTGGAACTGAAAACCAGGATCTGTTTTCCACAGGGACTAATGGTTAAACTTCTAAGTTTTTTCCTAAAAAGCCGTGTCTTTCAAATTTTTTTCTTGGAATATGTTTTATAATTCTGAAGGGATTAATAGAATGAGGAATAAAGCTTACGGATAGTCCTGCAGCTGGAAATAATTTTGCTGTCGGTATACAAGGTTCTAAAATGTTTAGTGTCTATTTGTCTTCAAGTAGATGGCTGGATATCAGAGGTGTCATACTACAATGAGCAACATTTATTATCTCAATTTTTCAGGATTTCACATAGTCACGGGTACCAGTCATACAGAATCATAGAATCATAGAACAACCAGGTTCGAAGGGACCCATCGGATCTTCTGGTCCAACCATTCCTATCTAACACTAAACCAAGTCCCTCAAGACCTCATCCACCCGTGCCTTAAACACCTCCAGGGAAGGTGAATCAACCACCTCCCTGGGCAGCCTATTCCAATGCCCAATGACCCTTTCTGTGAAAAACTTCCTCCTAATGTTTAGCCTAAATCATCCCTGGTGGAGCTTGAGGCCATTCCCTCCCGTCCTGTCCCCTGTCACTTGGGAGAAGAGGCCAACTGCCTCCTCTCCACAACCTCCTTTCCGGTAGTTGTAGAGAGTAATAAGGTCTCCTCTCAGCCTCTTCTTCTCCAGGCTAAACAACCCCAGCTCACTCAGACGCTCCTCATAGGGTCTGTTCTCCAGCCCCTTCACCAGCCTCGTCGCTCTTCTCTGGACTTGCTCCAGAGGCTCAACATCCTTCTTGTGGTGAGGGGCCCAGAACTGACCGGGTACATCCTGTGAACGCCTGGAAGGAGATTTTGGTTTTTTCCTTAATGTAAAAAAAAGCCTTTTGGGGAATTTCCAGTTCTCTGTCAACTTGGATTTTGTTTGAAATAAAATCCTGGGGCAGAGGTGATCTGGTACTTGTTGTGTTTACCTTTGAGTGCCTCATGGGCAGCCTAGCTGGTGCCTGATGTGGTGACAGCCTGGTGTCTCCTTTCAGCCATGCATGTGTCGGTTCCCATAGAGCTGCTGAAATTTTTTTCTGCTTTTTCCTACAGTTACAAATACCTTTCATATTTGAGGAGAGATCTGAGCACAGAGTCAAACCATCAAATGGATGGGGGATGTTACCTTGAAGCACTTCACTTCAAAGGGAGATCTGTAGGATTCAAGTCTTGAAGGGATGTGCTGATGCTTAGAAAGTGCTTCAGGCTCAAGTGTTTATTCACATCTGCAGTTGTGGCCACATGAGCCTGAAGCTTTAATTGTCTTCTAAGGAAAATCAGAATTCTGGTTTGATTTCGTTCTCAGCGCATAGTGCTCTGTAATATGGAAAGAAAATACACAAGTTTTTCCATCTGTGGAAGTCCTCCTCCTTCCATCTCCTGGCAGCTTTTAGAATGAAATGTAGTTAGTTGTTGGGCAGGAACAAAACTTCCTGCCAAACTTTGTCTTGCTTATTTAGGAGAAATATTTTGGAATGATTTTTCCAAAGAAATAAAGCCTATGTTTTGTTGTAAGTTCAGCTTTTTCCTTAGGCAGAGTGACATTTTGTCATATTGAACCATAAAAGCAAATACAGCATCATTATTGTACTTTATGTTCCCTCAAGGTACAGTTTAACAGAGCATGAATAGGCACGTTTGGAAGAGTCCCGTTTCCTGAGATAGGCTCCTCTGAGCTCTTTTATTGAATTGGGGATAAGCAGGAGGAAGAAAGATTTTCCATTATTGTTGAAGTAACTAATTTTAAATAGAAGTCAGCCTGTTTTAGGTTTTTTAACATTGTTCATTGACATACATTTTACCATTGAGCTACTTTCTTGGCTTTTATGAATTTCAGACTTGACTTTGTTTCTTTTCCACGGGGGTTGTACTGGAGAAGAATGACTGTGATACTGTGACTGACAGGGAAATAAGATTGGAAATTAAATAGTGGCTGTGTCTACTTAAGTTGCTTCTTTCAAAGAGTTAGAAGATACCTAAGGGCTATGATAAAAGCGTGTATGCACAGATGGGGTTTTTTTCCCCTTTGTAGCCTCTGATCAGCAGTTCAGGAGCACAAGCTTAAACGTCTCTGATCTTACCAAAATTTGATCTTTTAAGTGGGAAGTCTGGCTTGGTGATCTTAAAAAAAACAACCAAACAAAAAAAAACCAGCACACACATAAAATTGCTGGGAATTTTAATGCTTTCTAGTGCAGCTTTAACCAGAAGGAAAAGTCATCTGGATCTAAATAAACTATATCAAATCCCAGTTTCCCACCAGGCCTGAGAAATAACTTCTAAAGTGGAAGGAAGTGGCACCATACAGGAGGCAGAAAAATGAAATGGAAAACTGGTAAGTCTGCTCTCTACTGAAATCAGTAGCATCTGGACAGGAAAGAGGATTATTTTTAAACTGCACTATAATATAATTTTTATAGCTGACAACAGAGATATGATAGGTTTAATGCAAATGGAGGCTGTACAGCAGGCTCTATTCAGAAATTTGAGTGGAGAGGATTGTTCAGTCCCACAAAAACTATTTGGGAGCTGAAGGTTGAGCCCTTCTTGCCTCACTACCTGCCTGCTGCCTTACCTACAATTCTACCCCTTCTTTATCTTTGAACAGTTATTTCCAGTGGATGTGATTTCAAGCAGCTGGTCCTCCTCCAGTTGGAAAGGGTTATTTTTACTGCACTGGGAGAACAAGTTGTAAGTTTGAGCTGGGTACGGGGATAACCTCCCTGGACCTGGTGGCCACACAGTTTCTGATACAAGGCAAGATGCCATTGCCTTCTTGACCACCTGGGCATACTGTTGGATCATGGTCAGTCGCTGTCAACCAACACCCCCAGGTCCTTCTCCTCCAGGCAGCTTTCTAGACAAGACTTCTCCTATTCTGTAGCTCTGCATAGGGTTGTTGTGCCCCAAGTGCAGGCATTTGGCCGTGTTAAACCTCATGCCATTGGACTCAGCCCAGCAGTCCAGCCTGTTCAGATCCCTTTGCAGATCCTCCTTACCCACCAGCAGATCCACACTTCCACCCAGCTTTGTGTCATCTGCAAACTTGCTAAGGGTACCCTCAATGCCTTCATCCAGGTCATTGATGAAGACATTGAACAGGGCTGGACCCAGCACTGAGCCCTTGGGGAACCCCACTTGTAACTGACCTCCAGCTGGATTTAACACCATTTCCCATCACTCTCTGGGCCCGGCCATCCAACCAGTTTTCCACCCAGGAGAGTGTGCGCCTGTCCAGCTGCAGAAATAGCTGATGCAGAAGGTTAAAGAAAGAAAAAGCAATAAAATGGTGAAATAAAGTGAAGGGAAGAGAGCATAAGGTTGGGAGGAGTGTGGTAGACGAGCAGGAGAGGTGAGCACAGTAAAGTAGACACAGAGAAGCTCTTCCCACTCCTGTAGCCTTAACTGAAGAGGTAGTAACTAACTAACTAGGACCAGATGGACTCACTTGTCTGCTCTGGGCAGCTCAGTGGGATTTGTTTCAGCTACCACAAAGGATGAGTTTCAGAATCTCAGCGTGGATCATTGCTCTTTTGACAACTAGTTCAGGGGCCTGTCAACACATTTTCCAAAGCACTTAACGTCTGCAGGAAAATGCTGAGCAGTGTCTGAAGTTGTGGTCAGTTAAGAAGCATTTGAAAAGGAGCTGGGAGCTTTGAAAGATTTCTCTCCCAGGATGTTTGAAGAATGATGCTCCAAGACACTAATCCCGTGAGTGATACTGCTCCGATTTTATCCCAGCATTACTCCACTTGCTGCAGTGGGATCGTTCTTGGTCTTCACTGATGTAAAGGCGAGAGCAAGACCAAGATGTTTCTAAATACTTTGAATTCTTTTTTTTTAGTGAAATGGGTTTTCTAAGTGGAAGTAACAATAAACCAAAGAATATCTTTAATATCTTGAACATCCTAAGAGTAAGCCATATCTTTTCCTGCCAAGAGCAGGGAGTCAGGAGGGACAAGCCACCCCCGCCAGCCGCAAGGACAGTTAAAAACTGAGTTTGAGGGCACCAGCTGCTAATCAGAGTTGGCAAGCAGGACTCTAAAGGGATGGGTTAATGCCGAATGGCATCATTACAGGACTAACCCAGCAGCTGCTCTTCTTAAAGAAAGAGATTTGTCAGCAAGTTGAAAACTCCCCACAAGTTTTTTTTGCCAATGCAGCAGAAACAGGAGGAGTGGGGACAGGAGGGTTGGGACATGAAGGATGCAGTGGGACTGGCACCGGGTCTTCATCTAAGCCAACTTCTGCCAGCACAAGAGTGAGACCAGGGCTTTTTTCCTATTCCTGGCTTTTAATTCTCTTCTGTACTCTTTGATGCCTAAATTTTAAACAAAGGCACAGCAATGGATGCTTTTTTTTTTTCAATCTAGCATTCAGCAGGACAGAATATAGCTGGTAATGTTAAAAAAATATCTAAGAGGTTCAGAAAATACGAAGATACTCCCAAGTTTTCTCTTCCTTTTTATTGTGAGCCGGGAACCAGGAAAGAGTTGATATGCCGGGTCCTGCACTTGGGGCACAACAACCCTATGCAGAACTACAGACTGGGAGAAGACTGGCTGGAAAACTGCCAGGAGGAGAGGGACCTGGGGGTGTTGGTCGACAGCCGACTGAACATGAGCCAGCAGTGTGCCCAGGTGGCCAAGAAGGCCAATGGCATCCTGGCTTGGATCAGAAACAGTGTGACCAGCAGGTCCAGGGAGGTGATTCTCCCTCTGTATTCAGCACTGGTGAGGCCGCTCCTTGAATATTGTGTCCAGTTCTGGGCCCCTCAGCACAAGAAGTGTGTTGAGGTTTTGGAGCAAGTCCAGAGAAGAGCAACAGAGCCGGTGAAAGCGCTGGAGAACAGACCCTATGAGGAGCGGCTGAGAGAGCTGGGGTTGTTTAGCCTGGAGAAGAGGAGGCTGAGAGGAGACCTCATTACTCTCTACCAGTACCTGAAAGGAGGTTGTGGAGAGGAGGGAGCTGGCCTCTTCTCCCAAGTGACAGGGGACAGGACAAGAGGGAATGGCCTCAAGCTCTGCCAGGGTAGATTTAGGCTGGAGATTAGGAGGAGGTTTTTCACGCAGAGGGTCATTGGGCATTGGAATAGGCTGCCCAGGGAGGTGGTTGATTCACCTTCCCTGGAGGTGTTTAAGGCACGGGTGGATGAGGTCTTGAGGGACTTGGTTTAGTGTTAGATAAGAATGGTTGGACTAGAAGATCCGATGGGTCCCTTCCAACCTGGTTGTTCTGTGATTCTGTGATTCTGTGATATCTGCAGGTGCTACTTTGTGCAAGATGCCATGAATTAGTGTTGAACACCAAGACTAGAGAGAGCTTTGCTGTAACAGCTAACGTGCATAAACTGAAGATGACAGATGCAGCAGGAATGGCTGCTCATGCCTGTCGTCTTCTACAGCAAGTGTATCCCCAGCCTCTGTTGCTTCCATGCCAATATTATCATTGGCACATTTGGAGGGTGAAGATGAGGGGAGAATGTGATGCTTGAACCGTTTGAGGTCCTGAACTTGTCTAGGGACCTACTGCCAAACAGAGCACTGGTGTGGTGGAACAATGTGTCTCATACGTGACTTAGAGCAGTGGTTGCCTTCTTGCACTGCAGTTTGGTTGATGCTACCCTGTACTGCCATGTAACCACAAACACATCTTGGGCTGCTCACTCCTTGATGGAGTTTCTGCTTTTGCATGGGCTTCTCCAGCACTGTATTTGGCTGCCTTCAGGTTGACTGGGTTAGAGGAGACTTCCCAGTTTACCAGGATTATGATGAAATCTAAACTGGTCCTCCTGTAGGCAACCCCTCGCTCATCCCAGTGAATGCAATGCGGAATTTTACAAGCGTGATTTCATTTCCATTGTGAGGAAACTCGCAAACAGAGCTTGGGACATGCCCCTGAGCAGGACTTCTGTAGCTCTCCAGGAGCTCATGGCTGGCATACCAGAGTAAGCCTCAGGTGGGACAACATAGCTGCTTCACCATACAAGCATAAGCCTTAGAGTGAGGAATATCTATACAGTCCTAACAAAGTCTCTAGGAACTGCTGGACTCTCATTGTCTTTGCTAGGGCAGCACCATGGGCTTCGTACCTCCTGGGAGGTTTACATTGATGCAGCACAAAAATCCTATTCCAAGAGTTAGCTCTGCCCAAAGGGTAAACATCCAGAGAAGCTGAAATCAGCTCCTGTCTCTGCAAAAGGGTTGAAGCTAATGATAAAGCTTCTGTTAGCCACAGAAGCCAGGACTATGTGATGGCTGCCTTGTGAAGGGATTGTGGTGGCTTTGTTTGGTGGAGCAGAAAGGAGAGCCTCCAAGTTTTGCTAGTTGGAGGTTATCTGCTCTGCCTAAAGAGCAAGAGAAGGTACCCCCCATGGCAATAAGCATGCAAAACAGGTGTGGTTTGGTTGCAGTGATGTTGATCGAGGCCAGTCAAACATTCAGACCTGTGATAAGTGATGTATGGGTGTTAGACCATGCAGGACAGGGAGTTGCTGCGGTGCTGAGGTGCCTCTGCAGGTCTGTATGGGTTACTTTCACCATCTCTCTAGCTACCAGTAATAATGGAGAGTGATGGAAAACACAGCTCTGAAAACCCTGTTTTTAGTTGTTCTTGGAGGCAGTAAAAGGGGCAGCAGTTGTGATTTGGGCACAGGATGAGTTTTAAATACTGCACGTCTTGGGAAGGAGGAGATCCCCCCTCAAAGATACATGTGTGCTCTCCTCTGCTTCACTGAGTTGCTTTTCTTTTTCTGGGGAGCAAATCTGCAGTCTTAGGGTTGGAGAGCTGGAGACAGCACCCTAACAGGCTGATGTGGAAGAGGAAGAGCAGCCCTGCTCCTCTACGCTGAAACCTTCAAGTCGTCACTTTAACATCAAGAGAGGAGAGGCTGACTGTGCCACTTTCCAGAACACCAACTGCCCCAAAAGACAATGCCTCTTCCTGGGGAGAATGTACTGAAACCTTCTTGCTATGTACAGTGCTGGTGGGGAAACTCACCATACTGCAACCTGCCATGCAGAGCCTGGCTCCCCGAACATCAGAAAATCTCATTTTCAAGAAGCTGGTTTGAAGCCCCCTCATTTGTTTTCTCCTGCACACTAACAAATCTGGGCCTCTCACCACAAGAAGGATGTTTAGGCTCTGAAGCGAGTCCAGAAAAGAGCAATGAAGCTGGTGGAGGGGTTGGAGAACAGGCCTTATGAGGAACGGCTGAGAGAGCTGGGGGTGTTTAGCCTGGAGAAGAGGAGGCTGAGGGGAGATCTCATTGCTCTCTACAACTACCTGAAAGGAGGTTGTGAAGGGGAGGGTGCTGGCCTCTTCTCCCAAGTGACAGGGGACACGACAAGGGGCAATGGCCTGAAGCTCCACCAGGGGAGGTTCAGGCTTGACATCAGGAAAAAATATTTCACGGGAAGGGTGATTGGGCATTGTAACAGGCTGCCCAGGGAGGTAACCTTCCCTGGAGGTGGTTAAGGCACGGGTGGACGAGTTGATGAGGGACATGGTTTAGTATTTGATAGGAAGTGTTGTGCTCCAGTAGGTCTTTTCCATCCTGGTGATTCTATGATTCTCAAAGTGTTTTCACCTAGGGCCACCCACTGGATTTCCATTAGCCAAAAGCTGGTCCCCACATGGCTCCCACCACGAGCGGGAATTGCCTGGGGACAGCTGGGAGGGTGAAAGCCTGTGTGAAACATGAGGTCACCCCTTCTCCTCAATGCCAGGCATATGGAAGAAGCCCAATCCTCATGAAAACATCCCATGGATTTTTCCTTGTTTCAAAGCATTCAAAGCATATTACAGTGAAGACGAAACAATGCTTGCCCATCGTGGATATCTCTAGCAAAGGCCTTTTTGTTGTTCCAGCCCAGGGGGCTTTTCCATATTACAGGCTGTAACAGCAGGACAGGTCAAGGCAAGGACAGGGATCCCAAGAGAAAGAAATGAAAACAAGTTCCTTTAATATAAACTATATGTTTTCTTGTCCCTGCTCAATTTACACACTGCATTTTTGACTCTTCTCTGATGAGCAATGTTTATCTGGCAGGGCACAACTCTCGTTAGCAACCAGGGGCAGTATCAGATTTGTCTGTGCTTTGTTTAAACAGTATCTTTTGCTTATGTTTTCCTTTAAAAATGACCGAGCAAACAGCCCAGAAGAAACCGAGGCAAGGCTACAGCACCCTGCTCCTTTTCCACGTGCCTCCAAATATTTTGAAAGTTTGAGGAAAAATAAAACATTGAGTCAAGTAAAATATTTCAACTCGCTGACTCAGAAGGGTCAAAGAAAACCCATCTCTAGGAGACAAAAGAGAAACAAGCTTTCAGCTTCCACCAAAATTGCTGGCTGGCATTTATGAAAAATGTTGGGTCGTGATAACACAGACTAATATTTTAATAATATTTAGAATAATCTCTGTTTACACAGAAGTCGTGTTTTACGTGAAGGTCACTTCTATTAATATTAAGTTAGTGTCTTTTCCAGGAATAGAACTCTCTTTTTTTGGAAAAGCAGAAGAAAAATGGAAAAGCTGTCCTTTCTATAAGACTGGCCAGTTCTAGTGCTCTTCTCAGCCCCGGGGTGGCAGAGGGCTGGAGGGGGAGCACACAGGGTGACCATTGCCTCATTACACTTGCCCACGCCCAGTGTAAAACCTTCCCGTTACTCTCCATGCCAACATAATTCCCAACTTATTTCCTCTCCCTGCTTCCCTTTGATCACAATCTGGAGCAGAGCATCCCACCCTGGGCCAACTAAACTGAAGGAAAGATTTGCTTTGTTGGCATTTTGAACCAATAAACTGGGTTTGGAGCCAAAGGGGTTCCTGGCAGCCCTGGCATCTCACTTAGGAGTCACTGTGGTTCTGCCAGAGGCAGCTCTCTGCACCTCGAATCCTGTGTTCAGTTCTGGGCCCCTCACCACAAGAAGGATGTTGAGGCTCTGGAGCGAGTCCAGAGAAGAACAACAGAGCTGGTGAAAGCGCTGGAGAACAGACCTTATGAGGAATGGCTGAGAGAACTGGGGGTGTTTAGTCTGGAGAAGAGGAGGCTGAGGGGAGATCTCATTGCTCTCTACAACTACCTGAAAGGAGGTTGTAGAGAGGAGGGTGCTGGACTCTTCTCCCAAGTGACAGGGGACAGGACAAGAGGGAACGGCCTGAAGCTCCACCAGGGGAGGTTCAGGCTTGACATCAGGAAAAAATATTTCACAGGAAGGGTGATTGGGCACTGGCACAGGCTGCCCAGGGAGGGGGTTGAATCACCTTCCGTGGAGGTGTTTAAAAGATGGGTGGATGAGGTGCTGAGGGACATGATTTAGCAACTGATGGGGATGGTTGGACTTGATGATCCGATGGGTCTTTTCCAACCTAGTGATTCTGTGATTCAAGCCCCTGCCCACACCAAATACCCCCCTGCCCATGGGGGACAGTTCTGTCCCAGCTCCATGAGTATTTTCTCCCTGTGCTGGGATGCTCTGGCTTAACATCCCTATTGGGAAGGCACAATCTCATTCAGCAGGAGCCACTCCATGTGTTGGTCCAACCCTGAGGACCCTGATTTAGTTTTTGCACCCATCTGGTGGGTAGGTACCTGCCTGCTCCTTCAGTGCAGAGGTATCTCCTACGTCTGGTTTGGAATTCTCAGTGGGACAATGTCCCTGCAGCTGCTCCTGATACGCAGTGGCTGGGAGAAACCAATGGGTGACACTGATGAGAGTGAAAAGGAAAGTCCTAAACCCGGATTCTCTCTGGAGTCCTCTGTCTCCTCTTCAAGGATTATTTTTATGACTCTGTGGATGAAAACAAAAGGATTGTGATTTATCCACAACCTAATGCAATCTGAAGGACTGATCCCTACTGCAGCTCCCTGGTGAGCTGGGGAGATGCTTTAGTCCAGTCTCAAGGACAGCAAGTAAATCCCCTTCAGTGATGGGCTTTCTTCCAGCCTTGGGGCTGCCCCAGTGCCTGTGGGTGTGCTGGCAGGAGCCGGAACCAGTTTCGCACCTTCCAGAGGGCAACATGGATTTAAGGGTCTGGCTCAGAGCACCTCCCTCCCTGGGGCTGGAAGGAAGCTGCCTCTTCAGGGTACCAAAGGGGTAGTTCCCTTTGCTTGGGGAAGGGCTCTTGGGTGGATTTTTACTGTGGAAATGTTACATATGAGGATGTATTTTCAACTCCCCTTTCCATTCTACTCTGCTAGACAGCAGATCACATTGTGATGTCGCCTATGGCAACATCTTCTGGCTGAAAATAAGTGAGTTGCAATGGACGGATAGTTTTGCTGGTGGATATGTAAGAATGGTTGATAGTATTACCATTATTATTATTATTGTTGTTGTTGTTGTTGTTACCACTATTATTTATATTTTAGGGGCCTTGTAGCAACCAGTTTTGGTTAGGAATGCAGTGGTGTACAATTCAAAAGCAGCATCACCCAGGCAGCACCTCCGCAAGCCTCTGGGTGCAGCAGCCTGGGGCAAAGGACCTGAGGTCACAGATCTGATTCCCTTCTCTTGCTTAAACAACTGCTTTTCTTGGCAGGGATCTGGTGGGAAGAGGCCCACGGCATCAGATGGGAATCCTTTTTCCTGGAAGAATACATATCTGTCAGCATGTCCAGGGCAGCTGGATGGTGCCATGTGTCACCGACGCTCAGGCTGTGGGATGAGCTGCTGGTCCCCAAGGACAGTGCTGCTCAGCAAAGTTCCTGCTCACCAACTCACGAGCATTGCTGCTCAACACACGAATCAGAGGGATTTGGCAGGAAGTGTCTTTGGATGAGCTGAGCTGTGCAGACGTGACTCATGGATTTGGACGCCTTGGATTCTGGGTGGCCCCATTTGAGTTATTTCATTGTATGCTTGGTTTTCATTGCGATTTCTTGTTTCAGGGAGCTCGTCTGAGCCTGTGCTCAGGTTTCCCAGGTGTGTGGTGGGAGAGGTGCCTTCTTGTGGTGTCTGCATCCAGGCCACCATGAGCTGACAAATAACAATAACAATTAATAACTTGTTTCAGACAAAGTTGTTTTTGAGGAAGAGTGCCCACTGATGTGGGGGGTGGACTTCGGCTTCCTAAGCTTTCATTTTTTATCATTTTTTTGCTGGCTTTTAAGCAATTTAATTTGCCCTCTGAGGCTGAGGTTACTCATCCTTAAAGGAAGGATGTGGCTCTCATATGGCTTTCCCTCTCCCCTGCTGAATGCTTGGCAGGCTCAGATTTCCCAGGTAGGGTCAGAAGTCACTGCACCAATCTGCAGCTTTCCTAGGTATTCTGGCTTTCATACATTCTGCCCAAATCCCCTCAGATCCTTCTGGGAAGAGTTTAGGAAGGCATCTTAACCTCCATAGAATCATGGAATAACCAGGTTGGAAAAGACCCACCGGATCATCAAGTCTGACCATTCCTATCAATCGCTAAACCATGTCCCTCAGCACCTTCACAGCACCATCTCCTGCTCCACTGATCACTGCAGTGTGGTCCGTGCATGGAGAATGGAAATGATCAACCCAGTCCCTGAGGTGTGGTTGTTCAATACATTGCCTCTTTAAGGCAGGGAGTAAAAAGCAATGATGTGTGAACAGCCTTTCCATCCGTTTGGGGCTGATGTCTATCATGTCAGGTCCCTGCTGTGAGTCGGTGCTCACTGCCAGGTCCCTTCCTGAGCTTGGCCAGGAAGATCCCAGGAAGGATCCAGGGTACTTACGGCTGGCAACAATGGGAGAAAATGTTCTCCCATGGTGTTTTCTCTAAAACCAGCAAATCCTGTGGGGTCTTCTTGACTGTTACCACTAGAAATGAAGTGAAAAGAATCACTTAAATGAAATCCCAACTGCTGTGACAGGGAATGCTCCTGACCACTTCTCCAAGGGTTTCACAGTGGGCATCAGTATCAGGAAGGCAGCTGTTGTTATCAGGGCTTCCCTGGGCTGACGCAAGCTGAGCACTGCATGGTCCATCCCCCCGTGTCTCTGTGACAGCTCAGACAGCTCAGCCACACAAAAAGATCAGCAGAAGCCTTGAGTACTGGTGTGGTGCAAGGTGGTAGCTGGAGGTTCACTTTGAGCCCTTGTTTATCTCAGATTTAATACACAATTTGGAGGAGGCTGTTCAGCATCTCCGGGCTTTGGTTCCTGCTATGTAACGTACAGATGGCAGAATAGACTCACAGACGTGCAAATGCTCTGCTTTTGGGGACAGGTCCATCCCTGAATGACATTACTTCCAACACACTCTGGGTAGACCAGGGTGGGAAATGAGATGCCGAAGAAAAAGAAGCTGCAGGGCCCCATCCCGAGGGTGGTCTAGTAGTTTCACATCTCTCCATCCTTTCTCAAGTCATCCTCTGATAAAAGGCAAGAGCATCCTTCCAGTCCCTGTCCTGCAAGCTGGAAACACCAAGACACTGCTTTCTCCTCTCTTTCAGCCAGCTCTGCATTGCTGCGCTCAGCCCAGGACCTGTCTCCTGAATGTGGATGTGACTTTACCCTTGTTCTGTGCTGTCTTCTCTGAAAGCAGGAGGCACTCGGTACTCCTGTGAGGGTACTTGTGTTTTCCAGAGCACCATCACATGCATGACTCTAGCATTTGAAACTGGCATGCATATGCATTTATATACGTATAAATATATATATGCATGTCTGCTAGGGGGCATTATCGTTATCCATATATTCAGGCTTTTTGCCCTATTTAATTTCATCCCATTTCAACTATTCCACTGCACAGGGTCATTCAGTTCCTCCAGAATCATATGCAAAATTTTTTTGGGAAGTGAAAAATATGACAAGTTTGTTACCACCCATTATTTCTTGTGCCAGCGGCATCACCAGAAATAATAAATGAATACTGAAATTCTAGTGTCTCCAGGAGTTCTTTCTCTCTTGTAGCCTAAGAAACCCTTCACTGAGCTAAAGCACTGGGATCTCACTTAGTCCATGTGCTACCCATCTCACAGCAACTTCCCACCAAGTATTGTCTTCTCCATTTTAATTAATAATTTAGCATGGGCTCCCATTAAATAAAAGTGCTGAAGTATGACAAAATATGGCTGAATGCCTCTCCTTTACCTAGAAAATCAGTTATTGAGGAAAGCCTGCAGAAATTCTGGCAAGAATTTCCTTTGGCAGGCGTACTGTAGACAAGCAGAGCTGTAGTTGCCAAAGGCATCTTGCTTGCCTTTCTTAAATTACTATTTTCTAGCACCGCTTCTAAACTGCCGTAGATTAATTTCAAATACTTGCCGCTAAACTTGCAATTTTATGGCTATTTCTTCCCTGAGTCCGGGAAGGAGCTGGTCTAGTTCCTCCAATTTGCATGTATTCAGCATTTTGAGATTTCTTTCCCCTTTAGATGTGGTCATTTCCATACCCTGACGTCCATCATCCATCTTCAATTTGGCCTGAGGTTCAGCATCTTCTTTTTTCCCAAAGCCTGACACCAGACAGACACCTTGTCTGAGGAATATAGTTTCCGTATCTTTTTTCCACCATACCCTCAGCAAGCAGAAGCCATATTTCTTTCTTCTTTTATCAGTTATGACTCATGAACTGTTTGCTATTTCTCTTTATTTCACTTGCAAGATCTAACACAGCTTGACTTTGGCACTTCTCACGTTACCCTTGCACTGCCTGACCCTTAGCATAAACCTCTCTTTGCTGGTTAATCCCCTTTTCCATCCATTGCAGGCTTGTGGTTATTTCTAATATACTTCTTGTGGTAATTCTTCATCCATTTAAGACTTCAGCCTCTCCCCTGAGAGGTTTCTTCTCTTGACTGTTATACATGTTCCAGATTGTTGTAAGTTCAGTTGATTTCCCTGATTAATTCCTGTAATTTCTCAAATTCCCTCTCTGAAAAAGTTAGCGGCAAGCTAACTTCTCCTTCTTTTTAATTTAAATCTAAATACCATGTGGGCACCAATCTAAAATATTTTCTACGATAAGGACATTATAAAGGAATTTACTTCTTATCAAAGCCAAGCAAAAACAATCTTCCTTCCTCTTGGCTTAATGAAACTTCAGCGAAGAAACCAGAACATTGTCCAGGAGTAGCCACATCTCATTGTTGCTAGCAGAATGGTGGGAAGTTAAGGTCTTCATGAAAGATGCTGCTCCCATGCTTGACAGTAACAGCCTTATGACAACAGCACAGAAATCTCTGTCTATATACGTATTTGAACCTACTGATCCAGAGGAGAGTGCCAGCACTACCTTCACACAGCCTTTTCATGCTCCTGTCTCCTTCCTGACACTGCTGACACCTCCAAGACACTTCCTAGCTGAAACACCAAAGGATGAAGTTCTTCCTCCACCATGGGCTAATGTGCTCCTTAGACCATATTTCTGCAGAGCCACTACAAGATCTATTTACTCCTCTCCACTGCTGCTGCTGGGCCTGAGTCCAGTTCCCAGTTCCCACGTGCTTCCCTAGCCTGACCCAGCTATTTGCCTGATCTTCTGCACTCTCACCCTGGAAGCTGCTATGAGAAACAGTTGGTTTGCTTGATAGAAAATCTGCTCCATTTAAAATTCTTCTATTGACTTTCTTTTTATTTCAGCAGGAGGCTCAGTCAAATCTAAGCTCATTAGACCCCACTTTACCTTAGATCCTTAATAAAGGTGTCACTTGGGAGTGCCTGTAGGTTCTTAGTTAGGACCAAGTTTCTCCCTCCATTCTCCAGGTGTCCCCCTTTGCCTATGCATTGCTCTCATCTTGAGAATCTGTGTAATCCCAGTTTTCTATGTCCCATCCCCACGTCCGCAGGAATAGGCATGTTTTAGGAGCTTTGAGGCTTATAGGTCAAGGAAGGCTGAATTCTTTGGGACGTGAGTACAAATAGCTCCTCCACTGCTGCAATATTAGCATCTCCTGGTAATTTAGGAGCTAATCAACATCTCTCCAATACTATCAACATCTCTCCAATGGTTCTCAGCACCATGACTGTAAAGCTTGATAAATGACAGAAGTATCCTGAGCCATTTAATTATCTTCTACATACATTGGTGTAGTAACATCCAAGGCCATTCGGCTCCTTCTGTTTTGTTGGCTTTCTAGTAAGATAAGATCAGGGCCTTTGATCATCTTTGTCCCATGGCTTGAAATCTGCAGGATCTTGCTTTGCTTCCGTCGTGCTGGAGCTGATTCCTCTGACCTTTTTCCTGAAGATGCGGTTCTCTTTACAGCTGTATGGCACATCACCAAGGTGAGGCCCAGACAGACATTTGTATATGACTGAGAATGGTTTAGTTTATGTGTCTGGAAGCAAAGGTTCAGAAGAGACTTGAGGACTCCAACAGAAAGTTTTCACCCGGACAAGGGGAACGGCTGCAATGCTCACACCAGCAATGCCCCACGCAGCCCAGTGAACGATGCATGCTCATGCGTGTCTCTTCCAATTATCTCTCTTTCTACTATGGCCTCCTAAGGGAAATCTTTGATGCATAAAGCATCCAAAAGGATAGTCCCTGCAAACGCCTTTGGTGATGGGTGGAGACTCCATTGTTCTTTCCAAATGGTCTCATGGGCTGGTATAGGTTACTTGCCAGTTGCCAGACTGGGGCTGCAGCACCCTTGCATGCCACCTTCACTGAGATCAGGAGCGATGATAAGAGCACTGCTCAGGGGCTCTGGGACCCCAGAGCAAGTCCCACCAACAGACACCCAGCACAGCCATGGGAACTGTTCCCAGAGCAGGCTTCAAAACAGTGTTCTCCCCAGTGAGCTGGAGGTGAGTCCATGCGTCCAAAAAAAGTCTCTTCTACTTAGGACTTCAAGTGCATTTTTCACATGGGAAAAATCTTGCTGCTGGGGAAGGATCCAAGGAGAAAGCCGACACATAGTGGGTGAAGGTTGTCAAGTGCCAGGAAGTGTTTGCTCTAAAGAGGTATATGAAATTCCTCTCTAAAACTGAAATGAACCTGGTCTGCAGTAGCTATTTTAGGTCTGAACCAGCCTACTTGATGATGAGGCAAAGAGGACTTGCACACCCAGAAACTATGTAATAAAACAGGGAATATTCAAGTGCAATCCAGTTTGAGATCATCAGCCTATGTTTTCCATGCAGACTCAAACCTTGTGCTCAGTTCAAGATTTCTACCTGAAAAGACCTAAGTTTGAGCTGTTCTAGCCAAAGCCAGTGATCACAGGGAGGGACAACAAACTTTCCTCTTGCGTGGACAAGCTGCACACTCTGGGACCAAATTCTTCACCTGCAAACCCTTCTTTTGTCACCTGTAGTGAATTAATTTCTTGCTCGTTTATCCTCCTTCTCCTCCACAGCCAAGAGAAGAGCCAGCACACAGCCAGCCATCTGGGTAATATGATAAGGAGCCTGGGACATCTGAAAGTAAAAGCTCATCCATCTAAAAAAAGCCTTGTGTTGGAGGAAGCATAATTTAACAGCTAAGAGACAGGGCTCCCTCTTTCACACCACATTTAGGCTTGAAGATGCTCTACAACAATTTCATTTTAAATTGCAGAAAGGTGCACAGATGATGATGAAGATGGCTGCAGGGATGATCAGAGGGCTGAAGCATCTCCCATATGAGGACAGGCTGAGAAAGTTGGGGTTGTTCAGCCTGGAGAAGATAAGGCTTCAAGGAGACCTTATAGTGACCTTTCAATACATGAAGGGGCTACAAGAAAGCTGGGGTGAGACTTTGTAAAAAGGCTTGTAATGATAAGACTAGGGGGAATGGCTATAAATTAGAGGGGGGAAGATTTTGACTAGATATAAGGAGGAAATTCTTCACAATGAGGGTCACGAAGCACTGGCTACTCAGTCTTAAAACTGAACAGGGAAATGTGGGGATTTGGTGGCACACGAGGGCCTGAATACCTGGGCTTTCCCTGCATGTTTTTGGCAGAGTTGAGTCAGAAAAAGATGTGGGGACAGCAGGGTGAGGGACATGGAGCAAAAAGGCTGAGTAGGATGAATGCTTTGAGGATGAGCCTGCCAAGTCTGCAGGGGCAGCACAGGTGAGCTGGGAGGGGAACATGGACAGGTCCTGCAGAAGAACAGGAAGCGTCTCCCTGCAGTGAAATGGGGCATGGGTGGGGATGTTTCCCTGCAGAGGAACCAGACATAGAAGGAGGGGTGCCTCTGCAGAGGCTGTAGGTGATGAAGTGTCCCCGTGGAGGAGAGATGGCATGAATGGGGAAACCCCCCCTGCAGCCCCCATTGCTCACCCCTGTCCCCACTGAGGGGACATCAGTGCCCCCTGGCATCATGATCACCCCAGACCTGGGTTTCTGCAGACAATCACAGAATCACAGAACAACCAGGTTGGAAGGGACCCATCGGATCTTCTAGTCCAACCATTCCTATCTAACACTAAACCAAGTCCCTCAAGACCTCATCCACCCGTGCCTTAAACACCTCCAGGGAAGGTGAATCAACCACCTCCCTGGGCAGCCTATTCCAATGCCCAACGACCCTCTGTGTGAAAAACCTCCTCCTAATCTCCAGCCTAAATCTCCCCTGACGGAGCTTGAGGCCATTCCCTCTCGTCCTGTCCCCTGTCACTTGGGAGAAGAGGCCAGCTCCCTCCTCTCTACAACCTCCTTTCAGGTACTTGTAGAGAGTAATGCCTTCAGGTCTCTAACCCATTTCAGCTCTAAACCAGGCTGGGGTGAAACCACAGAATCACTAGGTTGGAAAAGACACCCAGGATCATTAAGTCCAACCATTCCTATCAGACACTAAACCATGTCCCTCAGCACCTCATCCACTCATCTTTTAAACACCTCTAGGGAAGGTGACTCAATCACCTCCCTGGGCAGCCTGTTCCAGTGCCAAACGACCCTTTCCATGAAAAATTGGCAGCCAAGGTCTGGGCTGCAGCAGGGCCATGCAGGGCTACTCTGGAAAGTATGTGCACTGATATTTTATTCATCTAAAGCTGAAGTGGTTGGTATGAAAGAAAATAGCTTGTGCTCTTTCATAGCTCAAGTCAATGAATTCCTGGTCCTTTTATAGCTCAGGAATGCTGGGTGCTCTCAGTTGATTTTACAAGGTTATGAAGCCACAGCTTAAGGTCTGGATGAGCATTAATCACGGTGGGGATGATGACAGCTGCTCGTGTTTTACTCACCTTCTAGACGGGTATCGCAGTTCTGCACATTGCGCCCCGTTTTCTCCATTTGCTTTGGTCTGCAGAGAGGGGGTGTTACTATTTTCAGGCTTGTGGGACCACAGGGCTCCTCTGTTTTGGTACCGAGATTCAAGGTGAGGTCCATGCCCAGTACATTCGTGCAGTGCCAGCATGGGATGCAGATCAGCACCAGCCTTAGGCACGTTCCTGTGCTTTCCTTTCCTCCTGAGGCTGCCATTTGAGCAGCACTCTTCCACTATGGGACAAGGAGGAGTATTTCCCAAATTTTCATTATCTCTGTAATAAAAGCTACAGAGCTGTAAGATTCTGGGGTCTGAGGTCCATATGCTCTTGGTCTCTTGAGCCCCCACCGTTACAGGCTGATAACTCGGAAAGGCAGCCCGGCATAGACCCTGCTGGGTACCATTGATCCACCGGGGATCTCCCACCCCCTCACGATGTGTTTTATGGGTGAGCAGCTCATGTGTCACTGGGTACCCACAAATCTGACTAAGGGTGGTCCAGGAACAGAGTGGGGTGATCAGATACAGTCTGGTTGCATCCAGACCACAGACTGGGGGGTCCGATGGCAAGCAGACACCTGGCAGCAACATTCATGTCAGCACTTAGTCCAAGTTTTGCTGCAATGTGCCTTAAGTCCAGCCTCAAGCTGTATTTGAGGATGTGACAAATCACAGCTTTTCCCCAAAAATACACCTCCCCATGGTCTGTTGCTCTACAACGCCGGGAGGAGAGACCCTTGAGTATGGTAACAAGAGATGTCATAGTTATAAGGACATATACGAATCTATGTCCATATATTCACTTGGATGCAGCACTGAAAAAGTCTCATTGCTTTTGGGGGGACTTAACTCCTGATTTTTGAATGCTTCTAAATGGAAATTCTGTGAATATTTTCAGCTCTTCTGAGCTCTCTCTCTATATATATGGCAAGTGAGGAGACCACAGCCCAGTATCTGGGATTATGCAGTAATCAGGGATTTTAACATTTAAATAAGTTGACTCTGGATGTTTGCTTCTTTGCATGTTTTTTAGCTCTGAGGTTAATATGCAAAATATACTTAACCTGTAGACAGTGTTACGGTGTTGTTCTTGTTTTTCAGATGGAAGCTCTGTGGCAAAGGTACAATCCAAAAATGGGATAAATCCCATCCTTGTTATACCTGAACACAGCTGGCCATGAGGCTTTCCCCACACTAACACTGTTTTTTGCCTCTGCTGGTTTCTTTTCCTCTATGGTCTTAGTAATACAAGCTAAGCCTAAATCTTTCTGTCAAACCTTGACTTGAAGAAAGTCGAAAACCCCATGTGAGCAACCACCAAACTTTTGTTATTGGTGGAAAAGACCCAGGACACTAAAAAAACTTCCACCTGCCATGTCTTGAAGACAGAGGAATCAGATGGGTCGGGGTGACCTGTGCTCACACAGGAACACAAGGTGCTAGGATGTGAGTGAAACAAAACACTGCTTGAATTTCTGCAAAAGCCCTGGGTCTTTGCTGACACGCTCCTGCTCAGGCTACGTTGTTTTTTTAACGTATGCGAGGATCTGGGGAGGGGAGGTTGGGACAGGCGGAGGAGAGCCCATAGGACAGAGATGCCCTTAGTGGCTTTCATGCCTTTCATGCCTGCAGCTCCCTGGGACCTGATTCAGGAATTTTCTAACAGACACTTTCCAGAACATGTGAGAGCCTGCTGAGCCAATCTCCCTTACTCAAAGCCAGACACTGGGGTAACTTTTTCTCCCCTCCCCCTGTTTATTTCAGTTGCATAAGCAAACATAAGTGCAGTATTTCCACTGGGCCAGAGCATTCCTCCTGCCCGCAGAGCACCTTGAACTGGGATATGATCTTTATTTCTTACTGAGGACACTATAATAATTAAAAAATACCTAGACCCACAAGGTATTAAGGTATCTTACACCCACTGATCCAACTCCTTTCAAGCAAAGAAGTCCCTGACCCTCAAGAATACCAAATCATCTGGAAAGCTATTCTTAGTGGGGAATGTAGAGCTAAAGATCTTCAGATCACCACCAAAGCGCCTCATTAACTTTCCAACCTCATTTCCTGCAGGTGAGGATGATCTTGCTAAAATCCTGCTCTTCTTCATAGGCAAAGCTCTCAGTTTGACCCTTCGCTTTGCAGACCCACGGATTTCACGCCTGCATACACCCACTGATTGCACCTGCTACAGGGCCTTTCATGAACTACTCTGAAAAACAGAGGAGATGCAACCTTAAAGTGCCCGAGGTATCACTTCTTAGTCTCAACATGCTGTTTGCAAAGCTTGGAAAACAGTTGTATAAAAAGCCCTCTCTTCTTAGGGACTTAATATATTCACACTGGATAAGTGAGAAAAGAAACATGTTTAAACGTTTATTATATACAATATTAAGGCACAAGTTTAAACAGCAAAGAATAAGAAATCTTTGGCTGACCAACAATATCAATATTTGCTGTGGGTGACACATAATGTTCATTTTCCCACCTATGTACAAATAACCCTCCAGCTGTACAACACTGTACACCAACTTCTCTATACAACCAACGACAATAAAAAATGACAGTATTTTACAACTAGTTACCAACGTCACCTGGAATGGCTACAGCACAGTTTCCCAAAACATAAAACAGCTCAAAGAGTTGGGAAAACCAGCAAGGAGTTGCGCTGCTCTGCTGAGAGGGGCTGATTTACAGCAGTAGTGCTCCACACAGTCCTGATATTGCTTGGGCTGGGGGGAGACCTGCTGCTTCTCCAGACCTTTCCTCCAGGAAAACTAACATCTCTTGAGTTCAACACAGTTGAGGAGAATCAAACACTGAGTTGGAACTCCAAAAGCAAATGGGAATTGCCTACAACATGACTGATTGCCTACAAACAACTTTCTATATGGGACCAAGAATCTGGGGCAGCATAGGTTGTAAACGCACCTTGGGATACCAGAAACTGGAGGGACTGTGGTCTCCACAAGGAGGAGGAGGAGGAATAGTGCTGTCCTCTAGCTCTGACTTGGAGAAGCTGAGCTGTACAAATACTACCAAACATAACTGAAAGCCACACCACACACACTGATCCAACGCTCTTTCTGTTGGATGCTTAGCTATCTGCCTGTACACAAATTACTAAAGTTTCATCAAAAGAAATAATACAGCCGGTAGTAAAACACTTAGGGACTTCCAAGCACCTGGGTATTCTTATTTCTTAGAGAAAAATGATGAAATGAAATGAAATATTCACCATCAATTTACTTGCATTTGTCTTTCTCCTGCCCTGCTCCCACCACAGACACACGAGGGCCAAAGAGGTGGGTCAGCGCTGTTGCCATGCATGGGCCCAGCTTTTATGCGAACACCTAACAACCTTTAAATTAACTTTGGAGAAAAATAAAATTATTTTACAAGGCATATATTAAGCCACATAACATCTTCCAAGGGTTTTACACATTTGGTTTCACAATGCAATGCTGCCAATACTTGAAACACAGTTTGCTTGCTCGCACAACCTACCTACCACTACTTTGTTTAACAAGTGCAAAAATCAGAAAGAGGGCGACATTGACGTATGTCTAATTCTACATACACGCAAAAATAAGTGCATAGATTTAACATAGCAATTTTGTTTTGTTTTGTTTTTTTAAAAAAAAACAACAGTATCAGCCAGGCAGTATTGAGCACAGGGCTCTGGCCCTTGAAGGCTCTGAGGTTGCAAGGACTTCAGTTTTCAGTGAAAGTGGAGTTTAAAGTGCCTGGTGTTTTCATCGTCAAGGAATCCAATTTGATTCCTACAGGAAGGGGTGACTTTGTGCCAGCTCTCAGCACACAGTAACTGCCAGCACCCATCACTGTTCCCTTCTAAGCAGGTTCACATAAAAGCCTATCGCTCTTTTTCCCAAAGCAAACTTTCTCCTAATGTCACTACAGTGCACCACAAGGTTCAGAAACCACAAAGCCAATGCAAAAATACTTTAAAGTGGAAAATTTCCCGATCAGCATGTGCCATGCCTGAAGCAAACAGCGTGCCATGATTAACACAGCTGGTGTTGGCCTTCTTACAGTTTCCCCCCTCTTACAGAAATCAAGGACTAAGCTGAAAATGAGAAATGTTCCATCCTGGGTAAAAGAAAGTGAAAAGAAACTGCAGCTCAGCACAGAAAACAGATGACACGCATGCTTTGTTTGCTTTGCTTTCCTGTTAAACCCTTCCTGACCTCATCCTACACCCCTTAATGCCCAGTCCCAATTCAGCTTGAAGAGCAGGTTGCGATGCTCCAGGAAGGGAAGCGGTGGTGTCACAGTCCCTGGAGGTGTTCAGAAATATGCAGACATGGCACTTTGGGACATAGTTTAATAGGCATGGTGGTGTTGTGCTGACAGCTGGACTTGATGTCTTTTCCAGCCTTAATGATTCTATGCTTCTATGATTTGGCTGTACCACAAACACACTGAATCTGCCACTACTATAAACCAGTGCATGCTTTAGAGGCATCTTCTGATCTCACATGCAAGCGCAGCTTAACTTCACTGGAAACGTATCCACTCAACCTCCATCTCTAAACAAGCTTCTGCATTGCAGACCCTTTCCAGGAGATGCCAGGATCCTCTCCCATCTTTCCCTCCTGAAACCTTCCCATCCTTATGAAAGGAATTGCTTCAGCGGGTTCTCCTCCCTGCATCTACTTTCATTGTCTGTGAGAATTCCAACAGTTCCTACCAAAAAAAGAAGTCCTAGCAAGCTCTGAGGTTGCAAGACATGAATATTTGCATTGTAAATCCAGCTCCAAGAGCAATACCTGTCCAGCCAGGAAAGAGGCACCTGACCTGCCTGCCCAGGGAAACCACACCACTTCAAACAAATACTTACAAGAACCTGTCATATACATCTACAAACCACTTATTCACCAAAATTGCACAGTGAATACTTTTGAGAAATTAATTGATACTGAGGATGATGCAAGTTTCTTCCAGGTTATTCAGAAACTCCCTCTGCCCTTAAAAGAGCCAGGATTTCACTCCCTGTCCTGGCTGCAGAGAGGCAGGAAAACAGAATGGCAGTTTGCACCCAGTCTATAATTTCACTACATTCTCCTTACACCAGAAAATGCAGTTTCCTTTTCCCTCAACAATCCCCTTCTCATGCCACATTCCTTTTCAACGCCTCTTTCTGCTAGGAAAATCCCAGACGTTCATTTCATCATTCCTCTTCAGCATTCTTGGCTCCTCATGTGGTCCAAAGTCTAACATATCAGACTCAAGCTTCATTTTGGGCAAAAACTTTCTCTAACTTTCTTCAAACTCTCAGGGTTAGTTTTTAAGCTCAGCACATCGAGGACCATCTTGGATCTGGCTGTATGCACACAAAACCCCAGAGATGCTGTCCTCTGCTCAGATGAGGACTTCCATCATGTCTGTATCTGGAAACTCGGGCTTGTGGAGCAGGCTGCTCACTTTGCCTTTGCTATCAGGCAGCTTCCCGTGGCTTGAGTTCTCTGCAATGAGAAGGGAAAGTTGGTCTTCAGCTCAAATTCAACAGTGAATTGTTCCATGCAAAATATAAAATAATTTTTTGGGAGTGGTGATAGAAGACATCTTAACTGTATGCCTTACATACTGAAAGCCAGATTTGATCAGAAGGCTGAGAACATAGCATGCTGAATTCCCTTGCACAATGACAATGGGTGTGTTGGTGCACACAGAACTCGAGGGCAGTCATGATGATAGTATTTAAGAGATACAGACTCTTCAGCTGTGCCCCAAGAGAGGAACAGGCATTTTGGAAAGGTCGACATCACCATTAGAGTTATTCACCATCATTCACCAACCCATTAGAGTTAGGGTTAGGCTTAGGGTCAGGCTTAAGGTTAGAACTGTCCCTGCATAGAGATGTCCCTGCACAGAGTTGTCCTAGACCTGTCTTACAGCACTCACCCAGTTTCTCGCTGGCCACTCGTGTCCCTGGTGGCCGTGGGACCGGGCTGTGTGATGGGGTGGTGCCCAGCCGTCCACGGCCAGGGAAGGAAGCAGTGGCAGGCCAGAAGAGTTCAGTGTTTTTGTCTGTCTGGGTGCTGCTGTCTTTGCTACCTGTCTTTGTGTGGGAGGCTGCTGGCACTGGGACAGGCATGCAGGACAAGGAGGGCAGTGGAGGAGGTAGCGAGGGTCCAGACGGGTGGTCGTGGTGCTCCTTCCCCAAGAGCAGCCCTGAAAACACATGGTGGTCAGTTACATGCTGGCTTGAAGACAAATACTGTACCCCCATTCCACCCTGGAGCTACAAGATGCTAGTTTGAATGAGTCTCCAGTCATTTATTTTGGCTTAGTTTTTCCCTTTGATGCTGCCTGTTGCTCTTCTCTTGAAATCTAGATGGTACTTTCCTACTGAACAGCCTTTTGAAAGCAGCTGCCCCGTCCTGCATCCCCTTCTGTCCACCCATCCCTGCAGTACCTACCCCTGGCACAGTCTTGCACACTTCCTTACCCTCACCCTGTGTGGTCCCAAACCACAGTCCTGCACTTGTTTTCCTATTTAGGCACACCATGCACTCCTATTCCGAGGGATGCTTAACCCCTTGATTAAGTTTAACAAGGCTTTTTTCTTACGCCAAGTTTGTTATTTGCTCCCATAAAGTTGTCAAAATCACCTGTTTGTGTTGGGGGTGGGGAATTTCACCCAAATGTGGCTTTCTGTAGTCAGTACAGAACAAATAAGAGGATTAAAAATATAATTAAAATACAATGCAAGCCTAAAAAAATTACTTATTTTTTACTTCAACAAAAGCACAGAAGTTCTTCCCATGGAAAGCATTCTGAAAGTGAGCTGTTGGTGCAATGTCCACCATGGCTGGGGCACTTTTGCTAAGCTTAAGCAGAAGGATTAGGATGAAGTGTTGGATGAGCCAAAGCTCAACCAAAAGGTGAGCCCACCTATGCTTCCCTTCCAGATCTTCTCTTCTTTCTTCTCCTCAGCTATCTGGTTGCTGGTGAGTGAGGTCTGGCGTGAATGCACACCCGTAGCAGCAGCGATAGAGGGGACGGACCGAGCCGGTCGCAGGCTGGCGCTGTCAGCTTTCCCTGGGTCCTTCCGTGACCGTTGCTGAAGGACCTTGATCATCGCATCCTTCTCAATTATTTTTGCATGGAGATTCTTTATTCTGCCAAAATATGAACACTCTGCTTACAGGAATGGAAGAAGCATTTATACAGGCAGCTCTCCCCACCCTTGACCAGCAGGATGGGTCTCCACATACATGCCCTGCTGCTCTGTGCCCTCCAGTTTTGAGTGACTTGGACAAGGCAGCTCCCACCATTTCCCTTGAGGATAACCATGCACTTTGAAATGCAGTGTTTCTGGCTATTAAGCCAAAACCAGGAATTTTTTCCTGCAAGGTTAACCAAACCCTTCTATTGCTGCAGCTTTGCCAACCCAGCAGGAGCAATCATGGCAGCTACTTCCACCAGAATACCAACATGCAGGCAATTTCCACCTCTGTAACACATCAAAGCCAAATCTGGAAATGCTCCCTTGGTAGGCTGAGTTAAGCCCTCGATTCAAATCTGTTGTTAGTGGGAGTAAAGACCTGCTGAAGTGAGCAGAAAAGTCTCCTTTGGTTTCTCTTAAGAGCTGGGCTGGGATCTTGCTTCTCCCTCAGCCCTGCAGAAACAATCAGCATGTGCCGTGTAGAGCCAAGTAAACCTTGCTACTTCTCTCATACAAATTGCAAAAGCTCTCAAATAAGAGAAAAAATAGATTATTTGAGACTTTTCTCCAGGAATGATTAACAGCAAAACATTCCAAAAGACTACAAAACCACATTTAAAAAAAAAAATAATTGTACATGTACAATAAAACAGTCAGATGAATATTAGTTTGACTGCAGCATATAATACATAGTCCAATGCAACTGCATTTTGTGAAGCCGTGAAAGCTGAAATGCTGCATCTGGAAAACTTATACGTACAAGGGAGGTAGCTAGTAATTTCATGTTGGTGTTAGTTTTCATAATCAGATGTCTAATTTGCAATGAAAACACCAGGTCCTAAGCTATCTTTAATGAAGGCAATGGCAAAAGTCTATTACTTCACTGGAAGTAGGATTAGTTTGCATCTGTGAGAGGAAAACAAAATCCAAACTCAGTAAAAGCAATCATCGGTATTTTCCACAAGCAACAAATACACTTTTTTATACAAGCATCTTGTTTTTGTAGGGGAAACCAACGCTGAAGACAGATTTTAAATAGTTTTTCAGTAAACACCGAGAAGAATACACAAACTTTCTCAAGGGATTTTTACTCACCAAAAGGCCACTTTTCACGAATTAAAAATGCCTGGATTAAAAATACTGCCCAAGTCTAACGTTCACTGAAATACACGGCCCCAAGTACACTTGTGTGCAGAAAATTGAGAAATATCTGTAACACCAAACATCACTCTTGCTGACTGTCTGTGCCCCAAAAAGTTTATTTTCTATCTTCTACTACTTTTAAATGCATCTTTTTGGTGGTGCCTACAGTGCTAAATTTTGCAGGTTTGTTCCTAAATGCCAATGTGACCATCGCAAAACTTGGATGTGAGAAAGGAAACTTAGTGTATCTAGAAGGTGCAACAAGCAGGCAAAGAGTGAAGAGCAAAGCAAAAGCAAGCCCTCATGTTGCTAGTTATGTAGGAGTGGGATTACAACTTCATCTATTATGACCAGACGCTCTTGTTTGCAGAGGGGGATTTTCACTGAGATTAAACAAGCATTCAGCTTCCTCCCATGCCAACTTTAATAGTGGAACACCCTCTCTATTCTAAGAAGGTCAGTTTTGGCAGAGAGAAAGTCTAATGGGAAAGCAGGGAGGAAGTTATCTAAAGACAGCAACTCTTTAATCCCTTTCTCAATGCTGAAAGGCAAAACTAAGTCAAAGTGAAGCTAAGCCCTTTCCAGGCATGCATGAAGGAATAGAAGGGCATCCTGGTTTATCTGAACTCAGCTTGAACTGCACAACAAGCAGGTATGGCACAACAGCCCCTTACGTGTACTCCATGTCCTGGCACCGCCGGTTGGCTTGCACAATCTCCTCCTCTTCCTGCCAGCCCCGCACCTCCAGCGCGCTTTCACCGTAGCTGCCATTGCGTGAGTGGCTCGGGGCCGAGCTGTCCCTGGCAAAGCGGTTTAACATGGTCAGTTGGGCTCCTGAGACCACAAGGTGGCTTTTGCAAGTGAGATTGGCACTTGCATAGAAACCCCCAAGCCCATGTTTGAAGAGCAAGCTAGTGACAGTTGTGTGCCAAGTAGATGGCTGTTGGGCATTAGGTTGCCTTGCTGTGGGCTACTCTTGGCTTGGGTTTAGTCATTAACACTAATAATTAAATGGGCTGATGGAACGGAAAGCATACTAAAATTGTGGGCGACTCCCGTGGGGTTAACAACTATTATGAAGGACCGGGTCAGACATAAGAGGGACTCACTCACCAGGGAAACGGTCCCAAACTAACAAGACTACATTGCAAACAAGAAACAGAACTGTACAATTTAGAGGGTGAAAAATAGTACAGGAATTGCTGCCTAGACTGCAGTGCAAAAGAATAGGATCATCCTGAACCACGCACTTAACCATATTTCAAAGGGAAATCTCATTTTAGGATTTGGCTTCTAGGAAACCAGGGCAAAAGTTAAATTATTCCATCCTCCTCATCACTGGAAAGCCTTGCTGCAGTTCCTTGCACACTTCTGGGCACCACACTTCGACACAGACAAACTGGAGACAGTCCAGACAAATGCAATGGGAATGGGAAGGGGTTTACAGTAGGACATGTGAGGAATAACTGAAGGAAGTAAATTAGTCCAGGCCAGGAAAGATACAACAGTGGATATCTGCCTTTCAGTATTTACAAGGCTGTTACAATGTTGAGAGTGATCTGTTGTTCATCATGTACACTTGGGAAGGACAAGAATCAATTGAGGTAATTCACAGTAAAAAGATTCACCTTAACTATCACGGAAACCCTTTTAACTTGAAATTTAATGAAGTGGTGAAAAAGGGGACTCAGGCCACAAAATTTCCCTTGCTACAGGTTTATAAAACTAAGTTCAACAACCACACTGCAGACTGTGGGATGCATGCAGCCACATACCAACAGTTTCTGCTCACTCCCTCGGTGTGGTGGGGAGGAGTTGCCTTACCTATGCTGGGTTATTTGGTAGCCTGAGACTTTGCCACTGAGGCCATTGCTTGAGTTTGGTGCCTGGATTTGATAAACTTTTGGACCTGTCAGAAAGGTAAATCTTGTCTTAACTAATTATCTCACTGGCACGACGCCATGGAGAGGTGCATTAACCCTGGCGATGTGAATCAAGAGGGAAAGCCAACATAATACAGCCTTAAGGAAATATCCATTCCCTATTATTTCCCCATGCTTTCCACAGTGAACAGAGCTGCCCGCTTGCAGCAAGGCCATCTTACCTCTCTGTTGCAGCCGTGGCTGCGGCATTCATGGCAAAGTGCCTGATGGTACTCTCCTCCAGGTACTTCTGCTCCCACTTGGTCATGTCAGCTTCCAGTGCCAGGATCCTCTCCTCTTTCTCCCGCACCAGCTCCATCAGGGCTGGGGCATTGTGCTCTGGGAGGCTGCTCGCCTGGTAGCTGCCCTGCCTCTGCCAATTGAAACAGCAACAGGTATTCATTCTCTGCAGGAGGAGCTGACCCTTTTTTTCTTCTCTGGAGCACTCAAAGACATTCCAATGTCTTCTGACAAGGGTGGGTAGAAACCCCAGGCTAAACCCCTTACGTTGCAAGAGGACAGGCAGGTTGACCATGTGTGCAATGCCAGCACATGCTTCTCTACACCATGCTGACAGAAGCAGGAGTCCAGCTGCTCCCTGGATGTGCAGGGATTTCACGGGATAACTCAGGACAATGGAGAAAGCAGGAAAAAAGGCTGGTAGGAAAAGGAAACAATAAAGCTTTCAAAGATATTCTTCTTGCTGGGTATTCATCCCACACCTGGGCAGAGGTCATTGTGGACAGGCAGTATTGTCAGAGGGTGTATATATAAAAGTAGGAAAAAAAAGTGACGTGTAACCTAGGTACAGGTCACCTATCTAAAACAGTGGCTGGGAAAATACCCTGGACACAGATTTACACCTGCAGCTTCTGACACATTCGTTCTCATGTGCCCTCAGATGCTGTCTGTGGTGCAGGTAACATTCTGACCAGAGTGGGAGAAGATCCTCAAGAGCTATGGGGTGACTCCCATGGGACGCTGCAAGACACTCTTATTTTTCTACAGCACCGAAGCAGCATGGGTAGCTGCCCCAAGCTCCTCTCACTGCTGGTAGAGCGGAGGATAGACATCTAGCCCTCGGCTCAGCAGAAGCTGGGTGGGATGAGCCCACACCGGGGGAGGGGCCTGAAGCTCTTGGAAAAATCAGTAGAAGTAAATGTTTTTTTCACTAAAAGAGAGATTTGTTTCATTGGTGGACAAAGTGCTAAGGGGCATGGTTTAGTGTTTGATAGGAATGGCTGGATTCAATGATCTGGTGCGTCTCTTCCAACCTGGTTATTCTATGATTGCCCAGTGCACAGTATAGTGTTAAATTGAGAACTGCATCTTGGGAGCACTCACTTCTTATCCATGCTATATCATGAACTTCCACGTTCAAAGCAGTTCTCTGGCACAGTACCAGCACACCAGAGTGAGAGTTCCAGTGGTCATTTCCATTTTCCAGACCACATTTCTTCCTTCTAGACACTTATCTCTCACTTACAGGAAATTAGAGATATGAAGGGAAGGCTGTGGCCTTTGCCTCTGGTGCAGTAACAACGTGTTTGGAAGCTGCTTTCTGGAAGCGCAATATGGAACATCCCTCAGAAACAATTGCTACAACTCTGCTCCTCCAAAAACCAGCACCGACACTTTAAATATTGTCAAATCCCTGGCAGGAAGGGAATATTTTGGAAGCATGGTCCTGGTCTGTAAATGGCATCACGGGATACCATGGGTGCCTTTCATCTTAATTTTCACTAAAAAACCTCTGCCAGTCCTGAATGCTCAGCTTGTGACACTAAGTCAAAGGGATTTTTTTTGTCCTAGCTCATGCATCAGTGATAATGTAGATTTGCCATTTGGATTTGACAACCAACAAGCCAGATAGATACAGAAGAGATTCCGATTCACTGCCTCCTCCTGCTGACTCTGGTAAAAAGGAGAAAAAAGCCCTTTTTTTCTTTGATGAGAAATTACTTCAGTAGATACAATATTGATAATTTGGAGAAGACAGCTCTGAAGTAGAAAGTTGCGGCACTTTGAAGCTACATGATTTATTGGAGGGTTGTGGCTCATAAAACAAACAGTATAAATAGTAAAAATAACCCCAAAATCTCCTCTCAAATCTGATAGGTTAGATGTAAAGTCAGAGCATCTTTCTTCTTAAAACTGGTTAGAAAAACTAGTGCAGGTATTTGAGAACTATGGCAACCTGAAACGCAGTTGCTGATTACAGTGCCAAAAAAAAGATATTAAAAATTAAGGAAGCTGTAAGTTACAGCTGAATTTTGTGACAAACTGAGCAGATGTAGCAGCTTGAACTCTCAAGACAAGAATTTTGTGACAGTCCATTCCCATTACTTAATACATCGATTTGTCTTCATATTTCAGTCCACAGAAAAATATCTTTTCATTTCTAGTTTTATCTTCACTTGAATTTTAATTTTGTTTTCTCAAATGTTCTTTCATTCACACTAGCATTAGCAAGTCATACTCCATGTAATTTTGCCCTCAACTGGGGGAGAGCAGGCTAAAGGGCACTTGTGAAGAGCTAGTGAAAGAAGACAGGAACAGCAAGCCCATGGTGGACACAGCAAGAAAGACTTAATATACTTATATGGAAGCAAGGAAGAGTCAAGACGGATGGGCAGGGTCTCCAGGGAGCAGCAGTAAAAGTGATGCATTGGAGGGGTACTGGGGGAGCTGCCCTGCCCTAGGGCTGCCAGTGTGAAGGAGATGCTCTCAGGTCCAGCCACCCTGTGACTCTGCTCACTGCTCATATTGCCCATACTGCTATTTCCCAGCCCCACCCTGCCGCAAGGATCAGACCCTCTGCTTTCTGTCACCACAAGCTCTGTGTAACAGCAGCTTTGGTCTCCACTAATGGTTCAAAAATAAGGGAGGGTTATTGTAGCAGATGCATTTCTTAACAGAGATATGAGTGAGCCCTTCAAGCACTACAAGAGCATCATGCTTTGCTTATGTTGCTGTTTTTTCCCCAAGCAGTGATTTGATACATCCGCTTGCCAGTGCTTGTGTATTTGACACTAGGTGCTGGCTGTAACTTGGAAATTCTCCCTGCAACCTCCCCATGTTTCTTTCCTCGCTTTTCACAGAAGACTGGACTTCAAGACTCAGGGATGGAAGAGAACATGAGAGACCAGATTCCATACCTAAAGGAATAACTGTGTACAAAATGCAAGAATAACACTGTCCTTCTGAGGACACAGGGTTGCCAGAAAACCAAAGGGACAGAAATATAGAAGTACGCTTCTAGCCAGGATGGACTGGACTGATTTTAAATAATTTAATGTCTGAAGATGATGAAACCATTGTACTCAATGATCCTTACAGGTCCCTTCAATCTTGAGATATTCAATGATTCTGTGATTTGTCTCCAGATCTGTTATGGGCAGAGATTTCTGTGAACTGATCTTCATCCAGAAAGAATATTGCCTGAGCTCTTGCTCCCACCAAATCCCACATCATCGCACCTTGCTTTTCCAATAAAAGATCAGGCAAAACCAGTGGGCTAAATCTCATGCTTATGTGTACTGTGCTTTTCCTTTCCTCCTTCAGTGTGGAGCTGATCTGTGACTGCTGGAGTGATACCTGGAAGAGTGTACTCCCCTGGCAAGTCAGGGGGAACACATGGGGGCAGAGCCTTGCCTGCCCTTGGGTGGGGAGCCAGGACCTCCTAGCCCCACAGCAGGCAGCGTTTGGTCGTGTCCAGCAGCCCCACTGTGGAGCTCCCCATCCTCTGCTGGAAATTGGGAGTTAGAATCATATAGTGGTTTGAGATGGAAGGGACCTTCAAGGATCATCTAAGTTCAACCCCTCTGCCATAGGCAGGGACATCTTCCACTAGACCAGGTGGCTCAAAGCCTCATCCAGTCTGATCTTAAACACTCCCAGGGATGGGACTTTTACAATCCCATACAAAGGAAAGGCTCAGGTGGAAAGCCCAATCATCTGGACCCAAAAGCAAGGTGGCACCTGGCAGGGCTGCAAGCAACTACTTCTCTTTAAAGCAACACTGAAGGTCCAGTGCTGGGTTATTGCAGAGACTGTCTCGTCCTCACCTGCTGCATCCTCAGTGAGTCCAGCTCCCGTTCTAGGCGTGTGCGCAGCCGTCGCTCCATCTGCTCCCTCTTCTCACAGGCTGCTTGCAGCTGTGTCAGTGCCTGCTGCAGCTTTTCCACCTTCTCCACGTAGGCTTGCTTCCTGCGCAGCTGTAGGGGACAGGGGGTCAGCAGTGCCAGGGGGCACCACACTCCCACCTTGGGCTTCTGGGAGGGGTGGGCACAGCACAGCTTTGGCCATTTGCTTCACTAAGTTTCTCCAGAGGAAGGTCAGAGCCCCTCTGAGGGGCAGGGAAAGAGCACAGAAGGTATCACTGAGGGAGCTCTATCCCTTTCAGATGGAACACTGCCCAGATCTTGTATGCACTGGGGGTCTGCTAACCATGAGACCCTCTGGACAAGAGCCATCATGTTGGGGGCACTCTTTGGGCAAGCACACTGGCTGGCCTAAGCTAAGAGGAATCCTGGTGGGTTTTATCAACTGGTGACACTTAGCACACTCTCTGTACCCAGAGTCTCCCCACATATCTGCTGAATGCAGGTGGAGCAAGTGGAGTGCCAGTGGATGGAAGCAGTCTGCCTGTTCTACCCTGCCCACAGGATGGGCCACGCTGATGTGCTGGCAGCTAAAGCCAAGCCTTCCTTATGTATACAATGCATCACTGAAGAGCTAAGCATGACATGAGGATTATAATATGGAGTTCATGGTTAGATTGCTGGAGCACTATACCCCAAAAGGAATTTGCAAGCAGACTGCAGAATTTCATGGTGCTTACTGGCTACCTCCACTTCTTCTGGCCTCCTTACCATGCCACTGGGCACTCAGTGACACCACAGCGTATCGTGATCAGCAGCAACTGGCCTGCCTGAGAGCCCCTGGGGTGAGAAGGCTGCAGACACCAGTCATGCTGGACACCAGCTGCACTGGGTGCTGGGACAGGCATCAAAGCCTGTGCTGGAACCTGACTCCCAGGCAAAATCTGGCACCAAGAAGGGGCAAACTCATTCAGCAGAACCAGGCATGCCTGGGTGTGAGCTGCCCAGCCCAGGGTCAAAATTATATTCTAGTGCCTACCTCTTTTTCAACTATCTAAATCATTATTGAAATTAACCACAATGTGCACTATGATGTAGGAGTTATAGCCACAAAATATCTGTGTCTGAATACCTAGAGGATGTAGTGAGAAGTCTGCTGCCTTGTTCCTAGCCATGTGGAGACAATAAACACCAGTGCCGAGTTCCTCTGTGGAACTCCCCCTCAGCCAGTCCCCTGCTTAGCCCAGAACTCTGCTGCAAAGAGGTTGCTTTTTTCTTTCACTTGTGTAATGCTGGACTCACCTTAGTCCTCTCACACTGATTACACTGATAATAAAATCACTTTTTCTTAAAATTCCTCTTCTGCCACCCTAAATCCCTCCATTTCACAGGTGTACTGAAATACAGGCTTGTTCATACAGCAAATGTAAAATTTGGCTTAAACACACCTCTCCAGCTAGAGCCAATGACTGGCAGCATGACCTCCCTACCCCTGCTGTAATCTGGGCTAACACTTACGGCTCCCAGTGTGCTTCATGAAAATTAATATGATTATAATACCACTAGTCCTTGACAGCAGCATGAAGAATGCATTCCTCGGGGGTTCACAGCTTGCCAAGACAGACACAGTGGTGGCTTCTTGCTGAGTGTGCTATTTTGGGAGTAGGAAGGTGCTTGTGCCACCTCCCAGCCACCTCATCAAGGATCGGAAAGGGGAAGGGAGCTCCCCTAAGGTCCTCCCTTGGCAGCAGATCTCATGTGCTCCCCCACATCCTGCTGGGTGCTGAAGGTTCCCTCTGAACAACAGCAGCCAAAATTTGGCTTTGCAGCAGCCCTATAAACCCCAGGATTCACAGGCTTGTGCATGAATGCACCTCTGCCCATGTGGGTGAGGTGATGCATACATGTCCACTGCCTAGAAAACAGTTCTATTGGAGACAGGCAAATAGACAGTTCCGACATTCATGTATTTATAGGGAGGTTCTTAGGCCAATCCTGAGTTTTCTCTCCTTCCTCTAGATTCATAAGCAAAAAATTTACCCACACATTTAAGAAATGAAGTACAAAACGTTGCCATTTAAATTAATGGGCTTGTCAGTGCATTACGTATCTGTAAGGCAGGGAGACTGCAATTAGAAATACATAACACCAAGCTCCACTCCCTCATAGATGCACAGACTCAAATATAAAGAAGCTGGATGGCACCTGGAGGCATACCAGTCCATCGTCCCACAGCAAGGCAGGATCAACTCTACTTAAAACTTGGCACATGTCTGTATAATCTGCTCACAAAACTCTCCAGGGGTTGGGACTTCACAGCCTTCCCCTGCAAACAACTTCACAGCTTATTTTCCTTTACTGCCAGAAAATGTCTACCCTAATGCAAAATCTGGCTTTCTCTTACGCAATTTAAGCAAATTACTTCTTGTTCTGTTTCCAAATTGTGATCTACTAGAGCAAGAAGCATTTAATGAAACAATTCACATATTCATGAGATCAGCAAACTTGCCCGAACATTGCCTTTTTCCCAGGGATTAGGAAAGCATAGAAGAAGAGATAAGGCTAAAAGGGGACGTTCCAAACAAATACATTTGAGTCGATACAAAAGGGTCTTGGAAAAATATCTGTACTAGGAACATAACTCCAGTTTGAGCTACGGAATTTCTGTTCTATAGATAAGATTTAAGTTAAAGACTGTAAGATTTGGAGAATCCACTATTACCCTACGAGGATTGTTCCAGTCTTAATTACTGTATTTCCAGCCTGATTTGCTCAGCTTCAGCCCCCAAACACTGCATCTTATTATTCATTCTTACATTAAAGAGCAACATTTAATCTGGCTGACAGCAATCCCTTCTTCATGTCCATGCACACGGACTGCAGCTCAGTCACCTTTTCACTTCAGTTGTTCACAGCAAAGAACAGCTTCTGGGCTCCAAGTAAATTTTACAACTGTTTTCTGAACCCTCTCCAATTAATTCAGTCTTCTCTCCAAAGCATGGACCAGACATACAATCCCAGCAGCAGCTTCCTAAATGACATGTGGTGATAATACCACTTCCATATTTTTGAATTAAGTCCTTCTATTAGCAGGCACTCAGGACAATGCAGATTTACATAGTAAAATCTTATGTTAATTCAACTTAGTTGCTACTCCTTATTTCTCAACTCTTGATTTCAAAAGCTTTTAAACTTAATTACATTCTGGTGGCAGAAGAAATCTGAGTGGATTTACAAGAAATCTGAGTGGATTTACAAAGATGCGAGGCAGAGCTCTGTTAGTAATACCAGTCATTTTAGTTCAATGTATTCAAAAATGTGAAGGTTCAAAACTTCAACAATATCTGCTGCATATTGTATCAAATTCAGCTCCAGTTAACACTGGAGACTGTTGAGAAGGCACTCTGATTTAGTGATGAAATGGGCCAAAAACAAGGGAGAGTGAGCACAGAAGCCTGGGCACAGGCTGGCTGCCACATATTAATTGCACTTCTACTGAGTTGCAGGAGTGTCTTGAACAATTACAACATGGTAGCCAGGGTAAAATTCATTTGAACTCTCCCTAGAATGAAATAAACCAGTTAAACACTACCAGGTCAACATGAGTTTCCTCAGGTTGAGGGCTCTGACAGACAAACTTTGACAAATACTGTTTTATCACCTTCACAGGTTGTCACCACTGAAATCTCCCAGGCCCTGGGCAGGTTACCACCTCCATAAGATCTACCATGGCCTGGGCAAGAGGTTAGGAGCTTTTTAGAGCAGAACATCTGCCCTTTCCTCAGCTCCACTATTGCACAATGCAGGATCTGAGCTCCAGTATCCAGAAAGACAAACATTTCTGTTGAATGACTTTACTAGAAACTGGCAACTACAAAGCTCTTCTAGACAGAGCCTTAGGGCTGCAAATGTCTTTACTACAACCCAGTAGGCACAGGGTGGCCTCTCATGCTACCTGCCAATCTGCCCTTATGCTTCTGCAGCCTTCACTGGTTTGTATTCAGCAAGTCGATGATACATGCCAATGCCACAAGGACGAGCTGTGGAGCAGCCAGGAGCTAAATGTATTTCTTCCCAACCTCTGCATGATGCTGTGACTGCAGGAGCAGGTGCTGCCACCTAAAACATTCCTTTTTTCAGTCACTTTGTAATGAAATGCCAACAGAAAACCTCTGGTTGCCTTTAAGGCAAAAATAGTCAAGTAAATTATGTACAGATTAAAGGTATGCCAGCTCCTACAGCTACTCCAAAGTGACTGCCCCAAATACACTAAGACAGTGAGCAGGCTTTAGTCTTACTAACAAAGGAGCAGTTAAACTTAATGTGGTTCTCTTCTTCCTGTTGAGCATGCCCGCCACAAGCACAACAGCTCAGGGCTTGATAACTTCACATCTGAACAGTGATCTGACTGACCTGGTTGCCGGCAGACCTTCCAGGATCTAGAGCCAAAAGAGCTACAGGTTTTATGTGAGAGTTGGAAAAAACTTACCATACCATGTTGAAGGCTCTACTCTGAAAATATCTATGGTTGTGGTCTCCTCTGCTTGTTTGTTTGCTTCAATAATCTACAATTACTTTATCTGTAAGAGGGCCAGTGCAAGGGGAGCAGGAAGACCTGCCACACCATGGCTAGTTTCAGGACCTGGAAGGAGAAAGCTCTAATCATGAGCCACCACTATCTTCAGAGCAAAAAAATGTTGCCCATGCCTCACCTCCTCTTCCAGTTTGATGACCTTGGCTTGCGCATTGTTTAGGGCCTGGTCGAGGATTTCGATGTGCCTTCGCTGATCCTCATTGGCAGAGCGCACAGCTGCCAGCTCCATCTCCAACTTCTCCTTCTCCTTCAAATGCTCTTTGTCTGGAAGAAAGACAAGAACAAGAGCCACTCCAGGACAGCTCACAGGCTCTGAGTTCAGCCTCTCAATGCCCAGTCTAAGGTGACTACCAACAGCAGAGATGAGTGGCATCTTGGGCTGGACTTGTGGACCTGAGAACTGCCTCATAATTGTCTGTTCTACTGAACTACTAGCACACTCCACAGCACAATCTTGGCTTGCCTTAGCTACTTCTTTCCCATATAAAGACCAGGCCCTGCTTAAGAACAGCCAAGTACTGTTAATAGCTGCCAGTTTGGATACTGGTGCTTTTCTCTAATAGGCAAGAAACCTCAGCCCTGTGGATGTGGGCTGTGCAGTGCCTGGTTCATTTAATTTGGAAGGATGGAGCTCACGAAATACAGAACATGTGAAGAAGTGAAACAATAAACACAGATTTGTGCTGGACAGCCTGGAAATAGAAAGAGGGGAAAACAATAAGGAAGAACAGATAGGAGGCACCAGAACAGGTTTTCTCTGGACATGCAAAGGAAGCCGTAGAAGGCATTTCAATCCCCTGAGGACCCTGGATGACTTTCCAGTCCTGCATGATCCAAGGGCCCAGCAATGCGTTCTCCCCTTCTGTTAAGCACTTTAACACATCAGGAGGAGACAACAACATGTAGATAACCTCTGTGCTGAAAACTTGCCTCGTTTTTGCATAAAATTTAAAACAATGTTAAAGAAAAAGAAAGCTAAATTCAGTCAGCTTTGCTCACATAATTTTCTTTAGCAACAAACTGCAGGCCCACCACTGACTTCGCTGGCAAGCTGTCTGGGGAAATGCTTGGCTCCATCTACCTCTGCCTTGACAGTTCTGAGAAGCAATTTCAGGAAATATGAGCATTGTGGGCCAATCACTGGATCCCCAGCATTGGACCACAAACAGTTAAAGCTTGGAGCAAGAGGGGATGGAGGTTTCATTCAATGAAATCTGAGATTTCAAAATCTGGCCTTCGTTCTGAATGACAACAAAAAAAGAGCAATTGGAAAACCTCCAGGAAAAAAAAAAATCCTCCAAAAATTAATTTGGCCTCAATTAAATGTTGTTCTGATTTTTCACTTTTTTAAACATAGCATTACAGAATTTATTATTTTTTTACTGAAGTGAAAAGTGGCTCCAAAACCATCAAAATGTGGAAAATCTGCCTCTAGTACCCAGCCTATCCCACTCAAGAGCAACCACTCAGGCTAGAAGCCCCAGCATCCACCTCACACCAGGGAGTGTCAAGAAACTCCATGTGGCCAAAATCAGCCTATTTCAGACCTGAACTACACCCAGGAGGGCTTTATTCTTCCTTCTTTACAGGCAGGATGGAAACAAGTTTAATTTATACGCTGTTGGTGGGTGTCTTCAGCAAGGCGAGATACGTATGAGCTGAGCCATGAGGAACAGGGCACAAGCCCACCTGACTGTCCTCCCATTTATTTCACAATGAGGAACTCATCACCTCACAAAAAGAAACTCTGGCAGCAACAGCAGCACATTGGCCTCTGCAAAGCCCACAAGCACAGTCCAGCAAGTGCTGTGCCTACCATGCCAACTGCCACCACGAGTCATCTTGGTGGCCCTGATCTTCCCACATCAGCAAGAAAATTCTATATTGGACACACAGACCTCTTTTTTTCAATACAAATACATTTACTTAAATCTAATTGACCAGAGGGAACACTGCACAAAAGTGTAAATCCAGGCAAATTAGCAAGTAGCTAATTTCATTAGAGGGTGAGGAAGCTGGAAGACAAACGCTATTTCATCTCAGTGGCACTTCACACTTGCTCTGCTCTGGATTTGAAACCCATGTTTCATGTTACACATGAGGACAGTGTGTAGGAAAACAGGACTTGGGATCTTGACTTTCAGCTTAAGTCAAGGAACTAAAAGTAATCAGCTTGCTCTACCACATTACATTTTCTGTCTCTCCCCAAAAGGAGGACAAGATTATGCTGGGCACAAAATAACTGCTGAACCCACTAGAAAGCGGTAAGATTTACTTAACAGTTCTCAACACTTGTCCATGTCAGCTCCTCCCTGCAAAATGCTGGAGGCACTTTTTATAACTACTTTCCTATACTGCATTAAATTTCCATAAAGAAGGACTTTGTTGAACGTACCTTAAATTCTTTTCAAGTAGAAACAAGGCATTCGTAAAGTCTGAAAATACCATTTCGCTGTGCTACCCTTGTATATATCTTCTGCCTGGATACCTGTTTTTTAGATGTCAGACTCCACCTAATAACTATTTCCATATTCTGGTGGGTCACTGCCACATTCCACTACCAAACAGCTCCCAAAAGGTTCCTCTGCTGCAGTTTACAGTTGTAATCTCACGGCTTTCCATCCACTGCCTCTGACTGTTGCACCTCAAAACACTGAAGGCATTACACCTACACTCTGGTTGGGTATAAGAAAGCAGATAAAGGAAAGAGTCTGCTTTTGATGCTTTGGAAACAGGGGTTTTGAGTTGTCAAGCTGGGTAGGTCCACCAAGAGCAGACCAGTCTTGACCCTGTTTTAATACAGAAACATTAGACAGAATGATACACTCAATCTGTGCCGTCTCTTCCCTACATTCAGCTATGACCCCCAGATTTTCACACATCAATCTTGAAATAAAAACAAGAAGTATGTATCTAATGTACCATTTACCTATATCAGTTGAATGTGCGCCCTCAAAGCCACTACATTATACCTACATATAAACTTATTTCACCAATTTAATGACCACCTCAATACATCCCAAGCTGCTATCCTCCTTGCTGTTACATTTCTCATATTCCTCCTTCCTACAAAATGACCATTGCTGGCAGAAGGAAATATATCAGATGACAGTAGCGAGAGTACAATTTGGCTGCAGGAAATTTACTGAAAGCAAGACTGGCTCCCATACTATGCCCCTAGGCATTTCCAACAATTTCTGCTACGCAGGTTTGCATTTCCCAATGGCGGTTCTTCAGTCACAGCTGTTAATTCCACAGACGGTCTCTGGTGACTGTGCCTTTCTTGAGTGAAACCTACAGGACTTATTTAGCTTCTCACCAGGCTTGCAACTACTGACACGGCAAGTGTGCAGAGGAGGTTTGCCATCCGCTGTCCATAGGCATGGGTGTATGTCACAGCAGCTGTTGCTCATCACCCTCGGATCATCTGATTCACCACAATGGAGCATAAGTCTCCTTTTCTGCTCCCCCAGCTCAAGCTGGGACCTGGCCAACTCCAGTGGTCCAACCTACCCCAAAGGGTGCCAAGGCAGTGAGGCAGGGGACTAAAGAGTGGGACGGGCCCCTTGTGCCCTGCCACTCTGCCCAGAGTAATCATGAGAAGGTATCTGAAATGGGGACAGGACCTTGTTTCCAGTTCCAAAGACCTTGCAGTGGCTGGTTTGCATCCCTTAAGCAGAATAAATTAATAAATAGAGCCTATGCAGTCATCCAGGAGAAGGTTTTCCATGGCTTTACTAATTCTTTGTGCATTAAACAGCATCAGGTTCCCAGCTCCAGATACCGATGTTTCACTCCACAGGAGCACCGATCACCAAAATCACCATTCATCCAACTGTCCATCCCTCTGCCCAAGACCCATAGCAGCCACTACAGCTGTGGTTGACCAGGCTGGGTCATGGCAGACAAGCTCATCACAATCTTCTTCTGCAGTTTTGCTTGCAAATGCCATGCTCTCTGGAGTTGGGTCACACCAGCACTGAGGAAAGGCCAAGAAGCTGCAGGAAGTCATGCTTGAGTCCCTAAGTCCATATTCTCACGTAGTGATCAACAGGGATTCTGAACAATTGTAATGTAGTTAACAAATGGTTCAGTACAGGGTTAATTAAGGTGACCAACCTAAGCAGGGATGCAGAAAGGTTTGCTGCTCCAGTGTCAGAGGAAGTCACCGATCTTTGCTGAAACTTGTGATGACTTTCCTTACCCTACAAAATATTGTGGACAGCTTAAACTTGCTCTGGTTTACAGCATGGGCATTTCCATTTTTATGTCATGAAGTACAAGTCAGGGGATATTTTGACCTCCACGTGTTGAAAATTGAAATTGGATTTTCCACTCCACTTCTCTTTGGATGTCTGGGGTAAATCGTGTAAAATGGGCCCATTTTTCTATACAGATCTGTTTTTCTACACAACACTGTCTCTTCAGCACACTGCTCTCTGTGCAGGTGTCCTTAGGTCTGGTTGTAGGGAGGCAGTAGCTTGTCTACCTCCTTACATGCAGCTCACAGCTGTGAAACCAGAGGGCAAGGAGCTCCCTTTCACTCACCCCTGAAACTTCTGCATCCACCCAGATTATTTCCTGTCCTGATAGTGAATGGCTTTTAAGTCTGCTCAAACCCCACCCTGCCCCAAAAACATCTACTGTGAGCATTTTCTTTGGTTGGATTCACTCGATGGGAATATTTCTTTGCCTGGGATATTTGGGACAAAAATGATTGCACACGCCACATGTGGCACATCCACTGCATGCTCCCACAAAGCATGAGGCTCTGCCAACACACTGCAAAACTATCTCTGTACCTCCTTTAAAGCACGCAGAGCCACATGGATGGGCACAGCCCGTGATCTGCCTCAGACACCTGAAAAAACAGCCCCTTGGAAGAACCTCTGGTCTGACAGACTGCCCAGAAATCCCAGAAAAACACACAAAATCTTCAGACTCCACCAAAACAATACATTGTATCATAAGATTTCTCTCTGCCCTGTGACCTCAAAATCATCTTCAGTTTTCCTGCCTTTCCCTTTCCATGGCAACTCTCAGCGTCTTCCTGCCTGGCTCTTGTCTGACCTGTAAGGGCCCATAGACCTCCATCAGCTGCTGCTTCAGGTCCTTCCTTAAATGAACCTTTTTCACTGAAAAAACACCACATAATTATGACAAAACCAATAGGCTGTAAGTTCTTCCCTACCCCCCATAAAACAGCAGCACTTTTCTTAGGCACCAATGCCTAGTGCTTAATACCTCGAGGCACGCAGCCTGGCTTTGCCTATTGGTATTACAAAGAGTAAGAGTTTTTGTTACCTCCAGTCTCCAACTCGAAGCACACAATCGCTCTGCACTGTTACGCTGCTAATGGAGAGTGCTGCAAGGAACTGAGAAATGATCTCTGCATGACCTGCTTCATCAGGCTTATTTATGAGGGAATTTTTCCTATGACTGTATTAATTCTGCATTTGTAAGTATTACCAAAGACAAGTGGTAAAAACAAACCTCAGGTGTTTTATCTTTCCTTCTTGAACTCATCACAAGACTGTGTTAAAAATGATAACTTTTAGGAACCTGCTGATGTTGGAGTCTGTTCAATAACTTTGGTTGGGGATGTTAAGTGTCACCTTTTCAGGCTGTTTTCCATAAACACAGGGACTGCAAATCTGCTTCTGCTTTCCTAATGAAAACTAAGATTTGCATTTACTACTCTGACTTAACAAGCTACTATCCTTAGGAAAAAAACAAACATGATTTCACAAAAAAACTGTAACAGCTAATGGGAGTGCATGCAGGTATGATTTTTTTCCTTTCTTCTAAAAATTACTGTTTTGGTCTTGGCAGACAAGCGTAAACATTGCAGCTAAAACAAGTTGCACCCCATTTACTTTCAATTTTCTGCCTGAGCATCCCATCAAAAGACATAAGTAGGGAACAGATTGTACTTACAAAACCACCAGGTTGGCAGTGGGGTGCAACCCCAGCCATGTTCTCTCTGCAGAACTCACAAACAGCAGTGTATAACTGTAGTAAGCCACAGAGGACTTCCAAGTAAAACCTTTTATGGGCTCTCAAAGGGATGTTTTAGGCTGATACCCTGATATCAAGGTCATTACTGCATGTGCCCCAGCAGCCTGAAGGACATGACTGAAGACAACCTGCTTTACATGTGCCCATTTTTCTATTCTTGGAAACACTATGCATCGCATTGGTAACATTTAGCCCTCTGGCTTAGCCAGGAGACACTCCAAGCATCCAGCCCATCTATGTGATAGGATCCAGATAGCTATATTTGTTCGCAACTGTGAATTGATAGCAGTAATATGCTGAGTGCACAGCACAAAGTTTTATTACTATATATTTCTCCAGTAGAAGCACAGAGCATATTTATGTGCTAGAAAATGACTCAAACTGAGCATATCCTGGGGAATTAACTCCCCCATGTAGCCACCAGTATATGAGAACATTGCCAGGCTGTCTCTATATCAAGACAGTAGACATCAGTCTGCAATTTGTCTGTGCAACTTACCCTGTTTGAACTCTTCCCAAGGATGGCAAGGCTTATGTATCAATGTTATTTTCTTAATAGATCATCCCTTGGATTCATAGCAGTACCTACATGCCCTTGTGGGTAATACAGCAAAGCTAACACAGTCACGGAAAAGCTCATTAGATTCTTTTGGTTTATCCACACATGCACCATGTTATCAGTGAAGCTGCTGTGCTGGCATCACCACTGCTTGTGCGAGCTAGGAGAAGGCTCTCCTTCATTTGGAGCTGCTAGTGTACGTTGCAGAGCTGGCAGTGAGGCAAACTGAGTGGTAACAAACTGCTAACGGAGGTGGTCAGTTCTCCAACTAAGGATTTTCAGTTGCAGCTCATCTTCCAGGTAAGCTCTTGGTGGAATAAATAAAACAGAAAGATCAGTTGTACACAATGTTTAGCTTCAATGGGATTTAAGCCCACAAAGCACTGCACAGCTCTCCGGTTGTCAAACCCTTCTGGAGGCATGCTGAACATGTTCAGGATACACGAGAAGCTGCAAGCTGTGATGCAGCATCCAGCTGCCTGGGTTTTGGTTTTGCTGGTCACACGGAGCTGTCAGCATATGGCAGGGAAAGGCTGCAGCAACATGTTCAGTCATTATGGGACCCTAAAATGGATTTTTTTCATAGTAGCAGAAGTTGTAAAATCTTTGTTTCCGCCATCCTTCAAAAAAAAAGGAGGGTCAAGCTCTACTTTGCCTCACATTAGTCAACCCCTGTCACTGACAGAAAGTCAGCAGAGGTTCCTCTGGATTTACTGCAGCCCAGAGAAGAATCTGTTTTCTCCAAAAAGTGTGCATCTCTAGCGACGATCCCTGCAAATAACACTTCACAATTTCAGGTAAATGTTTCATGGAATCATAGAATGGTTTTGGTTGGAAGGGACATTAAAGATCATCCGGTTCCTGCTGCCATGGGCAGGGACACCTCCCACCAGACCAGGCTGATCTAGGCCCCATCCAACCTGGCCTTGGACACTTCCAGGGATGGGGCAGCCACAGCTTCCCTGGGCAACCTCTGCCAGTGCCTCACCACCCTCATCATAAAAAATTTCTTCCTAATGTCTAGTCTAAATCTTCTCAGTTCCAATTTAAAGTCACTATTTTTTTTTACAAAAATAACTTAAATTGTGTTACCATTAACTCCGACTGCCTGCTTCTGGTGCACAGAGAGAAAAAGAACAGCCTAAACAATCCAGTCTGCAGCTTAAACAGGAGTATGTGACAAATTAGCTGAGTAAAACCAAACCACAAGGACAATGACCATTAATAGAAAGTATTCATCTCTACTCCAACACACATATATGCGTGTGTGTATGTATATGCTTGTATGCACCTTCAAAACAGATTAGCACAGTACTCACTCTGAGTGACATAAAGGCCTTCTGTTGACTTATCCTCATGCCCATCGAAGTCTCTGCTGGCTAGTTGCCTATTGGCTGTCTCCAATCGTTCTGCAAAAACCAGGAAATACTTCAAGTATAAATATATGTATATAAAATTGTAGGCCAACCAAGAAAATAAGATGCATGCCAGCAGAGCAGTATAAATAGACTCTCTGAAGGAGGACATTAAAATGGAAGCTAACACATACATAAAAGATGAGGCCTTTGACCTCTTCCATGAAGTTGTGTCATTCAGATTTACAGAAACTAGGGGAAAAGCCTCTGCCATCTGTGGCTGACATGTCCAAGCAGTTCATCTCTCACGCTGTCCAAAATGCACAAGGCATTTGCAATCTGAATTATCCAGTTTTGCAAGGGGATTGGTGCCTTCCTGCAGTGGAGTACAGCCTCTGGTGCAGCAAAATGCCATGGGGGAAAGCAGCCCTCAGCCTGGTGACACCCCAGAGAAAAAAGCAGTCTTCTGCAGCAGGGGGCGGATTCCCCCAAGAAGGGTCCACATTCAGATGCCCCCATCCTCCAGAAAGACCATCCAGGTTCCTTGCACTGCTGCAAAATGCATGAGTCAGCCTGCAGAAGGCATCTCACTGCCCAAAGACATATCAAAACACTCCCATCAGGCATCTGGATAGCTCAAAGTCGGTCATAGTCAAAGGCATCTTCTGAAGCTGACTCTTCTATTTTACCAAAAGGCTTCTTTGCAACTGAGGGGTTGAAACAGTTTTGTCTTATGGCAATAAGCAGGGCCTGATTTCTCAAGAAGTTACGTAAAACATATGCAGACCCACTCCTTTAAAGCCCACTATTCTGGAGCTTGTGAGAAGTCTAGTACCATGTCAGCTGGGGGAAAAAAACCACAGAAGTGTAACGTACCACGGAGATCCCTGTTGAAGTCATGAAGTCTCCTAATTTCTCCTTCGAGTTTGTTTCTCATTGCTTTGTCCAGAGACTCCCTCTTAGTGGTGGTCTTGACCAGGCCTTCATAAGCTTCTGAAATCCTCTGAATCTCTATTTCAAACTGAAAGGAGAGAGAATTCCCATTAAGCCTATCAGGAATGCACCCCATCCCAGTGTTTGCCATGCACATTTTGATGAAGGTGCAGTGGTGAGGGTAACGTCCGTGCAAAGTACCACACCAGCTCTACAATGATCAGGCTCCCTGGTCGAGGATGGTGCAAAGCCTCAGTGATACTGGAGGTTCCTGCTCTGGGAAGTGATTACAGGAGCCGCAAATGCTCTTTAGGGCAGCTAGTCATGCCACAAAACCCTGCAGCTTGCTGCTGTCAGCTCTCAAATGCTCTTGGGATGCGCTGAGCTTGAAACAGCTGCTTGGTTGCCTTTGCTCTGTAACTGAGGTGGCTGCTTTAACACCACCCTCGAAGAGAAGCAAAGCAAACTACATAATTTTGTGGACTGTATTCTTTCCTATAAAGGGTCTTAGGAGGCTAGATTTATTATTCTGCTAGATCCTTGATCCAAAGCTTAGCTGTAAGCTCTATGCACCACCAGATGTGCTTTAAGCTTGGCTTAAGTCAGCCTTAAACTATTGTGGTCCACTCCTTTCCATGCTTGACCAAAGCCTGTTCTATACAAAAAAAAAAAAAAAAAAAAGAAGCTATAAGAGATCAAACCAATTGTTTCAGGTTGTCAGTCTTCTTAACTTCATCTCCTTGAAATCTGTCAAACTGCAGGCAAAGTGTGCAGAGGAAGTCATTAGGGTGAACTTGCACCTTAAGACTCAAACCAAAAAAACTGACAGTTTAGTCCCAGGCAGAGTTTAGCTGGTCTGGCCAATCCCATCCAGCTCTTCTAATAAGCTAATGTCTTATTAAATGCTTTGCTGAAATCATTGCTGCCGGAATGATCAACACTGATGTGAGAATCCATTCCTGCATGCCTAGTCCTTGTGTTTGTGGAGAAAAGCTTGATAATGTGCACAGGCTGGTAAACCAAGAGTTATATATAGCCTCCCACATACCTTTCTAAATCTGGTGGTTTTTTAGCCTCTTGAATCATAGAGAGGATGGATTTGTGATTTGTGAAACTAGGGAGCAAGCCTGTCTGCACTTGTTGTGGCGGCAGGTCCTGCTCCAGACCTTATTAAACTTTAGGTGTAATTTGCCACCTGCAGCACCTGCAGAATAAAAACTCCAGCGATGCTGGAGCTCTCACCTTTCTGCCTACACAGGAACCTGCAGCTGGGCTCCAGCAGCCTAATGCATGACATTAAAAAGTACTATATATAGATAACTTCTCACATCTAAGCAAAGGATGACCTGTTGAACCAGTTGTGCCCCTACACTATGACACTCTTTGGGTGAACTACAAACTTAGTCAGATTATTCTGACTTTCTGTTTTGGTTTTGGTTTTTTTTTTAAGCAGGAGCTCCAGGAAGCCCCATTACATTTTCCCTAACCACATCTAGAAGAGCAGGTTTTTCTCCCCCACCTTGCTGATAGATGACCAGACGCCAAATGTGTTCCCACCACGAAAACAGTACACTCCAAGGAACACTGCATAAATCCAAACCTGTTTAAAGTCCATACTGAACCTTACTGTGGTTCAAAAAAAGTCAATAAGGGTTTTTTTCCCCTCATATGAATGGCAAGACAAGGCTGTACAAAGATCCATAAAGAAGTCTGAACTTTTTTCTTGTTCTGTGTGCACTTCTGGGCCCCACAATTTAAGGAGGATGTCATAGTACTTGAATGGGTCCAAAGGAGGGTAACAAAGTTGGGTAAAGGTCTGGAAGGAATGTCCCATGAGAAGCGGCTAAGGATTCTGGGTTTGTCTAGCTTGGAGAAAAGGAAGCTGAAGGGTGACCTCATTGCTCTTTACAGTTTCCTGAGTAGGGAAAGTGCAGAGGGCAGTGTTGATCTCTTCTCCTTGGAATCTAGTGACAGGACACGTGGGAATGGTTCAAAGTTGCACCAGGGTAGGTTTAGATTGGCCATAAGGGAGGTCAAACAGTGAACAAGGCTTCCTAAAGTGGGGGTTGATGGCCCAAGCCATCAGTGTTTCAGAGGCATTTAGACAATGCCTTTAATAACATGCTTTACCTATTGATCTCTCCTGAATTGGTCAGATAGTTGGACTAGATGATCATTTTGGGTCCCTTCCAACTGAAATGGTCTATGCTATTCTATGACTACGACCTACAATCAAAAAATCTATTGCATGTGAATTTTCCTAAATCAAAATGACATGTCGATGAGTTACTCCAGTAATAAAACAGTTTCACCTACTCGATTCTGTTGAAGTTTTTCTTGAGATTAGTGTGACCTCCCCTAGCAAAAGTTTTCCCTTCCTATAAGTAGCTAGTGGTTATATTCAAGCTACTTTGCACTGCTCTCCTTGACCATTTAAGCAGACTGAGCTTCTCTCTCCTTGAAAGGAATGTCTGGCTCAGTAAAAATAAATTTTAAAGAATTTTCCTAAATCATTAACACCATGATCCTGAGCAAACGCTGTGCTCAGTTAGCTACCCCAACATTTGCTGGTTCCTGCTCCTCCCCTCTCATAGCCACTATCTGCAGGAGAAGACATCTGCTCCAGAGAGCTCCTACCACAACAAAGCAGATTTGCCAACACAGCAGGGCATTTCCACAGCCTAACAGTCATGCCCAATGTTGCTGGCTACCACAAGGGCTCTGCTCTGCCTATAATGTGCCATAATTTCCCAAAACACATCAACACACAAGCCTCCTGCAGCCCCAGAGGCAAAGAATTGCTGCAGGAAAAGAAAGAACCACCATCAGCACTGAATAAAATTAAAAGAGAGCAGAAGCACAGTCATAAATTGTGTTGGCAGTCCTCAGCAGCTCTGGGATTTCCTTCCCCTTCTTTTATGGAGGGGATAAAACAGTTCAGCCTCTGCCTGGTAGGTCCTAAGAGTCAGCCCACTCAAACAACCCACATACATACCATGAGGAAAAGCCAGCCCAGCCTGGCAATTAAACTTCAGCAAGGTAACACCACCCAACAAAAAAAGGAAAGAAAAAATGATCTCTCTTTCCCTCAACTTTTTTTTCTAAAGTAAGAAAGCCAGACAACTCATCAAACAGCATAGAGATTAATGATCACCTTGTACCTCTCTGCAAAATGTCTGTTCAGACACAACTAAGAATTTGACAACTCTCAGGGCTGATCTGCTCATACAAATGCCCATGGAACCCTCCACATCAAGCTGATTTCTTCTCCTATTCTGTAATGACTGAAAGTGACAAGAGGGCGGCCCTACCTAGAATAAAGTTGCTATGCACAAACAAGAAGTATGCCTTGTGACCCTTCCCCTTCCAAGAAGAAGGAAGAGTTTTCACACCCAAAGTATGTAATTTAACTCACTGTCACATTTTCAGAGGTGATGTTCAGATGAAACCATGGGAACTGAGAAGGACCTGCCCAGTCCTTGTGTTCAAACACAGAAAACACAGCATGGGAGGGATATTGGCTTTGGTTCAGGACATTTTCCCGAAGAAAGAATGCACTTGAGCATGTGTTTCACTTTAATGCCTCAAAGTCAATGGCACTCAAGTCTACGCTCTGTTGATTGAAGTGAGGCTTCAGCTCGTGCTTGAATACCTTTCTGTTGGTGTCTGATGCAATCAGCTTGTGGGGCCATCCAAGATAAAGACAGGGCCATTTCCAAGTGTAAAAGAAAATCAGAATATTTTTAGGGCATTGTACTCAAATACCTTTTACTGAACAACACAGCTTTCGTAAAATTAATAGTTGCAATATTTCTTTTTGCCCATGAAGGCCACGGAGAATTCAGTGTTAAAAACTTCGCAGATGTCTTCATAAATAATTAACATTGCTGTAAAGTTTCTCAACTAAGTTTAGGAAATTCTGTGAATAAACTCTACTCAATATGATTGCACAGGAGGAGGCTGAAAAGACATCAGCAGCTACAAAAACCAGGACCTTTTTCTAACCTGTTTGAACAGATTGTCACAGATTTTTCCCACAGCTGAGGCTGAGAAATGGTCTCTCAAAGTTGCCTCTTCTCCTGCAAAGGGTGTCTCCAAGATCACCCTGATCCCACACTGCACAGAAAAAAACTGAGCTCCTATTTAGTTTTCCAAATCCAGAGAGAAAAGACCTGTAGACTAAACCCATTTGTGTATAAGTGGTGGGAAGACATAAATGAAATGGCAGTGTAGGATCCTAAATAACTCATTTGGTCTGGGCCCTTGGGACCCAAAGCCAGCAGATCTGGGGAGCATCTCTGCATTGCCTTCAGTGAGCTCTCGCTTTTAAGAAACTTCTACTTTGTTTGATTTGATTCTTCACCTTGCCATACCAGGCAGTGAACAAGATATCACCCGTCTCCTTTGAAAAAAAAAGCTTGTGTACAGAAAAGAGGGTGCAGGATCTCTTTGCAAAAGGGGTTTTGAGCAAAATCTTCACCAAGTGTTTTTTTCAGATAAGGGGTAGTGCTTTTTGAGCCAATATGTTCTAAGGCTAGTCTCTTACATCAGTTTTTAGAAACTCAGAGTAGTCACTGAAAGCCACTCACTCACACAACCAACTTAATGCATTTCCAAATAACAGGCAACCTCGTTGATGGCTGTTTCACTTCCAAAGAGTGTGGAATGCCACACAAGTGTATTGTAGTGGACAAAACTGCTCAGGACAGGTGTGGTCATGCTCTTTAAATGCTCCTCACCTACAGTCTTTTCACCTGCACAGATGGTGCGGGACCCAGCTGCACCAGCAGACTCTGCTCATGGGATACTTTAGGGAAAGCTCTGATGAGGCTGGCACAGAAGGATGGAAAAGTCCCCAGCTGAGAGACATATGATGGGCTGCCTCATTTTACCTTACAGGTAGGGGAGCCCACAAGCCCTATACACTTCTAGGAGACCACCACAAAGAGGTGATGTTTATAGGTGCATCCTCATTGCTGTGGCACAACTAGGAAGAAATGCTTGGGGAACCCACATGCCCTGCACAGGCTCTATCCCCACCTCTCCACATACCTTCTGCAGCTTGTCTGCCTTCTCATAGTACCCCTCCAGCTCCTGCCGCAGCACGTGGTTCTCCTCAGAGAGCATCTCCACCATCTGCTGTGCCCGCTCCACGATGGCAAAGGCATCCGGCGTCAGCTGTTGACCCAGTGGTGTTGGCGTCGGTGGCTGGGCAGTGGATGGGGGTGGCAGCGGGGGCAAAGCTCCTGGGAGCAGAGCGCCAGTAGTGGCCTGCGAGGACATGGGACTGTGCTGCTGGGCTGGTGGTGGCACGAAGGGCGGCTGGCATTGTCGGCTGAAAGGAAGCACGCAGGAGGAGGTGTTAGAGCCATAAACCCTTGAAATGTGTGCAGGAGATTTCATCTAATGACTGCAAGGTTTATTAATAGGGTTATAACTGTATGGTCATGATTCCAGTCCTTAGTCACTCCTAAATACCAGCAATCACAGAAAGGACTGAGTAAATTTTCTCCTCGCGTGCTCTTGACAGTAATGTATACATCTGGCACGAATGGATAAAGGAAGCGTTAACTTGAAAATGGCATTTTTGCTTAGGTGCACTGCTAATATTTTAGCTGACAGCCAGCTTCTCCCTGCCCCCCCTTGCAAAAAACCCCACTGCTGAGAAGCTTAAGCCAGTCAGCTCAAAGGAAACACAAGGGATGCATTACTCACCCTTCAAACACTGCTCCCTGCCTGGAGCAAGACTGGCCGGGATCGGCTGAATTGGGAGGTGAAAGGAAGTGATGTGAATGAAGCAGCATCCCCAAGCGACCTTAGCAAGCAGCAAAGGGAAGGACTGCTGCAGAGCCGCTGGAGGCATAGCCCCAGTCAATCACGGCAAGCTACAAAAGCCATCTTCCAGTGTGAGACCTCATTGTGTCACTCCCCAACTAATGTCACTCATCACACGCCAGGATAAGAAGTGAGCTGGCGGCGGACCTGCTTGTGGGCTAGGCTTTCTGATGGTGGGTGTCTCTTTAATCCACCTGAGTCATAATTTGTAACGGTTGGAGGATAACTCAAGAAGACATCTTAGCAGCGAGGGAAACTCTGTGTCTGGTGGCCAGGCAAGACTGGAGTCCCTCACTTCTGTCCTGCATTTCAGCCTGCTTTTCCTTGAGAAGGCAGACTGCCCCTGCTTCAAAAGGGGGAAACTCAGGCAGGGAGCAGCTCAAAGCTTGCTTGCACCGAACCCATCTTCATTCCTCCATCAACTGCACAGGTAGCCTTGGAGCCTCAGCCAGGGTGAGTGGCCCCATGCAAAGCCTCACTGTGCACAGGTTGAGTCAATCCTCAGCCCATATGCCAAAGCTGTGAAGTTTCTATACTGTGCTCATCCAAGAAACTCAACCCAGACCATGTGGGACCTCTGTGTCAGAGCTCAGTTTGGCTGCCAAATAAGCTGGCTGCTGGACCCCACCTGAAGTCTGCAATCAAGTACCTTCCAAAAGTTGTATTTTAGCTTAACCACAAGCTATTAGGTTTGCTGTAGCTACCACTGCCTTTATTCCTGTACCCTACATGAGGCAGGAAACCTAACAAACAGATGTATTTACCTCATTTGGCCCCAAAGATATACGAATGCTATTTTTCAGACAGATGATTTTCTGCTATTTAAGTACACAATAAATAGGATTACTGTTGTCTTCAGCACCTACATGACTTCTCAAAGCAGGGTTTTCAAAATGTCTCAGCATAGCTTAATTCTACTGATAATAACCTGTCACTGCCTTCAACAGCAGTAGAACAAGATGAAAAGCAAAGGCAATTTTAAAGATCTGCCCTAAAAGGGAACAGTGTTGCTCTAACAAGTGTGTCCCCACCAAACCACATGATGATAAGGAAAGCAAGCAATTCAGTCACATCTTCTGTCCAAACTAGAGAGAAAGTGAACAAGGCTCTGCAGCCCCCAAGATGCAGCATGCACAGGCCCCCATTGCCATCCTGGCTCTTACGATTTGCCAGAATCCACCATGGCACATAAAGGTATAGAAATGGAGTGAAGATCAGCAACAAGTCCATTCCCAAATGCAAGCACAAGCTAACATGCCTGGAAGCACAGACCCTTGTCCAGGCCCAGTGACCTTGGGAGGAAGATCCAAACCAAGCTTTGTGCAGCCAGCATTGGGAAAGCCTGTCTTTGACTCATTCTGGCCTCAAGATGGCTTTTACCTGCACAGCACAGATATATCCTAAGGCTGTGTCTCCCCACGAAAATTAAATGTGCATGGAGGGAGCACAGGAGAGGGGTCATTCCCTGTGAGCAGCTCCTGAGGCCAGGAGGGTTTGCTTTCAACCCTACATATGTTACTTCCTTCTCCAACAGAGGTGCAGGTTGATGACAAAGGAACTAAACATCTACACAAAGTGGATAACACTTTCCAAAATACAGTAAGGCAAGGAGGTATTATTTGAAAGTTCATATATGGCCACCAAAACATACAGTAATTCATAGAGTCATGGAATAGTTTGGGTTGGAAGGGACCTTTAAAGATCACCTACTCCAACCCTCCTGCCATTATGAGGAACATCTTCATTGGATGAGGTTGTTCAAGGCCCCATCCAACCTGGCCCTGAACACCTCCAGGGATGGGACATCCACATCTTGTCTGAGCAACCTGTGCCAGGGTCTCATCAACCTCTGAGTAAAGAATTCCATATATCCAATCTAAACCTACTCTCTTTCGGTTTAAAACCACTGCCCCTTGTTGTATCACCACAGACTAGTAAAAAGTCTTTTAAGTTCTTTTAAGTTCCCTTTAAGTACTGAAAGGCAGCAATAAGGTCCCCCAGAGCCTTTTCTTCTCCAGACTGAACAATCCCAAGCCTCTTAGCCTTCAGAGGTGTTCCATTCCTCTGATCATTTCTGTGGCCTTCCTCTGGACCCACTCCAACATGTCCATGTCCTTCCTGTGCTGAGTATTCCAGACCTGGATGCAGTACCACACAGGGTTCTCACCAAAGTGGAGCAGAAAGACAGAATCACCTCCCTCGACCTGCTGTCCACGCTGCTTTCGACGCAGCCCAGGATATGGTTAGCTTTCTGGGCTGAAAGTGCACATTGCCAGCTCATATCTAATCTGGCACCCACCAGTACCCTCAAGCCCTTCTCAACAGAGCTGCTTTCAATCCCTTCATCCCCCAGGTTGTATTAATCTTGGGGACCTTGTATTTGGTCTTGTCAAACATCATGAGGTTCACATGCACCCAACTCCTCAAGCTTGTCAAGGTCCCTCTGGATGACATCCCTTCCCTCAAGAAAAGTAATTCCATCATGCAGCTTAGTGTCATCAGCAAACTTGCTGAGGATGTACTTGATCCCATATAGCTTATAGCAATATAAGTAATTTGATGTCTGAATCTAAACCAGTGGAAATACAGCAGTTTTTCATAATGAAGTAGCACAATTTTTGGTTGTAGATACACCCTTAAAATGCTTGCAGGAACCCTTGACACTGTACTTCAGGAAAACCTCAGTCTCTCATAAATCTAACCATATATCATGCACTTCAGTCATTTTAGCTTTGTGCTACAGAGAACTGTGAGATCTCCATGTTCTTGAACTGCAAACCTCTTGTTAATTTACCAAAGTTTTAGACCCTGCAGCAGCAGCCAGGCACCAGAGTCTCAATAGAGAGATTCTCCAAATTGTTTTCCAGTTTGGAAACTGAACGGGCACAATAATACACCTTTTGTAGCCCAGCTATTCAATATAATGAACATATTTCTGACTTTCCTGTTGCTCCTTTAATCTGTCCCAATTTAATTCTGACTAAGCCAACTGCAAAATCTCTGAGTGTATATGCTATAAAATCAACACAGTGATTCACATTAACAAATCATCATTTGTAGAAATAGGAGAGTTATAACATCAGCTTAGTTCACATCCAACATTTTATGTAAAGCTCCAAAGAAACGAAGCAATCAGGATTATCCTGAGCTCCTTTGGGCTTAGTAAAGAATGACATTCTCAAAATGCTTCTACTGTATTTTAAATGTTGATCTTCCTCTGCATTAGAGCAGGTTAAAATCTTGTAGTCAAACACTTTTTCATCTAAAACAGTCCTTTTTAAAAGCAAGAAACAGTGGGACATGATGAGGTTTGGATATCTCTGCAACAGTTAAGTTACATTTCTATTGAAAACATATTTTTTTTGTGGACATTACTGTAGAAGTAAGGCTCCTATATACTTCTGCAATGCAACATAAAGAGGAAAGAAAGAAAAAAAACCCCAAAACTAAGGAAACCAGCTTTTAGAATAGGGAGTACTAGGCAGACAGTGAGCCTTTCAAGGGCTACCATGCCAGGGTCACCAGGCTGCACTCTCTGTTTTAAACGACATAGCTTGTGATATATATACTAGTTTGCTACATATTGCTTGCAATAAAACATCTTTGGAAAAATACTTGATGGGCCTTACTTTCATGAGAAATACTTCAAAATTCAGTATGGTCACCCAAGACCCCAAATTATAGCATTCTTAATACACTTCTTATACTGGAACCACTGGGAGCAAGAATGACCAACACAGAGAAACTGGTGGAGAATTTTGTAGCTGTATGTGGGAATAAGAAACCCTAAAAGGACAATCAACAAGTAAGTCCACCAGGAAGCTGTAAATACAGAAGAGCAATTGCTTGCTAAGGCAGGACAGTATTAGGAAACAATAAAACAAAATGCCTATATATATTCTAGGCAGGAAAGTCCATCTCTGCCCTGCTACAGGTACAAAATGCAGTTCTGCTCTGTAAAGGGAGGGAGAGCAGCCAGTGCAGGAAGGACTTGGTTTCCAATATACCATGGCATTTACATTCATAATTAAAATACCCTCCTCTAACCTATTTAGCTCATCTTTCTCTGAATGGTCTGACTTCCTTTTCCTCTAGGGCAGATTGACCTACTTCATCTCTTGAAGACTCTCCTAAGGGATTTCATCTCACAACTTCTCACATCTACTATGAAAGTTCTAGCTGAGCCAGCAAAAGGAAAGAGGAGTTTCTGGAAAGAGGCATTTCTAGGGTACAGATCTTTGAAGCTACCTTAGGCTTTTACCTTACAATGAGAGTAAAAAGTGCGTGAAAAGTACTTGTTCCTGCCCATTGACCACGAGCCTTGAGTCTGCACACAAACCTCAGACTCAGATGTCTACCTGACTTCAGCTATGATTTCTGCACTCATGAAGCAGACTTCAAATGCTATGTTTTGTAGCTCTGAATAACTGAGAAATCAGTGTTGTCAGCATTCGGGAAAAAGACAGGATCCTGGGAAAGTCAGTAAATCCAGACTGATGGCCATGGTGCAAGGAAACACAGTTACAGACCCATCATTAAATGCTGATACAGCCAGAAATGGGAGAACTCTCCACTGCCAAGACTAGCCCTCGTGGTATTCTCTGGTTTGTGGCATCGGTAAAAGTTGCAACAGCTTGTAAACATAAATCCTTATTTCATAACCATTCTGCATACTTGGACTCACATCTCCCAAGTTCACTATTTTGTTAGTGATGTTTGTTAGTGCTGGGAAGACTAGGTCTGGCTTCCTCAGGAGGTGATTACATTAAGATTTGCAGGGTAAAGTTATCATTTGAAAAGACACATGTCATATTGAACATATTGTCTGTACGTAAAAGAGGGACAGGATATTGTATTTCTTCACAGGGATCGGCACTCAGAATAGATATTCTGTCTAAAACCCAGCTGATTTTCAGTAAACGAACAGGTGCTTTCATCAACCTCTGTGTTCCTACAGGAACCAACCACAGTAATAACACAGACAGTAAAGAGAAAGGTCATGGGTATCAATCTCTCTTTCATTTCTTTTAATGGAAGGCAAATTAGACCAGAAGGAGATGATACAAAGGTTTTCTGCAGGGCTGCCAGCATCCATGCCAGCCGGAAGTGCAGCCTCTGACCCACACCTCCTCTTGGGTTATCATTGCAGAGAAACATCAGCAGAAGTCACCTTGGGTGTGACATCCTTCAACTCTGCCACGCTGCCTGCCTGCCTGCGGAAAAAGCGCTCCTTGTAGTCCCTTCAGCAGCCACAGGCATGTGGTTGAATGAGTAAATATCAACAGGTTGTCTGAAAACAGCAGTAAGAGGGGGAGGGCATGTGCCAATGCACAAATAACTAGAGAAGCCGCAGACTATTCTGGCAGTTAAATACAGGTTTCTACATCCAGGCAGGGTGGGATTTTATGAGGCACATAGAAAATGGAGATCTCTTTAAAACAGCCTAGATTTATTCTTTAGTTGCATGCCATCTTTTAAAATACATTGACTAAATCAGAATTAGAAGGTGCCTGCATGATCAATTTCTGTGTGTAGCCATGAATGAAACCACCTCAGGAAGTAGGGCTGCTTCCAGTTCAAGGCTTCATTTGTATTAATATATGCTTTTTATTAACAGTGCAGAGAAAGAAATCCTTCCGGATAAAAGACACCAGGTTTGACCACCGGGAGCAATGAAAAGGATCCATTGCAATGAGCGATCTGGATCACTGCTTAAGCAGGGCATGGAGATTCAACATGGACTTGAGTAGGTCCAAGTTCATCCACCCAGGAATAAATAGAGCAAGCTACAGTAAAAGGGTGGGAAATCCTATCCTGAGCTGTGACTACCCTCACATGCCTGACCAGATAACAAGCCGGACAGCAAGCTCCCAGGGTGCCAATGTCTGAAGTGGCAAGTGTTAATGAGCCACATAAACGAGGAACATTGAGTTGCACTGCAGACATTATATCTGATTAGCCTCTGGTCCATCTGGTAGTGCAATAATGTCTAGGTTGGCTATCCACAGTGAAAAAGGGGATTTTGACAGCAGTGAAATAATTACAGGGCTCCATGCTCCATCTGTTAAGTGAATAAAAGGACTGATGCCACAGGGCTTCTCACTGTATCTGACAAAGATATTGCAAAATATCAACTGGTACCTAAAAAATAAGATGCAGATCAGTGCCAGAGATGGCAATTAGCTAGTGGAATAAGTCTGTAAAGGCTGTGATGGATTATACAGACAGAAAGTGTTATAATCACCAGGATGGTATATTTCACAAACTGGAATTAATTCACATTGTTGTGCAGAAGCCTAAATTAGATTATTTCCAAGTCCTTTAACCTGACAAGCTGTGACCCTCTGAATGCAGACCTAAGGAAAGTTATCAAAGACGCTATTCAGGAATAACTGCATAACTAGGAAAGGAAAGGCTTTCTAAATATTATTATACTTGGCCAATTTAAAGCATTCAGAAGCCGTGAATCAGGGCCCCGAGCATCATGCAACTCACTAAAAATAATGATATTTTAAAACAGGAACAAATATTGTTTCCTTTTTATTTGCCTTTTGGGTTTTTTTGCCCTCAGGGTTCAAGCTCTGCTCTGCAATTGTGATATCCATAAAACAGAAGTTGTTAAGACTAATTTATATAAATGCTGAGATTATCATATGACTCCAGGAGGTCTTCAGGCCAATACCAAATATCTTAAGATTTACAGTAAAGTTGTGAGATTTCACCACAATGTTTTACAAAGGCGATGTTCCCTTTAAAGCCAGCCAAGAAAAAAAAAAGAAGCCAAATCAAAACAGCAAGCCAAGCAGCAGCTGCAATTATTCCATCTCCTTCAACAGCTCCCTGTCAGCATTTGTGGGTGTCCAGCGACATTTTCCTCATCATAGAAGGACTGGAGGACTAGTGGGGGATCAGTGACCCCACAGGTCTCTTCCATCTCTGGTATCTGTGGATGTTTTCTCTGGACCAATGCCACTCTATGCTTCTTTCCTCTTTTCTGGTAGGTAGAAGCTTTTTGCACAGTTTCTGTCCAGAGGCTGCCAGGACAGTTGGGCTCAGGAACAGATATAGCCAGGGTGGAGGGAAAGAGATAATGGGATATACGAGATACCCATTTGACCAAGACCAAAGCTCTGTTTCCATTAGCTTCTTTCCCAGGTCCCCCGATGAGATGAAAGCTGGAATTTCTCACCTTGCTTGCTCTCTCTAACAGTAAAAACAGCCTCTCCAAACACTACTCTTTCATAAAACTGGATAGTCTCCTGCCTCGACCTCTCTTATCAAGGTCCTCCAGCCCAACCAGCTAGCTGTCTGGTAGCCTTCCCAGAGCCCAGGTAAGGGGGGAGCACTGAGCAAGGGCAGAGGCACAGGAAGATTTGTGCTCAGGAGAAACCCAGCAGTGAGATACAGCACCCAGCGCTCCTTCCTCAGTGCTCTGGGAGTGCCACCCAGACGAGACCTCTAGCAGAGATGGGGCTGACATCCCCAAACAGGCAACCTGCCTTAGCCTTCTCCATAGAGGGGAATATTTTGGGGCATGTTGTGAAATTGAATTTTTACCCTACTCATTCCAGAGCTGAGTAGGCCCTCATCCTGCAACACAGCCCAGGATGTACGCAGGGATGCACCAGAGCACAGCAGCTGCAGATAGAGAAATGGCAAGTGATGAGCAAATCGGAGATACTACAGTTTTCTAGAGGCTTTTGTCACACATTCCTTAGCACTGCAAATGACTGCAGCAGAGCACGGCCCCAGTTTGACCTCACTGCTCCTGAGTCTGTATTGTTGTTTCTTAGCACAAACAGAGATTTTCGCTGAGCTCTGAAAAATACCATCTTGCTCTGAAAAAAATGCACAAACTCGGCACAGTGGTAGGCTGGTAATCAAAACACACATGTGGCTGGAGGAAGGGCAGCCATGCTCAGCACAGGCCCTCCGCTTGTCATAACTGCCTTAAAAAGTTCATCAAAGCCACGCTCCGAGTTCCTCCCCATCTTGACAGGAAACCCATCAGTTCTGGACACACAGAAAGGCAGGGTGTTCACGCCCTGATTCCATGCCTTACAGAGTTCGGAAAGGAAAAGCTGGGTCAGCTGTGTCATATTTTCTCTGTGCTGTGGAAAAGTAAGTGCATACAACTTAAGTTGACGCTGATGAAAACCTTTGGGGATGTGGGGGTCAAAAAAAGACCTAATGAGGCAGGTTGCAACATGAAAGCCACCCACATTCACACCAGACAAAACCAGCCTTGCAAATCCAGCAAAATACTGCTCAGGAGGTCAAAGAGACAGGAATGAGACAGAGAAACACTTGCATTTAAATACAGCAAGGAAAAGGCAGCCCTCAATACATAGGTTTGCCTCTGAGGGCAGCAATGCTGCTGGGCACTGGGCAGGACCCACACCGCTCACAGGGATCAGCTCGCAACAAGTAAATGCTCCGGATTATTTTTAATGCGCTTGGAATAAACCCGTGCTTCCTGAGAGGCCTAGCATGAGGGGCCCAGTAGTGTGAAAGCCTCACGTGAGCTCTGTTGGGAAGACTTAAGTAGGACATAAGATAATCATAGGATCATAGAATGTTTGGGTTGCAAGGGACCTTAAAGATCACCCAGTTCCAAGCCCCCTGCAAAGGGCAAGGACACCTCCCACTAGATCAGGTCACTTAGAGCCTCATCCACAGAATCACAGAATGACCTGAGCTGGAAGGGACACACAAGGATCATAGAATCATAGAACAACCAGGTTGGAAGAGACCCATCGGATCATTGAGTCCAACCATTCTTATCAAACACTAAACCATGTCCCTCAGGACCTCATTTACCCATGCCTTAAACACCTCCAGGGAAGGTGAATCAACCACCTCCCTGGGCAGACTGTTCCAATGCCCAATGACCCTTTCCATGAAAAACTTCCTCCTAATGTCTAGCCTAAATCTCCTCTGGCGGAGCTTGAGGCCATTCCCTCTTGTCCTGTCACTTGGGAGAAGAGGCCAGCTCCCTCCTCTCTACAACCTCCTTTCAGAGTTTGTGGTGTGAGTGCAGGGATGAGGCAGTGTGAGTGTGTGTCTGTGGGTGTGAGTGGGGAAGAGTGAGTGCGTGAGTGTGCAGATGTGGTGGGGGGGTGAGTGTGGAGGTAAGGGAGTGTGTATCTGTGTCTCTGTGGGTGTGAGTACCACTTGTCTGAGGGCATTGTCCAGATGTATCTTGAATATTGTTATGCTTGGTGCTATGACTACTTCCCTGGGGAGCCTGTTCCAGTGCTCTATCACCCTCTGAGTGAAGAACTTTCTCCTAATATTCAACCTAACCCTCCCCTGGCACATCTTCCTGTCATTCCTTTGAGTCTGGACCATTGGTCACCAGAGAGAAGAGATCAGTCCCTGCTCCTACCCCTCCCTTGTGAGGAAACAACAAATTGCTCTGACGTCCCCTCTCAAACTCTTCTTATGGCTGGACAGACCATGTGATTTCAGCTGCTCCTCATGCAGCTTCCCCTCCGAACCCTTCACCGAATTAGTGGCCCTCATCCAACCTGGTCTTGAACATCTCCATGGATGAGACATCCACAACTTCTCTGGATAACCTGTTCCAGTGCCTCACCACCCTCACAGTGAAAAATAAGCAGTGTATACACTCTACTTAGCAACATAAGGCCTGGCCACAGAGCCTTGATATCCCTATCACATGCCTGAGGTTGAAGTTCACAGAGCCCACGTCTACATGAGTCCCAAGCCCTGCAGGTGTCTCCTCCAGTGACAGCAGTGTCCCCTCCAGCAGACTCATGCCCCCTTGACACCATTACCTGCTGACTCCATACTCCGGGGGCGGCTGGTAGCGGACGAGGGCCACCTCCACCCGGGCAGGCTGGGGGTTGGAGTAGGAGGCTTTGAGGACATCCTGTGCTGGTTGCTCGCCATAGAAGAGCCCATGTTCCTGTGCCTTGCTGCTAGGGGTGGCCACCTTGCCCTTGTAGGGGTACTCAGGTGGCGGACCCCGTGGGTCTGTGGTCTTGCCTGGTGGTGGGGCTGCCTTGAAGCTCTTCCCACCTGCTGGAGCTGGTGGGTGCTGTTTGGCCCCGTTCCTCTCCAGTGAGAGCTGCATGATCCTCTCACTCAGTGAGCGGACATGGCCCTGTTTCAGCTCCTTCAGTGCCTCGTCCTTGTGTGCCTGCCCGCTGTTGGCTCGGTTCACTGTCGGCCTCCCCTCTGTCCTCGACTTCTGGCCGGACGAGCCATAGAAAGCCGTTGCGGCTGCGGTGGTGGTCGGCGGTTGGCCTCGGAAAAATTGAGACTGGGCCTTGGCCTCCTCGTAGGTGGGGAGCTCCTCAGTGCCGTGCGGGGGCTGCGGGGCGCGGGGCTGCTTCTCCATCGCAGCACCGTCCCCCTGGTGCTCCTGCCCCTGAGGTTCCTGCCGCCCCGATGGCTGGACCATTGGCGGCTCTTCGGGCACGAGGTTTTCTGCGGAAGAGAGAGTGCTGGCAGTGCTGTTGGAGGGGCCGGCGCTGCCCGTTGCCTGGTGCTGTATGGCCAGCAGGTTCATGTTCTCGCTGGGGTTGCCATACCTCAGCCGCTCCTGGATCAGGCGCTGCAGGACAGTGCCGGCTGCCACCTCCTCTGCCCCTCGCATCTCCGCCTCTGGGACCCGGCGGAAGCTGGGTGGGCGCAGGGTGCAGAGGGCCTCCTCGGCTGAGCAGGGAGAGAGAGAGGTGGCCATTAGCTTCGCTGCCCAAGAGGTCCAACTCCCACCTTTTTTTCCCCACAGCTGTGGCCCCATGTCCTGTATTCACCCCAGGAGCAGTGCCCTGCCAGGGTATTCCTGAGAGCAGAGGGCACACAGCTGGAAGCAGTGAGAGGGGATAAGAAACTGCTCCCTGCTCATCCCCAAAACCCAGCTCATCCCTAAATCTTTCTGCTGTGACTCCTAAAAACATAACCCCCATCTCCTTCCCACCATAATACTCCATGCAACCCACACCCATGGTTCTGAATACCCTCTCATGTCAAGGGAGGGACAGGGAAATTTGGCCTTTTCTAAAACAGTAGAAGGAGAGGGCCTGACCACTTCAGGGCTGACAAAAAATTAAAGCATGTCATTAAACGCATTGTCCAAATGCCTCTTAAGCACTCACTGGCTTGGGGCATCAAGCACCTTTCTAGGAAGCCTGGTCCAGTGTCCGACCTCCCTGCCTGGAGATGCCTTGCATGGCTTATAGAGTCAGCCAGCACAGAAATACTAAATGAGATGCTGCATTTTTTATGGCCAAAGTTAGACAAACCAAATTGCCTCCTAAGTGCACTGCCTGCCATGACAAAATAGAATGCAAAATGCATCACAGGAAAACTCTGAAATGACGCGGAAAATAAAAAGGTTCTTAAATTGTAATTAAAGAAGAATCTGTGCTCTGGCATTTTCCTCTGAAACCAAAATTTCCATTCTGGCAAGTAATGCTATTTTTAAGGGAGTCAATACTAACTGTTGTAATTTTGCTGGGTGAATACAAGGAAGGTATTATAATCAAAGCTAAAATGCCAGCATTTTAGAAAAAGCACAGACAGATCAGGTACATACCCTTAACACAGGCTACTGAAGCAATTCAGTGGCAACGGTACGATTTTTGCACCACATACACAGTGGAATGGCCTGTGACCATGGTGGGGAGGCCATGATCCCCTGCTTCGGGAGCTCTCTTCCCGTATCCACTCCCAAAGTGGTGTAAGACATCTGCCTGAACAGTGTCTGGGCCCAAAGAGGTGCTCCTGAAGGACCCCAGTGTGGATAAAAGTGCAGCTCTGGGCAGAGTCCTCCCACATCTCTAGGCAAGAAGGAGGTGCTGTCTTCAGTTCAGTTTTTTCAGGCCATTCTTGGCAACTTTCTCTCTCTTGCTATTTCCATTTCTCAAAGGAATTAATCAGAAGGACTTATATTTGGGGTTTTGGCATTTGAAAGTAGTTAAAAGGCAAACCTTCCCTTGAGGTCGTATTTCCCTGAAGTTTCATCAGTTACTGTGTACACTGTGGGACAACTTACATGCAACCCGGATGCCAGAGGGGAAGAAAAGCCTTCAACTCTTGACTATGAGAATAGGTCATTTCCACTATTTTTTTTTGCAGCAAAGGCTTAAAATTGTGGGGCTCAAGGGGGAGAAGAGATTCCCAGGCTGTTTCATTTCATGCCTGCCCTATAAGACAGACCTCTCCTGCTCTTCCTAAAACAACACTATCTGCCTGCCAGTCTTACTCACTGGAATCATAGCCTCATCACCAGCCTCCAGAGCATCTTTCAGCTCCCCAGGCCAATGTTTGAGCCAACAAGATGCACAGACACACAAACCTCCATCCAGCTCTCTGCACGACATCCAAGTACCCATCTACTTTATAAGCCCGTGCAACTGCAGCAAAGTCTTACTACTTTATTTGTAAAATATTTGTCTACAAAAATATCCAGTATGCTGAGGCTTCTGTGCCCTGTGAGGCACAGAAGCCTCAGCATACTGGATATTTTTGTAGACGTACAATAAAATCTCACTGACATACAGAAAGGTCACAGTCTAGGTTGTCTAGGTTGCACCTGAGACAAGCCTAGGGAAAGTGAAGAAAGTCAATGCTACATTGTCAAGGCAACTCTTTATCACTTCCCACAAGGATTTTCACCCCAGTGCTAGACATCTGTTATCATCTTTATATTTCAGACATGCACTTTAGTTGCCTGTTGCTGAGGTTCAAAAGGATTAGGTACAGCAAGCCTTTCATAGGGTGCCTGCCGTCCAGCTCCATCACCTCGTTCCAGCTGAGCAGTGAACAGCAACTATGTCCTGAAGGGCTAGTGGAAATGTTGCACCCTCCACACATATGGGTGAAAAATGATGGTGGTTTGCAACACACAAGTCAAAGTCAACTCTTCTTTGACTCAACTGAACATAAGAAGCTGGCCTTCCGCTCCATAAATATTAATTGTAAATGCTCAGTTTATGCTTATGGAAAAACCTAGAAGTAAATGTGGTGGGTTTGGATGGAATTGTGGCCACCTACTTACCAGCTTTTTCCTTGGCACTGGCTGCTTCAGCTGTTAGTGGAGAAACTTCCTGCCTGCCAGCAAACAACTGGTGATCCTGGTAAAGAAAGCCAGTGTCTTCCAGTACCTGGACTGGGCTGGTAGGCTTGTAACAAACAGATGTGGAGCCTGCAAGAAATAAGAAAACGATGACAGTAAAATAAACCACTTGAATGACAAAATATAAAGCTATGGCTTTGACAGAAGTTCAAAATGTTTCTGGAGCATAGTTAGGTACTTGAGAAGTTATGCTGAGGCCACTGAGCCGACCACCTCAGCTGTCCTCACTACCCAAGTAACACATTAGTTCTGAGGAACAAGAGGTAGCTACCAAGTCATGTTCCGTGCACCAAACCAGTCTGGCCTTCAAGGTCCCCAGTCCAGGTATAAAATATGGTCTGGCTTGAAAGAGCAGATAGTTACAAGCTCACAAATAAAGGCACATGAAGCCAACAAAGCCAGCCTAATACTGAGAGGCAGTGGGTAAGAAGAAGGAAAGAAGGATAGGTGAGGACCCAGCCACACATTCAATAGGTCTAAAGTCTGGGAAAGACTTTACCACAAAATCTGCTCATTCAGTAACACAGAAAATTACTGAGACATAAAATATAGTCAACGCTATCAAGGGAGAGAGTTTATAAATCACATTGTCCAGATGTTCTTAATATGAAACAGAGAGGAAGTAGCTGGAGGGCCATGGGAATGTGTCAGACAGGCTGACTGCACAGGAGCTGCAAGCCCAAGCTCTGGCGTCCTGTAGACATCAATAGCTGGACTAGTCCTCAAGCCCCTTTCACAATCAGTGAGCAGAAACAAGTTCTTCTGGCAAGGAACAAGGCTTATCCTAAATCTGCTCTCAGGGATGGCTTTCTCCAGCAGCATTTGTTTTAACAAGCTCATACAAAATGCATCATAGTAGTGTTAAGATGGGAATGACAGTGGATTGACCCTACAATTCAAGAAAGACACAGACAGACTGGTGAGGGTCCAAAGGAGGGCCATAAAGATGATCAAAGGGATGTAGAACCTGTCCTGTGAGAAAAAGCTGAAGGAGTTAAGTCATCTCTCCCTGGAGAAGAGATGGTTCAGGCTCAGGGGGCTCTTATCATAGCATTCCAGTACTTAAAGGGCAGCTACAAAGAAGATAGAGGCTCCTTCTTCACAAGAAGATACATGGGCAATGAGTACAAGTTGCTCTGCGAGAAGTTCCATCTCAACATAAGTAAGAATTTTTTTACAGCGAGAACAATCATGTACTGGAACAAATTTCTCAGTGACATTGTAAAGTCCCCATCACCAGAGATTTTGCAGATGTGATTGGACAGAGTGATAGATAATCTCAACTAGGTCCTCCTGTCTAAAAATGGTTGGACCTGATTATCTTTTGAGGCCCTTTCCAACCTGACCTGTTCCATGATTCTATGATTTTCCACTTCCTACTTATTTGCCTGAGCACTACCTCAGTTTTGTAAAGAGAAGGCTCTTTGAGGTCCAAACCTTGGACCTTTCTCCTGGCCCTGAGTACCTTGGTGCAGTGGGAACACAGCAGAATCACTTGCCATTTACATGACCAGTTGGCATAGGTTTAGGACTAAGGGAATAGCCACCAACCACCAGCACCAGCCACCAACCACCAGCACCAGCCATCAGTGAGGCACTGGCTTGAATAGGAGGTGGAGGGCTCGCAGTGGCACCAGTGAAGCATACATCCATCCCACTGGGGCATTTGGCCATTCCAGTGGGACAGAAAGACCATAAGCACAGGGATCATGAACACCCTGCTCTGTGGGAAATACATCGGCCACAGATGATATGGACTATTTAACCCTGATTACTTGGTTTGGGCTCAGCTAACTGTATGCTCACTGGCATACATTACACTGGGAGGTTGCTTTGCGCTTCTCCTTATGTACAGGTCTTTGCTGACTCCATGCCCCTGCATAAAGCAGGATAGCAGAAGTGCAGCAGGGTCACGATGCAGATCGTCCACTCCACAGGCATGAAGATGCAGATATTATTTTCTTCTGTGCCCAGAGGAGAGTAAATAGGCATTTCTGCAAAATGTTAATGCATTCATCACTTTACCACTCATATTATGCATGAAAATGTATGGCAGTAATCTATATTTAGAGAGCAAGAGGGAAAGATTGCTCACTTGAGTAGAAATAAGTCAAATATGTTTGTGAAAATAAGCATGGTAGACGGGTCTGGAATTTCTGCTGATGCTGATACAAAATCTCAAGAATGCTAATTTCCTTTCTGATACAGAATAATATTAAAAGTACCCCTTACTGCTCCTTCACACACATGGTCCTGTCTTGGAATTGGGAATCCTGCATGAAACAAGGGAATTCTGAAACCAGGACTGTTCTATGAATAAAATATTCAATGATTCTGTGGGTCTTTTTCAATCTAGTGATTCTGTGAAAATGTGGATTGGGGTGAAGTAAAGAATATGCACACACTCAAGGAAGTGAATCAGTTTCAAGCATTACAGGCAACCTGAAAACCCAGCAACTACCAGCACAGCCTCACCATTTACCAAACAGAATTTAAAAGAAATAAACTGTTTGCTCGTCTTCTAAGTTTTTGAGTCTGTAGGCACCCCTGGGTCATGGTTTCAAATTTTCCAAGATGCAAAATGGAGAATAAAGACTTGTTTTTCTGCCAACAACTGTCAAACTGCTCTGTTTCTGCTCTCTGTTACATCAGAGTAAAAAGTAGCTCTGACCTGGGCAGAAACCATTGCACTTTGCTGTACCTGTGTTGACGTTTTATCATCATAAAATGATGTAAGGATGTTTCATGATATTTAAAATAACGTAACTAAGTTTTACATTAATTCATGGTAGTTTTTAATAAAATGTCAGCTATAACTCACACAGAAGGTCAGTTTATGTGTAAAACAGACAACAGATGCTGAAAGATCAGCGCTTGGCATGTGGCTACAATCCAGACTGCGGGTAATAACACAACACTTGAAAGCCCAGTGAAGCCTCACAAGCCATTTGTAGCAAGGCACAAACCTTTTTTCCTTTCCTCTCTTGCTGTTACTAGAGCCTCCCAAAACCAAGGTCTCCTCTCTAGAGGAGAAGGGTTTGCTACACTCAGCTCTGCTGGGGGGCAATACACCCTTCCAATGCTCAGGCACCTGCTCCTTCCCCAAACCTCCCCATTCTCCTCCAGTGCTCACCAAAAAAAAGTGATTTCCATCCCTAAATCTGAATCCTGATGCCAGAGCAGCAGCGCACAGGGGCCACGGATAAGCAATCAGTTGAAGGCAATCTAGGCTGGAGATCATCGCCTCTCAAAAGGTGTGTTCCCGGGGAAGAGCTTTCTATCCACACCAAGCCCAGACATCCCAAGCCACAAACCGTGGTTGCTGCTTTGTGTTTTGTCACTGCCACTGCCACTGCCAAGAAGAACTAATCCCATCACCTCTGTAGATGCCTACAGGTAGCTGCCAGCTGCATTGTGACCCCACCTCTCCACGTCCCAAAGCCAGCCCGCTCTCCTCAGCCGCAGCATGCCAGGATACAGCCTAGTCCACAGACAACACCTCTTCAACTGCCACATATCTGGTGTCTCTTATAGTAAACCCTGTAAGATACAACCACGTTTCTGGCCCACTTCAGTCCCTGCTGAATTGGGTAGCTGCTCCAGGCCTTCGTTTCTGCATCTTTACTGACTTTCCAACATCTAAGTGATTGCTTGACACTAAGTAATCTGTTCTCTTTTCTTTTTAGGTTTTTTTTTTTTTAAGATAACATGCATTACATTGTACAGAAGCAGACGCAGTATCCTGGATGGTTACTACACAGCTCATCTGAAGACTCAGAACTATTTCAATGAATCATTTGCTAAGATTAACACCAGACACTCAGCAAGGACTCAGAGACAGAGGAGCAACACGTAAATATTCCCTGTTTCTGATGTGGTTTCAGTGTGGTTTTGAAAAGGATCTCAAGCAAAACCTCATAGGAAGCTCACTGCTGTGACATTACAGGAAAGTCATGGTTTTAGAGCAACAACAGCATCCCCCAAAAGCAGATTTCCGCCTCAATAAAATAGATTATTTTCTTACAGCCAAACTGTATGACTACTCCACTTTTCAGTAAAACAAGAAAAATTACTGTTGTGCAAAGACAGTTTACTGCATTCAGGGGCAACACCTCCAGGCAATGCCTGGGTGATGAGCTTCTGCATTGCGCCCTGCTGCCTGCACCTGCTCTGTGGCTGCCTGGGGCACAGCCTGCACGGACAGCCCCTCCTTTGTCACCCAAAAGTCACCTGGCCAAACGAAAACACAGAGCTATCTTCCAAAAAAACCCCTCTGCCAATTTGTACCCTACTGACCAAGTGGTTCAAAAGAGACCAAGGCTTTTCAAATACCAACCAAAGCAATCAACCGAAATTCAGAAGTAGACCAGGCAGCTTTACATTTTCCTATAAACTCTGACTGGTTTGTAAGGGAGGTCCAGAAATGAGAGAACAAAATGACATTGTTTCCAAGCCCACATCTGTCCTTCTGTCTCATAGCCAAACCAGAAAGGAGTATAAATACTTTATTCCATATTTAAAACACTTTCTCTGTCCTGTCACTGCATAAAAATCTCAGGTCAACAAGAAAGAAAAACAACTATTTAAGGAAGATACTGAAAAGACAGTTTAAGTGCTTCAGGATCCCAGGGCTGCCCAAAGACTGTGCCATGCACTCCCCAGGGTGGACTCCCCAGTCCTTCCAATAAGTTGCAGGGACCCTCCATTGAGGCTGGATACCCCTCCACGTGCATCCCAGTGCACAAAGTTTTCTTTATCTCCTAAACATCACCCTAGTTTTGAGGGGAGGCATTGCCATACCCAAGTCACATAGCCATGCCACTCTCCCAAGGTTGGGATGTAGATTTGAGTTACCTTTGGCTCATATGTCCCACTTCTTGGTTTAGGTACAAAAAGTGGACACATAACTTCCAACAGTGTTACAGATGTTCTTGGTATCACAAGCAGCTCTTCTGTGGTGGCACTGGGACTCCTTTGCAGCCCCTACTCCAACAAAGCGCAGGAGCTCAGGTAGATGCTGGTGTTTGATTCCATCAGCAGCTCCTTGGTCAATACACAAGTTTTCTTGGTCTCTTCTAGGGTAGCAAACTCACCCTCACATCCTGTAATTCTTTTTGGGAACCTCACATCTGTTGCCAAAGGTCCCAAGTCCCATGAGTACTGAACAAGTGTTGCTAATATAATTTTCATGGGAGTAAAGCAACATCTTTCAGTACAGAAACTGGAGCCACATAACGCACACCAGATGTGAGCAAACAGCACCTCTCATTTCCCACATGAAAGCTGGGTATCTACCACATCTAAGCTAGTAGAAGCCTCACCCCTGTGCCTGGCAGGATTCACCACACTGAGCCCCCACTCCACAGCTTGCCGCTCTCGGGAAAGAAATCCTCATCCCTTTGAGATCCATGTTGTACTATTCCCTTGCTCAGGAACAGCTTTTGGAGTCTTCTGTCCCAGTTACTGTCATTTCACTCTCCAAAAAGTGTGCATCGTCCAAGAAAGCACTAGCAAGACTAATGACAAAAGCTGATGGAGGCAGCCAAACCCCATCTCTCCCAAGGAGCTGTGCTAACACATCCAAATTTAACCGTCTACAAGGATGAACACTTTCTGTGAAACTTCATACACTTATTTTCATATACGTTTCCCTTCAGCAAAAAAAAAAAAAAGCATATGAGAAAAAAAGCTACTAGCGAAGCAAAGCAAAACTGCCTTGAAAGCAGCTCCTGGCATGAGATCAGATGGATACAGGAAAGAGCAAAGCCAAGTGTGCTTTCCTGGGAGATCCCCCACAGATGCCCATGCCTCCCCACCTTCCCAATGGAAATCAGGTGTGTGGGCGTGTGGGGGCAAATGGTGCCCATCACAGCCCTTTCATCTCAGATAGTAAAAGGTTTTATAACATTAGAATAATCTTCATACATCTGCTGCTACCATACAGCACATGGAAGAGAACCGGGTGATCAGGCCCAGTCAACATGGGTTTACCAAAGGCAGGTCCTGCCAAACTGACCTGATCACCTCCTACGACAAGGTGACCTGCCTACTGGACGAGGGAAAGGCTGTGGATGTAGTCTTCTTGGACTTAAGTAAAGCCTTTGACACAGTTTCTCACAGCATTCTGCTACAGAAACTGTCAGCTTCTGGCCTGGACAGGCACACACTCTCCTGGGTGGAAAACTGGTTGGATGGTCGGGCCCAGAGAGTGGTGGGAAATGGTGTTAAATCCCGATGGAGGCCAGTGACAAGTGGGGTTACCCAGGGCTCAGTGCTAGGTCCAGCCCTGTTCAATGTCTTTATCAATGACCAGGATGAAGGCATTGAGGGTACCCTTAGCAAGTTTGCGGATGACACTAACCTGGGTGGAAGTGTCTATCTGCTGGAGGGTAGGGAGGGTCCAAAGGGATCTGAACAGGCTGGACCACTGGGCAGAGTCCAACGGCATGAGGTTTAACACGGCCAAATGCCGGGTCCTGCACTTGGGGTACAACAACCCTGTGCAGTGCTACAGACCAGGAGAAGTCTGTCTAGAAAGCTGCCTGTAGGAGAAGGACCTGGGAGTGTTGGTCGACAGCCAACTGAACATGAGCCAGCAGTGTGCCCAGGTGGCCAAGAAGGCCAATGGCATCCTGGCTTGTATCAGAAACGGTGTGACCAGCAGGTCCAGGGAGGTTATTCTCCCTCTGTACTCGGCACTGGTGAGACCACTCCTTGAATACTGTGTTCAGTTCTGGGTCCCTCACCACAAGAAGGATGTTGAGGCTCTGGAGCGAGTCCAGAGAAGAGTAACAAAGCTCTTGAAGGGGTTGGAGAACAAGACTTACAAGAAGCAGCAGGAGGGTGCTGGGGTTGTTTAGACTTGAGAAAAGGGGGCTAAGGGGAGACCTTATTACTCTCTACAACTACTTGAAAGGAGGTTGTAGAGAGGAGGGTGCTGGACTCTTCTTCCAAATGATAGGGGACAGGACAAGGGGGAATGGTCTCAAGCTGTGCCAGGGAAGGTTCAAGGCGGATATCAGAAAGAAATTTTTCATGGAAAGGGTGATTGGGCACTGGAACAAGCTGCCCAGGGAGGTGGTTGAGTCACCATCCCTGGAGGTGTTTAAAGAATGGATATACGAGGCGCTCTGCGACATGGCTTAGTGATTGATAGGAATGGTTGGACTTGATGAACCAAGAGGTCTTTTCCAACCTTGTGATTCTGTTTTTTCCCCATCCCAGGCTTAACCCCAGAGGATCCCTGCAGGATGCAGCCAGAGTGTTCTCATCACAGCCTCAGGCAGCAACCAAGCACCTGGCCATTAACCCAGTAGGAAGGGATGCAAGTTCCTTAGGTGTCTGCACTAGGCTTTGCACAAATACGTACATTTTTAAGGCCTCTCTATATTATAAGCCCAACATTTTCCTCTACAGCGATAACACTGAGTCTACAGTATGCAGCCATCCTAAATTTATTCAAAGAACTGAATCAATAATTGAAACTTCTACTTTGATCAAAATGCCAGTGGCACAATGACAACTCATGTCAGCATTGCTGCTCTGAGATAAAAGCATAAGTATTATTCAGAGCTGAAAGTAAGAGAAGAAGCTCTTGGTAAAAGAGTGAAATACAAAGGCTGACTTGGAGCTCACAAGTGAGACGATGCTTCTGCTATAGCCATGCCGCTTTTCAACACAGCAAAGAGTCTACAGATCTTTTCACTATGTCATAAATTCTGTTTTCCAAGCCAAAAAACCCCTCCAAGATAAAAATCCATCACTCAAATTCTTAGAGAAGGAATTTTTTTTCCACTGGGGAGAAAAATGTTCATAAATCAACCAGCTACAGCATACAGACAAGACACTTGGGAAGCAGAAGTTTAAGCTATGATTAACTTTACTGTACTTACTGCCTTTAAAAATGATCATGTTACAGGAAAGCATTGGCCTGATCCATGTCACTTGAATACTTAAGCCCTTCCATTAATTAACCAGTAGCGAAATAGGACCTAGGACCATGGATCATTCAGTCTAGTAACTTGTTACCTTGAGCAACTATATTATAAAACTCTCTTCTTGAACCAAATAAACAGCATCTGAGGAAAAGGAAATCTTTTCACCCTATCTGGAGAAGGTTTCAAGATCCTCTTTCTCAGATATAGGCAAATAGTTATTGGTTCCTGCGCAGACTCACTGACATCGCTCTCTATCCATCTAATTTTTTGCCAGTGGTGTCCTTTAGGTTAAATAGCTTTCTCCCTGAGTCATTACCACAAACTTTCAGCATACAAAGGAGCCTGGGATAAGGACAGAACAAAAATAGTACAAAGACAGTACAGTACTCTAACTGAAAATGCAGGCATTGAACTCTATCGTATGGATCTTAGTATTTCTACAGCTTTGCCTTTCTTTTTTTAGCACAGGCAACAAACCATAGGCTAAGGATCCACAGCACTTCATTTGATTCATGTGAACAACTGTTCATGATAATCCTACATGGAGTGGAGTCTTTACATTATTTTGAAGTGTTATGTCTACAGGAAAAACATTAAAACAGTCTCCTCACTAGAATATATTAAAATTATAAGCCTTCCATTATTAAATCATTATATGCAATTTATATTCAGTCACTTTTAAAATGCAGAAATTTAATAAAGGTATTATACACAGAAGCACTAACAAGATAATTGCCTTTAGTTTCCGCTCCCAGATGGCTGAACTCTGATTTAGAACAGGGAAAATCAGGGTAACAGCCAGCACTGTGGAATAATTGCCTCCAAAGCGACTCAAAAACAGCCAAAACCAGCCCAAAAACACAGGTAGGGGGACATGTCCTGGTGATAGGTTATGTCACTGGCAGAGAACCCCTGCCCAACCCAGGTAGACATCCCCAGGGAGTGCTCCCCTGAGTACTTACAAGGGGGGGCTGAGAGAGCTGGGGTTGTTTAGCCTGGAGAAGAGGAGGCTGAGGGGAGACCTCATTGCTCTATACAACTACCTGAAAGGAGGTTGTGGAGAGCAGGGTGCTGGCCTCTTCTCTCAGCTGACAGGACAAGAGGGAATGGCCTCAAGCTCCTTGAGGGGAGGTTTAGGCTTGACATCAGGAAAATTTTTTTCACAGAAAGAGTCACTGGGCACTGGCACAGGCTGCCCAGGGAGGTGGTTGAGTTACCTTCCCTGGAGGTGTTTAAAAGATGGGTGGATGAGGTGCTGAGGAGTATGGTTTAGTGATTGTTGGGAATGGTTGGACTCGATGATCCTGTGGGTCCTTTCCAACCTAGTAATTCTATGATTAACTGCCTCCCTGCCTCTATGGGTTGTAGGGGCCCAGACCAGGTCCCTGGAACAGGACCTCATTGTTTCCTGCCCTCTGGACACCTCCAGGGAACCTGCATGCCATCCCTCTGTCCAGCCGTGACTTCACTGCAGTATGTGGACACAACAAAGACACAGCATGGGGGCTGGAATTGGATGATCTTTAAGGTCTCTTCCACTCAAACCATTCCATGATTTTATGATTCCGTGTTTTCCTGAGATGCAACATCCCCATACAGATCACCCCGCTTCTTGGAAGGTGCTGCCTCAACACACACTGGCCATCATTGCCTGGCTCACACAAGAAGGTCCCGCTGGAGCTTCCAAGATGTGGTACAGAAGCATGTGGCCAAGAAGCAAAACACATGGCCAAGCAACGAGGTGGGATACTCTAGAGCTGTGGCAAGACCACTGAGAAGCAGTGCCAGGCAGGTATGCCAGCAAATGCTGCAGAACCAGCTGCCACACAGAGGGTACAGTTTACTGCAAGGCAAAACTCTACTTTCACCCACAAAATCCAGTGATTTCACCAGCTTCTACGGATTTACTCCAGATTTACATGCAAAGCAGCATCCCACCTACTGAAAATGAGACCTGAACCAAAAAGAAAAAACAGATATGCTTCTTAAATGCCTTACACTTCAACAGAAAATTCACCCAAACATTTTTTTTTTAGAGGTGATGTTGTTCTTGTTGTTGTTACTATAATTTTCTACCTATTTCAATCTATTTCTACTTCTGCCCTGCGCTGAAGGCAGGCTGTTCCACTTGAAAATTTAAGACACAAATGGGAACCAGATTACATCTATCCCAAAGCTGCCAAAAAGCAATTCCTGTACGAAACCAAAAATCCTCCTGGGATTTTTCCCAAATCCGCAAAATATTCCTGAGCACTGAAGTTTCCACTGGGACTATTACATTAGCAGATAGTCTCTGTGCAAAAACTTGAGTATGCAGCCATCCTCCTAATAGTTTCCAGGACAAGGAGGCTGTATAAGTCACGTACTCCCACCTTAGCACCAAATAACATTTATGCCAAAATTGGAGTTTAAAGCCAGTTACATGCTTATCAGTGTTAAAAAATGGCACTGGGGACCATCAGGCTTTCATTTCGCAAAGGAACGTTTCAATGTTCAGCAGTAACATCTCCACAGCACCCCTGAAACCTTTGTGTGCATTCCAAGAGTCTGGCTGAGTCTGACTCACCAGGACAGCTCTACGAACAGCCCTCCCGGGGCTGGTGCTGGGGTCCCCACAAACCCCCTTTGATGTGTCTGTGCTGGAGAAGTGCAAAGCCTTCAGCTCTGCACTGGTAGTTCCTCATAGAAGAGCTTTTGCGGGCAGAGCTGGAACTCTCTCCATGCATCAATCCCTCTATCCATGATCATAGAATCATAGAACAACCAGGTTGGAAGGGACCCATCGGATCATCGAGTCCAGGGTTTGGTCAACTGTGTGGGGTCAGGACCCTGGGAATTGCCCCTACACACAACCATGACATCTCAGGAGCAACACATGCTTGGAAATGAAAACTAAGAGCAAGCAATCGCTCATCCTGTAGGCATCAAAGGCTTTGGAGAGGTAGCACATGCTTATGCCTGTCAAAGCTGCCTTCCTCTATCACAGAATCACAGAATTACTAGGTTGGAGAAGATCACTGAGTCCAACCATTCCTATCAACCACTAAACCATGCCCCTCAGCACCTCACCTACCCATCCTTTAAACACTTCCAGAGAAGGTGACTCAACCACATCCATGGGCAGCCTGTGCCAGTGCCCAATCACCCTTTCCATGAAAAATTTCTTTCTGATGTCAAACCTGACCTCCCCCGGAGGAGCTTGAGGCCATTCCCTCTTGTCCTGTCACCTGTCAGTTGAGAGAAGAGGCCAGCAACCTGCTCTCCACAACCTCCCCTCAGGTAGTTGTAGAGAGCAATGAGGTCTCCCCTCAGCCTCCTCTTCTCTAGGCTTAACAACTCCAGCTCTCTCAGCCATTCCTCATAAGACTTGTTCTCCAGTCCCTTCATCAGCAAGTGCTTTCTAAAAGAAAATGAAAAGCAAAGCCCTCCCTGCCAAATGCTGGCACAGAGTGAAGGAGAGTGATCGGCATCAGGATGGACACACAGGTGATGTGGAGGCTCCTGCTGACCTCACTCTCCCATCACCCTTGGGAAACCGCAGAAAGGCTGGGGAGCACATTCCTCTTTACAACCTAAGCAAATCGCTCCAAATTCATGCCCTCACATCATCGCTCCAGTCAGGGCTGGAGATGAGGAAAGCTGTGCAGGATGTGGCTTCTCCATCCAGAGCCACGACACCCACCCAGGGCAGCCTCAGGGAGAGGCTTGTTATGGGCTCTCACCCACTCGCTATTCCCTGTCCTCATCCCTCTGGTATTTCTTGATAAGATATTTATAGGATCCTTCTAAGAGCTTTTCTGGCCATTAGCAATGGCTACATATACATATAAATACATATATTATATACATACATATAAAAATATAAATACATATGCACTATATTTTATATTTATGTATATAAAATATATGTAGTCACGCATGTCTACATATATGTAAATATACAGACATACATCCACATATATTTTTATATATACACACATATATGTAAAGTATACCTATATATCTAAAATAGATATATAAATTTATATCTCCATGCACACCTGTGAGCAGGAATGGCACCGCCAGCTCTCTGTGCACAGGATAAACCTGGACCCCCCATTCTCACAACCACCTCCTCTCTCAGAAAGCTTTTTAGGCTTATTTTTATACAAATAAAGACAAAGCTTCAGCTGAGTGGATGCCCACCAAGGGCCTCGATGATGCCTCAGCAGGCAGATCCCAGTCTCTGGTGCTCTGCAGGCTCAGCGGTCACACAGCACCAGGAAAGAGTAAAAAAAACAAATCCTCTTCCCATCAAAAGAGGAAAAAGACCACGTAGCGACCTTCCTGTATTTAAAACTATGAATCACAAAACCTGGCAAGAGGATTCGAGTTAAATTCATGTGGGTTAGGACACCCCCCCACACACCTTTTCTTTTCCATTCTTCACTTTAAACAGGAGTTTATCTTTGTTTTCCCTGCAGGGGCAGGAAGGTTAAACATAAAAGTTCTCCATCCCTACAACAACACCGGGAGCGGAACGCTCTCCGGGAGCCCTCTCTGCGCTCCCACGGGTGGCCGGGGCTGAAGGCTGGAAGCGTTCCCGGGAAAACTGGAGGCGACTACAACGCCCGACACGTTCCTTCCAGCCGAACCGACGGCAAACATCCCGGTGGGACCGGGGGCTGCCGGGGTTCGCCTTCCCGGAGCAGGGAAAAAGGGCTGAGGGTTTGGAGACCCGCGAAGCAGCCGCCGGGCTGAGCCGGGAGCGAAATTCGTTCCCTCGCCGCAGCAGGTGCCCACGCAGCCCCGGGGCCAGCGGATGCCGAGCTGCGGGACGGGGAGATGCGGGGCTGGCGCTGGGCGCGGGGGAGATGCGGGGCTGGCACCGGGAGGGGATGCGGGGCTGGCACCGGGAGAGAAGCGGGACACAGTCCCGGTAGGGACCAGCGGGACACGTCCCCGGGGAACCAGCAGAAAACGTTCCCGGGGGCAGTAGGGGAGCGGATCCTGGGGGAAGGCTCGGGACACGGCTCCGGGGAGAGCAGCAGAATATGTCCCGGGGCGAGGCAGAGCAGGTCCTGGGGAGCAGAGGGACACGGCCCCGAGGGGATAAGGGGGGAGCAGCGGGAACGGCCTCGGAGGAAGCAGCGGGGCAGGTCCCGGGGAGAGCAGCGGGACACGGCTCAGCGTGTGACGCGGGACACGGTCCCGGGAGGAGCTGCCATCCCAGCCCAGCATCCCACGCCGCTCCTGCTCCACGCACGGGTCGGTAGGAGAAGGGGACAGCCCACCCCGGGACTCCCGCACGCGCACCGGCGCGTTCCCCGGGACACGCGTGAACAAAAGTCCGGGCGGCCCCGCCGCGCTCGGGCCTGCAGACGCTCCCGGGCGGTGACATACCTCCGGCCCCGCGCCCCGCCGCCCCCGGCAGCACCGAGGCCATCCGCGCCGCTCCCGCCGCCCCCAGGCGCTCCGCCGGCCGCCGCGGGCCGGGGCGGGGCCGGGGCACGACGGAGGCGGAGGGCGGGGCCACGGATGGGGCGGGGTCATAGACAGGGCGGGGTCGTGGTGAAGGGGCGTGGCAGCGAGTGGGGGCGTGGCCACTTATGGGGCGGGGCCAAAGCTGGGACGGAGCCACGGTTGGGGGCGCGGCCACGGCTAATGCATATCCAGGACTGGGGTCAGGCTATCGGTGGGGCGGAGCCACACTGGGGGACAGGCCCAAGAATGGGGCGTGGCCAAGGATGGGAGGTTGGCCACTGATGGGGCGTGGCCATTTCTGGGGCGGAGCCAATAGTGGGGATGTCTGGCGGGAGGCGTGGCCACGGCTGGGAGCCTTTCCGGCCTGGGGGCGTGGGCGGGGGGGGGGCGTGGTCTTGGGAGGCGTGGCTGGAGCAGGACAAGACGAGGGTGCGTCCTTAGGCGGGAGTGGCCTCGAGAAGGGGGCGTGGCCTAGGGGGCCTCTCCTTCTCTCTCTCATTCTCTCCCTCCCTCTCTCTCTCCTTTATTCCCTCTCCTTCACTCCTTCGCTCCTTGAATACTGTGTTCAGTTCTGGGCCCCTCACCAGAAGAAGGGTGTTGAGGCTCTGGAGCAAGTCCAGAGAAGAGCAACGAGGCTGGTGAAGGGGCTGGAGAACAGATCCTATGAGGAGTGGCTGAGAGAGCTGGGGTTGTTTAGCCTGGAGAAGAGGAGGCTGAGAGGAGACCTCATTACTCTCTACAACTACCTGAAAGGAGGTTGTGGAGAGGAGGGAGCTGGCCTCTTCTCCCAAGTGACAGGGGACAGGACGAGAGGGAATGGCCTCAAGCTCTGCCAGGGGAGATTTAGGCTGGAGATTAGGAGGAAGTTCTTCACACAGAGCGTCATTGGGCATTGGAATAGGCTGCCCAGGGAGTTGGTTGACTCACCTTCCCTGGAGGTGTTTAAGGCACAGGTGGATGGGGTCTTGAGGGACTTGGTTTAGTGTTAGATAGGAATGGTTGGACTAGAAGATCCGATGGGTCCCTTCCAACCTGGTTGTTCTATGATTCTATGATTCTCTGTCCCTGGTGCGGGGGCTCTGGGGCAGCCACAGACTGTGCTGGAGCTTGGCGGGCACCGAGCTGAGTGGTGCAGCTGTCACACAGCTGTAGGGGAGGGCAGTGACCAGCTGCAGAACCGAACGTATCTAAGTCTATGGGACCTGAGGAGGTGCGTCCCAGAGTCCTGAGGGAATTGGCCGATGTCGTTGCTAAGCTGCTCTCCATGATATTTGAAAAGTCATGGCAATTTGGAGAAGTCCCTGGTGACTGGAAGAGGGGTCATGTTTGTGAAGCTCTTTGAAGGGGCATGGCAAGAAGGAACCTGGCCTGGGGCCATTGCCGCAAGCCTGGGTGGATACAGCAGGAACTCTCTGCAGCTTCGGGAGTTCGCTATGAATCGCAGCACTTTGAGGCATTGCTTGTTTGAACTGTAAAATCCAGCTTTGCTCGCTGTTGCCTGGGTATAGGCGAGACTGGGGCAAACTATAGGATAGGGGAAAGGGGCAAAGGAGGAAAAAATACTGGTGTAGGTTGGATATGGATGATCTTTAAGGTCCTTTCCAAATCAAACCATTCTAAGATTCTTTACAGAATCACAGAACAACCAGGTTGGAAGGGATCCATCGGATCTTCTAGTCCAACCATTCCTATCTAACACTAAACCAAGTCCCTCAAAACCTCATCCACCCGTGTCTTAAACACCTCCAGGGAAGGTGACTCAACCACCTCCCTGGGCAGCCTATTCCAATGCCCAATGACCCTCTGCGTGAAAAACCTCCTCCTAATCTCCAGCCTAAACCTACCCTGGCAGAGCTTGAGGCCATTCCCTCTCGTCCTGTCCCCTGTCACTTGGGAGAAGAGGCCAGCTCCCTCCTCTCCACAACCACCTTTCAGGTAGTTGTAGAGAGTAATGAGGTCTCCTCTCAGCCTCCTCTTCTCCAGGCTAAACAACCCCAGCTCTCTCAGCCGCTCCTCATAGGGTCTGTTCTCCAGCCCCTTCACCAGCCTCGTCGCTCTTCTCTGGACTTGCTCCAGAGCCTCAACATCAACTTCTTGTGCTGAGGGGCCCAGAACTGGACACAATATTCAAGGAGCGGCCTCACCAGTGCTGAATACAGAGGGAGAATCACCTCCCTGGACCTGCTGGTCACACAGTTTCTGATACAAGCCAGGATGCCATTGGCCTTCTTGGCCACCTGGGCACACTGCTGCCTCATGTTCAGTCGGCTGTCAACCAACACCCCCAGGTCCCTCTCCTCCTGGCACTTTTCCAGCCAGGCTTCTCCCGGTCTGTAGCTCTGCTTAGGGTTGTTGTGCCCCAAGTGCAGGACCCGGCATTTGGCCGTGTTAAACCTCATGCCGTTGGACACTGCCCAGCGGTCCAGCCTGTCCAGGTCCCTTTGCAAATCCTCCCTACCCTAGCAGATCGACACTTGCACACAGCTTTGTGTCATCTGCAAACTTGCTAAGGGTACCCTCAATGCCCTCATCCAGGTCATTGATGAAGACATTGAACAGGACTGGACCTAGCACTGAGCCCTGGGGGACACCACTCGTCACTGGCCTCCAGCTGGACTTAACACCATTTACCACCACTCTCTGGGCCCGGCCATCCAGCTAGTTTTCTACCCAGGAGAGTGTGTGTCTGTCCAGGCCAGAGGCTGACAGTTTGCGCAGCAGAATGCTGTGAGAAACTGTGTCAAAGGCTTTACTGAAGTCCAGAAAGACCACTTTAGAATCAATCACTAAACCATGCCCCTCAGCACTTCATCCACTCATCTCTTAAACACCTCTAGGGATGGTGACTCAACAGCATCCATGGGCAGCCTGTGCCAGTGCCCAATGACCCTTCCCCTGAATATTTTTTTCCTGATGTCAAGCCTGAACCTTCCCTGGCGGAGCTTGAGGCCATTGCCCCTTGTCCTGTCCCCTATCATTTGGGAGAAGAGGCCAGCTCCCTCCTCTCTATAACCTTTCAGGGAGCTGTAGAGGGCAATGAGGTCTCCCCTCAGCCTCCTCTTCTCTAGGCTAAACAACCCCAGCTCTCTCAGCTATTCCTCATAAGGCCTGTTCTCCAGCCCCTTCACCAGCTTTGTCGCTCTTCTCTGGACTCGCTCCAGAGCCTCAACAACCCTCTTGTGGTGAGGGGCCCACAACTGAACACAGCATTCAAGGAGCGGCCTCACCAGTGCCGAGTACAGAGGGAGAATAACCTCCCTGGCCCTGCTGGTCACGCTGTTTCTGATACAAACCAAGATGCCATTGGCCTTCTTGGCCACCCTGGCACACTGTTGGCTCATGTTCAGTCGCTGTCAATCAACAGCTCCAGGTACTTCTCCTCCAGGCAGCTTTCTAGACAGACTCCTGTAGCTCTGCACAGGGTTGTTGTGCCCCAAGTGCAGGGCCCAGCATTTGGCCTTGTTAAACCTGAAATCAGATTTCTCCATTCCTGCATCTGCACATCTCCTGTGGCAGCAGTTAGTTGCAGAGTATTTCCCATGTGAGCTGATCATCCTGAGGATGCTCTTCCCTCTGTGTTGCCATGCCAGGAGAGGTGACAGCAGGGTGCTGTCCCTGTGGCTGTCTTTCTGAAGTTTTGAAGCTGAGGCAGCTATTAGTTGTCTCTTGGAAGTCATCTAAATACAAGCTGGGGTTATGTTCATGTGTGAGAGCAGAAAATCACAAATATGCTGCTTTTTGAGAGGAAGGGAACCGTCACATCCTTGGCCTCCTCAGGGGAAAAAATAGTGGCTAGTGCTTAAGGTACCAGACGTGGACGAGAGAGGGATGATCAATTCCTTTGTTTCCTAAAGACGTCCTGCGTATCTCAGAGCAAGTCAGGCCAAAATTAAGGATTTTAAATGCTAAATCCTCTGGAAAATCATGGCAAACCTTGATAATAGATATAAAGCTCGGTCCACTGGAGGAACTTGCCATTGTTTTTTCAGATTGTACAGCTGCTCTATCCTACCTCCCCTGGAGATAAATGTTGGCTTTACTTATGGACACAGGAAAACTGTGAACCTGCTCAGCTGTAAATGAACATGAAATTTTGCCCTCAGCTTGTTAAATGCCTGTTCACAGCAGTGGATGGAGTTGGGTCAGGCCACTGCTCATTGAACCCAATTCAAAATGGCAATTCAAGCGCTGCTTTTGTCATGCACCAATTTTAGCATTTGGTTGGGCAAAATGGGACATGTTATTCTGCTTCACAGTCTTTACCACAGGGGTCTGGGTGACTACAGTGCAATCTGGCTGCACCACCTGCAGCCAAGCAGACTCAGCCTGTCCAAGGGCTTATTTATTTTCTCATTCTGACCCCACAGTCTATGCTTCCCTTTTACCTACTGCTGTGTGATGATCAGTGATAGAATTGCTAGAAGACAATCGGTGTTCTTCAGTGCAAGAAGGACAAATATACCAAGAAAAAGGATTATCTGCTGCTTTCAGTAGCATCGCAAGGACCTCATGAACCATGCAGTTTTGTTTCCAAGGAAAACAGACTTTTTTTCTGCCTAAGTAAAAGTGTCTTTTCCTGCACATTGTTCATTTTCTGGCACATATTTCCAAAGAGCTTTCAAAGTCTTTTTGTGTTCAACTCTATTTTGGTTTAATAAATGAAGGATGGCAAATTGGAGAGGGAGTACCTGCCCCCATCACTGGGGAGCTCTGTCTGCCCAGGAGGACAAAGCAACTACTGCTCAAGTGCCTCCATTTTGCAGCTCCACTAATTTTATGTATAAATATATATATAAATACATTGCTCCCCCAATGAATTTTTAATAGCTGCACTATTTACATATATATATGTGCGTGTGTGTGTGTGTGTGTTTAATGTGTATATACATATTTATGTTTTTTATGCTATTCCCCCACTAAATTTGGAGAAGGAAAGAAGTTTGTCTTTCCATCCCTTTTGATCCTAACCTGCTCAGATGGGGCCAAGTGCCATCACAAATCCAGTTTTCAGGTCAGTCGAGCTGACAGTGCCATCTCACTTCGCTGCCTGCCTTCAGCTTCCCCACAGTAACTACAGATGCAGGAGGCACATAGGAGCCATAATCTGGAAGCACATGTCTGTTCTACCCCACCACAATAAAAATGCCACTCACAGATTTCCTAAGCATTTTGGTGAGCCACATGATATAATAGAAGCATTTCCAGGTGCCTCTCCTGCTTGGCCATTCACACCCACTTGGATCACCCGGCACCTCAGCACCATCCCAAATACCCCGTGGCTGGGAAGATCTGAGTGGTCACTACTGCCAGACCTGGGGCTGGGCTGCTGAGGCCCCACAGAAGGGATGTGGCCATCCCAGCCCACAGGCAGACACGGATTTTGACACTCATTGCATTTGCACCCACCCATGCGTGTAATCCCACAGATTCCTAATGCTGCAAGCAAACAAATAATTGTCCTGCTCTGCCTGACACTTCGGCAACCCCAAATGCCTGCACACAGTTTCCATTCTTGCTGTTACTGCTGGTTTTAATGACAGCCGATAGGCAGCTGGAGAGTTCCAGCCCCATTAACACCTCTGCCTGTGACACCAGAGCCCACCAGCACTGGGCATGGCATAATAACTGCCATGCAATGCTGACACCATAGCAAGAGCTGAATCAAGAAACCACCATATATTGTGTAGAAAGCTTCACCCAGGTAAGTTTAGTGAATAAAAGCCACAAAGCCTTTGAAGTGAAAGATACCCTTACCATTATCTTAGGTGGAGGTAATCCTACTTCTTGACAGCCACAGGCTTCACCTGCCCCGCAGAGACCCTTCTACCCATCCTCAGCGGCCCTGAAGCATCTCTAACTGCTGAGCAGACATGAATCCTCTTGCAGTGCTGGAGCAGTGCTTTCTAAACCACATCTGCAGAAGGGTTTTAAGCAATTTTGCTACTAGGTAGACAGTGAGCTCAGTGAGCCCCAAAGAAACCCATCCTGCTAAATTAATAGCCACTGCTGAGATTTGCACAGTGACAACTGTACATATTTATCAGGTCCCTTCTGATATGCACTCAACAAGCAGCACTGTATTTGGAAGAAGCAGAAATCTCTGCACATCTGTTTTTTGAGATCTGCCAAAGAGCTTTCTTTTCTCTCTAATAACTTGACCTGTTTGGTTTCTGGCAGAAGACGATTAAGCAGAGCACTCACTCTCTGGATTCACTCCAATATAAGACGAGGTCAGGACAACAAAGAAAAAGAAACAGCTGGATGGCTATGAAGCAGTGGGAACAAACAGGGCAGGAATTAGTTTTTTTGCTTTCCTTCCCTTTTTATTTGCCCAATGGGATTTCATTCCTGGACGTATTTATTCCCCTGGCAGACAGTATCACAAAAGCAGTGTTTCCTGCAAGCTGGCGTTGCAGGGAGCTTCCTCCAGCAGCCTGTCCCTACCCAGGGTACAGGTATAAATAGCACAGCCAGTTAATCCCTCCTCTGGTCGGCTGCTGAGAAATGTGAGCCACAGTTCCTAGGGGCTTCCACTGGAACGCTGCATCTCTTAAAAGAGCATTTTGATCTTGATTTTGGCAAATTGAGGTTCATACTCCACACTCCTACCTTATTTTTCCATTTCATCACATTCCCATTAGTCTACCCAAGGCTTTCTGGGCTGGGGGCTTTCACCTTGCATCAGTCTTCTTTCTTGTTTTTTGATGTTCAGCTAAATCATCTGGAAGCAGCAAGCAGAAAAATTGCCAGTGAAGCAGGAAGGAGGTGGAAAAGAGGGGAGGGGTGAAGGAATGGAAGACAGGGAGAAAGCATGCAAGCAGAAGAGAGAGACAGTGAAGCAGTCTGCACATGTTCCCCTTTCCAAGAGTTTCTCTTTCCCTGACCTCACTTTCTCCACAGCCAGAAGTTCCACCTCCGGACTTGCCAAGGAGACAATGCAGCATTCCTCTGCTGGGCCACAAAGTAAGTGTGAAATGTTCTGTTTTAATAATTTACAGAACAAAAGGAACACAATAGTCACAATCTGATTCATGTCAGCTGAAATTCAGCATCCAAAACTGTAGGAAAGGAGAGAAAGATGAAGAAAGGAAAGGAAGAGGAGATATAGGTTTGTTTTGGTTTGGTTTTTTCCTTCTGATTAATCACTGTGGACCTAAGGAAAGGCAAGAAGGACCTCATCATGCAATCCAATGATCCTTCATTGGGATCAACCTCCAGACCCAAAAGAGAGGACAAGAAACTCTCAGTCTGACCCATGGAAGGGCTTTTTCCTGCTTACGCCTGCCTTCAGCAGCACAATGCATAATTGGTTTAAATTACAGAAATTTAATTAGACACCAAGAAAAGCCTTCCAGTGTATTGAAGCACTGGGGTGGATTGCCAGGGAAGGTTACTAGGATGGGTTGGTCCTCTCTGTAGGCTTATGGGTGAACAGGAGGCCCTAGCCCTGCCTTCAGGCAGGAGAGAGGCACAGCTGACCTCTTGAAGTCCTGCTCAGACTTGCCTTTCTGTGATTTTTATGGTGATGGTACTTTACAATCCATCACCATCAGTATTTACAATACTGACGTTTTGTCTCGGGATGTTGTTATTATAATGTTGCATTATTTTCTTCTCCTCTACTAATAACTCCTGCCATTCAGTTGTCTGGTTCGACTAGGGCTGAGCACTTTTCATCTGGTATTCTCTGTCCTTGGTTACATGATGACTTAAACACAGTATAAATCTGAGCTGCTCCTGGGATCCTTGTTCTTACCCCCTCACTTGCCTGGCACCATAGACCATGCAGCTGTGCATGACTTAGATCAGGAGACCTATTCAGCTGAAAACTTACCAGCCAGGAGGGAGGCAGGAGGATAGATCAGTTTTCCATTACTTGTTCTGCTTTCTCACATCCTTTGTCTGTCTTGTCTATCTTGGATTGGAGCAATTACGTTTTGTGCTGTGCTTGGAAGGTGGAGTGGAAATGTAAGGTGATACAAGCATTGGTTTGGATAATCTTTTCCAGATTGAGGTATGTCTAATATTGCTGTGCAGAGGAAAGCAGTATCTGCTCCTCAGCTGGGATCAAGACTGTGCAGAAGCCCTGTGAGATGCCAACCACCACCTCAGGAGATAATGGATCATACTGGATGGTACAGACTTTCCCCATTAATACAAGCAGGATGCCATGAAGCCAAATGTCCCATGTTACAACTCTGATCCTTGCCCAGCCAGGATCCTACCCATTGACCAGCGGTCACCACAAGCCTCACTTTGCCTATCTAAAACATTTGTGTAGCTTCTAGTGTATTTCTTTGCTACTCAGCTAAACCAAACCAAATCTTGTTATTTGAGAGACAGCAAGCTTGTTCTTCATCACTGAGTAGATTTGCTAAGGCTAGGAGGATTTGCCAAAGTCAGGAGAAATGGGCATGTGTCACTGAGAGAAGGCATTGGCCAAGAAATAAAATGAAGACGATTAAGAAAAAGGGAGCTGGTGGAAGCTGTGTCACAGAAAACGCATTTTAAAGTTACTTGATGTGTTTTAACAGCAATCATGTAATGAATGAGGCAGCTCTTGGCTTTATTCCTGTCACTTGGTAGGCACTTCTCTGGGTGAACACACGTCAAAGAAGTATCTATCCTGACACCAAGCAGAGATTGCTCACAAGGACTCCTTTAACATACCACCAGGAGTATGAGACTGCCAGTGAGGGCAGCTGCTGGTCCAGCCACTCCTTCTAGAGCCACCAAGGCATCATGCAGTTTATAGGCATTTTTGTATTACAGATTTTTTTTTTCAAGATCCTGGTTCTTAGCAGCAAAGGTTTACAGAGATAGTTACACATGATAGAAACCACTGTACTGGGCTCCTGCAGTTTTTGCCTTCCTGTTCCAAGTTTCCAACTATCTGGTCCACAACCCTTGCTCAAGCATGGCCACCTAGTGGCCTGGAATCATGTCCTGATGGCTTTCAAATATCTCCAAGGATGGAGATTTCACTGCCAAGATAGTGAGGAGGAGGGTACCTCTTCCTTGGGGCTACGGGCGAGTGCTTGGTCGTGTGAGGTGATGGGCATTGCAGTGTGTGAGAACAGTCCCACCATACTGCTAAAAAGAGAGACAGCACAGACCTGAGTCCAGCATCTCTCCCAACACATCTAGTTTGCACTTAAGCATATGTGCCATCTCCAGCCTTCCCCCTTTTTCTCAGGAGGGGCTGGGGGTTTGATTTCCCTCTTCCTCACATGTCAGACGTCCTGCCAGAAGCTTCTCAGCATGCAACTCACATCCTCACCCCTATCTTACCTTGAGCACCTCTATCTCCTCCTGAACAGCACATCATTTTTGACCTTGGCCCTGGGATTAAGGGGAGATCACTGCAAAAGAGGGAACCCTTATGGGTCCAGCTTCAGAAACCTTCAGCTTCTCAAGCCCATTTGAGTCTGTTTTCTACCTGAGTATCTTACTCTTCACTCTCACTTTACACACATCTACTTCTGCCTCCTAGGAGGGCAAAAGATCCTCATCAAGTTGCAAGGCACCGGAAAGTCACAGAAGCTCCTGTGCCAGCTGCAGGCTAAACTTCAAACCGCCAGCCAAGAAGCATCATCATCTGAGAGTGCTCTGCCTCAGAAAGGTGACAGCTTCATTCTCCCAGGGGAAAAAGTCCACATCAATACAGAAATGTACTAATCACATCTAGCATCCATGGCATTCAAAAGCAACATAGAAAGGTGGCACTGGTGATGATGAATTTATGCAACAGAAAGGATTCAATGGCTGCCCTATGTTTTGTGTCTTCTCCTAATTACTCTATACAGAGAAAAAAAAGAAAGAGGAAAGTGAATTGTGCATGGACTTACCCAGCTGATCCAGAGCAAAGAGGGCTGGGGCACCTTCAGAGAGCTCATTGTCTGAGGGAAGAAGAAAAAATACTCAGAAAGGTCAGCTGGAGAAGTAGATATGGAAAGCTGGGGTGACAACACTGTTTTAATCATGCTACAGATAAGCCCCTGCTCAGCTTACTTCCACTTCCCCTTGACAACTTTTACACATTTGTTGAGGTTGTTTTTTAATCCATCTGTTACCAAAAAACTTTGGAGTAAGCTCAAGACAGATACTTGGCAGGATGAATCTTTGTCCCCCTCCAGCACTGCTGAAAAGCAAGAGCTCTGCTGCCCTTTCTCTGTGCATCCTGGGATCCCCAGCCACGCTCCCCTTTTTGGCTCTCCTGTGGCTCTCTGCTCCCTTTTCCCAACTTACTCAGCGCTCAGGGCATGGCCAGAAGCATCCTGCCCACAGCAAAATTCTTCTGCAGACTGCAATCTCTCCCAACAACAACAACCAGGGTAGGTTTAACCAGTGGGAGCAGAAAAATGCTATAGCTGGAATTTTTCAGAGGCTGAACAAACCTTTAAGTCTAATAATAATATTGCCATAACTCAGTGCCTCTGACAGGTGAGATCATGGGCTCTGGAAGCCCCTCAGCTAGTAGAATTTCTCATCAGAAACTTGTATGATATTATTTTGGATTCCAAATCAAATCCCACCACAAGCCCACCTGTCCTTGCCTGCTCATGGCTGCAGAGCACAGGGATCCTTTACCACCTAAAGGACCTTCAGCCACACAGAACCATGTGGCTAATTGTTAAATGCCATTTATACCTTGGAGTTGGTGGAGGTTTCTTTATTTTCAAACTTTTCTTTCAATGTCAAAATGCTGCCAAACTGCAGAAACTCAATGCAGGTTAAAAACATTAATACATTTGCAGAATGTTGGTTTTTTTCCTGTTGGCTTTTGGTTCTATTTCTTTCATGTTTGTGGTATGTGTTCAATTCATGAGCTGGACTGAAAAAACCTTTTGGTCTGAAATCTGTGGACTGTTCCTAGGAGGTTCAAGGAAGATGTTTAAGAAGGTGCATGACGCCACGTGGTAATCCGTACCTGTGACATCTCTAAGAGTGCTATTAGGCTCATCTGTTACAAAAGGCTGTGAGCCACTAATTCAGAATAGCATCAGGCTGCATACAAAACCAGAGGCCAAGGTATATCCACATTTAACTGAATTTTTATAAACTGGTAGCAGTGACTCTGCCCTCTTCTGCTTTATAGACCCAAGCACAGCAGGATCTCAAAACCAAGTCACTTGGCTGCTATGGTTCTAAACAGTAACACCAATCTCACATACAGAGCAAAGATTTTAGAAAACAAAACAGAAGCAAAGATTATCCTAATAGGGGAAAAAGATGGACTGGAGCAAGCATCTCTGTGCTAGTCCCTTGGAGCCACCCTGGGCTGGGGACCCGAAGAAGCAGCAGATGTGCTGTCATAAGGATGCCACCCAGTGGTGTTGGGCTGGCAAGATTGAAGCCAGAGCTACTGGATTCAGTGGTATAAACCTACTTATCTAATTAAGCTCTCATGAAAAAGGAGGTGATGCCATGTCTCAGACTGGCCGTTTCCCCTTTCCCTAGGCATCTGAGCTATCAGTGGGAAGCCGAGGAAAACAGATGGTGATAAGCGAAGCATTTTACCAAAGCAAAATGCTTCCGTTCCCAAGGTGCTGTCCTCTGGAATGCTGTGGGTTTATTTTGGTTTCAGTCCGGGACACAGCGTGCCCCAGCTAAAGAAGGAGCCTTGCCCAGGGAGGGGCAGTTTGTGCTGGGCTGGGGGATGGAACCTCCGGTGACAAGGGTGAGCTCAGGCAAAGCAGGCAGCACATGTGGCTGCTTCTGCCAAATGTTCAAACAGGGATTAAAAAGCAAATTTTGTCAGCTAGTTGGAAATCAGGTAGAGAATAATCGATATAAGAAATAGCTCTGCCAGCTACTTCTCGTTGCATCTGTCCCGAGTGCTTTCCTGAGACTGGCAATTTGTGGAGAGTGGTGGACCCCAGCCTTGAGCTTGGGAGGTCTTATGCCATAGTCAAGTGGGCTGAAACCTTGAATGGTCCTGCACAGGAGCTCCAGCCAGAGCAGCCCTTTGCCCTCTTGTCACTACTGGGACAGAGCGTCTCCCAGAAGTGACTCTAATTTGTCCCATGCAAACATGATTGAAGAGAGGAGGGAGCATTTTACCAGCTCCCCTTACCACCCCTCCCCAGTCACTGTCATCTGCAGAGTTCTGCTTGTGAAGAATGAAGGTGGTTACATCTAGCACAAGTGGCATATTAATTTGTCAAAAGCTGGATTTTCTGGGTTATTTTGGCAAAAAGGTTGCTCCAGAGAAGAAAATCAAGACATTGATCAAATGCTGGTGTCAGTCTGTCAGTTCCTGGCAAGACACTGTAGCTTAGATCAGACCTTTCCCACCTCCATACTGAGTGGTGCCTTGCTCTGGATGTAGCCTAGCAAATTCCCTGGCATCACTGTAAGCACAGGGCAACAGCACTTTGGGAAGGTTCCTGGTGTGTTCATTGGGCAAATTAAAAACACCAATCGTGTCCTACCTGCTTTCACACTGGCGAAGGAATGGATCCCACCACGGGACATCCAGTTGATTTCATCCAGCTTCCAGTTTTCACCAGGGTCCATTTCTGATCTGCAGCATCAAAAATCTGCTTGCTATGCCTCCTGCTGCTCTCTCTGGGGAATAACAGGAAGATACTCTGAGTGCCTGTCATGGTCCATACCATGGTCAGCTGCTGAGAAGCTTCCCTCAGTACAGAACTATGTCTATCAATATTTCAAGAAAAAATAAAACAAAGAAGAAATTGGAAGGGGTGGGGGGGAATTGCATGGCTTACAGGGAACTATTGGATCAAGGAGTGGCTGACTACCAAGCCTCAATTTATCACATCAACAAGTTTCCCTACTGTGTCAAAAGGCCACTGATGCTTGGAGCTCTTCCATTTTCTGTTGTCAGTCTGACCAACGCTGAGAAATTCCTAATCCCTCATGACAGTTGCAGGGATGGGGTTTTATTTCTGAGCAGGACATGCCATGAGGGCATCCATTGGGGTCCAGGCTGTAAAGGGAGCGGGCAAGGGTGCTGGCCCTTGCTGACCACACCCCAGCCCCTCCATGGACAGGAGTTACAGGCTGGGAATTATCCCTTGTATGTTTTGATGTGCTGCCACCACTGACTACACAGCTCTCACGTCTGCCCCAGGCCTGGAACTGTGGGTATGAGCTGCCAGGGAGGGCAGAGATTATTGATCAGTTAAAACTCAGGTTCCTAACACTATAAACTCCATTTCTGGTATAGACAGTGAATTATTTTCCTGCCTATTGGCCATTTGGTGCTACCTACAGTTTTGCTGCAGCTGAGTGCTCATTGGAGTAGGTGGAGATATTTTTCTTCCTTGATGTCTTGTGCATCCCTGGTGGGGTAGGCACAAAGGGTATTCCATCTATCCCTACATTTTCAGGATTACATGGATTCATGAGCGAATGGAGTCCATCCAGTGTCAACAACTGCTAGTTTATTAAGGCTGCATAACAGTGTTGGGGATGCAACAAAAATTATTGCAGAACTTTTTTGCCTCTGCAGGAAGATGCTGAAGAGGAGGTTACAACAGACTTTCTTAACATTGTCTGAAGCAAACTCAGACCCCAAATTGCACCGATGGAGCTGATTTCACAGTGGGGCAAGTGCCCTGGGATCAGCCACACCGGAAGCTGAGATGTACCTCTCTACTTAGCCACTGATTCTCATCATCATCATTTGTAGGAATTCATTGGAATTTAATGCTTCCAGGGAACTCCTGGGAGGGACAGGCAGGTAGCACTGGAAGGACACCATCACATCAGCACCTTCTGCTTAGGAAACCAAGCAAAGAAAGAGATGAATGAGGTCTGTTCTCATGTGGAAACAAAAGATGGCCAAGCCACAGTACCACATTTCCCAAGCACAGGCACAGCCCAGCCACCATGCCATCAGGAGGAGATGGCACAGCAGAGAGGACTGCAGGAAGGGGCAGCAGCCCCACGCTGGGGTATCACTCCAGTGGCTCCTGGCACAGCACCAGCTGAGCCACTGCCCCAGCACACTGCTGGGTCTCACCCAGTGAATCACGGCTGTGCTGGTGCTTCCCTGGCTGGCAATATCCGTGAAAGGTCATTTCACACAGTCTCTTGCTCAACATCTTATTTAAGTAGAACAAAATACATGTGTGTGTATCTATTTGCTGAGCAGCAGACAGGACAGGTCACTGCTGTGTGCAGGTGGAACTTGAATGGAGTTTTTTTGATGTGGAAAATTCACCCGAAGTACAATTAAGAGGTGTCAAGTCTCTACGTGAGTTTGGGTTGAATATGCAATTATCATTAGTTGAATGAGAAGAAAATGTCCTGAGAAAAGCTGCAAGGCTCCATTTTTACATTTAAAAAATAAATCTTTTTTGCTGTTCTTTCAAATGACATCTTTCATTTCAAAGTGACCTACTTTGCTTTTTCTTTTCTTTTTTTCCTTTTTTTCCTTTTTTAAGTTGCTTAAAGCACCATATAGTCTCAAACCAGAATGTCTTGTGCAACGCTTATGAAAAGAAATTAAAGAAGAAAAGAAACATTCTCCTTTAGGGGATAACCCAAAACAAAAAGTATTTTCAATTTTTCCATTCAATCACTGAAATGAAAAACTTATTATTTGTACAGCTTCACTACGGAAAGACATCTTGTCAATGCATACTGCTAGTAATATATTCTTTCCACCTGCCAAGGGAGAGGTTTGTTTGCAAGTTCAATAAAAGTGTAAGAGAGAAAGAACAGAAGGGCAATTTATCAAGACAATGTAGGAAATAAAAATGACTTTTCCATATTCACTCATTTCTCTGAAAGAAGAAAAAAGCAAACCTCCAAACCTCATCTCTTTGCCCAGTGTCCCCTTCTGTTCAGAATCATATAGACATGAATCCATATAAACAGGAGTCCTGAGTTCTCATCCCACAGAATTTTAATTGCAAATGTAAAATTTCTGACTTTCCCAGTGCAGAAGGTCCAACCAATATTAAAGAAAGTAAGACACAATCCGTTATGGATAATAATGCTGTCAATCAGAAACACCTACAAGATCATAAACCTCAGTTGTAGCTGTAGCTTTGGTGCATTCATCCCTTCATAGAGTCATAGAATCATTAGGTTGGACTACTGTCCATTGCAATGGACTTCTTGCTACAATGCAAAGCTGGAGAAAAAGACTTTGCCATTCAGCCTCATGCCTCGCAAGGGCTGGAATTTATGCTCCAGCTGCGTTAAGCACTCAGCCTTGTCGTAGTCAATAATCAACACCTATCACCTCCATCTTTTAGGAAGAGAATGAATTAAATGTCAGATGTTTCCAAAGTATCTGCACTCTAGTCCTATGTTCAGTCCTCACTTACGGCACGAAGAGCTCATTTTATACCCCTACAGCATCCACCAGTCCTCTCAGAAAAAAACCAAGATGATGAAAGACTTGACACTACTTTTATATGTTATATTCTGATACAATATAAAAAATAATGAGGGGGTATTTACCTTTTGGCATACCCCAATAACTAACCCCCAGATCACAAACCACTGTCCATTTTCAGCCTAACCTGCCAATATCTTCCAAATCACAGCATAAATAGTGTAACTTTGGAACGGTCATTTCAGCAATATTTTACAACTCCTTTAATCTGTAAGAAGTGCCCACCAGAGGACAAGCCCCAGTTAAGCTCCTTTTCTGAAGCATTTCCAGTTTAAGACAATCTGTCTCACAACCTCTCTGGGCACTCAATCGTGCCACGGGGATTTTTTTTTCAGTACTGTAAACTGCAGAATTCATATGGACAGCACAGCAGGAAAATAAAAGTTAATGACCTGAGACTAACCCAGACAGACAAGACGTTAAAGCATCAAAACCTAAATGCTCTAGTACACAGGGGTGTTATCCAGAGGACAAGAAGAAGCTGGCAGTGTTTGCCCAAGTAGTGACCTCAAAATTGGCTCCATTCACATGGCTCAACCAGGTACTGTTGATTGGAGATGCAGATCTCCCATTTCTCTGGACTATTGCATCTCCTGGGAGATGCTGTTGCATCACTTAAACCAATGCCATGAGGTTCAACAAGGCCAAAGGCCGGGTTCTGCACTTAGGGCACAACACCACTATGCAGAGCTACAGACTGGGAAAAGTCTGTCTAGAAAGCTGCCTGGAGGAGAGGGACCTAGAGGTGTTGATTGACAGCGACTGAACACGAGCCAGCAGTGACCCAGGTGGCCAAGAAGGCCAATGGCATCTTGGCTTGTATCAGAAACAGTGCGACCAGCCAGTCTGGGGAGATTATTCTCCCTCTGTACTCAGCACTGGTGAGGCCACTCCTTGAATCCTGTGTTCAGTTGTGGGCCCCTCAGCACAAGAAGGATGTTGAGGCTCTGGAGCAAGTCCAGAGAAGAGCAACAACACTGGTGAAGGGGCTGGAGAACAGGCCTAATGAGGAACAGCTGAGAGAGCTGGGGTTGTTTAGCCTAGAGAAGAGGAGGCTGAGGGGGGACCTCATTGCTCTCTATAACTACCTGAGGGGAGGTTGTGGAGAGGAGGGAGCTGGCCTCTTCTCCCAAATGACAAGGGACAGGACAAGGAGGAATGTCCTCAAGCTCTACCAGGGGAGATTCAGGCTAGACATCAGGAGGAAGTTTTTCACAGAAAGGGTGATTGGGCACTGGCACAGCCTGCCCAGTGAGGTGGTTGATTCACCTTTCCTAGACGTGCTTAAAAGATGGTTGGACAAGGCACTGAGGGGCATGGTTTAGTGATTGATAGGAATGGTTGGACTCGATGATCCTATGGGTCCTTTCCAACCTAGTGATTATATGTTTCTGTACATACCATTCAGCTTCAGAGCTCTAGCTGTGTCCACCTACCTAACGGGATAAAAATCAGTAGCATCTTTCAGAAAACACAGACTCAGCTACTTCTGTCCTCGATGAGGAATGAAGAAGGGCACCGTTTCATGAAATGCTCAGCCCAATCTTATCTGGGCACTGCTAGTGCTGGTGATCACTTAGGTCTGGTCATAAGCACACACCTCCTTACTGATCAGAACCCCCAAAGCAGCACACAGGAGCCCTTTACACTTAGTGATTTGTTTGTTTAGATGAACAATTTTACAACGCCTTGTATCATCTAAGAAGAGCTGATGTGTGAAAACTTCTGAGCAGGATCTGGCCTAGGGAAGATGAACTGCAGACAGCTAGGTCCTGGGCAGCAGAGCAGCTCCAAGCCACACAATCACCAGGCTTGGTAAGCAGGCGAGGACTTGTGGCTGCAGAACCGCCATCAGCACATTGCAGTCCAGTGTAAAAGGTGAATAAGCACTAGCAGAGACTGGGGAAAGAGAAAGGGCTACACAACAGCTGAGGTGATCTGGTAGGTTAAGCAGCCAGGAGGACACTGAGGAGAGTGTGTTTGGATATAATTTTGTTGGGGGAGCATGAGACAGGAGAGAGAAATCTCTGTTTCTGCTCACATTGCAAACCTTGCAGTGGAGGCTGGTCCTTGCTAGTGTGTTTTCCAGCAACTCTAATTTATGCCTCCGAGAATTTTGTGTGGTTTGAAGCAGGCATTCACCACAACAAAGGGATGAGGTGGGCAGCCAGGGCAGGACTGAGGCTGAGGCTGAGGCAAGAGGCAAGGACCCGAGAAAGGAATTTGGTCCAACTGGAGAAGAGGGAAAGAGTTCAGGCAGACTGTGGGAGAAGGTCTCACAGCAGCCATGCATGGGACAGTGCTAAGAGATACACCCCTTTCCCTGGGATGTTTCCCAGAGCCCTGCAAAAATATTGAGGTAGTAACATAGACTTTGTTAAATCAGGCATAGGCTGGAAATGCCATGCTTACCAAAATCTATATACATCTTTATGATGCCTGTTCCAGCCTAATGCTCACCAAAACGGTACATGCAAACCTATGGTGCCTACACAGTAATCCGGATTACTCCTCCTCCCAATTAATACAGAGAATTTAAAGCACCTCCTGAACCCCTGATTTGCTTGGAGCAAAAAGGCCAAATCCGAGAGAAGTGCTGAGGTGAAGTCACATCACTTGGGCAAGTGGCAGCTGCTTTTGGGAAGGTATTGCTGCCCTGCGAAGGCATCAAATTTCTGCACCTGCCTCTCCACGGCTCTTCATCTATCCAAGGGCAATGCAGGTGGGAATGAAAAGGTCTGACTGAACCTTACAGAGCTGAGCAGGGCAGGATCAAGCCTTGGAATGGGACATCACAAACCCACATAACTGAGAGCATGATGACCACTGCAAAGGGCTCAAAGTGATAAACTGCTTGCCCTGTACCGCAGAGCTCAGCCTGACAGCTGCCTTTAATCACTACCTGCTGTCCTTTACTGCCTTAGATATGCTCTACCTTAATTAGCCCAAAAGTTACTAATGAGCTATTTGTAATGCCACCTTTCAAAAAGCTCTATTTGTAGTTGTTCTGAAAAAAGTTGTTTTGAAAAAAACCAGCATATTTCAGCCAACTGGCAGACAGCAAGATCTCAAGTGAATTACATGATCTCATGGCAGTGATCTCAAAATGATACACCATTAATCTGATTTTACAACACCTAAAGGAGAAGCCCAGAGCCAAGAAGCACTTGAAGGCTCCACAGTTCCCAACACAGGAGCACTTTTTATAAAAGCTGCAGGTTTACACACAGCAGACAGGTCAGGACAAGCTGAAAGTCATATTTCTCCCTTCACCCTAGCAAACAAAACCATTTAGGAGCCAGGAAACACACAATCTCCTCCAAAAGGAGTCTTCCAGAAAGCACAGCTGCCATCCCTCTGCCGCTCTTTGTCTGTCTGTCTCAAGATTGCTCAGGGACCCCAAGGCATTTCTGATAAGCCTTTAGTATTTTGAAGCCCTTTTGGAGGGCCTCTCCCTCTGGTCTCAGGGGACATACTGGCAGGAGTGCAGTTTGAAGTCACCTACACTAATGGAGACAGGAGCTAGAAGCATCTTTATGAGTATATGCTCTATGTCCCTTTAGAAAAACAGGTAGAAAGCAAATCAATAAACACATTCCTATTTATATGTCATGATTTCCTTTGAATAGCTCATCCCTAGCTAGGGACACACATCAAAGCAGAGAGCCAGGAAGACTGAAAAAGCTTTAAAAATACTAGCTTTAGTTGCAGCCAAGCTCTGACTCACTCATGAACAGAGGTGCCTCCCACCAAGGCCGCAAAGGAGCAGCCATCCTACCACATGGAGGGATGGCAGGGTGGCAGAAGCCACTGACCACCACTGATGGCAAGGTACAGGAGATGCTGGCTGCAGTGGTGACCCTGACTTGGGGTGGTTTTAAGATCCATAAAGTCCTCCAAGTTACTGCATGGAATAAAATTTCTCTTCTTACTTTTCTGTTTTTCTTCCAAAATCAGCCAATTGAATGGCAACTCAACAATTCAAATGTTAAAGTGCTTGAAACAAAAGCTGTGTCTCCCTTTGTGTCTTTTGCAGAGCTGTCTGTGCTAAACTAGCAATACCAGACACCACCACACCTCATTTTTGCCAGTTATCTTCACAATGATTATCTCTCAGGTTATTTTACCCATAAAAATCACTTATCTATTTAAGAGATGATAATTTCCTGTGCCATTCCTGTGACCACTCAGAAATCACAAGACTGCCTTTTTTTTTTTTTATTCATAGGAGAAAGTCTTCTCACTCTAGCTTCAGTATGGACAAGATCTTTCAAAAACTGTTAAATAGAAATGGCAAATCTTACCTGACAAAACACCCGTGATCTCTCTGGCGAGAAAAACCATCCGTGCCTTGGTGCTGCGAGACCAAATCTTTCTCAGGAAGACGCTTGTCCTCCGTTGGGTAAGGGCTCCACAAAAACTATGCAGCCATTGCCTGAACTTGCTTTGGCTTGGCTAGGTAAATCACGGGAATTCAGCTGTTCTTGTGTGTTCAAAGAGCTTCAAAACTCTCTACACCACCTATTGGCATTACAGTTCCCGCAAGTATGTGAGGTATGCGTTTGTCTTCCTGAGTCATATAATTATCTTTGGGAAAGTAACCCACAGAATCAGAGTAGAGAGAAAAAAAACCCAAGTGGCCATTTAAACCCCTCAATGGTTGGCAATGGCCCTGCAAGAACATCACCTAGAACAGAAAGAGGCTTTGCTAATTCATATACCCCAAACAGCAAAGCTAACGGAGATACTGGGATGTCTGCTTTTCCTTCTGCTTTCCCAGGTGGTTTGTAGCACCGTGTCAGAGGAGCACTGAGGAGCAGGCACAGCACAAGAAGGTACAAAGCTTGGTGGGTAGCACAGGTTGTGGAGTGGCCTCTGGAGGAAAAATAGAGTGCAATAGTCCCTGAGGGACTGCTGTCAGTGGAGGCTGAGTCATCAGTGACATGGGATGAAAACGTTATGATGCAGCAGTGTCTGGGCTAGTTGCATCTTGATAAGGATGGTGGGTGTCTTCCTGGGTTTTCCATTGAGTCAGAAGCACCTGGGGAAAGGTGGGAGCAGGAAAAGCATTTCTGCCATGATCAAGTGCCACCTCAGGCTGTCTCAGGAAAGGAATAGGGACAATGGGAGAAAGGGATACCACACAGGTGAGCTTCCCAGAAATGCCCCTTGTACCAGGTCTAAGGGAGGAATGAAAGTTGAGAACAGAGAGAAGTAGTGAAGGGGGCCTTGATTAAACCACATTCTAACAAGCAAGAATATGAGCTTACCATGGGGAAAGTGGCTCCAGCAGATATTTTCACCCTGCAGCATTTTGTCAGAGATGCTAATTTTCTCAGGAGTTTTAGAACAAGGAGTTCTCAGAAGTGAAGTTCCAACTCGACCATGACAGCAAGGAATTCAAGCATAGACAATCCACGCACCTGAAACAGATGTGAACAGATCTTCATTTCTACTACATTTCCCAAAAGACCAGATCTGCCCATCACCTCTCCTGACAGCTTGCAGTAGTCAGGAGGTGAGTTCAAAATTATGAGCTCCTCCATGAAGGGCTCCCAGACATCAATTTACTCTGAAAATCTCATACATGGGAAGCAAACAGCTCCCATTCCTAGAACTAGGGGGGCTTTGGGTAACTGTGTGTGATGAATGGCAAAGGGAAATACTGCGCAGCCTTTGAACCACCTCTGCTCAATGGCCTTTGCTCTTTCCAGCTGGGGCTCAGTTTTATCACCTCATCTAATACTTCTGGCAGTATCTGGCTGTGCTCAGCACCTTCGTGTGGCATGAGCAGGTTGGGACCCTGCCAGGCGTGATATGGGTCACAGGCTGCCTATGCATTAAGGAAGACAATGGGCCTGAGACCAGTGGAAATTAGCCAGGGAGCAGAGGTCCTCCAGAGGTGTGTTTCAACCATGATCACAAAGGAAAAAGCATCTGAGCTCTTGCTAAGAGGTGTATTGGGGACTGCCAGCCTGGTGCCAATTCGCGCCATCTGCAGCAGCAACTTGTGTGTCGTGGTGAAAGGTTCAGCTGTGCTACCATCTGTGTGCAGGTGAGAAGCTGAGAGGAGCCCTGGCTATATGCTGGAATGTCCCAAGGCCATCCTCACATCCAGGCTCACTCACCAGAGTGGCAAAGCAGGAGGAGAAGCCCTGGTAGTGTCGAAGCTCTCCCACCAAGCACGTAGGGTGCTGGTGCCCCAGGACACACCCTGAGGATGGGCACGTGCCAAGGCTTTGTATCCATCATGGGAGACACTTAGAGAAACCATTCCACTTGGACAGAAGTCAACCGATGAACATATGTGTAATGGAGGCTTAGGATTAAGTTTCTTCATTGTTTTTTTTGTTGATTTTTCTTTTTAATTCCCTCATAACAGGCTTGCAATTACAGCAACACTGAGTCCTTGTGGCCTTTCCAGACCTGCTGACACAGGGCACACTCTTACTCTTCTTCTGGCATGTCTGTGCAGGGCTGCAGTCATCCTGCCGTGTCATTGGCTCGTTCATTCCTGCACAAACATCCTGGGGAGCCAAAACCACTTTCAGAAAGGTGAGAAGTTGGTGCCACATAATTCACAGAGCTCTACTGTGAGTCATGAGCTCCCCAGCAGATTTACAGCCAGAGGCAGCAATCTACCTTGGAGACAAATGATGAGGACAGTTGCAGCCTAGGTCAAGTTCTTGGATGACACAGGGCGAGATGGCGAGAAGCAGTCATTGTGCATCACTGCTTCTGCTGCAGAAGGGTTTACTCATGAAGGGGATGTCTCTCATCTCTTCCTACCCTGTGCTGGGGACAGGAGCTGGTACTGGGTGGCACCAACGTCCTGTTCCCTCTCCTGCCACATCACCTGAGACTTGCACCCAGGTTCTCATGTCAAAAATCCCATCTGTCGCAGATCATCCTACACACCAGTTTTTCCAGACTGATAAAGGAAAAACTTTCACACCACAGCCTATCTTCTGCTAAACTTTTGTCCAGCTGTGCTCACAGGGTGAATGGAGAAAGAGGATGAGAAAGTCCATGTCACTATGGATGGGAAATTCTGTCTGAAAACAAACACTTTTTCCTAGGAAAGCCTTTCTGGACACCAACACACAGGGCAGCTCAGGGATGAGGTTGGGTGGAAGCTGATCTCTGTCCCAGACACTAGCAGCATGCTGCACCACTGCCCCTCGAGCCGCAGCAAAACCTCATGGCTGAGAGCTGGTTTGCCACCCATCCCCATGCTCTGGGCACTGTACATCATGTTCTCCTGTCCAGTAGTGTTGCTGGGTTATCTGTGCTGAGCAGAGGAGAGGAGGGAAGGGTGGCCAGTGGGAGGAAGGAGATCAGTCCCAGGCCTGCCAGAGGCAACAGGGAGTCTTAGTTTACTGTGGGGCATGCAGAGATCGGCAGCAGCTCTTGGGCTGCTCAGTATTGGGAGAGTCAGAGTGGAGCTCTATATAACTGAGACCATGATGGACACTGCATCCATAACCACAATAAGGAGGACAAGAGTAGGCTGAGGAATTTTCTTTACTCAAAAACTTAAGTACATCATTCAAAGCGATTGAGTCTCAGGCAGGATCTCTGCTGGCAGATGGGGAAACACTTGAGCTCTTCTGTTTAAGCTGCTATATCTTTCAGAGGACTGAGCTAGACATATTTACAGTGTTCTCTTTAGGGGAAGTTGCTTTTGGGGATGTTATTCTGTGCTAATCAAAATCAGAGTTCTACACAGAAAAGTAAAGAGGGAGTATGACCAGCATCTTGTCGAATGGCTTCCCCAAAATCTGTTAATAGCAGAAAAGGGGTGGGTAAGGGGTTGGTGCAGTTACACTGCAAAAGCAGGCCTTGTTGGTCCTGAAAGGATGCCTTATCCTACCCTCCTTATCAAGCTGCATACAGCAAATAAGGCATCCTACACCTGGTCTGGCTTCTTCAGTCCAGGGTTAACCCAGCACCTTTGCTCCCTGCAGCTCACCCGCATATGGCTCTCACTTCCCTTAGTCCTGTATTTCGCCATCCAAGGGCAAGTCTATGCTTGCTCCTAGCTCAGCTGGCACTCAGCATACCTCTCCCTGCGCTGCAGGAGCTGGGATGCCGGGTGCCCCAGTCTCAGCTTAGTCAGTAAAAGATGATGGTGCTTGGGAGATGCTGGTGTGAGGCTCACGGGTCTTGGCTGCCTATCTACCTGTCCTTGTGTCATGCTTGTTGGACAGACACAAAGATGGACGCTCATTGATAGTTTCACATAGAATCCTGTGTTCAGTTCTGGGTCCCTCACCACAAGAAGGATGTTGAGGCTCTAGAGAGAGTCCAGAGAAGAGTGGCTGGAGAACAAGTCTTACAAAAAGTGGCTGAGAGAGCTGGGGTTGATTAGGCTGGAGAAGAGGAGGCTGAGGGGAGACCTCATTGCTTTCTACAACTACCTAAAAGGAAGTTGTGGAGAGGAGGGAGCTGACCTCTTCTCCTAGGTGACAGGGGACAGGACAAAGAGGAATGTCCTCAAGCTCCACCAGGGGAGGTTCAGGCTGGACATTATGAAAAAAAATTCACAGAAAGGGGTTTAAAGGATGGATGGATGGATGGATGGATGGATGGATGGATGGATGGATGGATGGATGGATGAATTGCTGAGGGGCATGATTTAGTGTTTGATAGGAATGGTTGGACTCGATGATCCAATGGGTCCTTTCCAACCTGGTGATTCTATGATTCATAAAGCAGACCAAGGGAGCTTTCAAGATAACAGTCAGATGCAAGTTTGCTAATGCCTGCCACATAACATGGAGTGTGAAAGTTCTGCTGTCATGATGAAGAAAAGACAAACAAACCTTCTTCCTCCTTTCTCCAACAGAAATAAGTATCCGTATCCTAAGAGTCCAGCACCAATTTATGAGGGCATGATCTCTGCCTCCAGGCACAGACACCTAACGTCTTGCCACTGAAGAAATGCAGCAATCAGTCACTTTCTCCCAGTTTTCTCCTGGCTGCCTGACCTTCCCTGCAAACCGTGTAGTAGGATGCTGCAGTCACTTCTTGCCACACATCCTCTGCAGGTCCCTCCTCTATTTGCAGAAGGATGCATCCAGGACTGAGCCCCACCTGACACTGAGTCCCCTCAGCCCACTGGCATGGGACCGAATGGGGCTACTCACTAGGGACAAGGATGGCACAATTATTAGCCCCTGCTTCTAGTCACAGTAAGCAAAGATTTGGCCTCCTGTCTGAGATGTGGCGTGGTGAAGGGTTTCCTTGTCACCAAGCCCCTGCCTCACTCTTCAGTTCTTGCGTAAAGCTAGAGAAGACATTGATTTTGTTCCACATCATAACAAACCCAAAAGCTGAAAATTCTAAACATCTCACAAAAGGGAAATGCCATTCTCCAGACAGGTCTACTTGCTGCCTGAGAAAATAAAACTGTTCCCACCATAAAAATATCAGCCTTGCAGTGTCATTTCTTCCAGCTGAAATGTGAAGTACGCCAGCTGCTCTTCTTCTTTTACATTGCTGCTTGAGTGCTGGTTAGACTTGCATTTTGTAGCAATAAGGGAGTTTTGCTTTGTGCATGTTATTTCAGCTCCCAGCAAGGAACCAGAGTAATAATCATCCACCCCATGGTCTGGTGATTCATGGGAGACTCTGACAAACACAGTGATGTCGTGTAGCTGATATGACCTATCGGTGAGGAACAACCATAAAGAAAGCCTGCTCAGGTCAGTTATGGGAGAACAGTGTCTAACAGGATCCATCCAGCTGCATCCTGGAGACTGGGACACTGCGTGATTCAATCACCCCTTGTAGTAATACAGAGCTGATCATTACTTTCACAAGCATATTACTGAAAAATTCATTAGTAATCCAAAATTAGTGAGTAACACTTCTTAAATGGAAATGGCTCAAGGCAAAGAGAGACACGCTCAATGTCCTCCCTGTTGCCTTCAAGAGATGGACAACCCCCCTGCTACAACAAAGTCAATGTGTGGAGATAACAATCGACCTACACTTTGTAACAGGTAAGAGGGACCTACTTTAATGATAGAATCATAGAATAACCAGGTTGGAAGAGACCCAATGGATCATCGAGTCCAACCATTCTTATCAAATAATAAACCATGCCCCTCAGCACCTTGTCCACATGTGCCTTAAACACCTCCAGGGAAGGTGAATCAACCACCTCCCTGGGCAGCCTATTCCAAAGCCCAGTGACACTTACCATGAAATTTTTTTATCTAATGTCCAGCCTAAACCTCCTCTGGGCCCAGCCATCCAATCAATTTTCCACCAGGAGAGTGCGAGCCTGTCCAGGCCAGAGGCTGACAGTTTCCATAGCAGAATGCTGTGAGAAACTGTGTCAAAGGCTTTACTGACATCCAAGAAGACCACGTCCACAGCCTTTCCCTCATCCTGTAGTCAAGTCACTTTGTCATAGAAGGCGATCAGGTTAGTTTGGCAGTACCTGCCTTTTGTGAACCCATGTTGACTGGGCTTGATCACCCAGTTCTCTTGCATGTGCTTCATGATAGCACTCAAGATCACCTGTTCCAAGAAACTGCTTTACCAGGCAGTTCACCGTAATAGTCAATCCTATCCATGTTGGTCACTATGATTTTCCAATTAGAGATACCACAGATATGAATTGTTTTCCAAGGGTTGTTTAGAGGTTTCTTGCTACCACTCATAATTGAAGAATAAGTTTAAATTCTATTAAATACATTAAATTTTGCCTGAATCCCTCTCCTCCAAAGAAAGCAACTGCTCTCAAGGCTTTTTCTGTTCTCACTGCAACCTTCACACTAGAAGCAAGCCCAGTGGGTCTGAGAAAATTGGAGGCATTTTCTTCTAGGGCGTGGAGGAATCCTGCGGTTCTTCTCCAAAAGATGGTGTGACAAAGGCTGTCCTTTCCCATTTCTCTTCTTCCAGTAAGCACTTACCTCAAGTTCTCCCCAAAATGAATGATGGTACTCCTGCATTCCCTCCATATCACAGTCCCTTCTCCCCCACCAAGCAGGCACAGTTCCATGCACAACTACCTTCTGCATTCCTACAAGGACATGAATAGTAAAAGGTATACCTTGGGTTATCTGAAAAGCTAAGAGTTAGGTGTTTCATTCAGGACTTTTTTGTGAGGAAAGAAATCTTGCATGTATGACCTGGATGGAAACTGGAGGAGGCAAAATCTACCTTTTTTCCTCCATGAGCAAGCTCTCACAGATCATTCTCAGCCATCTGCAGCTTGGGCTACGTTGGTGGGGTTTCCACTGTTGTGTTTCCCCAGGCACTGGAGCCTGCATGCCAGTCTCCACAGTTTTCTAAAGGGTTGTCATTCATGTTAGCAGTGGCCAGAATACAGAGAGACGCCAGGGCTGCTCCCTGCCCATGGAAGAGCTTTGTCCACTCAACACTTGCACTCAAAGGGGTCAGCAGCAGCTCCTGCAGCCCCTGCACCCACCTTGCTGCTTTGCAGTTGCCAGGGAGGTTGATATTTTATTAGAAAATATCAATCTACCCCCCCCCATTTTTGGGGAAGTACCACTTCCAACAAAACTTCTGCCAGGAATAATTTGTCATGCTGGAAGTCCACATTTGCAAGAGCCACTTGGGAAGCACCAGCCTAGTGGTTAGGGCAGGGTAATGATGGAACCTCAGATGGCCTGTTTAAAGGCGAATCTCAGACTTGGGTTTCCCATATCCTTAACTCCTTGCTTATGGTTTTGGGTTCTAAGTCTTTTCTCAACAAAATCAATAAATACAAAGATGAGGTTGGGTCCTCCTGGGAAGTAGGGAAAAATTATAAAGCTAGAAAAGCTTCATCCATAGTTGAGCCTGCTTTGCTCCTATGGGATGTTTGTCACACATTTCCCATGATATCTGCATGTCCTGAGCCAAGACTGTGCCATCCACACAGTGGCTACTCTCTGCCAGTTGGCTCTGGGAGGCAAGAAGGGCTGCAGGCTACAGTAGGTGTTTAACAGCCTGTGGCCAGAGTGAAATGCAGAGGTGATGGTTGCCTTGTGCTAACTCGGTCAAAGCCTTCTGTCCACCAATGTTCTGTCCAGGCAGCGAAACACCACGTACTGTTGTGATCAGCTTTTCCCTAATAGGACTGAATAAGTCCATCTACACAAACAACACACACATCACCCAAAACACCTTCATGTTAAAACTCCCATTCCTTGCAGCTTGTCCTGCTCATCAGTCCTGCAGAATTGGCACAGGAAAGGTCTTCACATGAGGGCCTGGCTTTTACTAAACATCTGCCTAGCTGCAAGAACTGCACTCCCCAAATAGAGTGGGGAGAGAAGGTGGTGCCAGGTGATGGGGTAAGAAAGGCTGGCAAATTCTGATTGCAAACAGCCAAGTTACCCTACGAAAGCCTTTCTGGGCACCACCTCACAGGGCAGCTCAGGGAGGAACTGAGTAGGAACTTGTCCCAAACACTGGCAGAGTGCTGCATCGCTACCTCTTGGAGCAGGAAGGGAAGGAAGGGGACAGACAAGAGGCTAGCCAGGGGGGCTGCCACCCTCCCAGAATTTTTATGAAATAAGCCCTTTGTTTTCATCGTTTTCCTTTACTGGCACCCGAAAGTGGAAACAGTCACTCCCAGACCCATCCAACATTTAGTTTTGAACAGAACTTTCTCTTTTTTTTCCTTTGCTGTTTTAATGACAACTGCAGTAAAAAGTAACATCCATTTTAACCCATACCAGAGTAGGTTTTCTTTCCTCTTCCATTTTGTCAGTTCAGCAGCCAAACCAAACACAACCACCCCCCACGTCTGCTCTCTGGGCACCACTGGATCAATAAATAACATGGCTCCATTTCCAGTTTACTTTGGGAGTTCTCTCCTTATCCTCTTGGCTGCCTCCAGCTCTCCTGTGGTGAGTTTGCCCAGACCCATCGTCTTGTCCCCAACACTGGTGCTGCCCTATCTGAACAGCAGTAATTTGGGGGTCAGTGTTATTAAAGCGGGCATCATGTGGCATTGATTTTGGCTGCAATTCAAGTATATGTGATGGTGGAGTTACTCCTGGCTCATATCAATGTGTGTAGGCATAGAACTTGGTGCAGGGAGCTAACGTAAGCCTTTGACATCACTGGTTAAATTTAGGGGATTAGTTCCATTCTAAAATGGTCTAGAGGAAACCTACAACCTGCAATCACCTCCCACCACAAGCACAAGGAGAGGATGGAGCCAGACCCAATGAGAAGCTATGTCACCCCTTCTAAAATAGACCCCCAACAAGGTGTACCACACTTTGCTGTGGCACAAAAGCAAACAGCCTCCCTGGGTTTGCCCATGGCAGGAAGTGTGGAAACCTCTGCTGAAGTTGTTTAGCCTGGAGAAGAGGAGGCTGAGGGGAGACCTCATTGCTCTCTACAACTACCTGAAAGGAGGTTGTAAAGAGGGGAGCTGGCCTCTTCTCCTAGGTGGCAAGAGACTGGACAAGGAGGAATGTCCTCAAGCTCCACCAGGGGAGGTTCAGGCTGGACATTAGGAAAAAATATTTCACAGAAAGGGTCATTGGGCACTGGCACAGGCTGCCCAGGGAGGTGGTTGAGTTACCTTCCATGGAGGTGTTTAAGGGATGGGTGGACAAGATGCTGAGGGGCATGGTTTAGTGATCGATAGAAATGGTTGGACTCAGTGATCCAGTCAGTCTTTTCCAACCTGGTGATTCTATGATTCTATGAAATCACATAGCCCCATGGAGCTGCTGCTCCTGGTCCTCTGGTTGGAGTGGAAGGCTCTAAGATGACAGAGGTGCTTTCCCATGTGGCAGTGATGTGGGAGGTGACACAAGAAGCTCCCAACCCATGGATTCCCCCAGGAGCCCCCTGTAGCTATCATGTTGCCTCTCTAGAAGATGCTGCAGCTCTCACTGACCAGTCTTGACTCAGAAGTACCTCCAAAGAAAAGGAATGGAAAACAGTCACAAAAGAGTCAGGTCCCCATGAAAGATGAAGAGGAAATTCCACAGTCCAAGAAGAGTCTCTGTATCCCAAGTCTGTCTGTCATTTGGAGAAGAGGATGAAAGTTGTAGATGTGTGCTTGCCTCACTTGAGCCGCAGTACCACAGAAAATGGCTTCTATAGTTTATGGCCTCTTCTATGGACACTTCATTTTTTTCTATTGATTCCTTGTTGATTCTTGCAAGGCTTTCCTCTATTCCTTGTGTGAAGAACTCATCAGTAAGCTATTGCACTATAGCAATAATACCCTTGAATTTTCACATACCTTTAGCATGGAGATCATGGGACACCCACATTTAACATGACCAGAAGCAGCTTCTCTATGTTTCATAGAATAATAGAATCATGGAACAATTTGGGTTGCAAGGATTCTTTAAAGGTCAGCTAGTCTAATCACCCTGCAATGACCAGGGACATCTTTAAGTAGATTGTCTTGGAGCCTTGTCCAACTTGGCCTCGAACCTTTCCAGTGATGGGACACCTACCACCTCTCCAGGCACCCTGTCCCAGTGCTTTGCCGCCCTCAGCACAAGAATTTCTTCCTTAAATGCATTCTAAATCTGCCCTCATTTAGTTTAAAGCCATTACTCCCTGTCCTATCACAACAAGCCCTACTAAAAAGTTTGTTCCCATCTTTCTTATAAACCCCTTTTAAGTACTGAAGGGCCATAGTAAGGTCTTTCTGAAGCCTCTTCACCAGGCTGAACAACTTTATTGAATAGAATCACAGAATCACCGGGTTGGAAAAGACAACTTGAATCATTGAGTCCAACTTCAACTCTCTCAGCCTTTCCTCATAGGATTCCTCTGATCATTTTTGTGGCCCACATCGGGACCCACTCCAATGACTCCATGTCTCTCCTCTGCCAAGGGCTTCAGAGCTGGACAGAGACATCTGGATGGGGTCTCACCAGAGCAGAGGGACAGAATCACCTCCCTTGACCTGCTGGTCATGTTTCTTGGGATACGGTTGGCCATATCAGTGGGCTGTGAGTACAGCTTGTTGGTTCATGTTTAGCTTTTCATCCACCAGTACTCCCAAACCTCTCTAGGCAGGGCTCCTTTCAGTTCCTTTATCCCTCGTCCTGTGTTGATCCTAGGGATGTGGGAGGCTCAAGTTCAGGGTTTTCAAACCTCTGCTGAGCCCAGATGGGTTCTTACCAGCACTGCACACGGAATAATACACCCACTACACTAGGGGATGGCGTGTTTCTCAAAAGTCTGGAGTAGTTTTCATTGCAGAATTCAATCTTTTCACAATAAAGCTCATATTTCACCCTTTGGGTACAAACCCCTGACGTCTCCAAGGATCAGGTAACATCGCTTTCATTTTTTTCTGATGTTGCTGCTTGTGCATCTAGGCATTAATTTATCTATTTCACAACTACCTTTCACTGTGCACCATCCCTCAGATTTTCATAGTCTGTGACTGCTGAGAATGTTTATTGCAATTTGACTCTCGAGTTAATGAGCAAGATGCAGTGCTGTTCTCAGATCAGTCATTCTTCTGTCCTTTTTTGTTCCTTCTTTGATTAATGTGTTCTCTTTGATGTTGCTCACCTTCAGGGACATGTTGCAAGTGCCTTCATCTTTCCACATCCTGCTGCAATCTTTGAATGTCGTCAGTCATTTCCACTGGCCCAATTACCTGATTCTACCTCAAAGCTTTCAGGTTGAAGTGCTTGAATGTAATGAGCTCAATGGTGATTAGCATGGATCCAAGCACCAGATGTGAAGAATCATGTAGGTTATTTACATAGAAGGTACTCATTATGTTATATTGGAACCAGAAGGTGGCTGGAGTAGAGCTCCTGGGTCATCGTACCCCATTGCTGTCTACCACAAGGAATCACATCATGAGATTGTGTCAAATCAACCAAGGTACATCTCACAGCTAGTTGCATTCTCTAGATCCACTTTTTCCTACTAGAAGGATGTTCTCTCCTTCTGATGGTTAAAGATGTTCTTCTAATTTCCAATCTAAATGCATTTGTGGCAGTTCATGTCCATTTGTTCTTAAACCTGCACTTTATTTTGGTTTAAATAGTTCAGTCCCATCCCCTTTTCTAATCCAGGTATCTGTTTTTAAAAGAGCAATCATAACCCCTATATACAGCACTAAGCTCTGTTATACATTTTGGCTGGTATATACTGGCCCCCAAGTCTGTGACACACAAACATTCATCTGCTTAATTTTATTCTAGCTTGTAGGCCTATTAAAATTAAAGGAGCTACTCAGAAATAAAAGAGGAATAACTTCTCAGGAAAACTGGTTGTGTAGTTAACTGCATTTATCTGTATTCTGCAGCTGAGAGATCTGTGCTGCTTTTCAAAAGGCTTATAATATGTATTCCCTGTCAATAAAAAAAAAATCCATTAATTTGTCTTCTTATATTATGAAATTACAGATCTCTATGGCAAAGTAATACAATTACTTTGGAAAGGTGTTATAAGCATATCTAAAGCTGTATATCTGTCTCAATAACCTTGTGTAAAGACTATTGTAAAAGGAAACCCAAAAATTCTTCATCCAGCAAAACCCTTTACCAGCAAGACATAGAACAGAGAAAAAGATACGCAACCTTAGTGATGACAGTTTCTATTGCTCAGTATGCAGTGCTCTATCATTTCTGAGTGCTATAAATTGATTTTGCATGCAATTTGATAAAAAAAAGCTAGGAAAACTTTGGCCAAGTTAACACCACATCATCCAGAAAAGTAGAGCATAGACCATTTTTACTTGCAGATGGGTTATGGCATAGCTAACAAAAATGCATTTACCAAGTGACAGGGAAACCAACATCTCCTGCCAACTTCACCCACACAGCACATGGGAACAAAACGAAGTTGTTATGCCACATGCCAATAAACTTTTGAGATAAAAATTCCTACTTCAGATAAAACTGCTTTGCTATTTTTAGCAGCATAACTTCCTAACTTTGAGTGCATAAGCACAGACTCAGTCTGGAGTAAGCAGTAATATGAATTACTCATTGCATAGCACGGCAGCTTCTCTCATCAACCAACTCAGTGCTTTCAGTGGAGAAAAGTATTTTTTCTTGCTAAAGCAACTACTTCAATCTTGGTTATCTGAATGTCCTAAAGAAAGGATATGATTCCCACCCAAAATGGTTGTACCACTGCAGACTCCTTCCAAAATTTTCTAATCTGGAAGGGGCACATGGATGGGATTAGCTTTACCTGATTCAAACTCTGTAATTCATCCCACAGGAACCGAGATGCCTACTTTCAGGATGAGATGAACCACATCGAATTCCTGAATTGGAATGAGTGGATTCACCCTCAAAAGTTGTGTCTTTGTCTCACTTTACTGACATCAGCACCAAATGACCAATTTAGAAGATCTGCTACTGGTAGAAAGAGGCCACTCCCTGCAGTTCTGATGCTCTAGGATCTGCAGGGCTGGAGCTGGGACACCTACAGACAGCTTTGGGTTATACTTATTGTTTGTGTTTAAAAGCCAGGATCTTTTAAATTCTTTTTGTTTCTTAAAATCTAGGTAGATCTCCATCCTGTGCCTGCTGACATATTTGCAAAGATAAATTAGGCATATGTGTGTTCCTCCTGACAAGCTAGGTGTAGTGTGCTGCTGAGCTATGAGGGTTTTCCCCAGAAATGATGACATTCTGCAAATTTCATTTTGTCTTGGAAATTTAGGTGCTCTGTGTTTTCCCTTTGGTTATTTCCTCGGTCTGTTTTTACTGCTGGTGTGTTCAGGTAGCTGGATGCGTTGGTGAGCACAGCAGGGGGATCCTCCATGCTGTAGTTGCATCTGCACAAGACAGCAGCCATCTCCAGAGAGAAACACTTTCCTACATCCTGATGTGATAGAAAACTTCTGTTCCTTTGCCTGCCATTAAACCAAAATGTGACAGTTCAGTAGAGTAATCCACAAACTTCTGAAGAAGCAAGTAGGGGACTGTGGCTAGTCTCTAGGCTGCAGTTAGCAGAAGGTGCTGTTTATTTTAATAAACCTGAAGTCAACTGCTGCTGGCAGACAGAGTGGAAGACAGCACCTCATCTCTTATAGCATAGCTGTTTCTGTCTCTTACAAACACACGTGCATTTTGTCCTCTTTCTCTGTTCTCCAGCTCCTTTCCTTGAGTGACTGCATATCACTTCACACATTTTAAGTGATTTCACTTTGCATTGATTTCAGTTTCAGTTCAGAGATACGTCACAGAATCTCAGCTTCAGATCTGACTTTTAATTTACAGCTCCTGGGACTGTACCATCTTTTTTTCCTGCTGCTTTGCTTTAACGCTTCACCAAGGGCTGTTTTAAACCTAGGAGATGTCACTGCAACAGATGACCTCCTCCAGAGAGATCCCGTGGGTGAGTCCTGCTTTAAGGCCTCCTGAGTCTGCCTCCTGGACGTGCATGCAGATGTCCTCAGCCCACTTGGACCAAAACTACTCAGATTTACAAAGTTCTACTATTCAATCAATTTAAAACTGAATAAATTGGTGTGGACCTTCAAATTACATTACAGCATCTCTTGTCAGAGGTGTGCATGCCAGGGTTACACAAGTTTAAGGTGTAAGACACACCGAAATGACATAGCTGGATGCATACTTGGCTTAACAGAGTCAAAACCAGACCACTATTGTACAATTTTGAATAAATATCATGGGTTTCATTCATAGAATCATAGAATCACCAGGTTGGAAGAGACCAGCTAGATCATCGAGTCCAACCATTCCCACCAATCTCTAAATCATGCTCCTCAGTACCTCATCCACCAGCGCCTTTCACCTCCAGGGAAGGTGAGTCAACCACCTCCCTAAGCAGACATTGCATTGCCTAATGATTCTTTCTGTGAAGAATTTTTTCCGTATGTTGAGCCTGAACCTCCCCTGGTAGAGCTTGAGGCCATTCCCTCTTGTCCTGTCCCCTGTCACTAGGGAGAAGAGGCCTCTAGCTTACTCTGGTAGTTAAAACGTAGGTGTTACTCAATTAACTTCATCCACAGTTCTTCTAAACCTGATGAGGAAGGGAAAAGGACACATACATTGTTTCTTGTCTGGTTGAAGTTACAGTAGCTAAAGCAAAATTGGTTTAAAACAAGTGGGTGACTGAGATCAGTGGGGTGAGTTAGACAGGCAAATTGTTCAAGAATGGTGCTGAATAGGAAGAATAACTTTGTATTATTAAGATAATCATTGTTCTCTGCAGAATATGAGACAGAAGTCTGAAGAAATCACCCTAAATTCCTCTACCTTGCTGCTCTATAGAGAAAATGCTTAGTGACCACAAATGTCATTTTTTTTATGAAATGTCTGTACACTTGCTGCTTTTGAAAGTAAGAAACACTTTACCTTAAGTGCTCATATGTGCAAAAAAACATAAGCAGAAAGCCAACACAGCATGTTCTAATATGAAATGAAATGTGACCTTTTAAGGAACTTTAAGCTTTTGAAGAGTAAATGTTAAATCTAAACATAATTCAAAGTATACCGGCTAAATTAGATGCTGGATTCAAACCTGTCCTGAATGAAACCATACTCACATGCAGATTTTGGCTTTAGTTATTCACTGTGGTAAAAAAAAAAAAAAAAAAAAAAAAAAATATCTTTGAAATTTTACTGTTACTAAATCAGTTTACTGACTGAAGAAACCTGCTGAAGGAAGCAGAGCAACTGCTGTATAGAGCTCCGACAGCCAAAGAGCTCAAGGGCTTGAGCCAGGCAGGAGCAAGGGGCCCTAGAAGTCAGATGCTGGTGGACCCACCTCTTGTCCTGGGACTGCACAGGCAGATTCCTGAGCCCTACATAGGCCTTCAGGTTGCACGTAAAATGCAAGGTGAGATATTGCATGGTGACATTTGTCCCCACCACCTCTGCTAAGCAAGTCAGCTGTTTGCTATAAAAGTAGATTATTTCAATAAAAATGACAAGTATTGGATACTGATGCTTGAAAATTCCATATCTTGACTTGATACACAAATTATTATGTTATCAGGCAACGAAAACTTGACTCAAACTCAGTTTTATCTTGTTAAAACTCCCACTTACTCTTCTTTTGAAATTAATTTACCTATTTTGAAAACAATTCTTTCGGGAAGAATTTGAAAAGAAAGCATACGAGTGCAAGTATTGTCTTTGCATTAAGTACATGTGTTGATTTGAAGAACCTCTGATCCTTCTGGCTATGGCAAGATGCAAAGAACTTAAATAAATTTAGATATTGAGAGATCCCACATATATTAATAAAGACAGATATTTCTTGTACTTGGTGAAGGGGCTGGAGAACAACTCTTATGAGGAGCAGCTGAGAGAGCTGGGCGTGTTTAGAGTGGAGAAGAGAAGGCTGAGGGAAGACCTCATTCCAGTCTACAGCTGACAAGGTGGCCGAGTGGTGAAGGCGATGGACTGCTAATCCATTGTGCTCTGCACGCGTGGGTTCAAATCCCATCCTCGTCGGTGGGAGAAACAAGAGATAAATATGACTGTTTTTCATCCTGGCTTGTATCAGAAATGGTGTGACCAGCAGGTCCAGGGAGGTGATTCTCCCTCTGTATTCAGCACTGGTGAGGCCGCTCCGTGAATACTGTGTCCAGTTCTGGACCCCTCAGCACAAGAAGGATGTTGAGGCTCTGGAGCAAGTCCAGAGAAGAGCGACGAGGCTGGTGAAGGGGCTGGAGAACAGAACCTATGAGGAGCGTCTGAGAGAGCTGGGGTTGTTTAGCCTGGAGAAGAGGAGAGGCTGAGAGGAGACCTCATTACTCTGTACAAGTACCTGAAAGGAGGTTGTAGAGAGGAGGGAGCTGGCCTCTTCTCCCAAGTGACAGGGGACAGGACAAGAGGGAATGGCCTCAAGCTCCTCCAAGGTAGATTTAGGCTGGAGATTAGGAGGAGGTTTTTCACGGAAAGGGTCATTGGGCATTGGAATAGGCTGCCCAGGGAGGTGGTTGATTCACCTTCCCTGGAGGTGTTTAAGGCACAGGTGGATGAGGTTTTGAGGGACTTGGTTTAGTGTTAGATAGGAATGGTTGGACTAGAAGATCCGATGGGTCCCTTCCAACCTGGTTGTTCTATGATTCTATGATTCTATGAACTACCTGAAAGGAGGTTGTGGAGAGGAAGGAGCTGGCCCCTTCTCCCAAGTGACAGGGGACAGGACAAGAGGGAATGTCCTCAAGCTGCATCAGGGAAAGCTTGGATTGGACACATGTTAAAATTACTTCACGGAAAGGCTCATTGGGCACTGGAACAGGCTGCCCATAGATGTGGTTGAGTCACCATCCCTGGAGGTATTTAAAAGGCTGGTAAATAAGGTGGATATGATTTAGCAGTGGACAGGTATGGTTTGAGTTGATGATCTCAACCTAATGATTCTATAATTCCATGTGTCTACGAGCAAGGCCTGGAATATTTCTTCCATTTTAAGTCTACATGTCAGTGTTTTAATGTATTCTTCCGTTCCTATGCTAGACTACATCAACATGAGAGTTCATTTTCCACACCATCTGTGTCATTGCCTGTTTTCTTACCAAAATTACTCCTGTATCAATATAAGCAACAGAATAAGCTTAGAAAAACTTCAGTGTAATGGATTTTTGATAGTCAATGTTCATACTATGCAGCAAAAACACTGCGTTATGATGAAACTATTTCTCAAAGAACCATTTCAAAGCTCTTGTAAACATAGAGTAAAAATAAATAAATCTGTAAAGGCAGAAGTGACCTTGAAAAAGACCCCAGAAGTGAGATGTGTGTGCCTGCAGAGTAAAACATGGTTTATTTCTGTCCCATGTCTTAGAGCATTAGTGAGGGATTTGCTCCTGGACTAGAATTTGAATTCTGATGTTCTTATTCCTGATCCTGTGCTACACTAGGCACACAAAGTCCTCCGCTGTCCTAGTTCAGAGAGCAGATTATTTTTCATTTTAAATATAAACCCAAATATTTTCCCTTCTCCAATGAAAGAGAGAGTTGGAGCAAGACCGTGTTGGCAGCATTGAGATTCCAGCGAGATTTCTGAAAAACAATTTTACATTATGAAGTTATTCCCTTCACAAGGCAGAGAAGCTGGCTAGGCACCTCCAGGCTCCCTGGGGCTGCTCTGTTCCCCAGTTCATGGGGATGGAGTTTTCAAAAGCCAACCAGGCCCTGTGAAAGAAGAATCTGAGAAAAGTAAATAGTCATTTCTTATCTGCACCACTGCCTTTTCGGGTTTTATTTCTGAGAGAGCCAAGTGCCCTAGAAATACCCTTCCAGTACCCAGTACTGTTGCAGGATTGCTGTCCCCATCTCTGATGGGCATGGTCCGCCCGAGGTCACATATATTCAGTCAGAGACTTGATTTCACTATCAGAACTGCATTTTGGGGGATGTGATATATATAGATATACTTGGTGGATGGAAAACTCTTTTTACTTTTTTTGGACTAAACATGCACAAAGCTCCTTAGAAACCAGCAGGAGCAGGCATGACATCTTCAGGACCTTTCTTTCCACCAAAACAATAACTGCATTCTCTTGGAGGCTGCTGCTTCTCCCTCCCTGAGCCCTTTCTCATCCCACTCAGGCTAACTTGGTACGTGGTCAGTCACCTGCACTTCCTACTTCTGCCCACATAATGCTCTTACTTTCCTAAATCATCTGACCCCACCAGGCTCAAAAGCAGGGCTGGCAGCAAAGCACCACCCTGTTTTGGTTCCTGCTATGATGTCCTCGTGAGATGATGTGGAGTGATGTCTGGTGAGATGTCTGCTCTCACACCTGCTGAGATGCCCTGCTGGGATGCCTTCTGTGCTACTTACTGGGGCCATCCCCAGAGGGATGACTGCTGTGATGTGCATTGAGATGCCTTGGTGGGATGTCTGCTGTGATGCCCTCTACACTGAGTCATCTTTCAAGACAAATGAGGCTAGGCATTCATATTTTTGTCATTTTCTTCTTTCACCAGAATGCGTGTTTGTGTGAGCCATGTACAGATATGCAAATACATTTAAATATTTGTTTTACCAAGCTCTGTGTTGTTCTGGAGACGATAGTCCCAGCCAGCCTGGGCTCCAAGGCCACAATCCCAGCCAGCCCTCACTGAGGCTTTCAGTCTCCCTATCTGTCTCCCTTTTACATTACTGTAGAAAGAGCCACTGTTAGCAGCTAGTCTCTCTTCTGCAACTACTAGGGTGCAGGCACACTAAGAACAGCTTCAGGCCACAAGTGTGTTTAGAAGTTTTTCAGCAGCTGCAAGCTTTCTGGGATGACTTTGCAGTGCCTGGCAATGCCCTCTGTGCCCCATGGGACCTCCAGACACCTTTTTTGTGTCTAATGCCAGTCTGGGCAGAGCATCCCATCCCACACCATCCTATCCCATCCCACTCTCCAAAAGGTACTCCTCTGTTCACTGGGAACCACATGGAGACAGTTGCATCTTGCTCATATCCCCAGGGCAATAGAAAGTAGTTTCTGCACAGGCAGCACTGCTCATGCCTGCTGAACCCATGCTGCAGGAGATGGAAGACTGTTTTTTGCACATGAGCAAGGAATTGCTTAGATGCAGAGGCTGCACTTGCAGTGAATGGTCATGACTTCACACACATCTAGTGCCTCTGCCTCTGCTGTTAGTGCCACATTCACCTCCCCTGTATCCTAACTCATAGCTCAGGGATCTATATGAGGCATGTGGCAACCCTTATTTATGTTCTAGGAAAGCCTTCTTTCTCTAGAATGCCTTAAATTCTGATTTTAAATGGTATGAAATGTCCAAATGCAGACTTCTACCACATATGATTTCAGAATATATTACCTGATGCAATACCTATTTAATATACTTTCTTGGCCATTTGGGTTATTAATACATTTCACTCTAAAATCATGTTAGCAGCAATGCAGAACTGCTATGAGAAACTGAGGAACTGGATTATGTGAATTACTTTATAAGAATTTCTGCAGCTGTATTTTTGTCTTCCAGGAGGGACGTGTGTTAGGAATTACCTTTAAAATGTAAGATTCCACTGGCGAAATTCATTTATATGCAATGTCTTCTACTTTTGATGAACTCTGATCACCCTAAAGCAATAAATAAGTTAACATAGATTGCTATGTACCCTTTGCAATGCAACTAATGATTGTCAGCAAGTTCCCTATTGGAATTTTAGTACGTGTATAGTTTTTAAAATACAAGAAATTCTGTAAAATAGTTAAGGTAAGGCAACATATATTAGCTTAAAAAATGCTAAAAATATTCATGGTTTTCTTCATTCTCTCCAACATACAGCCTGGTTTTGAAATGAACTGCTGTGACACTTTGAGTCTTGAAACAATGGAGAAGACAAAAGCACATGTATCCAGGTACTGACATAGATTTCCTAAATATCAGTGAATTTACCTTTAGGTAACAGGTCCTAGGATCCTGTCCTGGGATCCCTATGCAGTCACTGCATGAACTGAGCATCACTGAAGGTGGGTTCAGCCCTTGTAAGACCTGGTTACCTTCCCAGAGCTGCACTGTCTTCTTCACTAATAGCAGAGCCTACAGCAACCACACATCTCCCTGGAAACATTCAAGGACAGGTTTGATGGGGCCCCAAGCAACCTGATCTAGTTGAAGATCTCCCTACTTGTTGCAAGGAGCTTGTACTAGATGATCTTTAAAGGTGTCTTCCAACCTGAACTGCTCTAAGATTCTGTGATCCTATATACGTGTCAGGAGAGAGGGGAGGAGAACATGGTGCTAACAGCAGTGACCAAGATGCTCATTGTGGGTGACACCACAACCATTCACTGTGTATACAGGCTCTGCACCCAAGCAATCTGTTGGGCCTGGGAGGTGGAAGTCTTTCACAGATATAAAACAGTATCTCTCTATATCTGATTTCCTTACAGAAATCAGAAACATTAAAAAGAGGGGAAAAACACCCAAACCACACAAAAGGAAAGCACTGAACTTGCTCAGGCTACTTGAGTGTAAAAAGGGAAAGGAAAAAACATCATATACCTGTCCTTCTGCTTAATCCTCTGGTGACATTTAACAGCTGGGGAACCTCAGCATCTAGGGCCAGCTTTGGCTGGTTTTCTGTCTAAAGGACAGAATGGATGTATATCCAATGGAACGTAAGGCATTTAAGATGTTCCCATCATTTAAGGTGATGTCATGCTCTCAGTTTATTAGAAATCACTTCTCTGTGCTCAACAGCATTGGCAGAGGTTGTATGCAGACTAAAATAAGAAAATGTCTTTGTATCTCTCCATCAACATTGAAGGTGGCAATACATAACACAAAGAGTGGATGGCCTGGGAGGTCTGATTTCCAGTTGAGGCTCTATTCCTGTTGCTAGATCTTCCACATGAGTAATTTCTTATGACTCTTATCCATCTGTGCTTCTCAATACCCATTCACACCTCAGCTAGCAGCACCCTGACAACTGTTAAATGACAATTATTGCGATAATAGCCAATATTACATGGATTAAAATTTAACTAAACATTCCTAAATTAAAATAAAATCCTGAAAAGATGGTGCCCAGGTTGTTAGAGACCAGTATGAGCATTAGTAATTATTCTCAGGGTGCTGCTGGACCCTAGCACATGCTCTTAAAACCTTAAAATGTGCTGGTCCCCAGCACATGCTTTAAATTACCTCAACTATGCTCATTCTTCTCTTAAAGATGCTGGGCACTCAACTAGTCAGTATAGGTGACTGTCAGTTGGTTGCAACACAGAAAAATTCAAATGTGGATTTCATCAGAAGTGCTTCACATTTTGTGAATTATAGCGAGACAAATAACAAAATGTTGCATTTCAGTGAGTCACAATCTGTATCTGACAGTTGCAGAAAGTGAGGCATGGAAATCTAGACCATCCATGCAACTGAGTCATGAGAACTCAGGGTAATTTAAGCTGTTTCTTGATGCTGGAAGTATTTACACTTCAATAGCAAGACTAAATATTTTGTGGAACCTCTGTCAAAATATTTTACTGAAACTCCATCCAAGTATTTTGCTGAACCTCTGTCCAAGTGGCTAAATAGAGCACCAGAGACAAAACTGCACTTTTGTGCCAGGCTACCAAGCTTGGCTTTGTGTGCCTTCCTTGGGTCACACTGGTCCAGGGGCTGAGGCCAGCACTAGCTGCTCATGTTCACCAATTCGACTACCCCAGCTCGCATCTTGTGGGGCAAGAGACTAATCTTTAAGGTAGATCATATCTGACAAATGATTGTTTGCTTTAAAGATGGTTCATAGTGGAGAACTAATCATAATCCACAGCATTTTTTCCCCAAGAATTCAAATATATTATTAAAATGATTTATTTCTGATTAATAATGACCTAGCTTTGAATTCAGCCAACTGGATTTTTGCTGTGGCTTTATCTGATACACTGTGAAGTCCATAATCAAATTTGTTCTTCACATAAAGAGTTACCAGGATGAAAACTATCTCTTAATCTTCATTTTGTTAAGCTAAGTAGATGAGCTCATTAAGAGTCCCACACAAAGGCGCATTTCCCAATGCTTCATTAAATCGGTGACTCACCTCTAAATTGTCCCAGTGGTAAACGTTTGCCAAAACCATTATAGCTCAAGAATTATCACAGCACTGACAATTGAGAAGGTACAATAATTCATCTATTCTTCCTTGGTATCTGCCTGCTTTTCCCCCTGGTGATATTAGGATTTTCCACGATATGAGAGGAAAATTCAGGATGGAAGGGACCTCAGGAGGTTGGCTCCAAGATCAGCCCCAGTTGCTCAGAGCTTCAGCCAGTTGGGTCTTGAAAGCCTGCAAAGGAGGGGAGCTGCAGGGTCCAGGCAGCTGGGTGGGTGCCCACTTAGGGAAAAAGTTTCTCCTTATGCCCATCTAAACCTCTCATATTTTAGCTGGTGTCCATTGCCTCTCACCCTCCCACCCTGTGCTACTGTACAGAGCCTGGCTCAAGCTCCTTCATGCTCCATAGGCACTGGAGCTGCCCTTGGGTCCCCCCAAAGCCAGATGCTTTCAAGCAGGAGCAGAGCCTCATGCTGTATAACCAGGCTCACCAGGTGAGTCACTACCTCCTGCTCTTCAGGGAGACTTTGGCCATGGCCAGAGGTAATTGGGCCATTTAGCATCCGCAAGCTGTCTCCCCTCCTCTTTTACCTATTTTCTGACATTTGGATCAGCTCGAGTGTTACCAGTACAGATTTTGCAGTCTTCCAGTTCAGTAATGATCTGACTTGTCTGAGGCAGTCCAAGTAGATACTAAACCTCAGATTGCCCTAATAAGGAAGGCAGACACGGCAATAATAGTGGCTGTGTTAGAAAAGCCTTACCTCATGATGCTGGAATTAGGGTGGGCCACCAACACCATTACCCAGCCTTCTCTGTTGACAGGGTCTTTCCTGGCATCAGTCACTAGGAGTGATGTGAACTGTGAAATAACATATTCGAATCTCAAGTGATTTAGTGATAAACTAGTTTTGATGAGCTGCTAATGCCTTACAGCATTTAATACACTGTGATTTTTATAATGTCTGATGGTGCCTCCTGCACCTTGCACAACCCCTGCATGCTTTTAGAGGCTTTGAAGAGAATAATTTCTTCTATTGCTATGATTGAGGTGGGATCTGACCTGTAGTAGAGCTGGTCCCTGACATTCCCATGCACAGAAATCAAACTAAATGGGCAGATTTCAATAACAAGATCAATGAGCAACTGGTCACTTCAAATCAAACAGCGTGACCCAATAATATTGATACTTGATCTTCTACAATGCTGACAGACTTTTTTTTAATAATTAAGGCAAGGAGAAAATCAGTAAAGAAAGCCAGATTTACTGTTGGTGTTTCAATAACATGGAGCAAAATATTCCAGTTAGCAATACAATGATAAAATGTACAATATTTTCTAAATAATTGTCTAATTGACTAACTAAGCATCTGCTTATTTTTAAAGATAAAGAAACATTTTGGTGTATTCACCATCTAGTGAAAAAATAGAAAAGGAAATAGAACCAATTTCTGAGCTTTACAGGGATGGAAAACTCTGATTCATTTTATAGTATCCTCTTGTTTCAGCTACTTTACGTGACCTAGGTGAAACACCCCACATGCAGCCTCTTCTGGCTTCAACCTCTTGCAGTGATGAAGTGCCAACAGGACACGTGTGATCCTAGAGGACAGTCACCTCACACTGGTTATGGTACCACACCTGTGCCAAGTCCGCCTGTTACAATCTCCTACATCACTTCTCAGATCACTCCACCTCTGGGACCTATGTGAAAAACAAGCTAAAAATATTTCCAGTGTCCAGTTTCCAGAGGAAGAGGTCATCTCTGACTTGATCTTCCTACATGTGCAGTACAACAGTGTTCCTGGACAGGTTGTCCTGGGATTAACACCCCTAGGCTCCAGCCCTTGACACATGCCCATTCCTAGGACATGCTTCCTTTCATATTGGATAATCTCAGATGCTTCCAGTTGCATTATTTAAGTAATATTATAACTAGGCCCATTTATAAATTTTGCAGCACCCACATTCTCCTCAGGAGGCATGGAGGTGGTGGAATAGCATTTCACTTCCACCCATCTCCTCATGCTTCAGGGCATTTTTTTAAAAATGTACACATTTTCCCAATGAAATGAGGAGGATTTATGAAGTCTGACTGACTTGGTTGCTCTGCAAACTTCTTTTTCATGCAAGATGACAGCTGGAAAATGATAGCCATATAACAGGACTGAAGATACCTGCTTAAATGAACCATGATGAATTAATTGATGACTCAGCTCCAGGCCAAATCCTGACAGGACTGAAGTTGCTGAAACACGGAGGGTGAGCACACCATGATAGCAAAACTAATGGAGGAGCAAATGCATCATGTTTGTTTTAGCCCAGTTCTGGAGGAAAAATAATGTAGGTGTGCTTCATGAGGAGATACACTGCAGGACATGATGTTCCCCAGGTCGCCACTCCCATACATTCTGCACTTCCAACCCACTCCCTCCACAACCTCTTCAGGCCTATACTGAAAAAATAAAGAATGACTGCACCTTGCACAAGTATGCCTCACAAAGCTTTCAACCAGCACATCTGAATATCAGTCATAGCCTAACTATGGGAGCGAAGCCTCCAGTGCAGGCTGCTGGGCAAAACGCAGCCCCACTCCCCTGCGGTCATGTTGGTACCAGTATCCAAAATAACTGCTTTAAGGTTTCTGAGCTGTCTACACTTGCTTCCTTCTCCATCTCCCCTCCCTGAGGGCCAGAAGTCAGGCTGCATCTTCTTCAAATGCAGTGCAAATGGGTGCCTGGGTAAACAAAAGGCAGTAGCCCCAGCTGTGCAGCAAAATTCATATGCTGCTGCCTTGCCTATGGGAATGACACTCGGTGCTCGGGCACCTGTCATCGGGACAAAAACACATGCGGTAAATGCATCCAGCCATGCACTGACTTTGCAAATGTCACTTTGCTGTTCATCTTCCAAGATGAGAGGATGAGAGGATGAGGACCAGTCACCAGTGTGATACACACCTATCAAATATAACACTAAACAAACTTCTGTGTTGGTTGTGGTTTGTTTTTTTTTTTTTTTTTTTTTTTTTAATTTATCTTTGGGGATAATTAATTCTTAAAAGAAATAAGTTGCTTCCAGAATGAGTGTATAAAGGGTGCATTGGTAATACCTTCATGCTGTTGTGTGCCCAACAGCAGCTTCTTGAGTTGGTAACAGTGGCTTTGGCTGCTTTGACCCTGGAAACCAAGTTTCTGCAGACATTACACAACTTGGTCAAACATGAACATGTTCAAGTGGGTCCAGAAGAGGGCCATGAAGATGATCAGGGGGTTAGAGCACATCTACTCTGAGGAGAGGCTGAAAGAGTTGGATTTGTTCAGCATAGCGAAGAGAAGGCTCCATGGAGACCTTATAGCAGCCTTCCAGTACTTCAGGTGGGCCTACAAGAAAGGTGGTGTGGGATTCTTTATCAGGGAGTGCAGTGGTAGAACTAAGGGTAATGGTTTTAAACTGAAGGAGGGGGGGATATAGATTAGTTATTAAGAAGAAATTCTTTACTGTGGGGGTGGTGAGGCACTGGCACAGGCTGCCCAGGGAAGCTGTGGATGCCCCCTCCCTGTAGGAGTCCAAGGCCAGGTTGGATGAGGCTCTGAGCAACCTGATCTAGTGGAAGTTGTCCCTGCTCATGTCATGGTGAGTGGAGCTAGATGATCTTTAAAGTCTCTTCCAACCCAAATCACCCTGTGATTCTGCTGCTAACAACCCCAGGTAAGCCCAGATCTTGCAGGAGCTGAATCTAGGAAACGTGCTCGTGAGAAGCATCAGCAAAGCAGAGAGATGTTAGCACAGCAGCTGTGTGAGCTCCCATCCAGCAATGACTCCATGGGTAGGTCCCTGTGGCTGAAAAAGCACCAAGCTCTGTTCTCAAACCTGCCATCTCGACTCTCCTTTGATTGTGGCTGTTGCATTTCAAGGAAACCTGGGTGTCATGCAGCTGCGTAAAATCCACAGGTTGGTTTACAGAACCACTTGCAGTCACCTTGCAGAAGAAAGTGCAGCCATGCAGCTGGCACTGAATCACCTGTCGGTATCACTGCCAAGGAGCTACCAATCTTCATACTCAATCTTCACACCCACCTCCCACCCAGCAGGAGCTGACAGCATATTCAGAAAAGAGAGGGCAAATAAATCACAGAGCAAAGACTCACAACACAGCTCCAGCTCACAAGAATAAGCTGTCAAGTGTGGTAATCCGCTGAAAACATGTTTCAAGATGCCATGTTATCTCTTCACTGAGGGATGTCTGCACATAGCCAGTGAACTGTTCCCTGAGGACATGGGGGGCTCATAGCTGGAACAAAACCAGCTCTGTATCCTGCACAGTTTCATAGAATCACCAGGTTGGAAAAGACCCACCGGATCATCGAGTCCAACCATTCCTATCAATTTCATCCTGATGAAGGCTTGGACGTGATGCCAGCAACTGGCGGAGGCTGACTTGAAGATGGAACCAAAACCAGTGCCCTGTACAATATTAAACAATAATGCCCTATGGCCCTTGGAAAGGCTATCATTTTCTTTCATTATAACTGAGACAAGGACACAGCTGGCCTTTCTCCAGTATCAGGTTCTTCTCCCCAGGGTTTAAAAGCTCAGATGAACACACAAAGGGGGGTCCCAGGCCATGGAGACATACAGAAATACACAATTTATTGTGAAAATGAGGTCTGTGAACTTAATCTCTATTCTTTTATTTAGGTTTCTTAGCTGGGAGAGTTTGTCCACTCAGAAATTTAGCACACAAGCTGCTTAGCCAGATGGCCAATATGAACAAGAATCTATTTCTGCAGAAGCATTTTATTTGATATAAAATACAAGAATTTAAGTACACACTAAGGAAATCCAGAGATAAATAGCTGTTGAATGAGCAAATTTAAGTTCTCAAAGAGCCTGGGTGTATTTCCCTCTGTAACCCGAAAGAAACAACTCAGTACTAGCTGATGAGATTGGGTGGCATTTCTCAAAATGATGTGACTCCTCTAAAGACAAATTGTTCACAATATAGACCATTTTATCAGCTAGTCCCTTGAGAGCGCAGAACAAGCAATAAGAGGTAACCAAGAATTATAGTGCTGTAACACCATCTAGGGGACTTGATCATATCTTGGCTCATAATGGAAGCCTGTGAAGCCAGCAGCCCAGCACTGTGAGAAGGGCACCACTTTTAAACAAAATAGCACTGTTCCAGCCCCAAATCCCACTTTCCCTGTCTTTTTCATAGAACTGATTTGTTGCACTGCTCTTAAACCCTCCTATTTTCACCTGCACTACAATTCTCCCAAATTTTTGTCAGTTTTCATCTCATTTTACCATGTATTCTGCTCTTCCAATCTTCATGTTCCCAGTCTATTGCTACCAATGAGTACTGATTATATATAAACTTAAGTATGTGCTAAACAAAATCAAAGCTTTTAAGAGGGATTAGACTGGTCAGACAAAATCTTAACAAAAATTACTTTTAAAAGCTGATAAACTGAGGAATTAAAATGATTTCCCACAAGAAAAAGCAAAATCTGACTTGACCTTGGAAAATGAACACTCAACTTCTGTTCACATCAGATTAGTACTGAAGAGCACAGTGTAGCTCCCTCTTCCTTCTGTTCATCCCAGACCCCACTGAAGGCAGTTACAGTGAAAATTTTTAGTTCGTACAATGCATAGGCACCCTGGGTTTCACTAGTTCTGAAAAAGGTAGAATCACGGAACTGTTTGGTTTGGAAGTCACCTTGAAAGATCATCCAGTCCAACCACCCCTGCAATAAGCAAGAACATCTTCAACTAGATCAGGTTGCTCAGATGCCAACCAAACTGACCTTGAATGTTTCCAGGGATGGGGTATCTGCCATCTCTCTGGGCAGCACATCCATTTATACAACTATTTGACACTCATGTAGAAATTGGTGGGCTCAGACACCACAATGTGACTTTGGTCAGAGACTGTCAGGCAGGGGCTGGATTTTCCTACCCTACACCCATTCATTTGCATAGCAGCTTCTTAAGGGCAGCAGGCAGAAGCCTATTCATTTTCTAGATGTTATAGCTTGAAGAGACAACTCTTTAGACCTCATGAATAATGGAAAGCATTCATTTCATGCTCTGACTCCAGTGTATTTGATTAGACTAAAGCACTAGCATCCTTGGGAGGATTTTTATTTTGCAATCTATACCCTACTTCTTTGCATGCTTGTAGGAATATGATCTTTTAGCACCTGGGAAAATAAGCCAGAGTAGATGCTCACAGAACAGCCCACTTCCTTCTGTCACCTTTGGTCTTACCACAAACACAAAGCTGGAGGAGCATCAGCACTGCTGCCTCGTGAAGTTTTAGATAAAATAATAACTCCCACCTGTTAGAAAGAGGTGTGGTACAGTACTGCTGTGTACCAGGTGGCGATTTCCCCATACTGTTATCAACCATGGTTTCTGAACGCTTGGCAAGCAGCCTTGTAGCTGTGGGCAGGTAAGTGCCCAGCAACTTTAAACAACCAAGACGAAGGTAGCAAGAAAAAAAAAATTCATTATTTCACACAGCTACATTGGAGACAAGGCTGTTCTTCCTCAGAGAAAGATCTGGCAGTTGGCAACAGTTGCTTAATGATTCCTATCTTTAACTCCAAATAAGAGAAAATTACACATTTGCAGCCACAGGGAGGACTCTGAGCTGTCTCCTCTGTCAGCTTTTTGTCAGTCCACACTTTCTCTGTGTTTACAGGTACTTGTTAATCAAAAGTTCAATTTATCACCTCAGAAAAGCTCATTATACAGACAAGAGCCTTCACTGGAAATTCAAATACATCTTAATTTCTGTTGATATAAAAAAATATATCTTATTATCCAGCCATACTTTATGATTAAGTTTAGACAGGATTCTGATCTGCTTCATCAGTATTAGAGGAGACTTCAGTTAAAGGAAAGGAATATTTCAGTACTACTAACAAACTGGGAAACGTCATGCTAATCTCCCCCCTCTTGATAAAACAGAAAAAACCTTTTTCCTCTGTTCTCTTCAAAATGTGATTAGAAATAAGTGTCTGTTGTAAGAAGACATATTTGTCACCTCTTAAACTTATCCACAAGTGTAAAAATGGATAGAAGTGACATTTTAAGCAAAATTCAGGTTTCCTGTTCTTACACACAAAACAACTTCATTACCAGTTTTTCACCTACATTTCTCTCCCTTCCATTAGGGATACTGCTGCTGGGAACAAGGATTTCTATCAAGAATCTGGAATATCCAAAACACATAACAAAATGCTGGGGTTTGATGTGATGGTGGGGATTCTGTTTTCAAATAAAATCCAGAGATAAAGCTGAACAGCAGCAAGAAAACAGTAAAGTCTTTTGAAACACTGAAGTTTAATTAAAAATATCAAATGTCTGTATAAGAAGAGCAAGAAGGGGAGAAAAAGAAACACAGAAATGGGCTCATGCTGGAGAACTGCCACTAGCTCTGAGGGACAGGATTTTCTTCCCAATGTGCTATTTGGAGAATTTCTTCAAAAACTTCCCACATACCACACAGCAGAAAACCTAGCAAAAGATATTGAAAATAGGAAAACCACTGGTCAGAATGATGGCAAAGGATTAAACATCAATGGGTAACTCAGCTCAGACAATTAGATGGGGGAGATAAATAAAATTATCATTAGAGAAATTCCTTAGATGTAAGAGATTCATTTAGGACTAGACTTAATAGTGCTTCTATTAAGTCACATAGTGTGCTTTAGGGTGCCAGAAAATCAGTGATCAAGTTCACTGACATGTGTCTTCCTTTAAATCACGGAATCACAGAATAATAGAATCACTAGGTTGGAAAAGACCTACAGGATCATCAAGTCCAACCATTACTATTGCTCACTAAACCATGCCCCCCAAGACCTCATCCACCTGTCTTTTAAACACCTCCAGGGATGTTGATTCCACCACTTCCCTGAGCAACCTTTTTCTAGTGCTTCACCACTCTTTTAGTAAAGAAAGTTTTCCTAACATCCAACCTAATTTTCCCCTGGAGCAATTTTAGGGCGTTTCCTCTCATCCTATCACTTGTTATTTGGGAGAAGAGACCAGCAACCGCCTCTCTCCTTTCACATAGTTGTACAGAGTGATAAAACCTCCCCTCAGCCTCCTCTTCTCCAGACTAAATGGCTCCAGTTCCCTCAGTCACTCCTCACAAGACTTGTCCAAACCCTTCACCTGCTTCACTGCCCTTCTCTGCACACGTTCCAGCGTCTTGATGTATTTCTCGCAGTCAGGAGCCCAAAACTGAATACAGTGTTTGAGGTGCAGCCTCACCAGTCCCAAGTTCCGGGAAACAATCACTTCCCTATTCCCAGTGGCCACACCAGCAGGACTGCAATGAAGCGCAGTATCTCAGAAACCTCAGCCACTGCATGTGCAAGCAGGAGGAACATTGGGCTGCTGGAAACATGGAGCATGACCAGTACCTCCACATCAGAAATGAGCCAATGTTGTGTGAGGAAGTCCTGCCTGGGGACCAGAGACTGGCTGCCACTACCATACAGCTTCCCACCATGGCTCTGGGATAGTCACCTTCTCCTGTGAGGGTGAGGTCACACAAGCTAAGTGACTGCAAGCCTGCCAAAACCATCCACATACTGTAACAATATCTACATGGCACGGTGGCAGCATTTTAAGGTGTGAGGTAGGCCTCTGAGTTATCATGGTCCTCCAGGTTTTTTATTTTTAAAAATATCCTGAGGCATGTGTACAGAAGGCAGGCAGCCCTGACAATTAAAGCTTACATGCCTTGTAACACAAACAGGAAAAAAAAAAAGTTAATCCAATGAAGAACAGTCATTTTTTTTCTGTTTGTTATGACACATGGACAGTTTTGGAGATGAGAAAAACAGTTAAGAAAAATTGCCTTATCATATGTGACCTTCCAGTACCTGAAAGGAGCCTACGAGAAAGCTGGAGAGGGACTGTTCATAAAAGCTTCTGGTGATAGGACAAGGGGAACAGATATAAGCCAGAGAGGGACTATACGTTAGGAAGAATTTCCTCACCATGAGAGTGATGAGGCACTGGCACAGGTTACCCGGGGAAGCTGTGGCTGCCCCATCCCTGGAGGTGTTCAAGGCCAGGTTGGATGGAGCCTTGGGCAGCCTGGTCTGGTGGGAGGTGTCCCTGCCCATGGCAGTGGGGGTTGGAACTAGATGATCTTTGAGGTCCCTTCCAATCCAATTGATTCTATGATTCTAAGATATATTTCAGCCCGACAGGAGATACACAGGGGCATTTAGACTGACAGCATCATGACACACTCAGGCACAGAAAGTGTGATTTTAAAGGCATTTACAGAGAAGACAAGCCATACATTTTTAATTTTTCTTGCAAAAAATGAATGCAAATTTGAATGCTTATTTATCTACCTCAGCAGGACTAAAGTTTCTGGCTTTTGTGACAGAGAAAGTGCAGCACCACCAGATACTTCAGCTTTTCCATGAATTTCCCCTACGTTGTGAAGCCATCAAGTAGCAGGCACCTTGAACATAATTTTGAGTCTGCCATCATGGAGAATTGATAAAACTGCAGCATCCTTGGCAAACCATAGTTAGAGAGGCTTGTGCCCATTTTCTCAGCAATTGCAGTGCAAAAGACAGTTTTAAACGGAAAAAAACCCCCTGTTTTAATACATTGTTGATACTAATATCTTAGCCCTCATTGATTTCTGATGATGGTATCTTCTCTGGTGAAGCATAAGAAGACATAAGAAGCCTGAAGCAAGAACAAAAATTAATTTTCCATTATCAATATGTATTACCTTATGGAAATTATGAAGATAATAGAGAAATAAGGGAAAAAAATAGGAAAAAACACCTCTAAAACTACAAGTAAATATGGGCAATAGCACTGAGCTAACCTTCAGGAGTCTTATGAAGGTCTACGGAAATAAGACAAAATCAGAAAACCAACTGCACTGAAAGTAAATCCGAAGAGCGCTGCAAATACCTGTCACAGGAGACAGATACTGTAAAATACTTATTATCAAGTTGTTAAAATTTAACAGAGAAATGAAGGTGAACTGAAGTGTTCAATTCAAAACTCAAATTCCAGCTGATATGCATAGTACCAGGCAGCACATCACCACGCTGCACTGATTTTTCAGATCTCCTAACACAATGGGCCTGCTGCAACATAACAACATCATCTGAGTAAAATTCCTGTTCTGCATTTGGGCCTCATCCCGTTCCACATTACAGTGAATTTTAGAGATACCTTCCTGACATAGTCTACACCAAAATGTTCTTCAGCTAACTGTTTGTGGTAGCAATGGGCCCCCTGCACAAAACAAATATGAAAAAGTATTATTTACCAAATAATTTGAGCAGACTTAAAACCCATTACAATAGGGATATTCATGTTGCTGAGAGGAAGACAAGCTGAAGGGAAGGAAAGAAAAAAGAGAAGTAGGGAGAGAGAGAGAACAATGCTGTGCGTGTCAGCAGTAGTGGAAAGTAACCTCATTTCTAAAGTGCTGCCCCCAGACCTTCTCCAAAGACCTATTTCTCATCCCCCTCTTTCCTGTGCTGGTGTAAAAGCAAGGGGACAAATGACAGCAGGCATCTGCTTTTAAGGAGTTAAAGAGAGTGCTGCTCAGCTAACAGTGTCAGGGTGTCTGCTGAATTTTATAAGCGATTGGACTTTGCTGGGGAGAGGTGGATGCTGTACGGGGAACAACCTTGGTATAGGGTGTCTGAATAATCCTGGGACCTTGTTCTCAATTCTGAGCAATGCTAGGAGACAGCCAAGATAACGTGTGACTGTGTTATTGGTTTTGTAGTTTGTATAAACTGTATTTAAATTTGTATTTTTAAAAAAAACACAAGGAATGTTTGCACAGAAAAAAAACCAGAAAGACTTCTCTAATATTTTTTTAGCAGAATATCACCTCGGTTAGATTTATTAAACCCTTTGAATCAAAAAGATTGCAAATGCTTGACAGAACTGTCTCGTCGGGAAGTGAAGCCAGGGAGTTAAAGAAAACTCCCTTGTCAAAAACCAGACATCTCAAAATATTATATTGGCAGAGGGAAACTCCTACACATGTTCTGCTCACCCTCTCAGAGGAAATGAATACTTAAAACCAAAGATGAGCACTTTGCAAGCATGCTTTTGTATTTCCAAGTGCTGATTTAAAGCTTCAGTGCTATGAAGCACTCACAGCAAAAACAGCAGGGTCCCCCCCTTACAGTGTTCGGCCATCATCCAAATCAGATCTCAGAAAAACAGAGTAATGCAGTAAAAAATGTTATTCTACCTGTTTTATGATCTCTCACATCCAATATTGTTTTTCTGGTACTCATTTCCAAATCTTGACCCTTACAATTAACATTCCTCCCCTTCTCGGGCTTTGTGAATCCAGTCTCTTCTGCAGCATAGAAAAAGTGCATGGAGAAAATGGAAACACATGGAAAAGTTTAAAACTATTCATTCATAATGGGTCCAGTAGGATCGACAAAGTTTAGATGCAACCACCTCCCTGGGTAGACTGTGCCAATGCCCAATGAATGACCCTTCTGTGAAATTTTTTTTCCTAATATCCAGCCTGAACCTCCCCTGGAGGATCTTGAGGACATTTGTCTTTGTCCTGTCCGCTGTCACTTGGGAGAAGAAGCCAGCTTCCTCCTCTCTACAGCCTCTTTTCAGGTAGTTGTAGAGAGCAAAAAGGTCTCCCCTCAGCCTCCTCTTCTCCAGGCTAAACAACCCAAGCTCTCTCAGACGTTCCTCATAAGGCCTGTTCTCCAGCTCCTTCACCAGCTTTGTTGCTCTTCTCTGGACTTGCTCCAGAGCCTCAACATCCTTCTTGTGGTGAGGGGCCCAGAACTGAACACAGGATTCAAGGAGCGACCTCACCAGTGCTGAGTACAGAGGGAGAATAACCTCCATGGACCTGCTAGTCACACCATTTCTGATACAAGCCAGGATACCATTGGCCTTCTTGGCCACCTGGGCACACTGCTGGCTCATGTTCACTCGGTTGTCAACCAACACCCCCAGGTCCCTCTCCTCCTGGCAGCTTTCTAGACAGACTTCTCCTGGTCTGTAGCTCTGCATAGGGTTGTTGTGCCCTCAGTGCAGGCATTTGGCCGTGTTAAACCTCATGTCATTGGACACTGCCCAGCGATCCAGCATGTTCAGATCCCTTTGCAGAGCCTCCCTATGCTCCAACAGATCCACACTTCCACACAGCTTTGTGTCATCTACAAACTTGCTAAGGATACCCTCAATGCCTTCATCCAGGTCATTGATGAAGACATTGAACATGTCTGGACCCAGCACTGAGCCCTGGGGAACCCCACTTGTAACTGGTCTCCAGCTGGATTTAACACCATTTCCCACCACTCTCTGAGCCCAACCATCCAGCCAGTTTTCCACACAGGAGAGTGTGCGCCTGTCCAGGCCAGAGGCTGACAGTTTCTGTAGCAGAATGCTGTGAGAAACTGTGTCAAAGGCTTTACTGAAGTCCAGGAATACCACATCCACAGCCTTTCCCTCGTCCAGCAGCCGAGTCACTTTGTCATAGAAGGCGATCAGGTCAGTTTGGCAAGACCTGCCTTTTGTGAACCCATGTTGACTGGGCCTGATCACCCAGTTCTCTTGCATGTGCTTCATGATAGCACTCAAGGTCACTCAAGATCATGCTAAAGGATGATAAAAATCCACTTTTTGTGCAGAACAGAAAAAACACAGCATTCTCTGTATATTCAGTACAGTATTGTCTTTCAGGAATTGCAAAAAAAAAGTGAATCTCCTCTAAATTAATACTGCTATTTTCACGGTTCTGCAGGTAGAGAAATGTAGAGTGGACCATTTCATAATGCTAGTAACTAATACCAGAGAACAAATCAGGACTGTCATCTTTAGATATTCACATCATTCTCATTCATACTATTCTTACTTTATCTCTCTGAATCTGGCTTCCACAGTAGCAGGGAGAAGCAGGGGAACAAGGCTGGCTCTGCTGTCACCTTTTGTTGATACACATGAGCATTGATGCCATCCTCCTGACTATATTCTTCTACCTTAGCTATAGTTACAGGACACTAAAGAAACAATGCAAAAGAACACCAAAGCACAGTTTTACCTTTTTTCCTAATGAAAGCTTTAATGTCCCAAACCCAAGATATGTAAAAGCAGTGACATAAAAGAGGTGACAAAAGAGGTGTTCAATACACAATGCTTCAGCTAAAGCAGTAAGCTCAAAGAGAGGAAATCCACAGAGAGGGAAGAAGCTAAAACCACTTCTCCTGCCAGTCCTCAGCTACATACAGGCATTAATTGCTACTTAGAGGATGCTGAGCTGTTGTGCTCTCACTTCTGCACTTGAAAAAGCCCACTGAATCTATTGCTTTTACCTAATCCATCCACTTTTTGTAGCCCAGACATCATGGGCTTCACTATTAGTAGCAGTTTTAGCACCCTGCTACCTGCAGCCTAGTGACTCTTCCTCCACAGACTCCTATAGATACACTTGAAAGCACAACACAAGCTGGACCACAGGATTGCATAGCATCATTGTGCTGCATGAAACCCCAGATCCCACGCTCCATACCAGTGGCATACAGATTAGGGGACTGAGTTTGAGCTGTTTTCTACTGAATCTGAGATGCCTGAAATCTGAGGTCTCTGACCCATTTTGGTACAGTTACAGTAGTGACAATGTTCCTGCAGCAGCTCTGGCAGGTGATAGCAGAGTGGATTTTACAATCTGACATTAGAAATCAGTTCCTTACCTCCCCAAACCAAAATGATTCAAATCTAACAACATCCACAGCCTGCTGCTGTGCTCATCTCCGTTGTCAGACTTTTAAGGATGACTGAACAAGCTCAGCTCAGTAATGAAAGGCTGCTGTTAATCTGACACTTTCTTATTTTAGGTTTCAGGAGTCTGGATGGCTTCATGTGTCTTCGACACATGCAATCATTAAGTTGTTAACAGAGGTGAGACACAAGTAGCCCTAGACAAGTCCTTTGTTCTTTTTGTAACTCTTAACACACAGATAACATAAAGGGTTTCAGAATACAAGATATCAGCTATACTGATAGAGAACTATTAAGCAAGTAAAGTGGATTTATTGATGCCCATAGAGGAAATGAGCCATATATTTTGGTCTTTAATAGGCACCATTCACTTTTCAAACACATGCACACTCCAACTGTCCTCACTGGCATGACAGTGAGAGGAAAAGCAATTCTGCTTATTGTTCAAAGACAAAGTAAAGCACTTTCCAAGCAAAGGAAAACAATATTTCTGTGTAGATATTCATGGATATTCATATGCTTTAGAGTAGAAGACTCATACAGTTAACTGCATGTATAGTTGTCTCCATTTAGGAGCTTATCACCTTAATTGCACCAAAAATATTGGTGGTTAGATAAAGATCTGCCAAAAAAAAATAACAAACAACAAACCAGTTGTCAAATCTTTTGGTCTCATTCCCTTTGGGCATGTTCTAAGGAAAACAGGCTGTCAGTGAACAGTAATCTGATTATTTGCTCTTTGCCTGACCCACAGAAGGTCAGTGGAACAAAGGATTCTGTGTTCAGGTGAGTCCTGGACTCAGATGAGAGCCACCTCGCAATGCCTCAGCTTTGGGAGCAGTGAGATAACTTACTGCATTTCTGGAAAGGAACCAGAAGCAAAAGCGACAATAATACCCATGTACTCAACTGATGGGACTCAGTTGCCACTTGTAATGCAAGTACATAACAGAACAGAAATATCACCATAGTCTGACCTGCTCCTGGAGAAAGAGGAGTGTTCGGCATACCTAGGTATTTTTTTCAATGATGCCTTTTTCTATACAGGCTTTGTCTCAGTCACCTGTGTTTATCTTACACTGGGACTGGGTCACAGTAACAGAAGGTAATACATAGCCAGGTCAGAAAACTGCTCCCAAATAAGACCAACTATATGAAAATTGGATCAACTGAGATCTAGGATGGTCCCCAAACCTTTCCCAAGATGACCCCATGGACCTGAATTTCACTTTTGTAATTGAATTTGACCTGTGTCTTTGCCCCTCTGCTTTAGGGGACACTGACTGTTTCAAGCCATGGATAAAATCCAAGATGTTAGTTTAACTCAAAATGTCCAGAATGATCTTTGGGAGGTGGTATGGACTACCAGAAAGCCTGTGATTCTTCTTGTTCAATATGTTCTTAGTTAAAACTGTTAGTAGCTTTTGAGCTAGAAGGAAATGTTTCCAACTCATTGTCAGCAATGAGTTTTGTTAGCCTGTACATATAATACCATTGCTCTTCAGAGCACTTTTATTCCCAAAGCTGGTCTGAGGATTAAGGACAGTTGTTCTTTACTTTATAGATCAAGTTTCATCGTTTCACTTTAGCCCATTATTTTGAGGTTTTACTCTGGATAAGCATGCATGGGACAGCAAACTGTTTCTGTATTAAACTTTGAAGAGAATTGGAAACACTGTCTTCAGAGATTAAGGAAACTACTTCATTTTACCCAACTTATCACAGAATCACAGAATCACAGAACAATCAGGTTGGAAGGGACCCATTGGATCTTCTAGTCCAACCATTCCTATCTAACACTAAACCAAGTCCCTCAATACCTCATCCACCCGTGTCTTAAACACCTCCAGGGAAGGTGACTCAACCACCTCCCTGGGCAGCCTATTCCAACTTATGTAGTAGCCTGGTCAAGGATGGGTGACAACAGCTGCCGACACACCAAGTCTCTCGCTGTATCGTTGTTTGCTCCAGGAGATGATGACCCACTGTTCTGACTCAGCACCTCATCTTCCCCATGGCCTGTGAGATTGCATGTTTTGCTATGTGCAGACACAAACACGTCCTCCGTTGCCAGAGCATGGCCCTGGGCTGGCAAATGAAGTGTAGCAGATGATGAGTAGAGCATCAGGTCATTGAAAATCTTAGCGCATCCCCTGAAAATAAAACATGATGATGCATGATCAACCAACACATCTTCTTTATACACACTGTATATAAGGAGTGAAGAATAGAAATCTGTCCTCTTCTCTGAGGCTATGGAATTTCCTGGTAATTTGAGCTTCTTTGTTTAATTAGTTTGAAGACTCTCTAAAACTTTGTCACAAATCTATGCAGATATAGGTTAACCTATTGCTCTTGTTAAGAATCAGCCTGTGACATTGAAGAAAACTTGCCTTTTAAAGGCAGGGCAAAGCTTATTTTACCACCCAGAATCTCACAGTATTGTATTGGTGATGTCAAGAATTCCGATTACATTTTTCATCTGATTCCAGGTTTAGCTAAAATACCTTGCCAGGTGTCCTTTGTAGGACATTCCATGGGAAAATAGCAGAGCTATTTTTATTCTGCAGTACCTGTTTCTCAAAAAGTTTATCTGTTTTTAAATGGATTTTGTCTTGCTCAAATCACCAGCATCCAAGCATATAGTGTGATAATAAGCAAAAATTTCCACAAGAGCTGATGCCACGCTATATACTGAAAAATTGTTTGTGGAATCCATGGGATGTGTGTACATTGACAGAACAATATAAGCAGTGTATGGTTGACAAATATCTAAAGTAATCAGAGGTTTGTTTGTTTTTTCCTTTGGCAGCCTGTACTATCTCTAGCAGTTAACGTCAGGGAGAAAAATAGAGGTTACTTTCTCTTTGGACAGTCTAAGATTCTGCCTTCTGGAAGTAGCCTTTGTAAAATAAATTGGGTCATTCACAAGTAGGCAAACAGGAGATGGCCTAAATGATAGAGCCTGAGATATCCAACCCCTCGTAAAGGTTTGAGATATCTGTGCTAATTTGTGGGTTTGTCTTATAGGCTTGATTAAGGATGTGAGCCAAGATATGATCTGCCATCATACTCGTGTGTTTGTGCAGAGCCAGAGTACTCACAATTAACACTGCTCAATCATTTACACAAGGTACAAGATAGAGGGCCATAGGGATGCCTGGGAGGATCAGGCACCTCACAGAGCTGAACCATCCAGTCACGTCTGTCACTGCATCCCCAAGGCAGTTATGAGAGTGGGATCTGTATACCAGTGCTCACAGCACAGAGCTCACTGCCCCCTCCAGGTCCTTTGCATCTGCTGGAGAAAAGCAGAAAGCCCCAAGGGCAGGTTAAAATAGGTCAGTTGTCCTTGCAGTTAAGCAGGATTAAGACAGGTAAACCAGTTACGGGAAAAGGCATAAGATGAGGGAATGCTCTGAGGAAGTTGAGGAGTGAACCTGAATTTGCAGAGAAGTAGGTGTTCAGAAAAAAACGGAATGGAGTTTTCCTCATTTCAGTTTCTGATGCTGCCATGGGGGATATTGCAGTGCAAATATGGAGAGATTCTTCAATTTGCCATTTTGGGTCAATTGTCTCCTGTTCCTTAGGTATGGTGGTATGGTTGGCTTGGGTCAAGATAAGGAGATATCTGATTCAGTTCTTCATCTCGCTTTCCTTCTCTTCCCAGCCACTTGGTAACTCCACAGTCTGGCTATCCACAACCCCAGAAGACCACCAAAATGGAAAATCACATACATATCTCTTAGAATCATAGAATCATAGAATAACCAGGTTGGAAGAGACCCACCGGATCATTGAGTCCAACCATTCCTATTAATCACTAAACCATACCCCTTAGCACCTCATCCACCTGTGCTTTAAACACCTCCAGGGAAGGTGAATCAACCACCTCCCTGGGTAGCCCATTCCAGTGCCCAATGACCCTTTCTGATACTACTTTTCCACTGAGTATCACAACCTGTCAGACCAGACTAACTCACCCAAGCAGCTCAGTCAGAGATCAGTCCATTAAGAGGGAAATGAGAGCAAGATGTGGGAAGACTGCCCACAGCAGAAACGTAGCAGGTAACTGCACAGGGAGACACATCAATCACTAGAGCAATAGGAAGAGAGAAAACATTTAGAACTGTAAGACATCTATCCAAGTGTCTAAATAGCATGTCTAGCTGTCCCACAGCCAGCAGACACTGCTTAAAGACAACATAGCTCAGCCAGCTGGAGAGGCTAGACAGTTGTCGAGGGCTTGTCGAGTTGTAAGACTATTTGCTATTCAAAAACATTGGTTAAAATCACCTTAGCCCTTGGGGGGAAGCTGGGAAGTGAATTTTTCTCACAGTATGTCACAAGTCAGTAACCAGTGAAAGAAAAGTGGCCTGTGCCTCAGGTGTCTACAAAATTAACAAGATTCACCTTTCTTCTGAAACACTGGAGATGAATCTTAATTTGTTGTTCTGTGCCCTGATGATCCTACTGATGATATTCAACCTACGGGCTAAGCGGATCATGTATCTCGCTTGTACGCTCAGGGTAAAATTACTTCCAGATGTAAGATCAAAAAGGAAACCCTCCCAGCCCTTGCCCCGGTCAGGTCAACAGGGCTGCAGTCAGCCTCCCATGCTCCTGCAAGCTTTTCATCTAACATATTGCTTTTATTGCTTTGGTGATGTCCTTGCTTTCTCCTGCTCTCCTTCAGTTGCTGTACATGGGAAAAATCTTAGGGGGCTCTTCTGGCTTGTTTCTGCAGATTTTAGGCATGGGAACAAGCTGAGGCTATGCAAAAGTCTGTGCCTGAAACCAAAAGGGTCTCTTTGCATGTTTTATTGTGAAGATCCTTTCATTCCTCAAATTCTTTAGGCAATGGGGTACGAAGCCCTGTACAACATTGCTACAAGGGCTGGGTAGGATTTGTCAGCAGTTTCAGTGGGGTAAGACAGAGGTTTGGGGCTTCAGTGGGCTTTGGACCTCTACAGACAAATCTACTGTTAATGGACTCCCACTGATGCTTCTCAGTGATCTGCAACCCAACACAAAGCAGAGCTACAAGAACATGGGTCTTTCTCACTCCTGAACTCTGAGAAGGAGGCTGGATTTCCTCTCTGACATATCAGTAGATGCAGAAAAAAATTGTTTACTAAAGGACTCACCAGTTCCTGTGGATTACTCTTCACTTTAATAACTTTCTAATTAATAGAGACAGAAATGACTAAACTATGACAAACTAATATTCTGGCAAAGAAGCTGAAGGGAAAACTAAATACTGAAACCAAAGGAATGATATGTTCTAGAAACCTAAACTTATTTCTTTAATGTGGCTTTCTGAAGATGTAAGTAATTGGGACATAATACTCCAAGAACAAAATGAAGTATCTTGGGAGTTAGAGTTGTCCATGCTGGTTTCTTTTTACTTATATGTAAATGCCAAAGCAGGAAGATATAATGCCTCCTGCGGAAGAGGTTACTCACAAAGTGACCGCAAGAATCAATGAAGTTTCAGAAATTGTCTTTCTCCCTAGGGTTAATATGGAAATAAACCAGAAGAAACAAAATAGACTCCTTGTTTTTCACAATAATTTGGGCTTTCCAAGTGAACACTTCAGTTGCTATCCCTGGCCTGGCAAACTTCTCCTTTTCTGGTGTTTTTTTTAGGTGAATTACCTCTTTTCTTTTGCTGCTGATATGTAACCTACATCTTCCAATGATGACCATGGCCATCCTAATCCTCCTTTTCTAGCAGGGTTTACCAGACATAATGGATATTTTATTGAAAATTGAGTATACGGTACTGATGACAAAAATCAAGAAAACAGTCATAACTTGTAGAATTAAGCCACCTTAATAACTTGGCAAGAACTCAGCAGATTGCTCACTTTTTACAGTCTGGGCAAAGCACAATTTTTAGTGATTAATTTTATTCATTACTGAGGGCAGATCCAAGCTGAGTGAAACTGTTTACAGTGAGAGTCACGTCAAAAGTCCTACTGCCATTAAGTGGAGCCATAAGCACCTTACCCCCTGATGAACAGCCATAGTTTAGTTGAGTTAGTGCCTTCTGTGACATTTTGAAGGCTCATATTCCATGGAGAAGTTGTGTTTCACCAGAGGTGACCTCAGTCTACAAGAGAAAAGGGGATATGAGAAGGGATGCATTTCCTCTCCTCTATGAGAATGATCCCAGATAAACTACCAGCTCTCCAAATGTGTAAAAGGACTAAAATTAGTCTGCGCTTCCCCTTACCTTCAGTCATCTTTCTTCCAGAGGTTAAAGAAGGCTGAATGGCAGGATTAAGATCTCTCTCCCTCTTTCCCTTCACTAACCTGTTGCACACTCAAACTCTCTCTTGAGCTCACATGCACGACTCTCAAAGATGTTTCCATCTTCACCTTCTTCCAGCACTAAGAGCATCATCCAGAAGGAGAATGGAAAAAGAAGATTGCAAGAATAGACAAAGGAGCAGTTGGCAGACTTGTTCTACTCTTTTTGTTACGCAGGGACAGAGCTAGGAACAAGCTAACAGCCCAGGAAACAGGCAGCTGATGGCAGCTGTGTATGCCTGGAGTATCTCTGGAAATCAAATGTGCTCCTGCAAGAGTGAGGATCAGTCCCAGAGGACCTGAAGTGAAGTCCACAGAAGACAGGACCCTTTGCTATATTTGCTTATAATTTGCCCACAGTTCCAGCAAACCCCTCCTGATTCTTTATTCAATCCAAGAGCAACTTGCCTTTTCTAGTTGCATCAGTGAAATGTATTTTTTACCTCTTCTCAATTTTTAAAATATTTCTGTAAATGGTAGAATACAATTAGTCTCTATGTTTAAGAATAAAATCTAGGTTTTCCATAATGGTCAGAGAATGAAACAAAGCACCAAGAATTACAAGGAGGAGTAATCCAGCATCAGACAGGCTCTAGTTTTTCTCCAAAGATTCACTGCAGAAATCATTCCTCTCTGCGGTCACTGTAACAGACAGGGTGGTGAACCTGTATTTTTCCATTCATTCACCTGACAGTGATTTATCAGAGCCTGAACCCAGCACAGATTCTGTTCCAATTACCTTAATTAGTTTTTTCACAGCACAGACTTACTGAATGAAGTCTTTGTGTCCAGGGTCCACCTCTATGATTCCATGATTCTGAGATAATATAGCAGAGGGAATCTTCAGGGGTACCTGAGAAAATAATCTTCACAATAAATAGGAAACTCACAGCACAAAGACTCACCCTTAAAACTGGATGAGGTGTTTCACTCCAGGCTGGGGTCTCAGATAGCATAAAAGTATGCATCACTATTTCATCTTCAGCCTCTATTGCCTACTTGCATTTACCCCAGGACAACTGCAAAATCTGACCCAAATTCTCTGCAAACGTTCATATACCAATTTATCTCTTCTCAGCACTGCTTCTCCAAAGTGAGAAGCCATCAGAGCACATCTGAGGAGCCATGTGTGAACGACAGTGAAAGGAAGCTAACATTAAGCCAAGCAAGATGTAGACTTGGGACTAGAAGGAAAATCGAAACATTCAGAGCTCTGCCTTAATATCCGGAGGACATTCCTGTTCAGAAACAGATGAAGAACGAGCACAAGCACAGCTCTGAACCGATATTCTCTGTTTTCAGTTGGGTCTAGAGTCAGCATTTCCAAGAAAGTTCTTTTTGTTCACAGTTAAATATTTAAAATGTATATCCATGTTTTCCTGCAACTGCAAGGTATTCCTTTTTTTATTATTACTTCTGTATAATTTTTCCATTTTAAATCCAACTTTGCATTTAGGACAATTCTTTGGCCACTTCTCATGTACACTTCTTGTTCTCATTTCAGTAAATCTTCAACACAGGAAAAAAATTATTTGGCAGTTTTACAAATGCACCAAAATATAATGACAATACGATAATCCTCACCTCATGTTTGCAATCATCTTTCTGCCCTCTGCTCATAAACAAGATGGCTAATTTGCAGGCATAGATACTCTTGGGATCAGAATCTCAGAGCTGCAGCATGCAAGCACTCGAGCACTGCTAGTACTTTGTTTCTTCCCTCATTTATCTTCCTGATATCCAAAATACATAGAGCATCTTTTACTCCTGTGGCAAAGAGCATCTTTTACTCCTGTGGCAAATCCGAGGATGCTAACACAGAATAGTCATTCATAACATGTATAACAAACCCATAGGCTGATTTAACTTCATAAGACACCTTAATAAATAGAGAGAAAAGCAAGTTTCAAATTTGGGACCATCTTTTCATAGTAATTAAAACAATATTATTAAAACAGTGAGCACTACTGGAATAAATCCAATTTTAACTCTGCAAAACTTAAACCCATGCGATTATCTAATTCTAAGGACCCAATACCAGTGAAGGACTTTGCTGGTTTGGAGAAGTATTTACTCCTTAAAAGAAAGTTTTGCTATTGAAAGGAGCTTTTAGCTTCAAGGCACTTCCGGAATGCACTGGTCACCTTAGCACTGGTGTGTTGAATCCCTGCAGCTCTCGAAATACTGCTGAAAAGCAGGCTTTCTCTTACTCCTCCTGGATAGTCTTTGGAATGACACTCTTAGGAACAGCTGTCACTGTGCTAAACTAAGGCTCAAGTAAGTAGCTTAAGATGCCGATGCAAAACATCTGCAGAACTTGGAGCAGACATAGTTATTGTTGCCTTGGGTATTGTTTTTCACTTATCGTACAGAAGAGAATACCAGATCATAACTGTTAAATCAAGTTAATTACAAGTGACATCTAAGTTGTTCAAATAATTATGATTAGAAATAGGGTTTTACACTTGGATCCTGATTTATCTGTAGTTAAATATGACTTAAAACCATGCTAAATATTTGTGTTCTCATCAGCAGGTTTTAGGTTGAGTCAGCTCTATGCTCCCTACAAAGGCCTGTTTGCACTCTTACAGCAAATACCATTTTATATGACTGTTGGATAGAGACGTGTGCAAGTAAGTTTAATCAGACATAACTCACTTTTTTTAAGAATCACCAAACAAACTTGAACAAATTACACTCAGTGTTTGGCAGAAAAATATTTCCATCAGTTTCCCCAACCCATAGGTTCAATCATGCCTGGATGAACAGCAAAAAGCAGCTTCCTATCTCAGGTGTGAGAAAACAAGCAGTTAGTTTAATCTCTACTTACAAAAGTTAAATGTGATGTTGATACAACATCAGTCACCTGAGAAGATGGAAAGAGAGGACTGTAGCACCTACTCCATCCTGGCTGGGCACAGAGTTTAAGAAATGCTAACATTTCTCAATACAGAAGATGAAATTAAAAGTAGTACAGAAGAAATACAGAAGTAATTCTGTAGTGAAGTACAGAAGATGAGTAAAGAGAGAGGTAAACAATCAACTGTGCTGCAGTGTCAGAAAAATTTTCCTGATTTCTCAGTGGAAGATGATGACGAACAAGCATGAAAAAGGCTGCAGCTAAACAGGCAGCTGTAGAACTACTTGCTGAATAGCCAAATAAACACATTCTCCATTTCATTTTGAAAGTTAAGGAGGCAAAAAAATCCAACCACATTTACATTTTTTCTAGGTCAAGAGACAGTTAGGGTTTTGGTGTTGTTTGAAACGACATTTTTCCAGCAGACATCCAACTTAAATAAATACTCTTTTTCACAGTGAAAATAACTCAGTACAGCCTCTCCTATGAAAATATTTTTCTCCTGGCACAACCAGGTTTCACTCCTAACCTACTTCTAGAACAATCAGCCATTTCTGTTGATTAAGCAAATGTGAAAATCAAATAATTATCTTCAAAATGCAGTTTTCCACAGCTTTCAAAACACAGAAAGAAGTCAAAATATATATATAAAAAAATAGGGTCATTTTGTGCTACTTCCTTTCTTTAATTTTATTGAGCATCAATCTAAATAATTTGTGTGAACTTACTTCATTCTATGAACAGACCTTACAGTATATAATTCCCTGAAATACAAGACGGAACTTAAAGCATCACATAGTTTTCTATTCCATTTATACCATAATTTAAAAGTAATATTAATTCTTCTCCTTATAAAAATGAGGAGATAATGACCTTCCTTTCTCTCCCTCCACCTCGGTATTTTCAGACACAGAATAAATCCCTTTAAAAAAATATATTCAAAAAGATTTTTCTACTTCAAATAGAAAACAAATTTGCTTAATTTTTACAGGTGGATTATATTCATCACCAGAAGTATCTGCTGGAGTCTGGTATCTGATCTACAATCCAATTTGCTCTGGCAAACATCTTATTTATGATGTAATTCAGGGTCTATGGAGGAATTTAGAAAAGCTAGTCCTTAGCTTTTAATTGTATGATGGGATTGAATGAGAAAACCAAACTAGACTTGCAGAAATTCTGTATTACTAACTTCAGCAGCCACAGGACAGGGCTGAATTTCCTCCCAGATCTAAAGGCAAAAGTGTGCAATGTTCATGCAAGAATGATGACATTTAAAAAAGGCTGCAATTGTTCTGCAATAATTACTACAAGACAGCAGTTTTCATTATACGTTTCTTGAAAATACTTTATGTATAATTAGCAAATACTGTGATCACCTTATTCAAACATGAAATTGTAATTAATGCCTAGCTCTTTTCTGAACTTCACAAAACTCTAGTTCATCTGTTTTCAACTGCTTTTCTTAGTGAGGCTGAGAAATCAGTTGTGATCTTCGCAAATTCCCATGATTTCGTAGTCTGATCTTTGGCCTATGGCATTACTAATGATTACATGGAAGAACTGTCTGGCTGGAAACTCTCAGAAAATGCAAAAAAAAAAAAAAATAGGAGGATTGAAAAAAACACAGCAGTTTCAGAAGGCTGATAAAAAGTAGTGCCATCTTAAATTGTAGTTCTCAAAGATTGCTCATGAGAAATACTGAACAGACAAAAATAAAAAAGGACAATTCAAATGGAGACAGATTCTATTACCCTGACAGTTAGCTATTACTGTTAATGACATATTAAAAAATGATTTTTAAAAATATTGAAAATGTTGTGGGAGTCATAGATGGGGTAGAGAGATAGATGAGCATGCCATAAAGAACATGCTTCTGCTTTAAATAATCACTTAACATCTGTTCCAGTGAAAATGTGATGTTAGAGACGATGCCTACTACACTCCACATACTTTTGACTGTCTTCTTTCCCAATAACATTTCTATAGGAACTCTGGCATTAACAACAGATAGGTTCATTAAGCACTTTCAGCCATTCTTCCTCGCATAAGCATAGGAGACAGCTAGATCTGATGTGGTAAATCTGTCTAAACTATTAATGAACTCCATTAGTTTTTTTTTTCGATAATCCTTGATTTTAAATTTATTTAATCATGGGGAGCATCTAAGTTAAATTACAGTAGGCTGTCAGCTCATAAATCTTAAAAGCATCTACTCAGCATCCCTTAGTGCTAAAGTCAAATTTAATCCTAATCTAAGCTAAATACAACTCACAAAAGCCAATAAACTCACCTGATCGGCTACCCATCCTGTATTTGCAACCAACTTCCTTCTTTCCTCATCTGTTCTGTGCACACAATTTTATTCCCAGTGAAGTCTCTGGGTAACTCCATGGATTATCCTGCTCCTTAAATAAGAGCTGGACAAATCCCTTCATCATTTGTGCAGGATTCTTGTGGGTTATCAATTTTTTTTAGCCACCAAAACCCTATAGCTGCAAAGGGCAGGGAGGGCTTAGCTTCACGAGGATGTGTAACTGCAATTGAAGTTTCTTTCTGAATTTCACCATGCAAGATTTTGTGTAAGCAAGAAGTAACTGCACACCAACTGCTAGGAAGATCTTGTTTCAGAAAAATTGGAAGAGTCTGAAAGGGAATAACTATTGTAAATGTTCCTGGTAGGCAATGAAAGAAGGAAGTTTTATCTTAGGAACCTCTTTATTGATCAAACAACTGAGCTAGGAAAAACATCTCAAAAGAAAAAGGTTGTAAATCTTTCCTTTTTCATATTCTTTCCTCACACAATTAATATTTTACCAACAGTCTAGATCTTACTAGGCTAATTTTCTTTTTGAAAGGCCGTGATTTGGCACTTGAGCACTGGCAGGTGGGGATGTAATTATTATTTTACATACAGCAAAGTGGCATTCTGAATAGTTTGTCAACCAGTAGAATTTTTAAAACATGTCCCACAAAACAATCACTACACAACAGGACTGTCTAATGACATCTGAGAAATAATTTAAGATTCTCTATACGTATTTAATAATATAATAATCCTGTAGTTCCAAGTCTTTCCCTGATTTTTCCTACACGGCAGCAATGTTACAGAGAAAACCACACAGATTCCGGTAAACATTTTCTAATTCCTGCATAAAGGGAAGGTGGAAATGATCCAGTTTTTTTTCTACGGTCTGTCTTTTCCTGTATTTAAAGTTCTTCTCCAATTCATACAGGGAAAACATGCCTACAGTTTTGGTAGATATTGGAAGAAATACACAACATCAGCTGAGCTGTTTTTTCCACTCAGACCCACTCCCCTCCATGCATTTTTCCTGAATGGAATTATTATTTGGCTGAAAGCAAGTTCAAAGATTGCTAAAAAGTGCTACTGTATCATTGCATTCTTACATTCAACACGTGGGGCTCAGAATTCATCTGCAAATAGCTTTCATGTGCATAATAATCACTGTTAAAAATATTCACTTTTGTATTTAGAGTACAGAAAGTCAGCACTGATCATATATCACCTGCAAGCAGCAGAGAGTTTTGTGGTCCAGGAAGCTGTCATAGCTGAGAAAATTGATTTCAGCTGTATGGTTGAAGAACTTGGCATCGGTTATTTATGTCGAGCTATGCACAGCTGTAGAGCTTTCAGATCCATGTGACTTCTGGAGATTCAACATGACTCTTAAACGATCATCATGCCTGATGTTTCTTTGTAGTTGCATAATCTTGCACATTAATAAAAATCTTCCTTCTGTGAGCTTTTCACAGTTTGTATCTCTGTCCTACTGATGAGACAGTCTTCTATGTATAACTTTTTGAATAACGATCTCTGCGAGACTCGTCCTTCCCTGCACCTCGGCTCAGGAACATCAGCTTTCAAACCAGTTGGCCAGATTGTGTACAGTCTTGATTTGATTCCCAGTTGCTTCATGGCCTCGTAAACCTTGCAGAAATGTTCGTCCTGGAACAAGGTGACATGGACCTCATACTTCTTCCTCCAAGCAAAATACCTCTCGTAGTTGGATTTGCTCTTAACAAGGAACTTCAGATGGGTGGCCAGCAGCCAGAGAAGTCATCAACATATATGGAGGAGTCAGGGGCATGAAGGGCTCGTAGTTGGCTCTGCACAGGCTGAAGACAACCGGCACAGTGCTGGTGGTGAAGGCATTTCTCCAGAGCTTCTTGGTGATATAGTCGGTGCTCTGTGAGTTCTCAAAGATCAAGTAGAACTTGTGGGCTAAGATGGTCTCCACTGGGCTGCTGCGGTCCAGCTCTACCCCTCCTGTCCTGTAGACTCTGATGGCGAGATGCTCCTTCAGCCACCAGTAATACCACACATGGACCCTGGAGATGTTCAAGGCCAGGCTGGATGGGGCCTTGGACAGCCTGATCTAGTGGGACGTGTCCCCACCCATGACAAGGGTTGGAACTAGATGATCTTTAAGATCTTCCAAGCCAAACTATTCTATGATTCTATAATGAGCACAATCCCTACTCTGCCTTAATTAAGGAATCAAAGTGATCCAAAAGCTACACTGTTAGCAATTTCTGCAGACAATGTGAGAAATATGAGACCCATGGAAGTCAGCAGGAGAGCTCAATTGACTTTCGTGGGATTCTGATTCACTTGATAAATTTAATTGTATCAGCTGCAATGGCAGTTCTTCTGTTCCTTCAGTAACTTTAATTACAGCATTGATATATGACTTTGGAGGACTCTACCTAGTCAAGTCTTCATTTAGATTGCTTGAAGATTTGGTGCTAAGCCATTCCAATCCTGAACCTATGCAATTACATTGATGATACCAGGCCTGATAAAAAAATATTGGCATTACTTCAGGGTTTATTAAATGTTTCAGGACAACTCTATACGAATATCTTTATAAGCTGAGTAGTGACAAATTTGGGGGAAAAAAATGCTTTCCTTATGAAGATTCATCGCAAGAGCTGGCTTGTTATTTTTCAATTTTTTGCAGTCCCACAGTGGAACTTCAACCTGATGTTCTGCTGCTTTTCAATAGCACCTATTTTAAGACTATTGCCATAGGGGGACAAATCTGTTTAATTGTTCAGCATGAGATCAATATGAGGCTTTCTATATTCAGCAACACAACATCAGCTAAAGTTCTACACTGCAAACAGATGACAGCTATTACTGAAACCCATAGTAAGCCATGATCATATATACAGCATGAAAATCGAGTATTATAACATTTCCTATTTGTCTTACTATGACAAATAAGAATTTAATCAATTCGAGATGATGGACAGTAGCCTAAAAAGTTTCTAGAAGTAATATTTTCACTGTAAATTCCTTTACATATTACATCATTACACTTACACGTAAGAAGTCTACTAATCCAAAAGTCTTTCTAGAATTTGTTTCTACAGCACAATGAAAGCTATTTTCCAGGCATACTTTAGAATTTTTATAAATTACAGATCCTGTTGTTTTGCTATTGCTACATGTTCTTCAAACCCCACGCAATGTGGGAGATGCAGCACAGAAATATATTTTATTTAGGTATTTGCTATAGTCACCACTGAAAGTTAAAATAGGTGTATCTTCATCTGAGAGTCTGGCAGCCTCCTAGAAATTTTGGTGTAGTAAACTTACAAGTAAGACATGATGTGCTGCTGGAGAGTGAGGGATATGGGGAGTGACCTCACTGTCAGGACTAGGGTTAGAAGTCAGGTGTCCTCAGACCTTTGTATAGGTGAGGAGTTTCTCTCTCCTTTTGAATGTCTCATTTCTCTTCTAGAGAAATGACACTGACAGGCTGACACTAACCCATGTCAGCTCCTCATTTCTGCTGTAAGATGCAGTGCATCCTTGGCACCATCTCAAACAGGTACTCTGCACTAGTAGGATTTTGTCAAGCAGTTTTGTTCTTTCTCACTTGGTAAGAACTCCACAGATGTGTTAGTTATTCTCCCTCTGTACTCAGCACTGGTGAGACTGCTCCTTGAATACTGTGTTCAGTTCTGGGCCCCTCACCACAAGAAGGATGTTGAGGCTCTGGAGCGAGTCCAGAGAAGACCAATGAAGCTGGTGAAGGGGTTGGAGAACAGGCCCTGTGAGGAGCGGCTGAGAGAGCTGGGGTTGTTTAGCCTGGAGAAGAGGAGGCTGAGGGGAGACCTCATTACTCTCTACAACTACCTGAAAGGAGGCTGTAGAGAGGAGGGAGCTGGCCTCTTCTCCCAAGTGAAAGGGGACAGTACAAGAGGGAATGGTCTCAAACTCCACCACGGGAGATTTAGGCTAGACATTAGGAGGAAGTTTTTCACAGAAAGGGTCATTGGGCATTGGAACAGGATGCCCAGGGAGGCGGTTGATTCACCTTCCCTGGAGGTGTTTAAGGCACGGGTAGACAAGGTGCTGAGGGACTTGGTTTAGTGTTTGATAGGAATGGTTGGACTTGATGATTCAGTGGAACTCTTCCAACCTGGTGATTCTATGATTCTATGATTCTATTTCACTGGGAAGCACAGTATGAAGAAGTTTCAGTAGCATTACCAGATGCCTACAAACATTCCAGAGGAAAGGCACCTGGTTTTTTCTGTTTTGGATATAAATCAGCCCTGGAGATAGCTCCACGGACTGAGGACCACGTGGACTTCCCAATATTACATGCACAAATTGAGGAACTGTGGTTCAACTGCTCTATGGAAACCACAGTACATTCTACTGTTGCTGATAGTCAGGAATTTAAAATAACATGCTGGCTGTTAGTACTGAAGCTGTTGCAAAATAAAAAGTATTTTACTTACTTGAAGGTTAAATGTTTGCTGTTTCTAACAGCAGCAAATGTTTTTGCATAGAACTTTCCAGCTAGCTTCCTCTTCTACTCTGACTCAGTTTTGTTACACTTGAGAAGTATCTAAGCCTAGAAAACTCTTTGAAGTTATTTGTCAACTGTCTTGCAAACACAGTTTAAAAGGTACTTGCAAGATGTGCTTGTACTTTCAGCCACAGCTATCAAGCCAGACCATTCTGTCAAACAGGAAAACCTGGGGAGTTTTTTATCCTAAGAGAACATGATCAACTTCAAAGAGCAGAAGACTGCTACCTGGTAACAAAATGACACCAAGAATGGCTTTGAAATCTCTTCTTCATAAATAGTCCTCCTGGTTTCAATGCATATTTTTGCAAAGTAGGAACCTAAATCCTGTATGAAAAAGAGTGATAAAAGTTTTGTTCTTTCTAAGTTGCATGCTGTATTTTAGCATCAAGTTTAAATGCCTGTAATTTGATTACCTAGTGTAATTGGGGATAATGATCTTTCTGCTTGGAAGTACAAATTCTGAAATGCAACAAAATAAAAGATTCAGTTAAAAATTTATGTTCATCTTCGGTGGATGAGCAGCTTCTGGATGGACAAGCTGACGGTATTGCACACACGGCAAATGTAATGTTCTGCCTGGCTACAATTCCACTTGTGACCATGAGCAAGGTTGAATTAAAACTATGGAAAGTTGACATTCCCAGGTCAAAGCACAGGCATGAACAAATGTGCTGTGCACACTGTGGATGGAGGATACTGTCCCAGAACACTCTTGGACGTTGAAGCACACATCTTTGTTTTTCACCAGTATATTCCAGAGGCCAAATCAGAGAAGAAAACTTTCCTACCAAAATCACACTTTGATACTCTGCCATGCATGTGTGTACCAGCAAATCTGAATATAGCTCTGTGGATAATTGTTAGCAGCTACCATGGATTTCGATCTTCCTTGGTTTTTGGAGCATGGGACTGCATCTTATACAGCAACATTGCCAGTGCAGTGATATGCAGACAGCTCTGATGCTCTCATTTTACCAGTGAGCATTTCCCCAAGCTACAGAGTAAAGCTTTATGCTAGAGCTTTTCTTCAGGTGTCTTTGAACCTCAAGCATCGAGATGATATTTCATTCCAGGAGACAAGACTAGCTCTAGTTTGAAGTAAATCTACCAAACCACATCCAGTCTAGTTACTGGGCTCTCAATACCACCTGCTTTAATCATTTGACCACCTTTGGTTGTGACTCATTGCTTGATAATGTGGACGTAGCCTTTGTAGGATGTCAGTGTTTGAACATTGTTATTAATATGTGGAAGCAGAAGTGTTTAGTTTGGAAATGAAATAATATATTTTAAAAAACCCTAAAAGAAAAGGGTAGCTGAACAGTTAAGATACTAAAGTCATTATGATCAAATGTTAGCACAGCTAATTTGTTACCAAAACCTCATTCAATTAAATATCTTCAATATATTAGAAATACAATAGTAATATTAATAACATTACTATAATATTATGCAATGTTATATTTAAAGAAATTGCTTTGTTTTATTAAAAAGAGTCACATAAAAAGGCCACAAACATGAACAAGTCTCGTAACCAAAATAAAACATTCAGTAGAAAAGACCTGAAAGACATTTCTTTGTTGTACAAGGCTGCACAAAAAGGAAGAGAGAGTAAAAGCAAGAATGAGATTCATGAATCTGCCTCTGTTGCAGTAAAACTGATCCTCCCATTGAGTCACAATGTTCAGAAAGGACTCCCTTACATTCTAAACCCCTCCTCAGAGAAAGCCTAGGTGCGGCTGAATCTAGACTTAGTCTCAGATTGGGTCAACAGTTTATATCTAAAGGATTATATATGCACAATCTATCCTTTATACCCCTAGCTAAGATGAGAAAGTTTCACTGCTCTTATTCCCAATTAACTTACGAATGATCTGCTGCAGCAAGGATTTTCTCAAGCTCGAAGAGTAACCTTGAGAGGTGTCCCTTTCAATAGGAGATTCTAATGTGTACCCAGCAGTCATTTCAGGAAAGCTTCAAAGGGCTCTTGTGCTGCTCAGTTTATGAAGTAACATGATTGACTCATGGTCATATTTACATGCCAGTTGCAGGTGCCTGTTTCTTCCAGATTCGGCTTGAGTCAGATCCTGACCAGCACTGTGAGTGGGTGGGTGTGTTACCATAGATTAGCTCTTAGCTAGAGTTGCGAGGTCTCCTCTAAAATCACGGTGATGCAGACACCACAACCATCATAATCACCACAGGTGGTTATCGCTTGATCAGGATTTACAGGAAAAGGTCAGTCTATGTGTCTGTGTGGAGCAACCGTCACAATTTCCCAATACAAAACGAACTCATAATGGTTTGGAATTACATCACTGTAATAATGGTTAAGAGTGAGAGTTCAGTGATAGGTTATTTCAGGTCCCACACTGCCTGTGGTTCTTTGACATTATGTTAACTCTTATGTATAGAGAGAGGCTTACTTATGTTAAACTTTTATTAAATAAGGCTAGATATCAAACCACAAACTCTTGGCTTATGAACTACTTGGTTTAATGAACGGGCTCAGCTTAAGGCATTATAAGGCATCTCTTCAATTGCATTACAATCTTCTGCTGGAACTTCAAATCACTTTGGAACAAAGAAGCCTATGTAAATGTCCAGTTTCACAGTAGCAAGTTGTTGACAGCAAGAACATTTTGTTATCTTTGTACTGTGACATCTTCATCACTGGCTGAAATATGGGTCAGATTTGGCTACTACAACATCTGATAAAAAAACAGTTCAAGAATAAGACTAAAACAATCAAGGAAACAACTCCCTGCCCAAGCAGAACTTTCCTTACAATCTTAGAAATACTAATTTATATTTCTAAAGGCAGCTAATCATTCTGAAGTTCATTCTGATGCATCACAACAGGCTCAGGTCTTCAAAGCACTACAGTTCAGCAGTCTGCAAAAGAAATAAGATGCGCTGTAACAATGGATGAAATGCCACATAGTGAGCCCCCTAAACCACTGCTCTCTTAAAAGAAAAGCCATAAATGGGAGAAGCAAAAATAAATGCATTGACTGTAGTAAATTCAGCAACATGGGTATGTACTTTGTTTCTTTTTGTCTCTTCTACTTATTTCTCCTACATCTTTTTTCTTCATTTATTTCAGTTTGTATCCCTGTGTGGCTAAACGGTAGTCTCCTTTCTCCCGTTCCCTTAAGGAATTCCCAACATTCTGTTCTATGCCTCCTCTCTTTCATTCCTCTCGTCCACACTTCTTCCTTTTCCTTTTGGAACTAAACACAGTAGGTTTATCTCTTCCCTTGAAACCCCTCTTCTCTTTTGTCCATTTCCACAGCCTGTACCTACTCTATCTCAATTAGTATATTATCACCTCATTTCTTCCTCAGATCCTGACATACAGAAAGTGTGTGAATGGAAAAAGTTTGGTAAATTTAGGAGCTAAAGCCAGATTGCTTCCCATTTTTGTTGTCCAGTATCATTTCTGCCACCCCTTCTCTCACGATACCTGCATATTCTGTTGCAAAACCAGGCAGTGTAGCTAGCGAGAACAGCATCACTTTTCTTTAGCAGCAGTCCCTGTGAATGAAGGTATGTTTTCCCAAGAGAAAACCAACAGAGCCCATAAATTTCAGTATATAAACAAATTTAAACAAACTGCTTTGTTTTAAAGCTGTTCTTCCCTCAAGAATCCTACCAGGAAACAGAGATCAGGATCCTTGAAGACTGCATGCTTTCACTAGAGGCCTCAGGTATATGTCTCCAAACTCTGAGGCATTCTTTGGTTGTATTTTCTTGGTGTGCGTAAAATTTTCTTGGTTTTAGTACATACCAGAAGTGACTGCAGCTAATACCTGGTACAGATTAGGCCTACTACATAAACAAAATGTTTCTACAAGTACCGTCTCTATTGTAAAGGCAGTGTGGCAGAAGGCTCTGCTTGTTTAACACTTCTTATACTAGCAATAACTTGATTCATGCTGCTGTTGTAACTAAAGTGCCAGTATCTCCAGGAAGAAAGAGGTGTTAGTCACACAGCTAGCTGTATTTTTAAACTGCTGGCCCCCAACAATGTGGGAAAGAGCTTCATTTAATTGCAAAATATGCTGAGTTGATATACTCCACAAGCTCATTAAACTAACAATAGTCCTCTTACAAAGTTAACGAACTCTCTTTCCTTAGCACTAGAAGCTCTCTCCCTCAACTACAAAATTAAAAAGAAGATGGATACATTGAGAAGACTATGGTAAAATCGACCAGCTCATAACAAACTGGTCTTCTCCACACAAGCCACGTTCCACTCACTGTAAAGAAAGAAATACACGTCCTAGAGCACGAGTTGATCGTTGTAGGCATATGCTAAAATGCCTCAAATGATACCTACATCAATCTCTTTGCAGGAGGCATGTTGGAAGGAGGGCTTTTCCAAACATCAGAACTGGTTAAGGTTGGATGTTAAGAAAGTGTGGTTCATTAGCTACAGGAAAGCAACACCACTCATCAGCAGAAAACAAGTAACTCTTCCACAGGTTCACAAAAGGTTTCAGAATATTCAATAGGTGACTCAACACAGCCGTCCTAATCAGGTTTCTTAAGCAAGGGTTTCAGGTCTGTTGGCTTCTTACTAAAAGAAGAGGTGGGTTAGCTCTGCAAAAAGATGCCCAGTGGTGGTTACTATAAAACCATATAGGTAACCCTGATGAAAAAAATAACATTGAACAAAACAGATCTGTAGTGCTGTGAGTTGTCAATGAATTATGAAATAATATTACCCTGAAATTTTAAAATGTGGTGTTATAGTGAAAGTTTCTTATTATTTACTCTTACTTTTCCTTCCTGCATGCCTTGAGTAGAATTGAGGTTGTAAAAGTAAACCATTTCTGTTCTGTGACACTGGTTTCAAGCTTCCAATGCTGAAATTCTTCTTCAAACTCCAAATTCCTTCGACAGCCACTGGTGATAATTTGCAAAAATAACACCATTGTAACTGATTACTTCAACTTGTTCTGGAATTAATGTAACTTTCAAAAGACAGTGCCTTTGGTCTACACAGTAATTATAAGTAGTTAAGCAGAATATTATAATCTTCCTTCATAGTTCATGAATAGGGATTGACATCTTCAAAGAGCAATGCTAAAGGTATATGACGCTCTCTACTGTCTGTAGAACAGCTTAGAACTACTAGGCTACTCATCAAAGCAGGATGTTTCCATTACATATAAGACACAGCAGTAATAGCATTCATGCATCTAGCATGATTTATTAATCATATTGGAATAGTCAATGTCCTCATAAAGATAGCAAACCAACAACAATTAATCTCCCCCCAAAACGAAAACAAACTAAACACTACCATAACAAACTGAAAAAAATCCTGAAAAGTAACCAGCTTTACTCAGTGAACTCTACAGAGAGGTACCTTGTCTTGGCTGATAAGACAATAAGACCTTGTAGACAATCAGATAAGATGACCTATCCTTAAATATTACAAACTTCTGAAAATTACTTTGCTACAATTAGATTAATAGATCTCATGGCTGCAGGGGAGGATCAGCATGATGTAAATTTTGTCTTAAGTGGGTTTACTTTAGGTTCAATCCTGTACCAAGACTAGCAAATTAGTTTAGACGAGGGATAACAGTTTAATTGCAAAATATTTAAAGTATATACTAAAAATCAGGAATCTAAATGATCCTTGTTAAACTGTTCCAGTATTAAATTCTTTTTGTTAAAACCCATTTATTATTTCTACTATGGTCTTAATGCTATTCCTACCTCCAGTTCTCAGAACTTCTAATAGTTTAGCTAGACTGAACACTTTTCTCCCTTTTAGATTTCTGTTTCCTTATTTGCCTGCTGTAATCAAGGTTTTCCATAATCTTTAAGCTGCCTAAACAGATTGATTTTCCAATTTGTTTCACTGTTCTCCTGTCCTTTACCAACCTTACCTCAACTCCTTTTTAACACCAACTTCAACGTTGAACAGCAGAAGGGGACAAACTACTCCAATAACTACAGCACTTCTTTCAAAAAAAGGTAGCAAAATACTGCTTGGTATTTGTTTCCTGTTTATTAAACTGATAGCTCATATGGAGTTATCCATGTTCTATACAGTCCCATAATTTCAGAATAAAACCAAAAAACCGAATAAAGACTAAATGCAACACTTCTGTTTCTAAATGTTCCCCAGGCTCTCACATAAGTGTTCTGGGCTGGTTTTGGTTGGGTTTTTTTAAATCATAATTTTGCCACTGTTCCTCAAAACAACTTACATTTCATTTGCCCTGACAAACACTTGCCATTTGCTGATAAGCAGGATTACCTGCAGCTGGACATTTAACAGGCCATGCTTCTTCCTGAATATGAAGCTCTTCTTCGAGTATTTCTTTAACTCTTCTAGATGGCTCAACATACACAAACCTCTTCCCTGTTAGTAAAAAAAACATTACAGAAGAACCAGTTATTTTAACCCTCCTCAATGCTTACGTGCTTTGTCAAGGGCATTTGGGGAGACACCCCAGGGCATTTGGGGAGACAAGGCCACTCTGTCTACCCACAGCTAAATAGCCAAGGCAGGATCGCGCATGAAGGAGGTCTCCAAGGAGCTGAAGGGGATCTCCAAGGAGACAAGGGGGCTCTCCAAGGAGCCAAAAGGGGATCTCAGAGGAGCTGAAGAGGTCTCCGAGGAGCCCAAGGGGGTCACTAAGGAGCCCAAGGGAACCAAAGGGGGTCTCCAAGGAGCCAGAGGGGGTCACTAAGGAGCTGGAGGGTATCTGTAAGGAGATGGAAGGGATCTACAAGGAGCTGGACAAGGCTATTAAGGAGCTAAAGGAGGGTGCTAAGGAGGCAAAGGGCATTGCCAAAGAGCTGAAGGGCATCTATAAGGAGACGAACAGGATCTCTAAGGAGGCAAAGAGTGCTGCTAAGGAGGTGGAGGGAATCTGTAAGGAAGCGAAGGGGATCTACAAGGGGCTGGAGGGGTTCCATAAGGAAGTGAAGGGGATCTACAAGGGGCTGGAAGGTGTTGCTAAGGAGCTGGAGAGGGTTACTAAGGAGCCTGCTAAGGAGCCCAAGTTGGTCACTAAGGAGCCGAAGGGAACCAAAGGAGTTCTCCAAGGAGCCAAAAGGGGTTGCTAAGGAGGCCAAAGAGATCTCCAAGGAGGCAAAGGGGGTTGCTAAGGAGCTGGAGGGGATCTGTAAGGAGGCAAAGGGGATCTATGAGGAGCTGGAGGGGCTGTTAAGGAGCTGGAGGGGGGTTGTTAAAGAGCCAAAGAAGATCTGTAATGAGGTGAAGGGGATCTCTAAGGAGCCCAAGAAGGTCACTAAGGAGCCGAAGGGAATCAAAGGGGGTCTTAAAGCAGCTAAAGGCAGATCTCCAAGGAGCTGGAGGGGATATACAAGGAGCTGGACAGGGCTGTTAAGAAGCTGGAAGGGGTTGCTAAAGAGCCAAACGAGATCTACAAGGAGGTGAAAGGATCTCCAAGGAGCCCAAGGGGGTCTTTGAGGAGCCCACGGGGGTCCCTCAGCATCCCAGGAAGGGTCCCTCAGCTCACGGGGCTGTCCGGCCTCGCCGCGGGCCCCGCTCCTCGCCGCCAGCATCTCCGCCAGCACCTCCGGCAGCATCTCCGGCAGCCTGGCGCTCGCCGGTCGGGGCGGGGGCGACTCTGCCGGGAGCAGGGCGGAGCGAGGCCCCGCGGGGAACGGCGGAGCCGCGGGGAGGGGAAGGGGACCCGGCACTGCAGGGGCAGAGGCGGGGGTGACGGCGGCGCCGGAGGAGAGCGTGGGGGAAAGGGGGTTAACGGCAGCCGGGGGCGGGGGCTGTGTCTGAGGTGGGGTTTGATGTGGGACTAGAGGAAATACTAACAGGATAACCCTTGTTTAGCAGCTAGAGATAAGCACTAACACTTAAGAATAGTCATAATTTAGCCGAGGCAACTGACGCTTGAAGGATGGCTGCTCACGCTTGGAGGATACGCAAGATGACAGCTGTCCAGGCACTGGTGAGGCTGCTCCTTGAATACTGTGTTCAGTTCTGGGCCCCTCAGCACAAGAAGGATGTTGAGGCTCTGGAGCGAGTCCAGAGAAGACCAACGAAGCTGGTGAAGGGGCTGGAGAACAGGCCTTATGAGGAGCGTCTGAGAGAGCTGGGGGTGTTTAGCCTGGAGAAGAGGAGGCTGAGAGGAGACCTCATTGCTCTCTACAACTACCTGAAAGGAGGTTGTGGAGAGGAGGGAGCTGGCCTCTTCTCCCAAGTGACAGGGGACAGGACAAGAGGGAATCACCTCAAGCTCCACCAGGGGAGATTTAGGCTAGAGATTAGGAGGAAGTTTTTCACATAAAGGGTCATTGGGCATTGGAACAGGCTGCCCAGGGAGGTGGTTGATTCACCTTCCCTGGAGGTGTTTAAGGCACAGGTAGATGAGGTCCTGAGGGACATGGTTTAATGTTTGATAGGAATGGTTGGACTCTATGATCCGATGGGTCTCTTCCAACCTGGTTGTTTTATGATTCTATGATTCTAATAGGCGGAGAGAGGTTATGAATATGTATAGGTGTTTTTAGAATATGTAACAGTTTACTGTATAAAGCTAAGAGGAGTTGCCATGATGGGTACACACATTGTTTTGGAGAAATGATTCTCCCGTGCGCTCAGCGCTGAATAAACATACCTACTTCATAACTTTATAAGTTATGGAGTCATGATTCTGCGTGTCAGACTTAAGTGTGAGTGAGTGGGGGTGTATTTGGGGGGATGTGCGTGTGAGGAGGGGTGTGAGAGTGTGAGGGGTGTGTTTGTGAGTGTCTATGTGCATGCCTGCTGAGGTTAGAGGGTGTGTGTGCATATGGATGTGAGGGGTTGTGTGTCTGGGTGTATTTGTGGGTGTGTGTGAGTGTCCATGTGACTGAGTGTGAGTCTCTGTAGGGCTGGGGTGGGGGGGGTGAGTGTGGAGGTGGGGGTGGGGGGATGTGGGTGCGTGTGATTGTGTGACTGTGAGCATAGGGGTGTGCAAGTGTGGGTGTTGTTTGTGGGTGTGAGTGTGAGGGAGTATGTGTTTCACAGAATAACAGAATCACCAATTTGGAAGGGACCCATCGGATCATTGAGTCCAACCATTCCTATCAAACACTAAACCAAGTCCCTCAAGACCTCATACACCCATGCCTTAAACACCTCCAGGGAAGGTGACTCAACCACCTCCCTGGGCAGCCTATTCCAATGCCCAATGACCCTCTGTGTGAAAAACTTCCTCCTAATCTCTAGCCTAAATCTCCTCTGGTGGAGCTTGAGGCCGTTCCCTCTCGTCCTGTCCCCTGTCACTTGGGAGAAGAGGCCAGCTCCCTCCTCTCTACAACCTCCTTTCAGAGCTTGTGGTGTGAGTGCAGGGATGAGGCAGTGTGAGTGGGGAAGAGTAAGTGTGTGAGTGTGCAGATGTGTGGGGGGTGTGAGTGTGGAGGTAAGGGAGTGTGTATCTCTGTCTCTGTGGGTGTGAGTATGAGGGGGGGTCAGTGTGTGTGTGAGTCTGTGGAGGTGGAGGGTAGTGTGTGTAAGCATGAGTGTGGGTGTGAGTGTCAGTAGGGGTCTAAGTGGGGTATGAGGTGTGTGTATGTGACTGTGTGAGTATCTGCGGAAGTGGGGGTTTGTGTCTGTGTGTATATGTTTGTGGGTGTGTGTGAGTGCCTGTGACTGTGAGTGCCTGTGACTTGCTATCAAAGGGACATTCTGCATAACTTTCAAAAATACTTTCTTAGATGAAACTCAACTCTACTTCAGCTTAAATAAAAAATACTCTACTTATTTTAATAGTAACTACTTGTATCAACAGCACTGCCCTTCTTTACTAAAGGATACCCTTTCGTCCTCATCCGTGTCCATTGCAGGCTGAAGGAGAGGAAGACAGGGGAGCCCAGTTTAACCGGGTGGATGATGTCAATATACTCACAATCGGAAAAACTAGTTTGGTTTTCATAAAATGAGGCATCTTAAGAAGCTGTTTACAGGACTGACGTAGACTTCCCTCTCTCAGTTTTGCCACTGTTGAAGTCTGGAGAAAAAAGAACAGCTGGTAATTACAGTAGTCAATGGTAACGCTGCTGGCAGGCACACCTGGAAGCTGTCCCATTCTTCTGGCCAGGAGCTTTACCCCGCAATATCTTTCTTGAAATCAAAACTTTGTGTGCAGTAGTGAGATGTTATACTATACAAACCAAGTCCATTTACACAAATGGATGATGTAATTTATTTCTGCATTTTCCCTTGATGCATTAGCCTTCCACAATTGTCCTGAAAACAGACTTTCAAACTAAAAAAAACTAAGAATCATCTTGTACCATTCAGAGTTCAGGAGCAGTTCTCTTTTCTAACAGAAGTGCCGACCAGGGTTTCTAGAAAAGTGGGTAACAGAGATACCCTCAACAGATGCTTGATCAGAACACTAGATGTGGGCCAACATCCCCCTGCCTTGCTGCTGTTGCAAAGGTGCCTCAGCTCTGTCAGTGCTGCCAGAAAGGAGCTGGGGATCACCCAGTAAGGCATTGACACAGGACAACAAAGTGTTTTGTTACAGCTCTCGTACTGACTGAAGTCCTTCAGGACTTACATTCACTTTTCAGTTCAATTTGATTAACACAGTGAAGCAAGTTTCTCCACTCCTAAATCACAGATCAGAATGTTGAAGCTTGAAATTACAGACCATGCCATTACTATGGACAAACCTCCAGTCTACTGATTCCCATGTGATACACCACTTTACAGATCCTCTGCTAGACCAAGAACATCACTGAAATTCTGCCACTATCCTTCTATACCACTACTGACACATTTGGAGTAATTGTTTTCACATGTACTGTACTGGTACTTAAAAACCTTGGCTCATTAAATGCTTGCATTTAGTAACGATTTTTGTCTGAAACTTAGATTTGAACCAAGATGCAGGAAAGAAATAAAGCAGTGAGGTTCTAGCTAGCGGGACTGCAGAGAGGCTGCATTTAAGTGGGTGCTAAAGGGCTCAAAATCTTAAGAAACAAACCAACCCTCCTCCACCACCCTGAGTTTGGATACATGACAGCAGCCAAAACCGTCAGAGCTTCTGGAAGCCTATCACAAGCTATCACAAATTAAAAATGTGTAAAATAATAAGAAAAAATGAGTGGTCTACAAATTAAGGAATTTTGAGGAAAAATACCAGTAAAGTTTTTAAACTATGCTGATGTCCTAATATTTGAGTTGGAATGAGGGCCTCTTGTTGGGGATTCAAAAGAAGAGGAGAAACACTGTGAAGTGTGTCCTGCATGGAATTAGTTGTAACTAAACTAGACACTACATTATGTTGGTTGTTTATCCTTATACAGTTGAAGTTTACTTGTTCTAACTAATGTTGTATCCATAACATTAAGACTTTACTCCTCAACCTACTTTGCAAGGGAAAAGTAAACAGGATCGTCACTGAAAGTAATAAGTACCAGGAAAATATAAACCAAAACTACTTCATCATCCTATGAATAAAGCTTTTGATTTATGAACAGTTGAGCTTTCAATTAGAACTAAGACACCGGAATACTGAGGGTTGAATATTTTATTTTATAAGAAGGCTTACATCAGGATCACCAAACATTTTGTGTATCACCCAAATAAATTACATTCACTCTGAGCTTTCATGCTGTTTTAAAAAAGTTAAATTTCTCAAAAAAATAGTTTTCAAGTGAGCTGTAATAAACTCTGTAGAACTAAGCCAGAATTCTTTCACATCAAGTGAATATTCCAGTTTTCCCTCCTGCTTTGACAGCACAGACCAGTTACAAAAGCCCCTCCAAATCTGCGCTAATTAAATGGAGACTTGCTGCAATTATGGAGGCTGTCTGCATACCCTGAATAACAGCAGTAAGGCCTCAAAGCTTGAGGGATACCGCTGAACTGGACTGGAAGAAGTAAAATTTTGCCTGAGGAGAATACTGAAGAATCTTAGATGAAAGCCTCATTGCCAAGGGACAGACCACCACAGATGAGCACAAAGAACACAAACAAGCAGCAGCAAACCTCTCGTTCACAAGCCTAGCCGCAGCTTTTAAGGGGTTACGGCATTTATGCACTCTTCTGCTATTTCAAAAAGGTAGTGATATACATCTGTCCTCCTAGCAATGTCAAGGGCAGTTTCATCCAAGTTGTTTTTCAGGTCTGGTTTCACATACGGATTCATCAGCAAGAGTTCAAGGGTTTCTCTACTGTTTTTGTTTCCTGCAGCAAGATGCAGTGGTGTCAGCAAACCGTTCGTCTGTGCATTGATGTCTGCACCCTGTTCGAGTAAGAATGCGGCCACTTCTGTGTTGTTCCACTTACAGGCACTGTGTAGAGGTGTCCAGCCGTCCACCGTCTGCGCGTGGACGTCTGCCCCTTGGGCCACCAATTCGTATGCGATGTCCAAGTGCCCACTGTAGGCAGCTCGGTGGAGAGGAGTGTACTGATCTTCATCACGAGTGTTGACTGGAGCCAGCTTTTCGGAGAGGAGCCTCTTCATGGTACTCAGCTGTTTACAGAAAACAGATAATTCAATGTGAAACTCTGCAAACAACATGTATGGTTTTTACTGTTCCGTTGAATGGAAAAGCAATTTTTGTCAGCCTCAAAAAAGGCCTAAGTGCAACATGAAATTTTAAAATTAAACCAATTATTGTTATTGGGGTTGAGGTTTTTGGTTGGTTGGTTGGTTTGGGTGGAGTGTTTTGTTTTTAAAGAGCTACAACGTGAACATTAGTTGCAATGCACAGGAAGCACATTCTTCTCATCCACGGTGAAGATGTCAGTACCTTCACAGGACTGTAGATGGAGCTTTTGTGTGCAAGAAAGGCTACTAACGAAAATAAACGAACACAAAGGTTTAATAAGCTACATAACAGGAATCCTGGGCGTTTATCCCTCACTTCAAAGCATAAAGAGCATTTTTTTCCCCACAAAAAGACCAGGAAAACCATCACTCATTCTCCGCACATGGAGCTTTTGAGAAAATGAAATTTCTGATATGCCCTCTCTACCTCAGGTAAAAGGATTCTGTGCCATGAAGAAACAGCCTGGCACACTTTCATTTTATAGAATTTTAAGAGGAATACTGTTACTTTAGCTCAGAACTCCAGTCAAAGCTTTTGTTCTCAAAGCTAATGGATCTAGAGATATTTTTGTGTGTGTGGGCTATAAAGGGAGATGTTTTATATAACCTGACTTGCAAAAATGGATCAAAATAGATCAAGGAGATAAAGGAAAATGTAGGTAATTTTTTGTTTGTGGATGAAACTGTAGATATATGCTCAAAATAGCATTTCTGTGAAAAGAATAAATGCCTTACCCGATTGTTTTCAGCTGCCCAGAGCAGCAATTTCTCTGGATGTTTTTCCATTTTTTTTTCTTGCATTTCATACCATTCTTCACTCCTTTCTTGTTCATCATCGTCATCATCAGACTGTCCTGACCAACAGCTCTGTGTTCCTACAGGAATCAAATGCCTGTGCGTCTCCAGCAGTTCAAGCTGGTTAAAATTCTCCATAAAATCTTCAAACTGGTCGCTGTCATCATCATCTTCATCTATTTGTTTGTCTTTATTCATTTTCAGTTAGCACCTGAAAGGAGCAGATACACAATGGTATTTATGACATTATCTGCATGGTATTTGTCAATGAAACACCTGACAACTGATGCAGACATCAGCAACACCATGAACAGCAAAATTCCATGTTCCTCCACTAAATGTGTCTCTGCCAGAATCCATGCAAGAAAAACATTGTGTCCATAAAATTACATAAGTGTTTTGGTTGGAAAAGACATTAAGGAGTCAAACCGCAGTTTCAATACAGGATGAGGATGACGCAATTGAGAGTTGCCCCGTAGAGAAGGGCTTGGGGGTGCTGGTCAATGAGAAGCTCAACATGAACTGGCAATGTGCGCCTGCAGTCCAGAAGGCCAACTGTATCCTGGGCTGCATCAAAAAAAGCGTGGCCAGCACAGTGAGGGAGGGGATTCCGCCCCTCTATTCCTTTCTTGTGAGACCTCATCTGGAGTACTGTGTCCAGTTCTGGAATCCTCAACATAAGGATATGGAACTGCTGGAAGGGGCCCAGAGGAGGCTACAAAGATGATCAGAGGGCTGGAGCACCTTCCCTGTGAGGACAGGCTGAGAGAGTTGGAGTTGTTCAGCCTAGAGAAGAGAAGGCTCCAAGGAGATCTTATAGCAGCCTACCAGTACCTGAAGGGGCTACAAGAAAGCTGTAGAGGAACTGTTTACAAAGACTTGTAGTGATAACACTAGGGGCAAAGGGTATAAACTGGAGAAGGGCAGATTTACACTAGACATAAGCAAGAATTTCTTCACTATGAGTGGTGAGGCACTGGCACAGGTTGCCCAGGGAAGCTGTGGCTGCCCCATCCCTGGAGGTGTTCAAGGCCAGGCTGGAAGGGGCCTCGGGCAGTCTGATCTAGCGAGATGTCCCTGCCCATGGCAGGGGGATTGGAACTGGATGATCTCTACGGTCCTTTCAAAGCCAAACCACTCTATAATCCCACGAAACCCTCTTCCTCAGGGTTACCCCTGCCCAAGGCTCGCAGACAGCAGCCCCCGCCCCAGCTCTGCTCCTCCCCCGGAGCTGCCCCGCCCACCGCTCCTCCCCCCCGCCCCGGGGCAGCCCGTGCCCGACCCCCACCGCCCCGGGACGGCCCCGCACCGCCTCGGCCCCGCCCGGGACCCCCGGCACACGCCGCCCCGCCGCTCCCTCATCCGCACTCGCCACCCGCCCGGCCCCGCTTAGCTTCACCTGCTGCCCGCGCGGGCGGAGCACGGCGGGGAAGGGGCGGGGCCAGCCTGCACTGTGGCCCCGCCCGCGCGCTTCCGGCCCGCGGATGTGACGTCAGCGGAGAAGCGACTGTGGCGGGAGGAGAGGTGTGAGGTCTGCGTTCCGGGCTCTCGCGAGAGCTGAATGTGAGGCGCGAGCGCAGCCCTTCCCGGCTCCATGGAAACGGCGCGTGGCGGTGAGGGCCATGGCGGCCCAGCCCGGCCTGAGGGAGACCCCTTCACGGGGAGGGGTCGGGTCGGGTTGGGTTGTTGTCGTCCCCTTATTGTGAGGGGGGGATGTCCAGTGGGTGGTACGATGGTTCCCGTGCCGGTGTGAAAGGTCTAGCAGCAGTAGTGAAAGATTAAACTAAGCACAGATCTTCCCTTGAGGTGTTTTGCAAGGAGTATTCTGCGGTGAAAGTCCTGGTAACTGATGATTCAGCTTCTGTTCATTCATGTCTCAGGCTTTGCATCGCATCCATGAGGACAGGCAGTGACCTGAGGGACTGAGCTGTGTCTGAAGCGGTTCCCTGAGGAGTTTTGGCACGAAGATGAGTACCATCAACTCACAGTAAGCTCCCGGTGTTTACTGCTGTTCTATCATATCAAACAGTGAGTCTTGGGTGTTGGGAATCAATTAAGAAGAACGCAGATTAGCATTTGGGTTTCCCTTTCGATTTCTATGATCCTCATGCTTGTTCTTGTAAGTATGTAGTTGCCAATGCAAACAGAGAAATTGAATGTTTACCCACCCAGGTTTTTTTAAGGCAGAAAACATACAAAGGATTCTTCAGATTTCCCTTAAATACTTGAGAGAGATGCCTGCAGCCCTTTACTAGAGTAGACTGATTGGGATAATCTGATTTTCAGATGGGTTAGTTTGGTGAAGTGCTGTTTCCAACAGATGTAGTGAAAGGCTTTGAGAATGTTAAGCGAGTGATAGTTGTATGGAGTTCTGTTGTGAATCTCAGCTGTATTTAATAGCTTTGGGTAGAACAGCTTTATCTTGATACAGTGTCTTGAAATTCTTAAGTATGTTGCACTCCTAACACAAATTTTCCTGTTTAATTCAGGGATGATGATGATACCTTTAAAATACTTATTGCTACTGATATTCATCTTGGCTATTTGGAGAAGGATCCCGTGCGTGGAAATGACACCTTTGTAACTTTTGATGAAATTCTGGACCATGCTCAAAAAAATGAAGTAGGTATTCCTGTTTGAAAGCAAAAGAGTGAGACCGTGGGATATATTCTAACCTGCTGGAAGCTATAAAGTTTAGTCCTGGTGCACTCTAGCAATATAAAATTAAATTCAATTACTGAACTATTCATTGCAGCCAGTTATGTTTCTGTTTTAGTAAAAGAAATTCTTCATAGAATCATAGAATCACCAGGTTGGAAGAGAGACCCATCGGATCATCGAGTCCAACCATCGAGTCTTGTTCCTTTTTGAGAGTGTTCTTAGTAGATTATGACTTCGGTTGCATTAACGGTGTTTTCAGTGTGCCCGTGCCAGTTCCAGAGGTATTTAGAGAGGGTTTATCACTACAAGAAGGTAAAATAATTGCAGAGAGTGAGGGTAGTGAGACAAAGTTTTCAGGCATCTCAGGAAGTAGGAAAAAACAAAAAGTAGAGGCTTTTAGAGTGTTTCTGGTTTTGAGTTCTTCTTAGGCAAATATTTGTAATTGTGGTAATTTCTTTTTCCTAATGCTTTTTCAAAACATAAAGGTATGTAGAAACTGTAACTAATATCTTCTCAAAGTTATGTGGAGGTAGCTACTCATTCCTTCCCACTAGGTAGCACTACAATGAAACGGTGCCTGGCAAGGAAAATGTTCATGAGCCAGTCTAGAGACCCCTATTAAAATATTTTTCAACATTATCAGTTATTACCACCTACAAGTCTTCTTATATTGATCTTTTGGGATTTGTTTTTGTTTAAATCAATAATTTGGTTAATGTTTGTTTTATGAGGAAATTAAATACTGTTTTTTTACAACTACCAACTTGTTTTACCCAGAAGTCCAGATGTGAGATATGTGGAACTCCTTAGAAAAAATGATATGAATCAATTTGTTTAAAAGTCTTTCAAGGTGATACAAAATGTTGTATTAAAATAATAGAGCTTTTTGTTACATACAGGTGGACTTTGTTTTATTAGGTGGGGACCTTTTTCATGAAAACAAGCCTTCCAGAAAAACAGTGCACTCCTGTTTGGAGTCACTAAGAAAATACTGCATGGGTGATCGTCCTGTTCAGTTTGAAATTTTGAGTGATCAGGCAGTTAACTTCCATTATAGCAAGTAAGTCTTTTCCTATAAGTTATGGTGTAAGGTTTGGTTTGTGTATTAGTTGATCGTGTTGTCATCTTCATGTTTTACATCCTCTGTGACTGGAACCTTGAAGTTTTAGGCCTGTTTATGTAGGGCAGCTTACAAGATGACTTCACCTATTGTCTTTTGTAATCTAAGTCTGTAACAGAATGCACACGATTTGTTTAGAAATTTCTGGATATGTTGTGACATTGATGTGTTTATGTAATATGTAGTTTCTGTCCTGGAAGTACAATGCAAGTAACCAATTTACATGAGTTGCCGTGCTAAAATCAGTGGAGTTATTTGTGTGTAAACAAAGGTTGCACAGCGCAGTCCGTTGCTCTTGCATGATCCACACAATGCATTGTACGGTTCTTTTCATAGGCTTGTTGTAAAAAGCGAGATCATCTTGTTACCTGGTTCCCAGTGGGAAGTGCCATTCCAGTCCATGTGTAAGAATCTTCTTGTGCTGTGCAGCTTAAGCTTCTTCATAGCCATGTAGTACTTTTTCAAGCTGCTGTCATGATGTATTTGTGATGACATTAATTTGAAGAGAATATTGGGACTTATCCACAAATTTGCAGATATTATTTGACCTTTTTTTCCCCCCTCTTCTTGTTCAGGTTTCCGTGGGTGAATTATCAGGATAGAAATCTCAACATTTCTATTCCAATTTTTAGTATACATGGCAATCATGATGATCCCACAGGGGTAATTATTATTATAATTGTACTATACTCTTACATTACAAAAACAATATTACAGAAATAGACTTGTATAGAAATACAGTGCTTAGAGAATAAGCTAATTCTAGTCAGTTGCTCCACTCTTCACATAAATGTTTTGTGTATCTTTTTTTTTGTTGTCACTAATTAGTGACAACAAGCTATGTGTGATATTAAATGAGTGAATAAAAAGAAGTTAAGGGATCTGATTGAACTATGTTTAAATTCTTAATGTATATAGATTTCTGTGACTGAGAACAGAACCACATTTCATGCAAAGAAACGGCAGACTTTCAGAAAGTTTCTAAAAGAAATTCTGTCAGTAGAGACAGAGTGTTTTGTTTTATTTTTAAAGAAAGAAATAGTTAGATTACCAAATAATTTTCATAGCATTGTAGAATCGTTTGGTTGAAAAAGACCTTTGAGATCATCAGGTCCAACTGTACCTGTCCACTACTAAGCCATATTCTCAAGTACCCCATCTACCCATCTTTTAAGTGCCTCCAGAGAAGTGGTGGAGTTGCCATCCCTGGGAAACCTCTCTGAGTGCATGATAAGTTCCAGTGCCTACTTTCTGTAGTAGCTTAGAGATTTGACTGTTTGGGTTTGTTTGGGTTTGGGTTTTTTCAGAATGATCTAATGTTTAATTTCATTTCATTCAAATGAAACAAGACTTGTCCGGTAAAGGGATTTGCTTCTGTACCCATCAGTACTAAAACCAAAACCCAGTTATGTGGTGGGGAACTTACTTAAGGGAAGAAGTTCTCTCTGCCTTTAGAGACTGTTTCACTTAGACATTAAAGACTAAATCTTCTGTTCATAGATTATGTATTTGTTTCTTAATGTTTTCCACAGGCAGATGCACTATGTGCATTGGATATTTTAAGTTGTGCAGGATTGTTGAATCACTTTGGACGTTCCTCTTCTGTGGAGAAAATAGATATTAGTCCCATTTTATTGCGCAAGGGTAGAACGAAGATTGCTCTATATGGCTTGGGTAAGTATTAGCCTTCCAGACTGCAGCTAAGCTGTTCTTGAACTAAAACTCAGTAGGTCTAAATTAAGTTGGAACAGGCACGTAATGCTGCAGCAAACGTGAAGGTCTAAATAATTTTAAATTAAAGCATATCAGTTCTGTGGCAGTGTCAGATTTCTCTCCCTGCTGTGTTGTCACTGACTGACAGAGGTTTTTTTCTTTGCTTTTTTTTTATTTTTAAAAGAGATCCTTCAATAACTTGATTTCTATAATTTTATTGGTCTTAAATGAGCCCTACTTAAGTACTGAGTTAGGGCAGTCACAGTTTAAAATTTTCCCTGTTGCCTGTTAAGCTTAGTTTCTCCTGTTTTGGTGAAATGTAAACCCTGTATGCTCATGTGCCAATTTTTGGGTGTATTTAACAACATAAACTGTCTGAGTAGAATCCTAATGTCTGGCATGTCTGTCTGAAATGGTTCATAAGTAACATCTGTCACAGGTAACCTCATTTTTTTAGTCCTTACATCCTGTCATGTGTGCTTAAATACTTATTTCCAAGCAACTTCTATAGCTAGGTGTTTACTTTGTGGTTGGCCACGATTCCATGCGTTTAATGAGAACTTCAGAAGCTTACTAGTTTTTAATAGGGAGGGCTCTAATACCACGTTATAAGTGTTTTCATTGAAAGAATTTTCATTAATTTTTAGTACCTAAAATTGTTACTGGGAAGTGCAACAACTTTATAAAGTACAGGTGTTAGTGCATGCAAATACTTGTGAGGTGTTTCTTTGAGCTCGTGCCAGGATTATATCCCTTCTTGGCTTTCTCTGATTTAGAATGCACTTATGTAAAATGTGTGAACTCCACATGAGTTTTCTTTTAAACGCATCATGAACCCTGGGTATGGATGGTTTACGTGGTTGGGGATTTTTCCCTTGTTAAAAACATCCATGAAATAATACATGGCAAACAATTTGGAAGTACGGGAGGCTTTTTCCTGCTGTGTGGGAAAGCACGAACTTTGCAAAATTATTGGTTTATTTCTTGCTTTGCAGAGCATTTTGAAAGAATGCTTAAGAACTCCATCTCTACCCAGTATTATCTGGTTTTAGACTCCAGCTTACAAGAAAATGTACTTCTTGCTCTAGAGGTTCTAACTAGTAAACAAAGTACTAGTTCTAACTAGTAAACAAAGTACTAGTTCTAACTAGTAAACAAAGTACTAGTTCTAACTAGTAAACAAAGTACTAGTTCTAGTTCTTCTAACTAGAAACAAAATTCTTCTAATATTTTTTTTTTATTCTACCCATCAGTCAGTTGCTTGGCAGAGAACAGGACAGGAGGTCTCAGACCAGATGTAGTTAATGAAACTACCTGTAGCAAGTAGATTTCATGTTAAAATGTCTTATTTTAAAAAACCCATCTGGAAAAACAGCCAATTTGTACTTAGATCTGTGCGAATTTATATCATGCCTCAGACCTCTTAGGTCATGAAAATGAAGATCTCATCTTGCCAGAAAGTTGTTTTTCATGCTCATAAAAATGCTATAACATAAAGACCTGTTTTACCATACAAAAATGTTTTACTGTTTTTGGTTTGTTTATTCCAGGAGCTATTCCAGATGAGAGATTATATCGTATGTTTGTCAATAAACAAGTAACCATGCTGAGACCAAAGGAAGATGAGGATAGTTGGTTTAACTTGTTTGTGATTCATCAAAATAGGTAACAGTATTGAAAAAATTAGTGACTTTCATGTTTATCTGTTGCTTTATTAAACTACCTTGAAAAATGTAGGTGAGAAAACCAGCTATGCTGGTTGATGCCTCTTGTGAGTAGATCTTTAAGATTATCTTAAATTAAAGCATTGTTCTACAGCTCTTCTTACAGAAGAATCACAAAGGAGAAGAGTTGAAATAAATAAGTTGGGAACGTTGGGAAATCTCTTCCTAAACTCTAATAGTTAGGGGCAGTGGAGCATTTGTAGCATAATATGCATGTAACTAAGTCTTGTCTGCTTGTTAGAGCATAAAGAGCATTAAACTTCTGGTTTATATCCTTGTTTGAACCATAACATGACAAATACTGCATCTTCGTTTGCACTGCTATGCTCTGCAGTGTCTCTTGACGAGAGCATAGGTAGCATGTATTCTTTCTGTGTACACACTTCTTCCAGCAGTGGTAGCTGGAACAGGCAGAGTTCTTTTCCAAATCCTTTCATGTAATTTTTCCTGAGTAAGTCTGTAGTCCTCGTCTGCAAGTAATGTTGAGACAGAAGCAGACAAATACAGCTGAGGTAATCCTGTGTACTGGTCTCTGTCCAGTAGGCTGAAGGAGCTCACTCCTTCTCCATCTCCTCTGCCTTCTGGAAAGGGATGTGGGTAGTACATCCTATGTCTGCTTAATTTAATGAGTTGTACCCTACCATTAAAAAACCAAAACAACAACCAAACAAAAAAATCCAAACACAACCAACCAAGAAGAAATGCAACAAAAAAATAGGCCATGAGGTGCCGTAAAAGCATTTGTGTGGATGAAACCCTAGAGACTTGTAAACCAAGTAAGAAGAAAAGGGAGATCCAAATAAAAGGAGGGGAACATAAAAAAAAATGAGCTGTTTATGTTGCTCCTTTGTTTAACCAAACACTTGAAACAACTGCATAGGGAATAAACTTCTAGAGTACCTGATATGAAATGTCTGTCAGGTATGTTTGCTGAAGTTTCTCTATCACTGGTGGTTTTCTCCTCCTTCACTTCTCCCCTTGCCCACCCATGACTGTCCACAGTCTAATGATTTTTCTGTTTTCTTGAACAGGAGTAAACATGGAGCTACCAACTACATTCCGGAGCAGTTTTTAGATGACTTTATTAATCTTGTTGTGTGGGGTCATGAACATGAGTGCAAAATAGCTCCATCCCAAAATGAACAGCAACATTTCTATGTTTCTCAACCGGGAAGTTCTGTGGTGACATCTCTGTCCCCTGGAGAAGCTGTGAAGAAGTGCGTGATCTTTTTGTTCTTGTTTATTCCTTGTCTTATATCTCTTGTTTTGTTGAAAAAGGAAAAGTACTTCTGTTAAGCTTGAGGGGACTTATTTTACAGTGTGGGTTAGCTTCTGAGCATGACATAACAAATAAACTAGATGGTATCAGTGCCTACAATAACTTCTACTTTACTTAGGATTAAGCTTAATATTTGTAAACCTAACACTTGAAGCAAATGGAAGTAATCTAAGAGGAGTTACACTCCAGTAAACTGGAGTACAAGGAACTGTGTACCTATGTTTGTATATGGAACGAACACAATCTAAATATAATAGAACTGAAGTTTGGTGAGGCAGACCCTGAAGTACACAGATCCTAGGATTTCCTATAGCTTTTTAACTTCTGACCCTGAAAAGTAACCATGAATTTAAAAAAAAAAGTCTATATAGTGTAGCTCTGAAGTTTACCTTCTAGTGAGTTGCCTTTTTGCTTTTAGACACATCGGGTTGCTGCATGTTAAAGGGAAAAAAATGAAAATGCAGAAGATTGCTCTAGAGACAGTGCGACCTTTCCACATGGAGGATATTGTTCTAGCTGATCATCCAGATCTTTTTAATCCTGACAATCCTAAAGTAACTCAGGCAATACAAGCATTCTGCATGGAAAAGGTAACTTGTAATGCAAATGGTAGATGGATAGCAGTGTACAGATAGGGTACGGGATCTGTGACTGGTTTTGAGATGGAAAGATTAAAAATCTTGCGTCTTCTCCCATATTATTTGAGATGGGATAAGGCAGTGTTTCCATAGGAAGCCGATTCCATGACATTCACTTCAGCCTTGGTTTCCAGATTTCTTGACTGGCATCACCTATTAAAGAAGGCTGGAACTGCTTTATGGGGGTCCATATCATCTTTGTACAAGATCGCCTGCCTAACAGTGGGATGGTGTTGGATGTACACTTTGGAACCAGCATGAGTACATGCACCTAAGCCCTAAGAGCTGGACAGTGCAGTGTTAAGTGGTAGAAGAAACTGAGCAGATTTATTAATTGCTTTTGGTTCTTGCATCTGTGTAAATCTCTTTCTGCTTTTGCCTGAATTTAGAAATATAGCAAAGGATTATTTTTATAGCCCACCCAACACGCGGCTGGTTGTGTTTTAAGTTATACTTGAAGGGTTCAGGCATCTGTGAGAGAGTAAAGTGGAACTGAATTTCTGATTCTGCTTCATAGGTTGAATTGATGCTGGACAACGCAGAGAGGGAACGCTTGGGAAACCCACGCCAGCCACAGAAGCCTCTCATAAGACTACGAGTAAGAAATTGTTCAGTATGGATTGAGGTTTTTTTGAAAGGTCACTCTGAAAAGATTTAAAGCAAAGTCATACTTTAATACTTAAAGTTTCTTACTGTGTACAGGCAAATAATAAACTGCCTTCATACCAAGCTTCTGTTTACCTGTGGTGTAACTAGTAAAGGCTGAGATTGGTCATAAGTGGGCTGAGGCCATGAGTGGTCACTGCTGGTCTGAGTAAGGGGATGAAAAGTGACTGTTTACCGGGAAGGGTTTTTTAAAGTCATACTGTCCTGGTTTTGTTCTGAACCTAGTAAGTGAAACAAATTCAGGACCAGTTATGAATCTGGGCTGTTATTAGTTATTCTGTTCATAATATTAATAGCTATTATTATTAGCTATTATTAGCTATTAATTGTTTTGCATAGTATAGTGAATCATTAATTTTATATTGGCTTATTTTTTACTTCAGTTTTTCTTTGAAGCATAGCAAACTCATCTTGATTTGTGTGGCTTCTCTATTTTTGTTGGATTTGTATATGAATTTTCCCTTTCCTCTTTTAGGTTGATTATACAGGTGGCTTCGAACCGTTCAGTGTTCATCGTTTCAGCCAGAAGTATGTGGATAGGGTGGCTAACCCAAAAGACATCATACACTTTTTCAGGCATCGTGAACAAAGAGAGAAAAATGGTAATTATAAAGGAGGGAATCATTGACTTGCATATGTTTTCTTTTTTTCTCCCTTTGTTTTTGTTACCCATCAGTTGTAAAGGCTTGCTGTCTACCATTTAACATGCTATAGGAGTGAAGATGCATGGTCTCATTTAAGTGTAAATATTGCATAAGTATTTCTGTTCTATTTCTGGATTTGTCAACATTTCTGATATTCATCACAGCTTTTTCTGACAGTTATTCATAAATAATTGTGGTTATTTTGGCCTTAAACCTTACCAAGTTGCTTGTAGTAATACCTATCGCCCCATACCAGATCTCTGCTTTAGGAAGGGAATGTAAAAAGAATACTATGGTTTATTATATATCCTCTAATGCAAGGGAAGTGGCTCATAAAACAGTTAAAATTTCAGTACATGTCACTTAATGCACATAATGAAGTGGTTCAGTACAGATGATGCTAAAACTTCATTAGTTCACAAGTTGTCATTGTTTATTTTGTCCCAGCTGCTTATATAACAAGACTAACAAAACTGTTCTGTGCTGGCAAATTTCTAGAAGCAGCCTGTTGTCATTTTATAATACTTTGTGTGGTACATGGTAAGGTCAGTTGATTATTCCTTTTATTCTTTTGTCCTCCCTGCCTTGCTGCCCAAGAATGGGAGGCAGCTTTAATGAGCTATGAACATTTTCTACTGAAAATCAGTCAGTGTGCTTTGGCGGAGAATTTCTTCTCTAGTAACAGAGTTACTTATAAAAAAAAAATCCTCATGCCTTGATAGATCCTTTGATTTTCCTCCATTTGTGATCTTCTAGAGTTCAATTATAATAGCCTTCAGGATGTAGTTCAATGTATATTAATTCCAGACACCTGATAGTTAGAAGAATGCTTTGAGTCTACTAGAGGTAGAGTCGTCTTTTATGATTATTGCATCCATTATGTTTACCTGTGTCTCCAGACAATAAAATCTACAAGTAGAACAACAAACCTTTACATGGAAAAGGGACCACAGCCTTTAACAGGCCTATATTAATCTTTTTTCCCTATTACTGTCAGTGGGATGATGCTAATTAAAAGCTGCAAATGTGGATGACAGTGCACTGTGCTTTTCTATTCTAGACAATGATCTTAATTTTGGAAAACTGGTTAGCAGACCTTCTGAGGGGACGACACTGAGAGTAGAAGACCTTGTAAAGCAATATTTTCAGACAGCAGAGAAGGTACCTTTCTACTTTTATGATTTTTTTGTTTCTTTAATGGAATATATTATTTTCATCTTTTTTTTTTTTTTTTTTTTTTTTAATTTTCTAACGGAGATAGTGTGCCCTGAAAAGATGTTCCTCAAGAATTGGTTTCCTATATAACTGTATGTGAATTCCTGTATGAAGTACCTGTCTTAGGTTAACAAGTAACTGTTGTAAAGGGTGTGTGAACTCATGCTGGTTTGAGAGCATTGTAACCCTTCCTGTAAGCTTGCAGTGTCTGCCCTGTACTAAATGATGTGTCATTTTCTTATCAGGAGGAAAATGTGAGGCAGTACGCTCTGACTGAGAAGCTACCCTAATTTACCATGGGGTCAATGTGAGACTGTACCGTTTATTGTTACCAGCTGAATTGGAGCAACTTGTTGCTTTGCACAATATTGGTATCCTCAGACATAGTGCAATTCCACATCATATTTAAAGCAGAGCAGGGAGAAGAAAAAGCCCTCCAATCGTTTATTTTCTCCCCATCCTTTCATTAAACTCCATTTATTTCCTCTTCCCAACACCAGAGCATTAACATCTCAGAGCTGAAAAATAATAATCAGTGTGTCAGATGCACAAATGCCTGATCTTGATAATCAAGCATAACTTCCAGGAGCTACTTCAGAACATGCTTTACAGAAAGCCATTAGAACAAGTATTCCAGAGGTAGAGATTCCCCATATTATATCATCTTACCTAACCTTAGGCACACTGACTTGGTGTCAGTATTAGGGTGGAGTAAAATATGCCCTGGAAGGGCTATTTGCCTTCTGAATATTATAGGGAAACCAGGGTGACTAGGTCAGAAGTAGATACTTCTTCAGATGTGTCCTGCCCCTAAGGAGGGGTAACAGTGTCAAAGACAGGACATTGTAGTGTTTTGTGAAAAGTAAATTTTGTTTCAAATCCTTTCCTCCCTTATTCTGCAAAGTTGCCCCCTTTCACATTCTTCCTAACTTATTTCTGTGTTACTAGTCCCTGCATTTGAGGCCTGCTTCAGCAGCTCAACATCTGTAAAGATTTGAAATAATCTGTTGATGTTCTGGGAAGGCTTGCAATAGTGGGGGGAAATGTTTTGAGTTTACACTGGTGATGAAAGGAAGTGAAGGGAAATGGATATCGTGCCCAAAATTGTGGTAGTGATTTTAAAAACTGTGTTAAGATAGCTTCTGCTTCAGGCTTTGCTAGGCACCTGGTTTTGTCTGAAGAGGGAGACAAAAGTGACCTTGAACTCTGAGGTGACACAGGGCTGACACAGGGCTGTGGTTGGTTATCAAAGAAAAAATGTTAGGCTAAAAATGTCTAACAAACAAGTACCACTCTTTTCAGTTCTACTGTTGCTGGTAAACCAAGGCCGGGTAATTAAAATCTCTGCTTTTGGCCTTTTTAGCAAGATTTTGTTGGGTTTTGGATTTTTTTTTCCTCTGGCAGGAAGTCAACATGAACGTTCTGCATCAGAACAGTCGGTCACTCTTTGGAGATGCTTGTTTTATTTTTTTTTGTAAACTTCTTATTTTATAATAGCTGTAGAATTTATTCGTCTACACATCATTGTTTCTGGGAAGGTTTTACACTTCTGATGCAATGTCAAGGCAATTTCTAAAGGACACCTGGAAGGATCAAAAGTCATTAATAAGCATATATAATGCTTATTACCAAAGAATTCTGTGCTGTAGTTTACAGACAAAGGAAGCTGCTATTTCAACATTACTATCCATGTGAGGATTTCATTCTCAGACTGCTTCTTCTTACTGTAGTGGGAAATAGGCAGAGAAGAGAACAGCTGCAAAAGACTGCCAGTAGCATCTACTACTTTTACTAATTAGTGTCCATAGTAATACTTTAACATAGAATATTTTGATGAAAGTTGTCTGTTTGATGAACATGAGATCTATTTGCATTTGCAGAATTGCATTTCAATAGAGTAGATTTCTGCCCAATAGTTCTTAATACTTCATAGTAATAATTAGCCCTGCTCTGTAACTGGTGGTTTTTAATATTCAGATTTTACAGTAAAACTAAGTGACTTAGCATCTGTAGTAATTCAAAGCCTGGTTTTAATAGCTTTTTTTTTCTCTCTACAAGTTGATCATCCATTTAGAATAGTGAGGGGAACTAGGAAAGAATACAATTTAACCTTTTTTCTCAGCAACATATTTCAGACAATTCATTTTGGAAATGAGTAGCGCTGTAGCAAGAGAGGTACAACTGTATAATGAAAAGTAAAGTTTGCTTTATTGCTGTACTTTTCTCTGAGATCTTCAGCATATGTTACTAGGTTTGGAGCAAACGTAACATAATATTTATCCCAAACAGCAGAAATATTGCTAGCTTTCTGTGATGATAGATGGTTCTTAACAAAATATCTTCCCCAATTATAAAGAAAGTACAGCTTTCGCTTCTAACTGAAAGAGGAATGGGAGAAGCAGTGCAGGAGTTCGTGGACAAAGAAGAAAAAGATGCCATAGAAGAGTTGCTGAAATTTCAACTAGAAAAAACACAGAGATTTCTTAAGGAGCGTCGCACTGTTGCAGAGGAAGAAAAAATAGACGAGGAGGTAATGTTCTGTTAATGTAAATTCCCTAGGAGACATCAGGATATACAGTAGGAAAAACAGTGCTTAAATCTGGTTTAATAAGTTGCCTGTGTGTGGAGCATATGCAAAACTCTCCCCTAGTCATTTTCTAGTATTAATAAATATGGTGACGAAGTTTTAAGTACATAGTTTATAAGTTTGTATTGCAAATGGGGTTTAAGTGTGCTTGTGCTGATTCTCACTTTATTTACACACACATGCATAGAAGTGGTCTGTTACTAATATCTATAGTACTACATCTCTACTGTGAGACAGATGGTAGATAACATCTCCTCTTAACTTTTTCATAATGGATTATGAAAGAGTACAAGAGCAGGGCAAGCATAAAGGAAACTTAGCATTCAAGTGCTTTACTAACTTCTAACTGCCTCTAGCTCAGGGTCCCCCAGAGACCAACTCAGTTTATGTGTACCTAGTAACCCTTAACAGACTTCTCTGTCAACTTTTTGAGCTTCCACATGAGCCCATGTATTCAGTTGTGGTATTCAAGCATTATATGACAAATTTTTCTGCAACTGAACTGCATGCTTTGTAAAGAACAAGGAGGAAGGTTGCATCTACCTGTTTTCTTGCTAAATGCTTTCATTCACAAGGGGTTGAAAGAGGGGTTTTGTTTGTCTTTTGGACTAATATCTTCATTTCTTCTCATCCATCATATCTTTTTTTTCACTCTTGAGAAGATGAGCTTTCTCAGTTATACATCTATTGCAGTGTTTGTCTCTTCCCAGTATCATTTTCTATCTTGCATCTTCATCTCTACCCGTTCTTTTCCAGTTATGCATAGCTTACTGTCCCTTATAGTCATATTATGTACACTTCCCTTTTCTTGAACATAGTGTCTCCTACTTTTCATCATGCCCGTAACTATTTTCTCCCCAGTGAATATACCTCCAGTTATTGAGAGAATGTGAGATCCTTAAACTGGAGGACAGCATGGAAAGGCTCTAAACAAACTGGTTATTCTTGCACTCTTTGCCTCTCACATGAGCTTGACATAATAATTTGGTGATCAAGACTTCTCACTTACTGATTTGATTATTGTAAGAAATGAAGAGTTACTTTGGGAACTTCTTTTATTCAGGTGCGAAAATTCAGGGAGAGTAGAAAAAAGAATACTGAAGAAGAAGATGAGGAAGTTCGTGAGGTAACTCATTTGAATTTTGAACATAGGCTGAAGAATGGAATGGTGACTTCTGCATGTGAATGAAGCTGGTTAGCAATACTTTAACATTGTCCTTGCCAAAAAGTGCTTGCCTAGGGAAGATTAGTGAGTCTTTTTAAAATTTTTCTTGGTATAATATATGCCTAAGCCACTGCTCAGTTTGGCTTTTGATATCTGTCTTTCTTGTGCATATTTGTGAATCTGAATGTTTAGTTGTTCTTACTTTGAACTGAGGTTAGACCAGGCAGGTGACCTTCAGAGATCTGACAGCTTGAACAATTTGTGATCCTGTCACTAGTGGACATGTGGATGGGCTGTACTGAGTGAGATAACTGGAACGAATTGGTATAATTGGTAAACCTCTAGGTGCTATTGTCCTTATCAGCCATCTCAGAGTTTTGAGACTCTCCCAGAGATTCGTGTCTGGATTGTACGTGTCTTTCAAAAAAGAATTGCCAACCTCTGACAGCAGTGGTATTCCTTTTTCTTTGCAAGCTATGTTAGATGAGTGAAATTTTTGAGAAGAAAGACCCCTGGGGTGAGATTATTTCCCTCATCTGAGATACCTTCACAACTGATTGTCTTAAGTATCCCCTGTCATCAATGAAGACCAAGTCAATGGAGCCCACAGAGTGCTTCCTCTGAGCAGATGTGCATAGCTGGCACGGAATGACCTGAACAGTTCACTGAACTCCACTGATAGTGTGTCAAATTAAGTAGTTCCACTCTGTTATCAGACCTTAGCTAACTACTTTATTTACTAGACATCTAAATTAAATAGACCAAGTACTATCCCTTCTTTGTGACAGACTTCCTTGCCTTCCATAGTGCTGTGGATTTGGGTCTTCTAATCCTCAATGGTTTAGAGCTATAGATCACAACTAGGGTTTAACAATGGTGCATTTCATTTAAGATTCTTTTTCCTATAACAATTTTTGTTCAGGCAATGACCAGGGCCAGAGCCAACAGATCTGAGGATGCAGTTCGTGTTGCAGCCTCCAGTGATGAAGAGCTCATGGATACGGGGGTGAAAGGCTCTGGTGATTCAGACGATGGCCTTCCTGCAACACTGACCCGAGGAAGGGGTCGGGCAAGAGGTAGAGCAAGAGGTGCAAGAGGACAAAATTCAACAGCAAGAGGTTCATCTCGAAGGGGAAGAGGTAAGAAAAACTTGAAATTCTTTGTACTGCAGTCACTGACCCTTTTTTTCTTTCTAAGGTGACTCTCTTCTGATGCTTGCATCAAGTAGAAATTTTTTGCTTAAAGAATTCTACCAGGAAAAAAACATTTGCAAATATTTTGGTACCATATTACATGGAGTGGACTACCTTACAAGGTTTAAGTTGTGACTTTTTCACAACTTAAATTAGGGTGATTAAAAGGAAAATGTCTTTATGGAAACATAAAGATGTCCTATGGAAACATAATGAACTCTTAAAAGATGCATCATTGTGAAGATTTGTGCAATGAAGTACATCTTTGAGCCTTTATTGCAGCTAAAGGCAATGCAAGTGATCAGTGTAGAAAGGAGGTAAGCTTAACTCTATCCTAATACAATTTACAAGAGACTTTATTGTTTCTAGTGACTAAGAAAATGCCATGTGTTTTCAAAGTAAAACTAATTTAGTAGCTCCTTGGCTATTTGTGATTGTGCACTTCACAGTGATAACAGTTCTTCTGTTTTAAGTAAAAACAAAAAAATAAAAGATGAGGTCTTGCAGCAATATACTCCTCTGGTGTACACCTCCCAAAGATGTAGGAGCAGGATGTGTTGAAACAAAAGCAGCCACCTTAGGACTGATTGGGTTAATGCTTTTAAAATAGTTCTGTGAGATGTGTTCCAGCAATGTTGTGATCCCATAAGAGCAGGAGCATGTGTTAAGAGGCTGTGTTTGTGGAGCTTTGAACACTTCACCCAGAGCAGTTCTCCTGCATGTAAGCAGGGCTTTGATTCAAGGAAGAAAGTGAACAGGTGAAGGGGAATGTAGGTTTTGAAGTGGCTTTCCACTCAGTAATGAACAGACTAGAGGTCAGGGGGGAAAAAAAACACTAACAGGTTTGCATGTTGTTTATTACCCCTACAGGAAGCACTAACCAAGAGTCAGCTACTAGCAGCAGAACCTACAAGCCTGTATCTGCGCCTCCCAAGAATATGTCTATCTTGGATGGTAAGCATTTGATCTCTCTGTTACTCTAATCTGCTCTCTCAGATTGTAATCAAGGTCTTTATTAGTCCAGTTCAGCTGTGAGAGGTTCTTTTGTTCTAATGAAATAGAACAACTAAGTGATAAGAGAAATAAAAACGGAGGGAGGTATCCTGCTGTCATGGGTAAAATGAAGTGTGTTCAACTGTTGACCAGAACTGGAAATAGGGAACATCTTCATGTATGCAGTTCCTTGAGGAATAAGCAGAGAAGGGGTGTGACTCAATAGCTTCTATTTTATGCAGAATATTCTGAACTTGTCAGAACTTGACTGATGTTTACAAATCAGTAAGCTTTAATGCAAATCCATTTAGTCTTACATTGCAGCAAGTTTTAGAAATGCCAGATTTTAGAAGGGAAGAGAAACTTGCTTGCAATTTAAGCTACATACATGAGAGTGGCCCTTCCTTGCTAGAGGGAGGCATGCTCTGAAGAAACAGTGTCCTACACTAATCTGAGTATTAAAGAAAAGAATAACATTAACAAATCTTTATGTGACTCCCAGAAAAAAAGATCAAAATCTAAAACAAGTTTAAAATTAATTCAGATTTAATTTAATCAGAATTAATTACCTAGATTTTAAATTTCTCAGCAAAGGACCTAAAATTCTGTAGAGAAATCAATTTTTAACAGATGTGTTAATGTATGAACTAAGTGTTAGACATACAGGAATATCAATTATATTAATATTTTTCTCTTCCTCTAAGCAGAGTTACAGAATGTTTTTCAGGCAGGCTGGGAAGCGCCATCCTTCAGGGTTAGATCCTTGGGTTGTCAGCCTCTAGTAAAGCTTAATTTACATTTTAGTTTGGGTTTGAGGGGTTTTGCTTGTTTGTTTTGCAGAGCATGTTGCAGAGGAAATGCATGCTGGTCGGGACTTAAATAAAAAGAATTATATAACATTTTTTGTATTTTACTGCGTGAGCACTTTAAAAAAATATTACGTCTGTTTTATTCTAGTCTTTAGGTCTACAAAACGTGAGCCCTCCTTGAGTTCATCTAAATCTTACTCTGAGGTAAGAAACATGTTGCATGAGCGAGGTTACGCTGCCTTATGCTGTTTTCTAATTTGAAAAATACATGGTCAAAACATAAACTGGCAGATGTTCCCAAGCTGTAGGTTCAGATAAGTTTCTGAATGTTAATTCGCAGACATTTTTTTAACCCTTTTTGTGTACAAGGTCTTTTTGGGAAAAACAAGACCATGCTTTGCTTGTGACCAGTATCTAGGATGCAGAGTCTATATACATATGTGTTGTTGGTTTCTGCAAGATCAATGATCTGAAGAGCAAAACTGGTGCTGTTTGCACATTGTACAGTTCTAGACTGGAGCCCTGACAAGCGTATATTTTAACTAGGTGGGTACATAGTTTGGTGTCAGGGGGAGGTTCTAGGCTACAATACGAGAATTATAGTGTTGTGCACTGCATCCCCTTAAGAAAAATTTTGTGAAAAATCTTTATAAATTATATCTATTTCAGGATATTATAGATGATGACTCTGATCTGGAAGAAGTTTCTATTGTTCCTTCTTACAAAGCAAATCAAAGGTTGGTATGTTTACTTCATGAATGTTATAATGACTACCTTATTTCTGCATGGCAATCAGCACAGTTCAGAGATCTCTTCCACTACCTGGAAAAACAGATTGTTAGGAAAGTCGTAACACTATTTAAAGAATTTATTTAAGCTTTTACCTGTTAATGTGAATGATCTCTCTATAATTAAGAATAAATTGGTCTACCACTTAAGATAAGCTAGGACAGATTTCTAGAACTTATATGTTAGTTTGAGAATTTAAGTTGTTCAGCTTGCTGATATTTGTATTAATTCTTAAAATCTGTACCGGCTGTCCAGATCTAAGTTGAAGGGGGAAATTATTGGAATTTCTGGTAATTGAGAACACAGTGATAACTTTTTTTTAATTATTATTTTTGTATGTTTCAAGGATGCCAACAACATCTTCATTTAGTAAGAGAGGTTCACAAAGCCAAACATCTAGAGGAGTTGATTTTGAGTCGGATGAGGTATGATATGTGGTGGTCTTATTGAAATTTACATTAAATAATAGCTTATAGTTTTGCAGTTATTTGAATAAAGCATTTCAGGGTAAAATTGAATATTTTTTAATTTTTACTCACAGGGCTTGGTTACTGCAACCAGCTTTAGTTAGAATATATACGTAATCATCACAAGTAGAGGCTAGAAAAGACCTCAGGAAACTATCCAGTCCTTTCTCCCTTCAACTCTTAGTTAATTTCATTCCTGAAATGTGTGGAATAGGTTGTTTTGCCTAGGGAAGAAAGTAATTGTAATATCTTCTAGTGCTTTCCTACGTCATTTCACTTGTTTATGGATTTCATTCTTATAAAAGGAAATGCTTTTTGCCATTTAAAAATGGCTGGTTTCTGCAGCATTTTGTTTTACTTTTGCAAATAATGTAAATACACTTAAAAAAAACCTTCAAATATGATCTTCAAGTTTAAGATGTCTGTTCTTCAGTATATATCTGAACTGCTAGGAAATGTTTTCTCCCATGATTGAACAAGAGCTTTATTCGCAGTTTTGCACTGAATAGAACACACATTATATTGTCAAGCAGGGTGCACTTTGTTTTCACGCACTGGTCAGGATCCCAGCCTTAGTGTCAGATATTGGCAACCTTAGAGAAAATGTTAAATTCTTGTCTCTCTCTCCACTATGCTGTCCCTTCTTCTGGTGCATGAAATATAAAACTACATGTTTGCTTGAACATGCAAAAAGAAACAGTATTTTTGATTCATACAAATGTCAGTAAATGATGATGAGTGATATATATGTGCGCATAACTCCATTGAGGTGTGTGCTTCTCATAACAGTAATGTTCCTGGGGCTCCTTTCCAACCTAGTGATTCTGTGATTTTTCCTAGGTCACGTCTGTCTTATTTCAGAGTAGCTGTTCTGATCGTTATTGACTTAAACACAGCTTCTGTTCTTTGCATGTTTATAATCTGGACATTTAAATCAATTGATAGTCTCTTTCATAGCAAAACCAGCAAAAGCAAGTCTGTCAGAAATCATGGAATAATGCCACCAGGCTTTCTAGTTTAATCTAAAGATGACTTGACTTTTTATGACTTGAAACACATACTAGTTCTGGTAACACACAGCTGTTTATGAATTGCAGGATGAATTTGATCCATTCCAAAGCACACCAACATCAAGAAGAAGAAAGTGATTTCTGGCTCACTATACAGAAGATAAACATGAAAGTTAGTGAAGAAAATGGGAAGCGTTTTGCAAGGCTTTTCTCTATGACATTTGTCTGTAAATGATGACTTGCCTTCAGTTTTCGTTTCTGTGAAATCTTTTGGGGTTTGGATTTTTTTGAGTGGCACCAAATCTGGTTGGGGTGTTGCATTGCTTGAATGCATTAGACTGGAGTATTTAATATTCTTAAGTACTACCTGAAACTCCATGTTCTCTCTAAAACTTGTAAAAGGCTGGTTTTTTATGGGATGATGATGTAAATAACAATTGTTTTTTATAGAAAACTCCATCTCTTGTGCTTGAATTCAGCGGAGGGGAGTAGATTTGTAGTAATATGCAAGTATGGATATGGATATGGACTTGGTCAGCATAATGCAACTTGTAATTATTTGCAATTTTCTGTGGCTGCAGTTGAAAACTCTGAATGGTACTAGTTTTATCCAAAAATACAGTTTTTGTTATTGAAGCTAGAAGATGTTCTAATACTTTAAACTCAGCTAGGAGAACTAAGCCCACTCTTGCATCATTATTAAATGTCATAGTTGATGGGATTGAATTCTGCTGTGAAATTCAAGAACCGCCAAAGACTTCAGATTGAGTTGCACTGTCAGCTTTTACCCTGCAAATAAGATGTAAGGGCCAGAACCTTACAACTTCACCAGGAATGCTGCTGGAAGAGTAAAGCTGTCAAGCCAGTAACGGGCAGGACATTGCCTTTTACCTTTTTCTTAGTTGACATTTTCCGAGTATCTGTTTCCTCAGCCCACTGTTTCAGTAACACTCTTAAAATGTCATCGCTATTTTCCAACTATTCTCCAACTGAGGCTTATAAAATAAAATACTGTATTTCCAGTGGGAGAACCACTCCTTTTGTTGAGGAAGCCAAGATCTAGACCAATTCTTCCTTCCCGCTTTCTGCATCTGTTCACCCCTCCCCCAGAAGTGCTGTTCTAAAGCAAGGTGAACGCCAGAAGAGTCCGTCAGCAAATGTGCCAGCATGTCACTATGGTGGGTAGCTGCAGCCGTGCCTTTGCATCTTCACTTTCTCCTTCAGAGATGGGATTGGTCAGTTTGGTTCGCCGGCTCTTGCTGAACGTGACTGTTGTTGCTTTGCCTGCATTATATCCCGTAGCAGGGAACCCAAATAAGTCTTGAGCTTCCTGAGGGCTTCCATAAAAGTGATCAAGGCCTGCAAATCTGCAAATACCTGGTGTAGAGCTTAGTAACAACTTTTGCCTAAGGAATCAGCAAATAATTTCATACTCTGGCTCTTCATTTTAAGGGCTGTCAAAGTTACAAAATTACCTATGCAATCAAAAACTGCTCTAAGTACCCTTCATGGTGAGGGTTTTGATATTTTTTTTTTTTTTTTTTTTTGAAATAAACTATTTCTGTTAAGTAAATTGTGAAAGTCATTTGTATGGACTACCTTGGCCCTGAGGGAGTGACATTTCTAAAACACTAGGCTGCTTTACATTGCTCTCCCTGTCCCCACAGGGGCCTGTGCAGCACCATGCTCTGCAGGAGGAGCTAGAAGAGGGGTTGTATGGGCGATGCTCTGCATTCTGTCTAACCAGCACCCCTGCAAAGGCCAGGAGGATGGGGGTGAAGTCAGTGGGAGCAGGTAGCAAGTTGACAAGTTACTACAGCCTGTTTTCTATAGGCAGACACAGGCAGATGAATTGTTTTGACAGTTCATGTTGGGGTAGGCTTAATTGCAAACTAAACCAGAAGGGCTCACAGGTGATGCAGGAAACAACACAACCCAAAGAGCTTCCCCTAGACTTTTCCACAACCCTTTGTGGATGCTGAGTGGTGGGACCGTCTCCTTTGGATCGCAAGATGCCAAGTCCAGCTTGGATGAGGGTAGGTGGGCTGTGTTGGAAGAGATTCTCATCCTTCCTCCAGCAGCCTGGCTGAGGAGTTGAGAAGGCCACCTTCTCTCCTGGAAGCACTTGGTCTTCAAGGGTAACAGCAGCTCAAGCTCTGCATGCAAGGATACCCTGCTAGAAATTAAGAACTAGATCAAGGGGAGTAAACAAAGTGAATCATTTATGCTGAAATATGATTATAGACCAGGGGAATGGGACCTGGTAGATGTGGAAGAACAAGAGTGGGAGTTTGAGTGTCAGAAGACAGAATACCCTGAAAAGATATTCTGAACACTGAAAAGGACAGGGACTTGGGACCCGCTTGGGACTTGGGAGCAGCCCAGCAAGATGGGGAACATGTGCTGCCAACCACTCTGTTCTCATCCCAGACTCATTCCAGAATGCTGCCTTCTCCCAGTTCCTGCCATTTCTCTGGGCCTTTATGTTACATTGTGAGACGGTTTCCTGGCAGAATCAGATCAGGAGCATCCTTGCTGGCCGAGCACTTCTGAACGGGACACGTTTATTTATTCTCTGAATGGCCACAGGTGACTGCCACTTTAGCAGTTCCAGCAGATCCTCTGGAAAGCTTCCTCTGAGACAGGCAACTGCTGAAAGAGCTCAAACTGGACAATTTTGTGGCAGAAGATTCTGGCAGCAGTTTGCAGAGGAGCTGGCCATGTCCTGCTGCCTTCAGCTCCTGAGCAGTGCGAGGAGAAAGCAGCTTGAGTGGTTTGCTGAGCGAGTCACAAGCATCTTCTGAAAGTGTTCTTTTCACCAGTCAGTGACAAACTTATAACATAAGCTTTTCAGATAATTATCTTTTATTTGATGTTTAAATTAAGCCTTTTATGTACAAAACCTGTTCTGGCTGTGGTTAGCTGACACCACCTGAGCAGATCCATCCCCAACAGAGGGGCAGCACCTTACACATGCACTTGTAGGAGGGAGTGTTTTTATCTGCTGTGTAGGATTTGTGGCTCTCAGTGTCCTGCTACTGGTCTTAATCTTCTGTCTGTGTTTTTGGGGAGAAGGTATGGGGAACCCTCGTGCTGCCATCTCATCAGTGCATGGGTCCAGCATGCATGCTTTTAATGCTGGACTCACTGGGCTGAGACATCCTTTCCTGTTCTCTGTCCCTTATACCTCTTTGTAACTATTTCTGTACTTCTACAAACCCTAGAAAGCAGTTTCACATCAAGCTTCTTATGCCGTTGGCCGAGAGGAAATCCTTGCCAAGGCGAAGCTTAAGTATTTATCTGTCTCTGAGGGAAGCAAGGTCTTTAGAAAAATCCTAAGTACAGTAAACCAGCTTGTAACCCACAGTTCATCTGTAATTCCTCTATTCTATGCTATGTAGCAAGTGTCATGCTGTGACATAGGCTGAAGCTTCCCACTCGCCCTTTAAAACTGAGCTTAAATTTGAACTGTGGTGTGGAATACAGCAGAGCTGTCGTAAATGCTGCTGGTTCATCAACAGTATGAAATTCACATGAGCTGAGCTGCTGGTAGAAAAAAGGATGCTGACGACCAAAGAGACAGATTTGCCTTTCTTCCAGGTATGTTATCCTTGGAGCAGTACCCAGGGGAGCGTGACTGCGTGGAAAAGCAGCACGTCAGAGCAGAAATAATGTGATGCAGTCCTATAGCTGCAGAACATCCTGCTTTGGAGCTTGCATTCGACTATAAAGCTGGCTGGAGGAGTAAAAGTAGCAGCGAGACGAGCAGGAGAGAATTACACTGCGGGAGGCAGGAGCATCCACCCACTCCTGCTTGCATGCCCTGTTTGCAACCTCCGAGCGCTCCTAGGCTGAGCAAGGGGAGAACAGCTCTCCCGGCACACAGAGGGATCTCTGCAGTCTTGCAAATGAGCTGTTTCCAAAGTGGAGGAGCAGAACGGCATTTCAGAGATGTTGTCCTTTTTTGTCTGGCTATCCCTCCCCGACTTGGCTGATGCTTTTGTAACACCGGGAAAGTTGCCCCACAATTGGAGTCTGGAGGAGCCTTTTGTAATCCCAAACACCTCTCTTTTCTTCTCCTGGGATAACGACAGCCTGGCTGACTGGCAGAACTTTGTGGGCAGGAACCGGTATGGAGCAGAGTCGCAGAGCATCACTGTGAAAGCCCTCCTCATTGTGGCGTACTCCTTCATCATTGTCTTCTCCCTCTTTGGCAACATCCTGGTCTGTCACGTTGTCATCAAGACCAAGCGCATACACTCCGCCACCAGCTTGTTCATTGTCAACCTGGCTGTAGCCGATATCATGATCACGCTCCTCAACACGCCTTTTACACTGGTAAGACTGGGGCAAACCTACCATTGGGGCATCACAGTTACTTCAGAAGCCTTTTCTTTTTGCTGCTGTAGGTAGAGCATGGATATTCTGCACTGCCCAGTCTGCATTACACTGATTTGAGTTATCTCTGGGAAAATCCCCATGTCCTTTTCTTCTCTAATTCCTGGTATCTATTTGAAAATCTGAAACTATCCATTTGTTAAAAGTGACCCTGATAGCGCTTGAGCAATAATAACCTCACAGAGATTACTTAGCACTTTGTAGTATCTTTTATTTCTTTTTCCCCCTTCTCTGAAGGACTTCCAAGGTACTACTACAAATCTCTTGATAAAAAGGTTAATGCTAAGCATCATTTTGCAAGCTGTGTTGAAAAGCTGTAGTTTGCTCTGAAGAGAGATAAGATGTATAGGTCAGGCCTATCCTGTAAAGAGAGCTTAAAAGGGAAAAAATTGATTGTATTTTCTCAATCGTTAGGCTGCAGAAGGACACATTGTGAATAAAAGAGAACAAACATCTTTGGGACTGCTCTGCTGTGTTGTCTTGGAGGATATTGCTGAACCACTGAGCAACCTGCTTCTCTGGGGATCAGCAGCCAGAAAATAATACAATTGTACAAAGAACCTGCTATTTTAAAAATATCATTAACACAGCACAAGGAATGATGTGCCAGAAGGGTCTCAGATATCTATGAGCATGTGGAGGTGTGTGAGGGAGTACACAAAACTAATGATATTCTGGTTCTAGGCTCGTTTTGTGAACAGTACCTGGATATTTGGGAAGTTGATGTGCCACGTCAGTAGGTTTGCACAGTACTGCTCCCTCCACGTCTCTGCCTTGACCCTCACAGCCATTGCTGTGGACAGGCACCAGGTGAGACCTCCTTGAAGCAAATGACCAGAAAGCTTGGAAGGGCATAATTAAAATTAAAAAGAAAGATCCCATGTCCTTTCCTTCTCAGCTCCTAGATTAATTTAAGATGCATGAGTTGCTGACAGGGCAGGGGAGCAGCTCTTGCTGTCAGATGGAAAAAATAGTTTCAAACCCATAGCAAGGTGGGAGATTGGAGATGTCCGTCACCTTGCAATTGCTTCCAACTGGGGAATAGGAGCTTTCCTGCAGTGGATAATCCAGTAGCTCTCAAATGAGGAGAAAGTCCAAGATCCTAATATGACTTCACGTGGGCAGCCCTGCCCTGGGGTGGTTTGTCTGGCCCATGGAAGGACAATGATGTGGATGCAGGGACACTCTGCTTAGCTTCTGCAGCTTTGTCTCCCTTTGCTCTGGCTTGTCTCGCCTCTTGTTACCCCAGATACATGAAAACTGATGTTTTTCACAAGCAGAGCTCTTTCATAATAGGAGCAAAACTGACAACAGATGTTGTCAGTATGGGATCATCCAACAACCATGCAAAACAGACCAGTATAATTGACATTTTCTGCTAGAAAGCTTTCAAGTTTCCAGAAAATAGACTAGCTGTCAGAAGCATCCCCAAGGAGGTCTGGCTAGATCACAAACCTGTGGCCCTTTGGGTCGCTGATGCTGAAGAGTCCGAGACTCTTTTCTCCTTTTAATTTTTTGTTTGCTATTGAGTAAATTGTACCTGGAACTGAGCATGGCTGCGAGATCTGCTCGCAGACCATATTCTCCCCACGTAGATCCAATAACCGAGGAGAGAGAACCGGGATGCGACTTTACCCATTTTTATGGAAGAAAAATTCAGGCTTTCATGTACAGCTTACAGTTAATGGGAGCTGGGTGAAGATAGTACTGCTTGCATGCTGAATTTCTGTCTTAAGTAGCAGATTTAAGGCTGGAAGATTATATCAAAAGTGATATCATTATTTCCTGAAGTAGCATAATACTGAGTACTGGTTTATTTTGCACAGGTTATAATGCACCCTCTGAAACCTCGCATATCTACTGCAAAAGGTGTTATCTACATCTCAGTAATTTGGATCATGGCATCTTGTTTTTCCCTACCACACGCTATCTACCAAAAACTCTTTATTTTTGAATATAGGTAAGGATGTACTTTGCTTTCCTCTACAGTTTCCCTGGAGGCCAAACTCTCACTGGTCAATCTTTGGCATCATCTACTGAAAGCCCTGAGCTGATGGTCGAGGTCAGCTAAATATGGATCTAGTCTGTAATTTTCCTCATGTTCCTTTTGTAATGACTGATATCCTGTCCTTGTTTCTACTTTAAATTTTTGTATCTTTATTCTGTCACGCTAATCACATGAAATGGGCTAAGAAGTCAGAGGATCTAGCCTGGACCCTCTGTCTCTGTACATGGGCATTTTACGCAATGCAGCAATGTGACCTGTTTGGGCAGAGCAGAAATGGAGAAAAAAAAAACCTAAAACCCAACAGATTTTTAATCTACTCTTTGGCCTTGGAAAGGTGAAAAAATCTACCTCAGATGCTTGTTTCATTAAATACTGTCATGAGCTTTAATATTTAGAAAGTGCTTTAATGAGGGAAATGTCCTTAATATGTGCAGATGCTGTTCTTCTCTTTTCCAAAGAGCAGAGGATAAAAACCTGCTTCTGTGCATCTGGAAATTGTGTAATTTATGAAAATCATAAAATTATTATAAGGTCATGAATGCCCACGAGAAATTATCAACACATTGCTCGCTGACTGTTCCATGGCTCAAATCCTTGGACAGCAGAACTCCACTCAGCTGTGAAAAATTAGCATAAAGGAAGGGTCTGTCTCCAGTCTTTATGGCAGGAGCCCTCTCCCACCTACCTCTTTGTTTCTGATGTACCTCTCCTGCCGTGCCTGCCCATATGCGCTCTCACCCCCTGCCTGGTATCTCTGCTTCCAGTGAGAAGGTTACCCGATGCCTGTGTCTGCCAGATTTCCCTGAGCCTACTGATCTCTTTTGGAAGTACCTCGACTTAACAACCTTCATTTTGCTCTATGTCCTGCCCCTTCTCATCATCTCTGCTGCCTACATGACAGTGGCCAAGAAACTCTGGCTGCGCAATGTCATTGGGGATGTCACCACTGAGCAGTACCTTGCCCTCCGCAGAAAGAATAAGAAGACCATAAAGATGCTGATGCTTGTTGTCATCCTCTTTGCAGTCTGCTGGTTTCCCTTAAATTGCTATGTTGTCCTCCTGTCCAGCCAGACCATCCACACCAACAATGCGCTGTACTTCGCTTTTCACTGGTTCGCAATGAGCAGCACCTGCTACAACCCCTTCATCTATTGCTGGCTCAACGACAGCTTCCGATCGGAACTGAAGGCTCTGCTCAGTATGTGCAAAAAACCTCCCAGACCTGCAGAAAACAGGCTGCCCTCCACAGTCCCGTCCTACCAACTGGCTTGGCCAGAAAACAACTTCAAGAAGTTGCAGGTCTCCCACGTCCTTCCATCAGCCTCCAACACCCAGTCAGGAAAGACAGATATCTCTGCAGTTGAGCCAATAGTAGCTGTGAGCTAAATGATGGCCCCAGGAAATCTAGAAGGACTAACACATCCATTTGGCTGTAGATAAAACAGGGGAAGATGTGGAGCTCTGGCCTGCTGAGTGACTGTTTAACTGTATGAGGTAAAACTGTGAACCAGATTCTGTAGAAGACAGCGTGAAAGAGCTCTATGTTTGTTACAGGCTGACAATAATGGTGTGGAGTCCCTACAGGGGAGAAAGCAAACTCTTCCTGGGAAGGAACCTTGTCAAGTTGACTTTGTATTGTGTTGCAGAATGGGGTTCTCTGCACATATATTGCTGTTAACTGCATGACTAAGCCTCTTGTTTACCACTTGTGCTCTCTGTGTGTGTTTTGCTGGTATTCAAACACTAGAAAAACCATCTGATTGCATCAGGTTTCCCTCTCCCTTTTCTATGTCTCTTAGTAGCAACATGGAGGGGGTTGAGGTGTAGACCATTTGCAGAGGTTACTGGCTCAGATTCAGTGCAACTGGGTAAGAAGGGTTCCCCTGTGAATGAGGACATGACTGGTCAAGATCTGTTCAGAATGAATGAACAAAATCCATTTTTTTTGTGGAAATAAACTCAAAGAGACAAAGGGTAAAGTGGGCATTGATAAATAGAGCCACCTTACACCACACAGGCCCTTTTCTCTAAGGTAGAATTGCAGAAAAATTGATGCCTATTCTTTGCATAAGTAGATGGTGAACACCAACCTGTTATCACAGTGTATGCTGCCAGTGCTAAATCATACAGAATTTTTCTTTCCTAAGATAAAATCATGAATATTCAGAAAGCTTTTCTTCAAAGAGAGAACTAACCCCCCAAAAAGCTACATTGGGTAGTGTTGGACATACCACCCACAATTGGACAATAGGTAATTAAACACTGCTCTGACTTTGTACTAGGATCTTTTGATCAGAGCATCTTTGCATTATTGTCAAGTGGCAGCTAAAGCATCCCACAGCTTCACTTCTAAATTTGCCTTTGAATGTTAAAGCAACTGGGTACTTCCAAGATGAGACATTCGGGATATTTCATTCCAAGGTAGCTCTCTGCAATCATTGTAAAATGAACTGCTTTGAGAGAACAGATGATATCTCTGGTAGCAAGTAGTAAAAGTGGAATTTTTTTCTGCAAGATATCCTCTGGTGGTTGCATAATTTTGGTGCACTTAAAACCGTGCCCATAAATCATTGCTTTCAGACTGTTTTCAGAGTTTTGTCTGAATATCGTCTTTGATTTGTGATACTCATCGTCATCAAACACAGGCAGGAGTTTACACTCTGTATTCCCCAACTCTGCTCCCTCCACCACACAAGACTGATCAGACACCGAAGGGCCTAAGACTTTGAGGGCAAAAAGTCTCTCTTTCCCTGTCAGAGAAATACGAGCTACTCTTGCATTATATGTCATTCCATCATTCTGGGGAATCCTGGGAAATCACTGTGCCTGGTGTATGGGCTTTGGTCCTGCTGTCCTTGCTGGAAATACTGGGAGCGCCATCTGAGGGAGCTTTTGGTATGAGAAAAGTTGCAGGTCAATGGTTGATGGGAACTAATAGGCAGACAGGCAGTAGAGGTGAGTGTCAACTGATGCTCTGCCTACCCAGTGCTTTAACACAGCTTTGCCAAGCCAGAACCATTCGAACTGAACCATATTTTATACCAGAGGCCTGATGGAAGTGTCAGTCTACTGGAGGGTAGGGAGGCTCTACAAAGAGATCTAAACAGGCTGGACCACTGGGCAGAGTCCAATGGCATGAGGTTTAACAAGATGAAATGCCAGGTCCTGCACTTGGAGCACAACAACCCTAAGCAGAGCTACAGACTGGGAGAAGCCTGGCTGGAAAAACTGCCAGGAGGAGAAGGAACTTGGGGTGTTGATCGACAGCCGACTAAACATGAGCCAGCAGTGTGCCCAGGTGGCAAAGAAAGCCAATGGCATCTTGGCTAGTATCAGAAATGGTGTGACCAGCAGGTCCAGGGAGGTTATTCTCCCTCTGTACTCAGCACTGAATACAATACTGTGTTCAGTTCTGGGCCCCTCACCACAAGAAGCATGTTGAGGCTCTGGAGCAAGTCCAGAGAAGAGCAACAAAGCTTGTGAAGGGGCTCAAGAACAAGCCTTACGAGGAACGGCTGAGAGAGCTGGGGTTGTTTAGCCTAGAGAAGAGGAGGCTGAGGGGAGACCTTATTGCTCTCTACAACTACCTGAAGGGAGATTGTGGAGAGGAAGGAGCTGGCCTCAAGCTCTGCCAGGGGAGGTTCAGGCTCAACATAAAGAAAAAAAATCTTCACAGAAAGGGTTGTTAGGCACTGGAACGGTCTGCCCAGGGAGGTGGTTGATTCACCTTCCCTGGAGGTGTTTAAGGCATGGGTGTACAAGGTGCTAAGGGGCATAGTTTAGTGTTTAATAGGAATGGTTGGACTCGATGATCCAATGGAACTCTTCCAACCTGGTGATTCTATGATTCTATGATTGTGCAGCTGGGTCCTTGTATTTAGCTTTGTCTGGGACCAAGGGGGTTCATGATCTGGACTCAGTAAGATGTTCGTTCTGAAGATTAAGGTAGCATCTTAACATTCACCATATCTGGATGTAGTTATCATCCTTCAAACAACTGCATATTAGAACCTATCTGTCTACTAAACTAGACAAAATATTCCAGTGCTCGGTCAAATACTCCAGATGCATCTGAGCAGGGTTCCTGCAGTTACAGCTCTGGATCTTGCCCCTCTGCACTGAGTGAAAACCCTTTCTCCTTCAGGCTTTGTCTAATCTTGGATCTGGGCACAGAGAGGGTGTGAGAAGTGCTGAAGCTGTTTGATTTAACTACGGAGAATGGGAGGGATGGAGCTGGTAAAAAGAAGCAGGTTGAACAGTGAGCCTTAACAGCCTGCTCGAGGGATGAACTAGTGGCCAGTGGCCAGCAGAAGCACAAGTTTTAGAGAGAATAGGACAGAAGCTTGCAAGAGCAGGATGTTGTTAAAACACTAGAAATAGTGTCCTTCCAAACTGCACAATACACTGTGCTACAACGTAATTAATGTGGTACAGTGCAAATTCTGATGAAAGTTACCTAATGAACTATTTTTCATTTTCTTCATACCTGATCTGCATTCTGGAGAATTATTTTGCATTCGCTGGTGCTGCTGAAATCAGTGGAGGTTATGCTCTGAGCACACAAAGTGATGCAAATTATTTCAAAAGCATTATGTCCTGAGCAACTTCATTTGACATCCCAGTTTCCTTGCTCTTTTATTATTTTACCCTAACTCTGCTGCAGACCTGTGCTGGTCTTTTACACTGTGAACAGAGCCACTGCTGTGTAAACTGCACTCAGATGACACCTCAGTGACTGTGAAGGGATGGTCTGAGTGATGACGAGATACATGTACAGGGTGAAGATTAACTTCTTTCATTTTCCCTCGTATGTGTGTTTGCCTGCTCCAGCTGGACTTTTTGCTACCTTTTGGATTTTGGTCTTATATAGTGTTTTTAAACAGGTGGTTTAGTAGCTGGCCTTAGAAAAGCAGATCTGCAAGGATAGGAATGTGAGAAGGGACTGCTCGGAGCATGCTGTTGGGTGGCTTTTCTTTGCCTCTGGAAATATAATGAATCAGAGCTAAGTGTGAGGCGTTATGGACCGGGGAGGTAATATTGGTTTATCTGCTTTTCTAAGCAAGTCAGCTCTCTGCACTCCTACCCTCATACTGACATACTTGGTCAGAAGGACCAAGATCTCCGTGTGCATGTCCTGATGACCTGATCAGGTTCACTCCTATGTGACACAGAGCTCAAGGGATGCTGATTTCTCACTATGTCTTTGAGATTCCCTTTCGTTAACAACAATAAACGAGATTTTGGATAGGTCTTTTATAATCTTAAGAGTTATCAATTAAGATTGTTCCGTTTTCTCTCAAAATCTTGCCTTTTCTTCCAAAAATCTTAGGCAAGGCTTGCTAGGTTTTTTTTCCCCTCCTTTTCACCCTCTTTATAGATTCAGAGTGTCCTCCTGAGGGGAGAAGGGAAAGCAATAGCATAGATGATGTGCTGTGATTTTGTGGCCATCCTCCTGGACTGCATACACATCACAGCAGGGACTAGTGGGCAACAAGCACTACACAAAGCATTGAACAGTTGCTTGTTGCAGGAGATCCATATAGCGTGATCAGTGGAAGAATGAATTGCATTTAGAGGATGCGTATGATTGTATGGCATATGAATTAGGGAACACAATTAAAGTCACATAGGTAAAATTAACTCAAGCATCTCCAGACCCCGGAGTAGTTGTCTCTGCAACATTCATGTTTTAGAGTGCTGTGGGTGTTTTCTATTCAAAGGCTAAATTATTTGTATTGGGAATACTGTTTTCTTATTTTTCTATTTCCTTGAAAAATATCAGAAGACAATACCTATGAAAATTAACTTATGAGTTTTATGAATTCATGAATGTTAATTCTCTGTTTCTAACAATGCTCCTACTGTTTTATTCATTTTTTTTTTCCATGTAGAATTATGCAGAAACGTTGAAAGGGAACAAAGATGATGCCAGACTATATTTGGCATCTTGTGCTCTTCTGAATATCACTCAGAAGAAAACAAATCCCTGAAGCCTTTCTTGCACTTGATATCAGAAGAGGTTTTGCACTCTCAGCTTTCACTCCCTCTCTCTGCCTGTGGTCCACATCACCACTGCTGGTGTTATAACATCAGAGCTGTGAAGAGAAAATGTAACCCCAGTCCAGGGCTTTGCCGCTTTTCAATTATAGCCTTTTCTAAACTTTGAAGATAAATTATCACTTTTGCAAAATTTGGTGACTTCTTTTTCATGTCCTTTGGGGAGAGCTGTCTTTCACTTTTCTTCTAGTGCGAAGACTTTTTTTAGTCCTCTCCACTCTCTTCTACAGAAACCAGACCTCTTCCAGCTCTCCCCTGCAGGTGCCATTTTCTAAGCCTCTAAACCTTCTAAGCTTAATCAATATGAGAAATCACTAATTTGTCTGTAAATCAGTTATTTCTACCGTGGTTTTGACTGATGAAATATAGACTCCATCTGGGATTCCTCCATGAAAACAGGACAGGGAGGGAAGAAAGGATTTCCTCTGTTCCTCTCTTGTGAGACCTTATCTGGAGTATTGTGTCCAGTTCTGGAATCCTCAGCCTAAGAAGGATATGGCCGACGCTGTGTTTGTTACACCAGTACTTCCCTTACAGATTCATAGCAGGTAGGGAAAATACTTTCTTAATAAATGCTGTTATTGTAGAAGAGTAGCTAAAAAATGCAAAGCACTCAGTTGCCGTAATTTTAAGACTGAGGAAGACAGAGATATGATAACTAGACATTTGAATCAGACAAGACAAATATGGACATTAAAAAGGACTCTCAGGGGCATTTTAGACCTAAAGTTTAGGCTGAATAAAATGTTCATTACAATTCTCTTGTGGTTTTGCCAACTGGGAACAGGGAAGTGTAAGATTTTCAGAACAATGAAAACTGATTTAGAAATTTAAATGCCGCTGATTTTCAGCCACTTCAGTTTGGAATGAAAAAGTAGGCAATAAAATGATGTTGATATATATCTTCTTGGTTTTCGGCAGATGCTGAAAGAATTGGTGCTGTGACCAGTGCTATTTAATGCCATCATCAATGACGTAATGGGATTGAGAGCACCCACAGCAAGTTTGCCAATAATACCAAATTAAGTAGTGCAGTTAATTCACCTGGGGAAGGGATGCCATCCAGAGGGATCTTGCCAAGAAGGACTTGGGGGTATTGGTAGATGAAAAGCTAAACATAAACCAGCAACATGCACTTCCAGCCCAGAAAGCCAACCATATTCCAGGCTAAATCAAAACAAGGATGGCCAGAAAGTCAAGGAAGGTGATTCTCCCCAACCTATTCCATTCGCATGAGACCCCACTTGGAATACTTCATCCAGCTCTGGCGCTCCTGGCATAGGAAAGACATGGATCTGCTGGAGCAGGTCCAGAAGAGGGTCACAATAATGATCAGAGGACTGGAACACCTCTCCTAAGAAGAAACTCAGAGTTGGGATAGTTCAACCTGGAGAAAAGATTAAGGAAGACACTATTGAGGCATTTCATTACTTAAAAGAGGCTTATTAGAAGCAGTGAGAAAGACTTATTAACAGGGTCAGTAGTGACAGGACAAAGGGCAATGGTTTTAAACTAAAAGAGGGTTTATTTTAATTGAACATAAGGAAGACAAGTTTTTACTATGAGGACCGTGAGACACTGGGACAGATTCCCCAGAGAAGCTGTGGATACCTCATCCCTGGAAGTCTTCAAGGTCAGGTTGGTCAGGGCTTGGATTGGATGATCTTTAAATGTCTCTTCTAACCCAACCCATTCCCCAATTCTATGATTCTACTTTCTGCTTGAATATTTCATAAACAGTGGTGCCCAAACAGGAACATTTCAGGTGCTCCCTGCCCCATCTCAAGCAAAACTGGAGATCCATCTACCTTGCCTTACAACTAGCATTCCTCCTGTGATAGTCCAGAGTGATGGAGGAGGTTGGATGGGGCAGTGGAGGGTTTTGCCGCAAAAGAATCACAGATAAGTTGGAGTGTTTAAATCTCCTTATAAAGCCTAGGTGTAGTTGTTACTCTGCATTCATCCTCATTTATTTTCACCTATTTGAGTTCAGGCCGTTTCTCAAAGGACTTGTGCTCAGCAGTCCAACATTCACTTTGGTACTGAACAGAGCAAGCTGTCAGGGCCCCACTCACAGCATCTTTCCAGTTGAATCCTCGAATTCAAACCTTCTCCAGGACCCTCATCATAGTATTTAATGTGCATTAGCAATAGTGTTTTGGGAAGCAAGCCAGGGCTGTATCAGTCTCAAAGTTTTTAGCTGTAGAGCACAAGCTACACTGCCATTAGACGAGATATTTGATGGTTGAATTTGATGATCTTTGAGGTCTTTTCAGACTTCATATATTCTGTGATTCTATGACATTGTGGTGCTCAGCAGGAAAAATCTATGACTTCTTTTACTCCACAACTTGAAGTTTTTTTGCAACAGAGAAATTTCTGTTGAAGCCAAAAGAATGGCAAGGGCCAAATCTCGAATGGATTAAAACTGAGGGTTTTTTTCTTCATATGTGCTTTGCTATGCCTGCCATAATTAACAGTAAGCCAAGTCAGGGACTGTTTCATCCAAAAGAAAGCAACCAATAGCTGAAGCATTGTACCTGCATTCATTAGAGGGATATTTCATAGAGTACAGACAAAATTGACAGCACGTAGCACAGTCAAAACCTCTTGCTATAGCATATAAAAAGAAGCCAAAACTCCTTGAAGCCCACTGAGATCATCATCCAACAAAAAGATGACACATATCACCTGCCCAGAAGAAAGTGAGCCTCACCTTCAATTGCTATTGTCTGTGTCTGCAGGTCAGGCCACTCCTTCTCCTGTCAGCATGGGATGAATACATTTTCCTCCCCGTTTACAGCGATGAGAAGAGAGCTGCTAAAAATACAGCAATATCCTGGAACATCAGGATATTGTTCTTGCCATTGTCTCACAGGCATTTTCCAAGGGTATCAGGCACCATCTCCAAAGTGTCTTTACTTCCACTGCTCTTACAGGAAAAATACTGGGACGTTAAAAGTCACAGTTTTCTGATAAGTATAAACCTCCTAATTTCCTTAATGAATGTAAATACATGCACTTGCCGTTACTAGGTAATAAAAAGGCAATTTTTATCTCTGGAGGTCAAAGCACTTAACAAAGGTTGATACTCTGGTCTATATTTGGGTACCACAAAGAGAGAAGAGTCACTCATCCCCATCATTCATTTACTGAGTCTTCAGCATTTGCATATTGAATGTGAAACTTCAAGATGTTTTTTTATATATTTAGGGTAGGTCACAATTACAGCAGTCTGCCTAGGTCCTGCATAGAGTTCATTAATGGGCTGCAGTGTGATACCCTAACATCTTTGCCAGCTACAGACATGCCTGCTCTGTGAAAGCAGAGACTCCTCATCTTGCTCGAAGGTGCAGGCTCCATTTGTGTAGTGAATCTACTAAACTGGGAGCTCATGCTGATCTCAGCAACAGCTGGAAGAAATTCTACACCTCTTGGACGTAAGTAGATACATCTCCACCGAGCCACGAGCCACATGTGGACTCACCACAAGTTTCAGCTCTCTTCTCTGTACTTGTGTGCTTCAGGCACAGCCATCACAGGGCCATAGACAGGCATTCCCATTAAAATTAGACCTTCATGGACTTAAAAAGAAGCAGTAAACAGCTACTATGAAGTGTTAGGTAAAGGAAAAGTGTTTCAAGAACTTCAGAGGTGTCTATTCTTCTAAACAGACTGACCTAGAAGATCTGCGTGAACACACAGACAGAGCTTTAGAACTGTTGTTTCCCAGGAGACAAATTATTATTTGTGACTGCCTTATTCATGAATCACTTGAGTGCTGCTGAGAGAGTATAGCTGACGTACTCTGCCAGCCTTGTGTTGAAGTCACTGTGCACCCTATGATATAACAGCTCTCTGATGCCTGCCTGAGTGAGCTCAAACCTTCCTACAGATTCTCTGTCTGGTATGTCAAGACCAGACAGCTTGCTCTCTTATTTCCTAGTCTTCCTTATTGCACTGAAGAAAGATGAGGATCTGATTCTCCTCTTTATTTCCTATCCTGCAAAGCCCGGCAGAAGGGCTTCCCTGCTCCTTTCTGGTGATGGCAGTGAGGTGCAGAGCAGGTTCTGGCTGGTATTAGAGAAACAGAAATGGGGAAAATCTTTGTCCCATCCTTTCTTCCTCTGGGAACCATGTGCACCATAACCTGTCCTCTGGTTTGCAGAGCAGAGGGAATTTCTGTGAGCCAATGTGTCATGGTGAGGCTAAACCTCTCACTTCTTGCATTTGGCTCAAAACCTTTTAATAATTCTTTGAGATGCAGGGATGGATCTAACAATTACCACAATGTCCTGACATGAAGAAAGATTTCCTTTATATACAAAAAAATGCATGGAGATTTCCATATCCTTCAGATGTGTCTCTGAGCCACATCTTAGGTGTAACTTTGCAGGCTGTATCTGGGAAGTAGAACTTTTTAGGATGAGACAGATGTGCCTATTCCACTAAATAACCGAAGGTCTACAAATGATTCCTGACTCTAAGGTGTCAACTCACTTGTTTCCATGGTGTGTAGTAGTAGCATCATCTACAGCAGACCAGCTATTTCATGGTACACAGACTTTGACTCTAAGCTCCCAGGATCACAAGGATATGAGGATATTAAGGCATAGTTACTTTTTTTTCGTATGCTCCTCAGTTGAAAGCACTATAATGTGATGGCTTTGCCAGAGGCCACCAGAGTGGTTTTAAATAATACACAGGTAAGGACATGTATCAGCTGTCCTAAAAACATGCCATCAGAGTCTCTGAAGGTGCAAAACCTAATGGGATATGTTGGAGGGACATGTAGGGTAGTAGGAACCAGATTGGTTATCATCTCATCCCTACGGCCCTTTGAGAGCTGCTCTTGAAGTGAACTGTTCCCGGAGGCTTGCCTAGAATTTATCTTGGAGAAAGCTCAAGACAGGATTCAGGAATGAGCTAACATTTGAACAATGACAGCTGGGACCCAAACCTGCAGCAGAGTCCCTGGCACTGCTCTTTGGCAGTGCAAACTCATTGTTAGATGTCAAACAAACAAGTAGCCCTGGGTCTATTTCTCATCCTTCAGCTCAGAATCCCAAGACAGAGTGGTTGCTCTGAACTGTGCAGTAGCATGTAGTTCTCTCATCCCAATTCAGCACAAGGAAGAGTGACAAAGCAAACAAAACCCCAATACTTTTGCTTTCGTTTGAGAGCTTTCACTTCTGTTGTTTTAGGTACGTGAGTTTTAAAGTGTGCAGGAGATAAAGAAACCAAAAATATAACTCAAACTCAGTCACCGAAGGCTATTTTCAACCATGAACTGGTTGCCCACTCAAGTGACTTTAAAGGCACCTACCACTTTCCCTTGACTGTGTGGGGAAGTGAAGCTCTGACTTTAGAGAATTAATTCAGCAGGCGCCTGTATTGGGTGGTGGTTTGTTCATATGCAAAGCATTTTGTTTGCAAGAATGTGTTTGCTTTACCTTAATGTTATAAAGAGTATGTAAACAGTTGAGGTAACTCATATCAAAAAATCTGAAGAAACAGAAGAAACAGAAATTTTACTACCTAAAAGAAAATACATCAAGTGTTATAAACGTGAGTTCTGTGTCACAATCCTTCACGGGAGGGTTGAAAACATAAAAATGTTTTGAACCAAATGAATGTGAGCATATTTAGCAACGCAAAGCCATAACAGATTTATTGTTTTCATTATATTGCGTCACTTCAGAAATATATTTTAGTTTATAAAGTAATTACTTTTTAAAATTATACCAATAATTTAATGTACTCCGTTGTAAATTCCATTATGAAGAAAAAAACAGCCAAACTCCAACCTAAGGCTTTGATAATTTACCCCTCAGTCACTCAGCTGGCTGTGATATAGTTGCCTTACAATTGCAACAATGTCCAGAAGACCTCTGCTTCCTCAGACTACTAGGTATCATCTTCACTACTATGTCTCTCCAAAGAGCATTCTGTCCCCAAATTCTGACTCAGCACTGAACGTGTTATACTCGTAAAGCCTAATATATAATCGTCTTATTGAAGGGATTGTGATTTATGGCTTCATGCCTCACTAGCGTGGTTCGTTTTGATATTTTCTACTTGATTGCATTCAGACTTCTATTTTTGCCTATTTGTCAGGTATAGCCGACAGCTTTGCCCGGTGGACGCAGCCCCCTGTCAAAGTCAAGGGCAAAACTCTCCTTGACTTCTGCAGTGTAATAGCAGGTCTAAAATTTGTAAGAAACCTGTCTTCTGTGTTAATTCAGTGAAAGTGAGTGTGCTGGAGGTTTGATTTTGATGTTTCTTTTTGAGTTCTTCCACCATTGGAGGTAGGTTATGGATTTGTGGCTGTTCTCCCAATCTGTAGCTATGATTTACTTGCTCCTGAAATCTTTCCCATTCAGGGATTTGAGCTCAGATCTTTAGTTGCTTGCCAAAGTTTGATGGCTGTGAGCCAAACACATCCTTCTGGAGACTTTTTGGAGCCTAACATGAGCAGGCAACTTCATGGCCAGAGGAAGTAAAGATGCCTGAGGGAATGGCCTCAAGCTCTGCCGGGGGGTGTTCAGGCTCAACATAAGGGAAAAATTCTTCAGAGAAAGGCACTGGAACAGGCATCCCAGGGAGGGGGTTGACTCACCTTCCCTGGAAGTGTTTAAGGTGCAGGTGGATGAGGTACTGAGGGACATGGTTTAGAGATTGGTGGGAATGGTTGGACTCAATGATCCGATGGGTCTCTTCCAACCTGATGATTCTATGATTCTATGATTCTATGCTGAGCTCTTACCCAAAGATCGTCTCCCTCTGGAGGAAATCTGAGAGAAATGGGTAACTTTTGGGTAGCTTTCCCACCCTCAAGTGCATCTCCAGATGGTATAGTCTTGGTATCTCATTGTTGTACTAGCTAGATCAAATAATTACACGTTGCACATTTTCCAAACCAGATAAACTCCCAAGAGGTGACTGTTAGTCACTTCACAGGGCAATGATAAAACAGTAAGGAAACTGTTTGTGTGCAAGGTTAATGATCCTCAAAACACTTTGAGAAATCCCTTAGAAAATAATAGTTAAATAAATGCCAGGCATGTGAAATCCATGATGCCTCTGGGGGAACCACAGGCTGAGTTTCTGGTTTCATAGAATTATAGAATCATAGAACCACCAGGTTGGAAAAGACCCACGAGATCATGACATTACTTTATGCTGCACTCAGAGCAGGTCAATACTCCACAACAGCATCCAGGCATGGGAAGGGAAGGAAATCTGAAGGGATGAGGTGTTGTTCTGAATGATCTGCAGCCAGCCTTATTTTTCCCCTTCCAGTTATTTTCATAGAATCATAGAACAACCAGGTTGGAAGGGACCCATCGGATCTTCTAGTCCAACCATTCCTATCAAACACTAAACCATGTCCCTCAGGACCTCATCTACCCGTACCTTAAACACCTCCAGGGGAGGTGAATCAACCACCTCCCTGGGCAGCCTGTTCCAATGTCCAATGACCCTCTGTGTGAAAAACTTCCTCCTAATCTCCAGCCTAAATCTCCCCTGGCAGAGCTTGAGGCCATTCCCTCTTGTCCTGTCCCCTGTCACTTGGGAGAAGAGGCCAGCTCCCTCCTCTCTACAACCTCCTCTCAGGTAGTTGTAGAGAGTAATGAGGTCTCCTCTCAGCCTCCTCTTCTCCAGGCTAAACAACCCCAGCTCTCTCAGCCGCTCCTCGTTAAGACTTGTTCTCCAGCCCCTTCACCAGCTTTGTGGCTCATTTTCTCCCCTTTGGTAGCCTCAGCACCGTGATTTCCTGGGTAACTACCCTGCAGGAGAGCTCACCTGCAAGGGAAGGCATCTGCTCCCCACTGCTAGCACAGACAGTGTCCTGCCTCCTCTGGACCCCCTTGAGTTGTGAAGCTGGGAACAACTGTCTTCACTCTTCACAGTATGTGGGTTCATTCCCAGACTGACAAGCTGGAGAAGGAGATGAGTGTAGCATAAAATGCAGTGGAAATTAAATCAGTGAAATATTGGTCTTAATGGCTTCATAACATTTAAATTTGCTTTTCTGTGCACCTGTGCCTGTGTCTGCAACATATGAGGAGAACAGACCCTATGAGGAGCGGCTGAGAGAGCTGGGGTTGTTTATCCTGGAGAAGAGGAGGCTGAGAGGAGACCTCATTACTCTCTACAACTACCTGAAAGGAGGTTGTAGAGAGGAGGGAGCTGGCCTCTTCTCCCAAGTGACAGGGGACAGGACAAGAGGGAATGGCCTCAAGCTCCACCAGGGGAGATTTAGGCTGGAGATTAGGAGAAAGTTTTTCACACAGAGGGTCATTGGGCATTGGAATAGGCTGCCCAGGGAGGTGGTTGAGTCACCTTCCCTGGAGGTGTTTAAGACACGGGTGGATGAGGTATTGAGGGACTTGGTTTAGTGTTAGATAGGAATGGTTGGACTAGAAGATCCGATGGGTCCCTTCCAACCTGATTGTTCTATGATTCTATGATTCTATATCAGAGCCCAGGTTGGCTGGCTGGTCTTCTGCTACCTGCAGAGCAAAGTAAGCAAATAGGGTATTCCTCAAAAGACGATAATAAATTTGTTGTCGTATTTCCCCTATTTACCGCTTTTACAGTTGCAAAAATATCTTGGTTCCTCAAATACATAGACTTCTAAGAACAAAGGGATTTTTAATTCACTTATGAAACATTAAACTTATGAAACCATTTGTATTGGATATTAGGAAAAATATTCTTGACTGAGTGGTGAGCATTGGAAGAGGTTGCCCAGGGAAGTGATGGAGTTACCATCCCTGGAAGTGTTAAAAATAATGAAGACCAACCATGCCTACTAAACCATGTCCCAAAGCTCCACATCTATGGAGCTGACGTATCTATGGATGTGGAGCTTTGGGACATGGTTTAGTAGGCATGGTTGGTCCTCATTATTTTAGAAGTCTTTTCCAACCCTAACAATTCTGTTTTTCTGTTTCTCTATACTAAAACATGCTGATGTATTTTGAGACAAAGGACATGGATTAAAACTTCTGGAAAATTCATACAGAAATCTCGTGCTCTGTTACAGTTCTACATTACTCCAACAGAATGTAAGAAAAATGAGCATTTCTATCATGATGTTTCTCTGGAATCAATATTTCCCTGATGCTGATTGAAAGTCAATGTTGGTAATATGACAAACATAGCTTTTAAAAGAACTGTAAAAGAAAAGTGAACTCTACTTAATTTCGCGTCCTAGTGTGTGCATAAATGACACAACTTTCACTGACAGGATTACACATTAGTTTTTCACAATGCCCTGCCTTATCTGGTTTACAGGAGGGCAATCCTCAAAAAGCAGTTATTTAATATGTTATTTCTCCTCTCTATCATTTATGGGTAAGTATCCTTTTCAAACTCCGCTATGAATAGGGAATAATTTCTTCTGAGCACTCTCTTCAGAGTGCTTTTTGCAGCACTCAGTGATGCTGAGGAAACACTTGAGTACTGTGACACTTACAATTTTTATAATGTCCCTATTTGTTGAAGTGGTGTCACCTCTATTTTATAAAACAGGAACTGAGACAGAGAGACAAGAATAAACACATCTTGTATTCAGGATGGTTGGAACTGAGAACCTGAGAGCAACATGGCTCAAAAACCTTCACAGAAGCAAGTAAACATTATTTTGTTCATCATTTTATTGATGGCAGGACATGTTCTCAGAAAGTCTAGAATTGATTACTGATTATAATGAACTCTTCTATCTACCTGACAACATTGGCAGTATTATGTCCTTCCCATGTAGTTAGCAAACATGGTAAAAATTGGAAGATTATAGGAGAGAAACTACGAGAATTAGGACTTTCAAGGACTCTCACAGCATTTGGAATACTTTTTCCAACTTCTTCTTCTGCAAGTGGTGTCTTCCCGCAGGTTTTGGCTTCTCATTGCAAGCCTGTTCTCCATTCCTCCAATTCTTTATTGCAGTCATTTTGCCCTAATAAGCTGGTTTTCTTCCCCATAGAATTTCTTCATCTGCTTCCCTGACCTTCCTGTGTACTAGAAAAGTATCATCTTTTCTAAAAGCTTTAAAACACAGCCCTTGAACAAAGCCCATTGTTGAGTCTCTACCAAATTTCATCTCTGAAGTAATGGGGAGAACAATTTCAGCTTTTCACATATAGATGTGTCAGAGTACCTCCCAGGCCTCCTTTGTTGTTCTCTAAATATCATATCATCTCCCTGCAGAGGTTGCTCATATCAGCAGCTTAATAACATTTACCTCAAGGGGCATGAGAACATTCCAGGTGACCTTGTCTCCTTTGAACTAAAAAAGCCCTGTTTTCGGGTGGGGTTTTTTTGCAAAACACAACACATCTTCAAAGGTTTCTTTCTAGCAGAGCTGATAGTATCTCCCTCATTCTTCTGTAACTCTTCTTCAGTGGAGCTTCCTCAGTAAAGAAAAGAACATCCTGCATGGGTCTGGAGCATGTGCAGGATGCACTGGAGACTATTGCTGCAACAAGGATAAACAGGTTCAAGGTTTCTGCACTGAGCAAGCCCTTCCAAGGGCCATGCAGGGGGAAGAAATTTCAGTTGCTCCTAAATGATGGACAACTGCATTACATTCTTGTCTTTTTTTTTTTTTTTTTCAATCTTCCCGTAAGTTGTCAGCCCCTCCAAATATCCTAGCTGAACTCTCCTGCAGAAAGCTTTTTGGTTGAGACTTCTTGGAAGAGAATCACCTCATGCTTTCTGTTATGCACTCTGAGACCCAGGAGAAGGCACTGTTTCTTACCCTGAGGTGCTCAATGCTGAATCAAAGGGCTAGGAGATCATGGTTGCCTCATCATCCGCTGTTGTGAACAGTCTTGACAACACAGAGTGTACATCTGAAGCTTGAGAGGCCACTGTGGGCTAGAAGGAGATCAGGGGCCATCTGTCACTCAGTCTTCTGTAACAGGTCTTGAGGGAGGAGAAGGCTTAGAGGGGAGGAAGAGGAGATGAAAAAAACAGCTTGGAATGTCAATGATGATATTCTAGAACATTTCATATCTTATCCTTGAATTCAAAACTAATCTGTGATTAGATCCTAAGGCACATAGTCCTGTAGTTCAGGGTGACTCCATTGGCTGCTAGTACCAGATAGCCTCCCCAGCACAAAGATTTTACATTACTTTCCCTCCCATCTTTTGATGCATTATTAAAGAGATGATTAGATTTAGATAGGAATGGTTGGACTAGAAGATTCGATGGGTCCCTTCCAACCTGGTTGTTCTGTGATTCTGTGTGATTCTGTGATTATTTCATTCAGAGTGTGGGAACCACACTCCTTCCCTCAAATGAGGGAAGCCCAGTTTTGTGGCAGATCACTGTCTGATCTCTGAAGAGGTGAGAAGAAGAGTAAGGGCTGAGCTCATAGATGCTGGAGCTCATTTGTTTTTGTACAAAAACAAACGTGTGAGCAGCCATGTGTTAGCAGGAAGTGGTTTGTCTAAAGAAGAATCTAGAGCTGGAAACCTGTTGCTGCTTCTATGGGAGTATCAGACCTCTGTGGGATGGTACACAGTGTGCCTGGATTCCAGCTTTTCATCCTTCCCATGAGCCTGGACAGGGACTGGGAAATTCATGCTGAGATGCAGCTCAGTCCCGGGGTATGAAAGCAGGGAGATAGTTTCCCTCCTCTAGAGAAAGACATTTCCTTCAGAGGAAGGGTGGGGAATCTGTCTCTTCAGGAACTTGTCCGTAGACAATGCTGTGTGTGAAAGAGGAACTTCAGTCTGAGCAAAAGAACTCGTCTCTTTCTTCTCTGAGGATCAAACAGATTGTTGTGGTTGTGGCAGTTGTGATGGACTTCATTCAAAAGCAATGATATGTTTGACCAGCTTGTCTGGGTGTTGGGACAATATGAGGAGGTCCAACACACTTCTCAAATCACCAAGATGGGATGCTTCTCTTCATCCTCTGTGGCTATGTGGATCTCTGTGTCAGCAGGTGTTTAAGACCTGTGGGAGCTCCTGGAAAAGCTGTTGATCTGAAGGGTCTTCAATGTATGCACAAAGGTGGAGGGGAAGTTTAAAGCTTTCTGTGTTTTTAAAGCAACAAAATAGAAAAGGAGGCCTGAGACAGGGCTGAGGTTCAATGAAGCCTGATTTCCTAAGGAAACTCCCTCCCCACTCCCTCTGATTTTCTGATTTTGTGAGTGAGCTCTCTTCCAGTAAGAAACTGGAGTAACAATATGGCAACACTGTCAAAAATGCTGGAGGAGCTGAAAGAGTTCATTGGATCCACTTTCAAAGACATGAGCCTGTACACTGTAATTTTCTTTGGTGCTGTGAGTGAACACTACAGCCTAACTCCCTGTTACAATGATCTGTGTAAAGTTCAACTGAAAGGTGTGTAATAAGCAAATGCAGATGAGGATATTTGGGGTTCAAAGAAGACGTTTATTTTATGGAAAAGACCCAAGAGAATACTGTAAGGTTTGGGGTGATCTCATTTGATCTGTCTCAGACAGCTACCCATCTTTGGATGCTACCTGCAAAGTGCTGAAGAAAGCCAGGACTATAAGGAACGAGCCATCTATCTTCACTGCATCTGTGCTGCTGTCTCCTTTTTTCATAGCCAGTGGAGACAAAGAGAAGGGACTTTGTTAGTTCGATATTTATTATATTCCTGAGCTTCCCAAAGCAGACCATTGGGGTTTATTTTCTAGCAAAATGAGGATAAGCTTTCTAAAGTCTGCAACAATCGCCACAGGCTGCTTCATTGCTCTGGCTGTGTTATTTATCCTGTCAAACCTTCTGAGTGGAGCTTGACTGAGAAAAAAACTGAAAGGTGGGTTCATAAAAACTAAAAGTTTGAACTATTCCTGATTTCCTTCAGTACATTAGAATATATTGCATTTCTACGATAGCAGAAGCCATTCAGTGGAGACAGCTGCTTTTTACACATGCTGCATAGAGATTTCTTTAACATCATTATTAGAAGAATATATGATACACAGCTTGCTTGGAAGAAGATAAATTATAATTAATAAAATCCTTACAACATCTTGGGCGACTAATATCTTGATGCCTATAGTGTTTTAAGTTGGGCAGGAAAGAAAATACTGTGAAAGTTGGAGTCATACACAGTGTGAGTTGAGAGCAGTTACTGTGGGATAAAACATCTGTCAAGACTTCTCCAAAACTTTCCTTAGTTCCCACCCACCAGTTTGGGCCACACAACAAGTTTACATCGTCAGAGAAAAACATCCAGTTCCCCATTTCTGAGCAGCTATTAATGTGGTGCATTCACTTTCTTGGGACACGCACACAAGGCTCTATAGCGCAGTTAGAGCCTGCTGATCCATCTCAGTATCTTCTCGTGTCCCTGGACTCCCACATACATCTCCATGCTTCTTTTGGTGCCCTCATCCCCACCCAGCCCATGGGCAAGGTGGTGGTGCTGTGCTACACCACTCCCAGCTTTACCACTGTCCTTTCTGGAGTAGGTGGCTGTGTGCATGGCTTTGATACTATTTTCCCTTCAGGCAATCTGAAAACCAAACCAGTTCCCAGCATCAGAACATCGGCTTACATTTCTTAATTGGAACCCAGTGAAGAAGAATGAACAAAGAGCTTCCTTTCGCTCTTCCTTTGGCTTGTTCATACTGCTAAGGAACTCAAGTTGATATAGGTATGATAAGGTTAGATAGCTAATTAGTCCATAGGGCACAACAATATCATTTTTATTCATATCAGCAATAAAGATTTACACCAAGTGGTTTCCTTTTGTCCGAATTAAAACTTTTAAAGACGACTGTCATGCTGGTGGAGGTAGGGTGTCCCTCTTAACACGTCCATCTTCAGAAAACCACTCATTACCTGATTTCTATCATAATGTTCAAAAAGTGCAGCCAGGATGTCCTTTGCTCGTAGGCTTGCTGAATGGGGCTCTATGCTTGGCCCTAAGCTTGTCATCAACACTCCTCCTAAAAAAAAATCACCCACTGTTCCCAGTGCTGGAAACAAAACATACACCTAAAATATACTCTTTGTTCTAAAACTGACTGATGACATCAGAGGAGGAAAAGCAGTGGGGCACACATGCTTTTAGAGACACAGTTTTACTCACTCTCTGTGTAATGCAGTTAATAACACAAGTTTTGAATCTCCAAAGGCAGCTATGAGCTGTTGAATGGTGTTATACAGCAAAGAGCATGCAGAGGAGCCAGGTGAAATTCTCCTGCATTTGGACTACGAATAGCCAAGTGATGGAGAGTGAGAAGCCTCAGATAAAGAATGACATGAACTAAATCTGAATCTCGTCACTGCCATTTTACACGAAAGACAGATGTACCTGTTTCTGCAAAGATTGTAGGGATGAAAAGGCTGAAGATGGACTCTTTTCCTTAAGACCTAAATTGCATTTTAGCCCACCTTTTGAAAATGGCAAAATATAGCAGAAGCATCACCACTAAATATAAATAGAACTGAGCTGTGCAGTTGCAGAAACACATCTTAAAACAGTAAGATAAGGCTGAAAAGCCCAAACATGTTGAGACCGTGTCCAATTTTCAGATGGTAATTCACATAACAGATTAGTTGTTTATCATGTGCTGATGTTTTCTCAAGAGTTTATGAAGGTCCAATGGATTTTGAACCAATTCATGTTGTTCCAATAACTTTCTGAGATCAAAAAATTAAACAACACAATTATAACTACTATCCAGTAGTTTTACATGGGGTTTAGCATCAGATCACATGTATTGCACTACCAGTTTTCAGCTAGTGACATGCGACTGTTCCTCAAACCTTTATCCACTTACGCTGCTGTACGTCACAAAATTAATTTTATTTAAATAACCAAGAATTGATACATATTTTATTGAGCACTTCAGAAGATGACAAGAGATTCACTGCAGCAAGTCATACTTTCAAATACAAAAAGGGACTTAGTAAAAACTTAGGTTCATATCCAACAAGAAACATGAGCATGTTGTTTTTGGGAGCTTTGAGTTTTAAAGACTGAGAACTCTACTTATATCAAACAGTTCAAACACATCTACATCATGGAATCTTAGTATTGCACTATAGCTCCTTGTTTATAACATAACGTGTGTCTGTGTTACCTGCATAAAAAGGACCATCAGCAACACATCAGCACAGCAGGACAGAAACGATCCAGAAAAGATCAGAGGGGTTGTAGGTTTGCTGGGAGAAATAAGGCGGTAAAACAGAGCAGTTTGGAGCACTGGTATCCAACACAAGCCCTGCTTCCTCCTGGTAATGCAACAGATATTAGGACTGTAGTTGTGCTACTATCCTATGTAGAGGTAGCATAATACTATGGCTTTTAGGAGTTTCCTTTAAATAAGGTCTAGGTTAGCTGAACGCCATACAATAACTGAAGAATTATTGCAATATAAGCCCATAGTAGGCAGCACCTTGGGATTCGCTTGTTTAGCAACAGCTACCAAATTCAAATATCAAATTCTCTTTGAAATCTGCTGCAGTATGTAAACAGTTCTATGCAAAGATGGTAACACCAATTACCTCTTTCTCCCCCTCATCCTCAGCCATATGGAGATTGCTAAGAGTCCAGAGCACAACAGTGGGTCACACAGATGAACCAGAAAATGGAAGTCCTACCGAGCTATAAAAGAGGTCCTACTTCATCTAAAAAGACAACTTGGAAGAGGGGACAGGTAAAACCTATCAGTTCCGTGGACAATATGAAAAAATAAATGAGTATTTAACATTTGTGAAAGATACACACTGTCACTGTGGTGCTTAAACCCCACCCACCTCACCTTGTACCTAAAATTCAAGACAAACGTCATTTTAATGTTCATTGAAGGTAGAGGTCCTATGCAGGGGGAATGACATTACACCTGAATGCTACTGTTCTAAAACTGTCCACTGAGAAACCAGGATAGTTTTCCAGTGTAGAAGTGCTCCCCCTTTTTTTGTCTGTTCTAACACACCTTAAGATCTTATCTTTAAAATTAAGTCACGGGTTATGTGAGGAAAACAACCTTTCATCCTATTTACATATACCTTACTTTGTCGATCGGGTGCTTGGCTCTGCTGAGGCACTCAGGTGCCACTGTAATACAAGTAAGACTGTCTTCTCAAGTGGGTTTTGGAAGACAGCACGACTAGTATTGCACTTGATGCTACAAACATGTTGAAACAAATTCCACACATGCAAACATTACAAAACAATCTCTAAAACCATCACAAAAAATGGAACCAACTTCATTGATCTTCAGTCCAAACTCCAAGGTGGATTTGCTAGTCACTAAGACTAAAACAACTTAGAAACATAAACTAAACTAACATTTATCTTACATGTTATTACATTTTGTAAAAAAAAGTGATGTTTTAATTTATGAATGCATAGAAAATTCAAAATTCCTAAAATTTACTGTACCCCCTAATGCTAAGCCTGTTATTAGTTTTTCTTCCATCACTGCTGAGTAAATTAATCTCAGACATCACTGTTGAGAAGGCTAACCAAGCCATCTCAAGGCAAACAGAGCAACCTCTCTTTTTCCTGGGAAGACCCAGTCAGTAGCAGTGGCCAGACAACACCTGATACAGATTAACCAGATTCATCTAAAAATAAAACCCCAAAAATCCTTTTCTAGGGTAGAAAGCCCCGAAACACCCCACTTAAACCCCAGAACTGACATGGTCAATGCCAGCAGAGCAACATTTCAGAATGCAATCTGGCCACTTCTTTTTGATATCTACAGGGTTACATTCCCATCCCCGTACAGTACAGTGCTAGGTCTTTCTTGCTGCCAGCTTTGATAGCATTCAATGCATGTCACTTGTTACTCATAATAAAAATATTTTGTTCTTGTTTCACTTGTGTATTTTTTTAAAATAAATAATGGAAGTATACAACGTGCTTTTTAAGGTACAAAACTCCTAATTATTAAACAAGTAGTCTGTAAACCAGTTTGGCCTGAGGAACTCTCAGACTATCAAGACTGTTGCATTTAAAGAGCAGCACCTTGCACTGAGTGCAGCAAAGGCAGAGGAGAAGCCCTCCTCTAGTTCGTAGCTCCTGCCAGCTGCGGTGGGGAGGCATCAGCAAGAAGAATCTATAAGTCTTTGGCGAAGTTTTTTATCTTCTCTCGTACTCACGTTGTCACTTGCATCATGGCCTGTCAAAACTGAAAAGAAAGTAAGACTTTAGAAGTGAAAGGACCATCAAGCCACTCAACACATTCTCATTTATGAAGGAACTGCTGCCAAGACAGTTCTGCAAGACCAGATACCTCTGTGCAGTTATCCAGTGGTGGGATGTCCCTAAGGGCTGGAGCAAGCATCTACCACTGGTTTGCTAACACAGTTACTAATTAAAACATGCTGATGCCACTAGTGAGAGAAGAAAAGATGATGAGCCACAGGCAAAGCTTTGCTGATGGGTGGTGAAGTCTGCAGCTGCACTCAGGCACAAGGGGAGGGCTGTGCCAGCTGGAGCTGGTTATGGAACAGCAGCTTCTTTCTGTAGAGCTTCAAGAATGAGTTCGTTCTGCTCTGGAGGAAAATAAGTGTTTTTGTGAGATGAAAACAGTCCCAAAATTTGTGCTTTCAGACAAAAACGAACCGTATTTTGTATTAGCTTTTTCAGCTCCTTGAGCAGAGACTTCCACCTTGCATTCTTAAATTCTCCTTCTAAAATCCACCCAACTGTCATTTCAAAAAGGGACACCTTTAAGAGGATAACTTTATTTCTGTCAGAAATTACTCAAACTGCCATACTAGAGCTGGCTGCCACAAGTGTTTCTTTGAGTTTGAAAATAATTCTGCATTTATTCTGAATTCCCCTGTTGTATAAATTGACTTCTCCTCCAAACCTCAGCCTACCAGAACTGCCTGACAGAAGTACAGAGGAACAGCTGTCCTGTGGGTGCTGACGCTTCTTCTTTTACTAAGCACAGGGCATAGCTTTCTGAAGAGAAATTAGATTTAGTATTTTCCTACTTCTGAAACAGTTCTTTAGCTTGCCCTCGGCATTGTGCTCCACTACTCAGGTCAGCTGCTAAATGTTTTAAAACACTGTCACTTCCATAAGTAAAGGCCTCTGTGAAGAAGCAGCATACAGAGCACAGAATCTAAGACTCTTTCTCATATAAAAGTGATTGCTTAGAACTGACCACATAAAACTGGTGGGAATATTCAAAGAAGAGCTGCACCAGTTGAGATCAACTCAGGCCAGTTTGGCAAAACCCACTTGACAATAAATTATTCTTTCTCTTCTGTGTTAGATGGTACAGGATCATGTTCACTGGCACCAGTCCTACTTCCCTTCTTTTGTCATTTTCTCTTCCTCCACCAGTGGCATTTCTAAACATCAGATTTTTTTTTTTTTTTTCACATTCCTCAAAGTTTTCTGCCAAAGCCTGAATGAAAAACAGAAGCAGAAGTTACTTCTCTTTTGAGCTAATCCCTGAAAAACAAATGTGCTGAAAACACCAGCCTTCTCACTAGAGCTTCTTCACACACAACCTACTGTAGACCCATTTAGTGCTCCACTACTACTATATGCAGGTGGTCTTACGGAGTTCAAGTTCAGAAAGCTGAAGCCTCTTACTGCTAAAGCAGAGATGTCAGAAAGGACAACCAACTTCAGCGTCTTAGCTTGTGCCACTGACTTGCAATATCACATTCTTCTGGCACATATGTGAAGTTATAGCAGTTGTAGAGCAGACAATATAGCAAGGTCTAAGCAACTCCATTTTCTTGTAGAATACCTAAAAATGGTTTTGGTGGGAATACGCTTCCAGATGAAATCAGCTTTGTTCTGCATTAATGATTTTTTGGTTTAATTAATTCCTTATCCCTCTACACCACCAGGTTTGGATGAGATATTTTTGTGGTGTTTCTTTGATTTTTCTTTTTAAAGAAAGATCAGGTCGCCTTACCTCGTAACTCTGTTGCACTTTTTTCCAGCTCTTCTGTAGCTGTTTCTTCAGGCTTTTCCAACACAGCTGGCCCTGGCTTCCCATCTACAGTATCTGTCTTAATAGTACCAAGATTCACCAAGAGTTGCATGACATCAAACTTCTCAGAAACTGCAATGTTCTCCAGCACTTTGAGGCATTTAAATGATTTAAGTTCACTCACATTTTCCTCAAGAAAGAGGAGGTAAAGGCTTAAGTCATCAAAACACTTTGACTTGAGTTTCAGAACATCGAAGGTTGGTAGGATTTCATACACTTTGAGTACACCTGAATTCCATCTCCATGGAACAAACATTGCATACACCACCAGGGGCATCACAAGAAGATAGACTATCAGGTTGATATAGCTGAGTACCTTGAAGACACCAACAGCAATAAGTTTGCACTGAACCACTTCTGGAACAGCTGTGTCATTCTTTAAGATTCCAGTTTTGATAGTGCAAAGAAACTCATCACTCAAAGAGGAGAGGCTAATGTAGTAACCCAGGTAGAGGCATGCAATGAATATAATCAGGAGAGTGAGTAAACGGCAGATAATGTATTTAATTATTAAGCATCTGGAATTCTTCTTTGTCTTCAAGTACTGCTCCACAATTGGGTATTTAAAGTAGCTGTCAGATATCTCCCACAAACTGAAAGAGAGAAGAAAAAAAATGCAAACAAATCTCTTAGATCAGATGCTGCAGCATTTACCTACCTAAGATATCAAAGATACCCAGTACTTTAAAACAGGCACAAGACCAAATTCCCTCTTACTGAGGTAAATAAAGGGTAGTTTTATTGAAGTCAGTAGAAAAGCCACAGAATAGAAGATAAATTAAGAATATTGACACTCTAATACAGAAAAACCACTTAAGAGACAAATCAAAAATTTTTTACATTGAGAAATGGTAAAAAAGTATTTTCCTCACAGCAAAAAAAAAAAGTATTACTATTCATTTCCAGTACAAAATAGGTATAGGAAGTAAATCCATGAGGAAAAGCAGACTTCCCAGGCACTCACTCAGTAATTGCACACTGGGAGGCTTTATACTTGTCAAGATCTAACTTCACATTTTAAAGAACAGACCTAAGTTGCTATTGCATTACCTGTATGCCCATGTGCAAAGAGAAACAGATACCCTAGCCTAGGATGAAGCAGAAACTGGACCTGGTTGAAAAAGTGCACCTATTTGATCAGGAAAGGTCTTTTTGCTTTTGTTGGTTTTGGTGTTTGAGAATTTTTTTTCTTTAAAGAGAAGCTTTGCAGACCTAGATCTGAAGGGACAGGAGATGACAAGTAACGGACTTTGCTCACAGCATGCAAACCACTATCAAGAACATTGAAAACTGAGGATTGTTTTCTTATCATAGAATCATAGAACATCTAGGTTGGAAGAGACCCACCAGATCATCGAGTCCAACCATTCCTATCAAACACTAAACCATGCCCCTCAGGACATGTCCACCTATGCCTTAAACACCTCCAGGGAAGGTAAATCAACCACCTCCCTGGGCAGCCTGTTCCAATGCCCAGTGACCCTTTCTGTGAAAAAGTTTTTCCTAATGTCTAGCCTAAATCTCCCCCGGTGGAGCTTGAGGCCATTCCCTCTTGCCCTGTCCCCTGTCACTTGGGAGAAAAGGTCATTACCCTCCTCTCTATAACATCCTTTCAGGTAGTTATAGAGAGCAATGAGGTCTTCTCTCAGCCTCCTCTTCTCCAGGGAGGAGAAGAGGTGTGCTGCGGTAAGAGAGCTATGCTGTGGTAAGTTAAAAATGATAAACACCTCCTACAATTGAAGAAATTAGGACATCTCAGGTAATTAGTAATCTGAAGAGCTCATCAAATGTTTTATAAATAAATTTATGAATTCCAGCACCAAATGCCCACATTAATGATTTCAGATATCTTCTTTTTAATCAAATTCAAAAATGCATCAAGTCACCACTCAAATCTTTGCAATAAATTTCTAAATGAGTGCAGTTGTCATGTCTGTTAAAAGCTTAAGGAAAAGAGCAAAAGAAAGCCAAGTTCCAGCATCTTACCTTTGTGTCAAGTTCTCATTAACAGCAGGAACCAAGTCAGTAGGGTCCCTGTGGTCTCCACTGCGGACGCTATTAGCAGCTTTGATTGCCCTGTTGTAGGCTTTGTCAAGTTCTTCCATAATAAATTTCAGATCTGAAGAAAGGTGAGGTGCTGCAGTGAAGCGCCAGAACAAACATGGGAGATACAGCAAGATAGCAACGAGCAGAAGGATGTATGGAAAGAACTGAAGGGAGAAAGAAATTCATATTAGGCTCCACTCATATATAAAATAACTCAGCCAGTCACCATCATTCCCTATAAGTCTATTAAGTTCCCTATAATTTTACTTAAATGCTTGTAGTAAAACCCGCTTTTGTGGTTATTTGGGATATGCAAGCAAGCAAAATCTCTTCTCAGACAGCTCCAGTAACAATGCTGCTGCTTAGAGCATTGCCAAAAAGAAAGATAAAGTTAGCATGATCCTGATAACATTTTAATCAGAACTGCACTCCTAGAAATGAAATTGAAGGAAGCAGCATTAACCAGGGGAACAACAAATCGCAAAGGCAATCAAAGCAGCTATCAGAGAAGCTGGCTGGAAGAAGAGGATAGCATCACACAGCTCTCCCTCCTAGACATGTTATTACTGTTCACAGCTACTAAAATGCTCCAGACACCAGCAAAATCTCTCCTGCTCTCCATTAGCTGTCGGGAGGCTGATGATCTAGACATTTACAGTGCTGTATCTGCCTGGGCACACAAATATCTGTTCAGAAGGCATGACATACTGTGACCAGAAAGGAGGTAAGGGTATTCAAATATTTTTAGATAGCTTCTACATGGAAACCATGCATGACATTGGAATGGTGTGGTGTTAATGCAACACTGAGAAGTCAGTCCTTGCACAGTCCTCATTGCTTAGGAAAAGAGTCACAGTCGGTATAAAATACAATAGCTTGAATTCTTTCAATTTTTCTTCTAGTCAACAGGCAGGAGTTTTTCACCATGATATTTCATCTCTAATTCCTTCCAGCTGCTGGAAAGATGGCATTTTCTACTGTGAAATTATATTCAAGGTGTACGTTCATACATAACTTCACTTTTACAGAGACATGATGTAAGTTCTAGTTAGACAAGTAGTTAACAAAATGTACTGCTCTAATTCATGACATTCAACTTTTGATATCAAGCACACTTAACTCAAAAGCAGCATCAGTTCCACAAGAATTTTAAATTAAGCAATTTTGCAACAGATTTAATGCATCTTAAATATCACAGCCATGCATGCATAGACATTCACTGAAAAAGCTAACAGTGGATTTTAGAGAAAATTTGGACAGAAGTGATTATTCACTGCAAGTGGAACAGCTCCATATGTAGATATTTGAGGATCTGGACCTAATGCTAATATGTTAACTTGTGTTTACGTTAATCAAGTGAGATTAAAGTTTTGTATGCACAAAATAAATTATTTGATGTTCCTGAATATTTTATCCAGGAAAGCTACTTCTAATATCAGTTACCACTAAAGAGAAATCCCGTGTCATTATTAATACTAGGAATGCATACAACATATAAGCACACAAAAACTAACTTTTCAGAAGAACTACATCTGCAGTTGGAGACTGTAATGGATGTGTCCATTCTCTGCACAGCAGTCAGACTGGAAATGTGTGACACGCAGTAAGACAAAGCCATGAAAAGCACAAAATAGTTACAGAAAATTGATGGTGTATTTAAAGGCAAGATTTGCTTTGCAACCCTACTTATAAATTCATATTTTATCTGTTTCTTCTCAGTAGCAACATCATTAAACTTGGCCAGAATTGCTACTTCAGTGTCTAGGGAAGACCAGGAGGAAGAAAACTTAAAGAAAGGTTCACCTTAAAATTGCAAGGGAAATCCTGCAGGGATAAGCTAACTCAGTGACGTGATTGTTTCAAAAACTTGGTAGTGTTAGCTAAGTAGAGTTGACTGTAATTATACTAGACATCCCACTAGAGGTAGCTCTTCCTCACCAGCAAGGAACAAGCATCAACCCTGTACTGCTACATCATAGCTGTGGGCTGTCCCCTTTCCACCACAGGGGACTGACCTCACAGGCCACAGAGATCTAAGGGATTCATTCCAACTTTCTGGAATTGCTGGGGACTACTAATATCTCCAGTACTTCCACTACTGAATCCATTCTATCTTCTGCACCACTAAACTATGCTCACCAAATGGACAGTTTATATATATCGGGAATTTCTTCCTCCAGAGCTCCCACCTATGCCAGCAGCCAAGACAACCCTTGGGTGTGGGTGCTGGTCTCCTTTTTTGAACTACTAACTGCTTCTGACCAAACAGAGCAAGCTCATTTTCTCAAAATCACGTCCTCTCAAAATCACTGCCTCTCTTCCCTCTTTGCACACAGCAGATACCTCAGATCCTCTGCCTTTTTTCAGGTCTAACCTTTCCAGTTGAAATGTAAAGCTCTAGCACATCCAATGTGTTTTTGTACACATCGAGTAAACTCACACCCAACAGCTCAATGATCTGCCCTTCATATTTATCACTGTGGATGGTGCTACCAGGTCTCATAGGTCTAAGTCCTGCATGCCCTGGTCTGCCCAAGGCTTTATGGTTTCATGTCTAGGCTCTTTCAGTCCTCTGAATTCTGGATTATTTAGAAATAGAAAAGATCTATCTATGAACGTAGCTTAAGCTTATATAAGCTCTTCTAAGCTACTGCAACACCTTTTCCATAGGCCTTAACAAATGACAGCTTGTATGAGATCGCTGCAAAGCCTGTTTGACTTCACTTATGTGTCATACACCTCTTAGCATTGTTACCTGTGGTGCTAGGCAGGGAAAGAAAACAAAGAAACGTGTGATTTAGTAATGAGTGACCAAAGCTTCTTATGTTGGTTTGTACCACTTGACTGTACTACTCACTCAACTGAAATTTTATAGGCATCAAAGGACTTAGGAATTTGCTTTCTGACCCTCAAAACTGGAAATTCCACTAACATTATCTGATGAATCCATGAGATCTCTTTATCCTGAGACCTATAAGACACATAGCAGGATGCAAGATAGTCGATACGCTGAAGTCACAGCCCAAAATCTCCATTGTCCCAGTCCCCATCTCGTCCTTTAAACCTAGAAAAAGACTCTGTGGGTACATTCTACACCTCATTCTGTACCTCACTGGCATCATCCCTATTGCTCTGCCCTAGACTTCCTCCAAACCCACCCATCTCCCCTACCTTATTACAGACCATTGCCTTACGAAAACTGGCCTCTACCATCTTCCTTTGTACATCCTCCTCTCCCTGACTCCTTCATCACGGCCTCTTCACCTTGCAGTACCTCACCACTGGGGCAAAGGCACATTTGCCACATGTTTACTGGGCTTCCCCTCACCAGGCTCTCATCACTTCCAAAGCCGTAGCTTATGGCAGCATGAGAAAACACTGCGCAGCTCTTTTCTGAATAGTCTCAAAACCAGAGCAGCAGCGTGACTATTAGACCAGCTCTTTTTGTATGGAAACAAAAGCCTGTATTTGTCAGCCCTTCCACAGCACTTGATGCACAACTCCATCCTTCTCGGATTCTGTCTTTTTTAGAAATGAAAGATAAGCTTGTTCTATTTAACAACAGGCTTAGATAACTAGCAAATTGTTTTGAATCATTAAAATTTAAGGCCTTGAACCAGCAGGGGGAAGTGAAAATGCAAAGTCATCTGGCACGAGTCCTAGGTTTCAGAGCAACAGACTAGGACTGGTCAGCTCATCTGACTACATTTTAGTCACACATTAGTGACAACCTGTTTTAAGAAAAGCACTCTGTCATATTTGTGCACAGATAGGCATGTGCCATACAACTTTCTTTTATGGTTTCTCTATTTACTTTCAAGGCATGAATATACAAGGACTAAATGCTGCTTCAGTCTTGGACAGTTTGTAGTATTTAAGTTAAATGGGAAGTGTCATCGACCTCAAGAACTATGTGGTCAAAAATATGCCAGGGAAAGACATTGGCCTAAAATGAAAACTCCATTTTTCCTTTGCTGTTGAGTTATCAAGCTTTTCAACAGCAAGTTCACAATGTGGATGTAAGATGGTATAGGAGTGCGTAACTGAAGAAAGGTCCTCTGAAAGCAGATTGAAACAGATACATTAGAATAGATACAATATCCTATAGATCAAAATGTTTCTTTCTGAACTTCATTAGTGAAAATACATTGAGGACTACAACACAGTGCTTCAACCTGGATGCCCTGAGCCTTCAATCCCTCTCAGCTGCAAGGAAAAAAGGACAGGAAAAACCCATGACGTTTGGTAGAGACAGAGCTTGAGGTAGGCTACTCTAAGTTTCTGGAAGGTACTAAGTATGGGTACTATGTAATTAATATTCAGCATGAGACACAAAACTAGCAGCATATACACCAGGGACTCTAACTAGGGTTTCCTGCTAACTATTGCTGAGCTCCTGAAAGCTAGAGATGATAGAAGCAGGATCACCTGCCTTGCTTGTCCCTTACTCTGCTGGCACCCTGAGTGGGACAGCAAGTTCCCAAGGAAGCAGAGCACTAGGAAGCCAAGAGGTGAACTGCCCCTCATTCTGTACTGTTGCAGTTCATTTCACTTGATAAGCTTTGAACTCTGGATACATTACAAGCTATACTCTTACTCCTCCCAAAAGCCAAGAGCACCTCATACCTGACAGAGTATTTCTGACAACTAAGTATCGGAAACCACCAGAAACTGTTGAACCCTGATAGAGCACTAATATCCAAGCTTTATCTGAGCAGAAGTCTGTGCAGAGAAGGATTCCTCCTCCAGGCTAAAGACATCACTGGTCTGCAATACGAAACTGAAATAGAAACTGTAGATTTAGTGCTTCTCTGTATCTTATGGCTGCAGTCCAGGAGTAACACGTCCTACAGGGCAGTCAAAGGTGAAAAAAGGACCAAGGCTGACACCAGCTGTTTTATAGGCTGAGACACAACACACTACCAAGCCCTGCAATACAGAAAGTATGATCTTTCTGGACAGCAACAGCTTAGGAAACAGGGTGTTCAGGAGTTTTACAATGCAGAGCGCTGGTACGCCATCTCAGCACAACAGATCATTTGCTGTCTTGTGTTCTGCATTTGTCAAAGCAGCTAGAAAGGTTATCAACAAAGCAAATTACTTATGCTCACCAAAATGCTTACACTTCACAGATGTGTGCTGTTTTCTTACACCACTGACCATAACTAAGTTAAGTAATTTTAAATCAATGCTAGCTACTATGAATGGAGAAGAAAAATAATCTGCATGCCTAACAGCCTAAACTCTAGAAATCTCATATCTATTTAACACACTGAACTCCAAATTTTGAAGTCATGACTCTTTCATAGAATCCCTAGGTTTGAAAAGACCTTTGAGATCATCAAGTCCAACCATACCTGTGCACTACTAAATCATATCCCTAAGCATTTCATTGATGTTTTCTAAATACCTCTATGTGCCTACATTTGCTCCTGTCATGAAGATTATCCTCATGAACTGAATCTTATTTCCCCAAACAACTCTTGCCTTACTAGAATCTGTGAACATCACCAAACAGAAAAATGTTCAGAATGACACGAACCATCTTCACTACATTTCAGTTCTCAATGCACACTGACAATTCCACATATAGTGCTAGAACTACAAATATCAAATTGAATTTGCAATAGTCTCATGGCATGATTTTTTTTATCTTTTATTGGGAGAGCAGGGAAATAAGCTTTGAAGACATTAGTCTCTTTAAGCTAATTTGTTAGACCAGAATGTATGCATGGGTATAGAGGTGTTTGAGTAATCTGTTTGCATAAGCCCTTAAAACATTAGAATAATGTAACTCTTTTAAAGATGCATTAGCATCACGTGTCCCTGAAGGTAAAAGGAAAAATCACACTAAAATACAAAACAGCCCTAGCTCCAATGTGTGGTAAATACACAGCAAATAAGTTAAAAGGACATTTAAAATACTTCTTCATAAGCTCAAATATGCTTTTATGACCCAAACACAATGTAGCTGCCAAGAGTGATGTGACCCAAAAGGCACTGTCAAGGACCTAATCCACAGAAATCTTGACAAGTTATGGATAAAGATGGCTGGCAGAAGATGAGAATAAATATAGTGGCATTTAGAAAACAAAGTTTCTTACTTTACTGCATCTTCAGTCCTTATTTCCTCTAGGCCAACGCTATTAAAGTGACTGCAAGCATTCTGACATCTACCATACCCAGCAGTGGTAAAACACTAACTTTAAGTACAATAGCACAAACCTGTTAAGCCACACAGGTCAGAATCACAGCTGTGAGAAAACTCATCAGGATACAGCACTCAACAAAGAAGGAAGCACTGCAAGTGCCTTTGCTCACTTGAGATGAAAATATTTGTCATTAAAATATAAGATTGTAGTGAAGTGTCTGCTTCTTCAGTTCCAAATTTCTACTTTGCCACTAGGAAGAGGTTGAGCAAAGGCACCAGCTGTCAACAGGCTACAACGTTTCCAGAAGCAAAGGTATTAAGCTTTCTCCTCACACAACCTTATTCCTGTTTGTCAAGGGAAGATGTTTCACTGGTATTCAGTGCAGGAATGTGAGCTATAAATGACTCATCCTTTTGGCTGAGATACTATTCTGCCTCCAGACCTGAGAGTGAACCTCAAACAATAAATAACCTCTTTACCCAACCTGTTACTTTCTGGTTTGATACAGTTTAAAAACTGTATAGCTGCAGTTTGAATAAGTAAGACTAAAGTGACTGAAGTAGCTCTAACACTACACTCTGAAAGGATGGTTTATAAATGCACCTGTGTTCAGGTTTCTTTGTTCTGAGAGTCTTTAATCACCTGGGTGGGGCTGTACAGGTGAAACAAGAGAAGTCCGCAGTGATCTAAAAAGCTGTACAGTGAGGCATCAGAACTAGATAACAATTACGATTATAATCATACCAACAACATAATGAAAAACCTCAGGGGTTTCTTTGTACCATTAACAGACAAGCAATTCAAAGAACAGCCCACAGGTCCATGGTAAATTGGTTCACTGATCAAAAAGTCTAGTGCAAATCTGTACTCTGAAACAGGAGGGAAACAGGAAGGTTTCATTTTTTCAGTAATGCAACCTGGTTTGGATAATCCTTCAGAGCAACTAGATGACTAGAACAAAAGCAGGGTAAGTTGCTGCAAGTTGGTTTCTTCACCAAAAAGCTAAATGGTCCTACTCCCTCTCTACACCATGCTGAGCACTGTCCTAGAATGCAAACCTTTGACAGCATTCCTGACAGAGCACGAGTAAATCTATCCATTTCAATCAGGAATTGGAGCCTACAACCTCATTTCCCCAAAACTTGTACCGAATGCCTCCTTATTTTTTTTTTTTATGGAGCCTTCCAGCATGCCAATAAAGATGCTAAGTGAGTGTTCTGGTTTGAGGCAAAGCAGAACCAATTTCCTAAATTTTTAGCTAAGAGTCAGAGTATTAGAAAAAAAACTGAGACACTTCACAAAAAAAAAGCACTGCTCAGGAAAAAAAAAAACCAGCTTGAAGGGTTGTCTTAATTAAAACTCAGCCTAATGATCACTGCTGTTGCTCTACGTGCATCCCTGCCCCTGAGCTGTGGAGTCAAGTCTCCTCTCCCCTGAGTTCAGGATGGCTCCCTTTTCTCATTAACATCACTGCTCCCACAAAGGCTCTGCTCTGCCCATTTTTAAAATGGTTATCTAGCCAAAATCTGCAGAGCAGTAAGTTTTAATATGCCTTGCAGCACAAGGCTGGGGAGACAACACCTTCAGATACCACAGTGAGAATCAAAGGTCAGTGTTAATAGATGTAACACTGCGCTTTCTCTGGAAACCTGAAAAACATGGAAGCTGATGAACAGTCAGTAGAAGGATATTAATTAACAATGGCCTCCAAGCTGCATGTGTAGCTTCAGATGCCCAGCTCAGAAGGGTAGGTGTCTAAGCATGGATTTAGGAGGTTAAGGCAAGGCACTCAGAAGAGCTGGAGCAGAGCTACAGTCTCTGACTCAGCTGTTCAGACATATGTCCTGCAGCCAGTCTGCAGTGTATTTACAAGGAAACATCACATTCCATTAAGCTACTATGGAGGAACTGAGGGAAGAAGGGCCTTGCATCAATTCCTGAGATAGCACTAGTCAGCAAATTAATAGGGGTTGCACCACAAAAGTATGACTACTTAAGCTATTAGTCATAGCTGGCAAACGAGGAGACTTACAGCAATCAGCAGGTGACTATGGCATAAAATCTGACATAAAGAAATCAAGCAACAGGAATTCATTCCCTCAAGAGCAAGGGATAGCAACACATCCAAATTTGCAGGTGAGCTTCCACCCACGCAAGCTGCCTCCACTGCAAGATGTTTCAGCAGCTTTGCCTGGGCTCTGTAAAAGGTCTTGTTTAAGTGAAGTGGAGAACTACCTGAGCAAAGAATAGTTCAGCCTAGAAACCAACAAGTATGGCTTTAATATTCATGAAATGCAAGAACATTGGGTAAAGGTTCTGAGTGGAGCTAACTGCAGAAGGCAGCAGTAAATCTTTACAGTTAGTGACTTGAGATCAGAGACAGCCCCGAGCACTCTTTCAGAGGAGATATCAAGAGCTAACTGGATAATAAAAGCTGAGGTGCAGAACACAAAAGAAATAAGACAGAAATACAGATGCTGAGCTCCTAACACCACATTTTCCTCCACTCCCAGGTGCCAGGGTGGGTACTTGCTGGGACAAGTAATAAAAGGGCTGGGCAAGGCAACAAACAACACTCCAAATCTGTAGAACTACAACATCATTCCTTACTTTGACATCTGCACTGTCCAAGCAGGGCAACACTGCCTCTTGTGCCAAGTCAGCTCCAGGCCTTGGCATGACCTTTACTCAGTTTATAACTCCTGCTAAAGCTCAGCTAACTGCTTTGAACCAAATTAAGTATGTTAGTATCTGCTGTACTTTTTACTCATAAAATAAGTCTCTTGCTGTGCACTCAGTATGATGTTGCTTTACTCAGACCAGTGAAAGCCAGCTTATGGTTTGCAAGGGCTTCCAGAAGCTCAGAAGAGCCAACTGAAGACAGGGGTTAAACATTTAGAAACCATTGATGAATTAATCTCACTCTTTTGTCAGATAATTGGTGGTATTTGTTATTATAACATGACAGATCCTTTATTTAAAAGCAGAAAATACCTCCTCTAGCACTACCGTCTTTGGAAGTAAAGGACAGAAAATATTCTCTCTAAAAATAGAGTCAAATCAAAGCCAAGGACTAGAGAAGAGCAGAGCAGAGCAGAGGAGCAAGAAAAGTTAGGCAAAGGCAGGTTTCTATGAGGAGACAATTTTTTCCAGGAGAAGGAGGTCTGTACATACTTTATGCAGCCACAGAGGGATGTTTTCTAAGTCTTTCTGGGATGGTTGCTTCTGCTGCACAGCAGCCCAGCAATAGGCATCCACATATGCAGCTTGTCGCCAGGAGAAGGAACCTGGTGCAAAGCAGCTTATCTGAGCACCTGGGAAAACAAAGCAAAAGTTATCATGTCCTTGGAAAATTACAAAAAGAAGAAACCAAGTTTAGGAAGGAAAACTCACACTTGGAATTTTGCAGCATCCGAAACTAATAGGTTAAATGAAATGAAACCCAGGAGTTCTGCAGGGAGGAGAATGACAGTTCCCACTGCACACAAAGGACTAAACTCCTATTGGGATGCTCTAATGCCTCCTAAAGGCTGAGAGCATAATAAAAGCACCTGTCTTTTAGACCTATTTTCATAAGGTTTGGGGGCAACATAAACTCAAGATTTGTCTCTTCTCACTTGCACTTGACCCTTGTTGCGCAAAGGGGAACCAACATAAAGTGTGATCAGATAAGGTTGTTTTCCTGAGAAAACCACTACAATCACATTCCATCGTGCCAGTGTATTTCCCAAACACACAAGCTCCAGCTTACACATTTATTGAAACAAGATCACAAACACCATTCCTGCAGCCCCACAGTCTGAGAGGGCAACTTTGGCCCAGGGTGCTGCCATTTCTCCTGCCTCTGAGACTGCATGTGAGTTTTGTGGGGTTCACATCGCACATGTGAAAAGAGGGATTTCCTCCTGCAGCTTTTGGCAGAGCAAGAATAACACCCAGGCACCTCTAAAGGGTGCCAGACCCCTCCTCACCAGCACAGTGACAAGCTGTGTCCAGGATCAGGCAAACCATCGTCATTCCTACTCACTCCCATCAGCTCTTCAGTTGTTTGGAAGCTTCATATTAAGACCAGGGCACTAATCAAGAGCAAGAACAGCTATTTTGCCAGCCTCAGCCGTAGGGTCAAATTCTGCTCTAACCAGCTACAGGCAATGAAGCAGCCACATGAGTATTCTCGCAGTCTGTTTCAATAAGGAAGAGTGCCTATTGGACATGGAGTATCAGAGGCTTCTCAGATGAGCACTGTTAAATCAGGATGAGGGGGTTTGATTTTCATTCTGAAGCTTTGATAGTGGAAGCAAAAGAACTGACACAGTTCAAGGAGCTGTTCATAAAAGTTGAAACAGGTCAGCCACTTTCCTAAACTATTGCACAAAGTGGAGATGGTTCTTCCATGAACATCCCTCTTCCAAGTGCAGCTACCAATGCTTCCTCCAACATATCACTGATACCAAAAGTCCAAGATGAGGGAAGAGTGTTGCTTTTTGCCCTTAATAATTCATTAAAGTTAGTGCTAATGGGGAAAAAGTATTTTGTGTAAGATTGAATCATACATTGTAGCTTTTTTCTGGTTTAGCTTTGGGAGAACAAGAACTTCTTTTGTAACACGAACCCACCGCGTTCGCCTTGTAACTTCTACAGACTTTTTACAACGCAGCATAGTCAAGGAGCATTATGAATAAAAGCCTTTCCCTATGAGTCACTATTATAACTATTTCTAAGTCTGTAGTATCATAAGGTCATGGTTTGACCTGTCACAAGCCTCCCTTATCACAAACAAATTACTGTTTATTAGTCCAGAGCTCACGTGATTTTGCAAATTTGGCACCAGACAAGCACTTGCCCTCCCCAAAGCTTTGTGTATTTCTGCTTTCCAAAGAATTTCCATTGGCTCTGGAAGCTCAAGAAGTAATAAGCTACAGGAAAGAAAAAAAAAAAGCACAAAAAAGCAGGCAATTGAAGTGTCTGCTCAGATGGACAGGGAGTACTAATGTCCTGCTCTCATCGCTTAACAAACCTCCTGCTGCTGGTCGTGCCCAGTGTGAAGCAGCAAACAAGAGATCCTTTCAAAGGGTGAGCAATAGGAGCATTCAGAAAGATGCTTTGTCCTATTATCTCTGGGTATCTGCAACAAGAAACGTACTCCATGTGGTCATTCTCATTAAGGGGTGGGAAGCCAGAAAAGTGATGGAGTGTTTAAATCAGCACGGAGAAAGGCAGCCAACCTCCTTCTCCAAAATTAGTAATGAGAAAGGCAGCCAGTCTCCTTCTCCATAGAGCTATGTGCACAACTTCATACCAGGACAGCTACAGCAATGCCAGTGACGCTGCAGAGCACTGAATCTCCCTTGTCTTGATTCCTGAGGTTCCAGCTGGGACAATGAAAACCTTTGGCAACTTGGGAGCCAAGCAGATAGAGCCTGACATCAAGGAGAAGCTGGGGACATACCAGTTATTGCACTGTTTTTTAATTAACTTATTGCAGTCCTGGCTGTAAGTACTTGTCAATGTAAATTACAACTTAGCACTAACCATAGTAATGTTAAGGATTAAACAAAGAGGATGTTTTTGTGCATAAACTACACAGAACATGGATTATTAAATACATCTGAAAATGGCCACAATTTTTCATTTTTCTACCTTCCTTATCCCCTCCAAAGGAGTAGTGGCAATAATCTATACAGATAATTAACTTTATGTAGGGTTATTCTGGAGGAACTGCAAAGGAAAATCTAGTTTTTGTCGGAGGAGAAATTAGGCCAAGGGCTAAATGCCTTTCATAGAACCACTGTACACACACACACATGCACAAGGCTAGTTCATGAAAGGTTAATAGTCCTTCACAGCCTCCTGGCTTGGTGACATGAAGCCATTCCCTGTTCTTCACTCCCACAAGTAAAAGAAGAGGAAAAAGAAAAGCAGCAGCCAAGTCTGTAACAACAGAGAGATAAAATATGCAGTGAGAAGGATGAAGAATAATAAATGACTGCATTCATTAAGCAGTTGCCACAACAGTCTTTGGTCAAATTATCATTACACTTGGGAACACGCTTGGTTTTTAATCATTCCCTGATACTAAACCAACTCTGGAGAGGGAGTGATGGGGATTGGACTTCTGCTAACAATTGAGGATCAAAAAATACCACTTAGTATGGTTGCCCTAAAGAGAGACCACCCAAAAGAGCTGCAGAAACTTAAGGCAGCAGCAGGTGTTCAGCCACATATGAAGACACTTTGATAATTGTGCTAAGAATATCAGATGCAGCTGGTCACTGATGGCAGGAATTACTCGCTGGCATGTAACTGAGTGCAGAGTACAAGGCTGAGTCACCGCAGTCAGCAAGCAGCAACACCAAGCTGTCACCCCACCCAGCCACGGCATCTCTTCACATGTGCTCTGCCAACAAACCCCCAGCTATTACCTCCATGTCTGTATCAAGAGAATCCTTTTCTTCTGCAACTGGCTTCTCTGTATCTCCTATACAGCACCATGAAAACTAGCATGGGCTTGCCTACAGGTGGAGGTCCTGTGCTCTGGTAACACTTTTTCATATACTTTGCCTAAGTCTTGCAAGCTCACCTGGGAAGGATCTGCCATCAGAAGTCTACAAGATGTCCCCAGACCAGCTGGGACTTTGTAGAGATGCAAGCAGTGGGCTTACGCTGGCTCCTTTTGTGCAAACAAAAGCAGCAATTTTGATGTCGATGCTAAAGGCCGAGGAAACTCCATCCTGGGTGATACTGCCACAAACAACCTAATCTGAGCTTGGGGTTGCCCTGATCTGAGCAGGGACTGGACCAGATGAACTCTAAAAGCCCCTTTTGACCTAAACTATGCAGGGATTCTGCAGTTTTAGCGGTGTTTCATCGTACAATGGCCTGAGTTGTAGCAGCTCTTCTGATTCTGATGGGGGATGGAACTGGATGATCTTCAAGGTCCCTTCCACCCCAAACTGTTCTATGTTCTATAAATGAGCGTGATACAAGCCACTTTTGCAATTCTTGTCCTACTGCTCCTGTAGATGCTTTCCAAATGAAAAAAAAAAAAAAACCAACCTCAAACCTGAAGGACAGAGTCCCTGTTCAGTACCCAACTACTTTGCTTGGGGCTAAGGTGGGACATATGGCTCAGCAATCCCTGGCTGCATCCCTTTAGAGAAAGCACAAAGCCAGTGAGCTAGATTGTTTTCCTCCCCAGTGGTTCCACACTCCACTTCTGACTTAAACGCCTAATTAAGAAACTACAACTAACTGAGAGTATTTCTAAGAATCAACGGTAAACATATGCTGAACTATTTCCCCTGAACCAGGATCAGCTGTTTGTAGTTGACAGGATTAAACCTTCAGTAAGTAATTATTTAGTTTCTAATACACTGCAATCACTGGAAGAAGACTTGCGTAAGCTTAGTGAAAACCTAGCCATTAATTATCACTATAGTTTTCCACAAGGCAAAATTAATTAGCCATGGTACCCAAACATCTGATTTCATCTAGCAAGAACTATGCACCTTAGCAGCCAGTAAAGAAAAATCCACAAACAAGAAAGTCAAGGTATGCATACATAATGTACAGACTGCCAGGCACCATCCAACATGCATCCTCCACCTCAACATCAAAAAAGATTTTAAAATATGAAAAAAGATGTCCCAGTGTAGGCTAAAGAAAAAGCAATGGTATGTGTGGGTGTACACACATGCATTAAGAGTGGACCAGAGGAATAATTTTATTATATTTATAGATGCTTCTCATGTTCAAAGTTTCAGGTTGGGCAAAACAGAGTAGACAGTATTTTTAAGAAGGAATGGACACAAAGGGAGGCATTGGAGAAAAGAACTTGTCCCCTGTTGTTTACTTTGGCAATGGACTAGTAGCAGAATATAAGCCTCAGGTGATGCAATGTTTAAATAGACTGGATCAGAGGAGCCAGCAAGTGTCTTTCCCCTTCCGCGGTGACTGACAGTTATTCCTCAGAGAAGTCTCAAGCAGTGGGGAAAGGGCTGGGTGTTTATCAAGCACTGTTTTCAAAGCAATAAATTTTTTGAATCACAAGTTAAATTCCCACCAGTGACATTTAAGGCAAATGAAGAGTTTCCCTTCATTTGAAGAAGGAGAAACATCTCAAAACAGTGGTGTTGAACATCTAGCTCCACTGCCTACATCAGTGGATGGCCCTCAGGTAAGAACAGAGGGCCATGATACTTTTTCTATTAATTCTCGCACTTTATCATCATTTCTGTAGGAAATGAAAACCTGTCTCTGTAGAGGGCAAATAGGAAATAATCTTGACAACAGCTGAAGACGTTTACTCAAAGGCAATTTAAATTTGAATGTGAAGTACATGCTTTTACAAGTTTGTCCTGGCTCCCTGGCCAGGACCGTTCCTGATGCTGGTAATTTCTGTGATGTACTGAGCACTCCTTGTATGCCACAGAGTGGCACAGTGTATGCTGCTGTTCTCTGAGGTTTGTACATCTAGCAAAAGATGCTTTGGAATTCATAGTTTGTCTGGATGCTCCAAACTGGTGCTACTTGAACGCTTGTTGTGTCAGTCCTGTTATTAACGTCCCTGGTTTCGGGGCATCCTGCTGAACTAAATGCAAGATGTACAAATGTCAATCATTAGCATATAGCCTGCTTCAGCAGCACTTGGAGATGTTTTTGAAGCTCTCAGCCAACAGCTGCCATGGTAATAGTCTTTGGCCTAATTATACCCAACTTAACTTTTGCCTCAAGCTCTTAAGGAAGTCACAAGATAGACTCCTCAACCACTTGTGGATGTAAAGAGAGAGGCATATGAGCAAGGAGAGACAGCAAAGGCATAGCAGGAGAGTAAAGCATCCTAGTTCAAGAGTTAAGACTATTTTTTTGTATATTTGTTGTCTCACTTGGGTTTTTTTTCCCCCCTTTCTATAAATGTCATTCTTATGACTGTTTGAGAAACAAGATTAACCTGTAGAGAGATACAGGCCTGGGTGGACATGCAATAAAGGATACTGCAGATGGGCACTGCTGCCTCTGTAGCACCCATAGAAGCTGTTGGGATGCAGCACCCAGAGTTCCCCACTAATACCCTACACCCTGTGTTTTCTGCTGGCCAAAACACCTCAGATCCCACAGGCAGACAACTAGGAGGGAGGAGGACTAAAACAAACAAATTACAGGGAAAAACTTCCAAGAAATAAGGTGGAAACTGAGCAGAGCAAGCAAGGATTGTCACCACTGGGAAAGCCTAAAGTGGTCAAGGGGGACATTAACCCCGTGGTGTGGAAAGCACAGGGCAAGGTTCCACTTTTCCACCTTCAAGAACTCTCCAGCATAGAGGTAAAATGCATAAGGGGGAAATAAGAATTGAGTTGAGCATATCTTCATTTTGACAGTTTCATGCAGATGATGTGTCGGTCCATGGCCAGACACTTCCTAAGCCACGATCCTGCCACAGTTGACAAGTCAGTAGAACTACCAAGATCTCCATGCTGATTTATACCCAAGTTTCTTCAGTGTTTTTACTTAATACAGGATGGTTTCTGTGTCCTGGGTGCTGTGCTAGCAGAGAAGCTAACACAAGAGGATTAATTGATTCATCTTTATCAGGGGATATACTTATAGGATGAGGGTTAATGGTTTTAAACTGAAAGAAGGTAGATTTAGCTTAGATATTTAAAAAAAAATCTTTATTGTGAGGGTGGTGAGGCACTGGAACAGGTTGCCCAGAGAAGATATGGATGCCTCATCCCTAGAAGTGTTCAAGGCCCAGTTGGCTGGGGCTTGGAGCAACATGACCCAATGGAAGGTGTCCCTACTCATACACTGAGGGTTGGAACTAGATGATCTTTAAGCTCTCTTCTGACCCAAACCATCCCATCAATCTATAATTCTATACTAGCAACACCTGACCTATACACAACCAACGCCCAAACTGAACCAGTTGTAAGGGCTGCTGGTGGCCACCAAGAGCTTGCCCACTTTTCCTCTCTTCTCTCCTCCTCGTTTCCCTTCCCAGCCATCAGCTCCTACACCAAGCCACAGTGAACACAGCCTGCACATGCTGTCCACTGCGCAGCAGAGCCCAAAAGCAGCCACTGACCATAAGCACATATGAGGAATCCCCAATTTCCTTCCTACAGGAAAAGATGTGAATATTTGAAGTTGACTGGACAGCGCTCACATCTGCTTTCCTTTCAGCTGCAACCCAAGCCAGTTTTCCCAGAACGCTCTTAGAAAAAAGCCTCTGCCAAATTCAGCAGTTTGTTTTGATTTCCTCTCTGCCCAACTGTCTGCACCTGCTTAAAACTGCAACACCCTGCTTACAAGCAGTGCGTTGGCAATAAATATAGAATCATAGAATCACTAGGTTGGAAGAGACCCACTGGATCATTGAGTCCAACCATTATCTATGCCTTCAGTTAAGATGTACACAGTAAAAAGCATACCTTACAATATACACTCAGTTTAAAAACTAGAATCTCAACCCTGGCTCAAAGCTACTCATTAAAAACATGGTCATGGAAAAATGACACAGCTAAAATTCTGCTGATTCTGTGGCTCATATGTTGCTGAGGGTACCTATGTGTATTTTTATCTCCTTTTCTAACAGGGAGGGGTGACTTAGCCATATTTATATAGTTTCTGTTACTGTACTGCCTGACCACCTGTAGTATATTTACACTATGAACTACTAAGTAATACAGGTAAATACAAATTTTAAGTCCATTACATAAGAAACATAAGCACATACAACACAATCCTCACAACCCTACTGTTATTTACATTTTCAAATTCTCAGTATAAAATTATATAATTTGTTATAAAATTGTACAAAACCAGGTCTAGATGTAAAGAGATACAGGCACTGAATTTCACACAGAAAAGCTTCCTGGGGCTGGCAGACAGCAGCTCAATCACAGCTAAGTACTGCCAGAACCAGTTTAAAATCATCACAGAACTGTAGTTGACCCTAGGTTTCTAAAATTTAACCAATAATAAATTTAGATTAGTTCTCCTGCTTACACAAACAATGCGGAAGCGTGGTGCAGGCTCTAACCCCAGGAGTTCCAGCAGTGCTCAGTGGCTGAGCAGCAGAGAAATCCCCTGCAAAACTCACTGGAATCTTATTTATTTCCCGAAGCTTCTATCAAAACTAAGTTACTTGGCAGCTTCAGAAAACTTCTGTGGCCTTCGTAAACATTTTAATCACTCCGCACAATTAACAGCAACCACAGGTAGGAGGAAATCTGCAGTTCCTTGACGCTGCCCTGCAATAAAACAGGAAGGCAAAGTGGGTAAGAAAGATGACAGTTCAAGGTGCCAAGAGAATTTTACGTGGGAAGAATGCAACTATGCCAACAGAAATAGGAGCTGAGCATTCATTTTTTTGGAAAGGGTGTTCAATTTTTATAGCTGGAGGCAGAGATAATTCCATGCTGTGACTCACATACTGCTTTCACAAGCACTTCTGATTCCAAGTAGCTCTTCTTCGGACCTACAATGGACTCCAGCATTTTTAGTCAGTTTAGCACTCCTGAGGTTTTTCAAAGCACAAGTAAATCAGGAAGCATTTGAAACCAACCCTTGCTTCCTGTTCTATTGCTGGCAGAAAACTAGTGCTCACAGAACTGGACATATCCAGCCCACAGGACCCTCTCTATCTCCCAAAAGACTTGACAGAAACTGCTTTGGGATCTCCCAGAAGCAGGTAGACTGCTAAGCTGCCAGGATTGTGTGGAAAATAGGCGACAGCTGTAACAGCAGCGTGGCTGATCTACTATCACTTTCTGTATGAAAACCACGTGGTGTTGTTTGACTCACACCGCGGGCCTGACCTATTCATATTCATTTTTCAAACAGGACAGCCTGGCTTTAAACCTAATGTTTTCTTCTAACAGGTCTTCAGGATTATAAGTAAATAAAGCACAGGTAAGATGTAACACACATTTTAATTCCTGCTTTATGAATCTGCTGCAGTCACAGATTCAATTTGAACTAGTCTAATAATGAACTTTGTCACATACAGAATGCACTGAGGACCAAATGTTTGATTAGCAAAGATGAGAAATTAACTCATCTAAAAGAAAGACACACTTTACCAAACTCTGCAATTCAACTGTGTGCTGGAGCTTCACCTAAGGAAGGAAAATGAAAGAAATACTTCTACAGAGCTCATGAGAGACCCTGATACATGGGCACTATTTCAAACTGGATCCAGCACTTTTAGAGAAGCAAAAGGATGAAGAACTAAGGAGTCTATATATGAGCTAGTACATGGAAATGCAAGCCCTATTCTTCATCGCTTTAAGAGGAAGAAATGTGCATATAGCAGTAGCAGATCTCAGACAAAAAGCAGCAGGTCAAATATCAGAAATACTGCTGTATCCATCCAGTCACTGACCAGAGTCACCACAAGGCCTTTGCATTCCCAATCTGGTGGTCCAACTCCTCTATGTGGTTATTGTAGGCCACAGCGCTTTGGGGTGAACCGCATCTATTGGAGTAGGTGTGCAGTTAGGTGTAAATACAGTAGTCTGGGGCATCTTATCTCTTAAGCAGTCTGGCACACTATTAATATTATTCACAATGGGTTTTGCACAGATTCACCAGTAATTCACAGTCCCACTCCACCTTCCACTCTCTTGACATGCACTTGACTCAAACCTATAAATGTATCTCAGTTATACAACACTGAATGCCAATAAATAGATGCATAGAATCATAGAACAACCAGGTTGGAAGGGACCCATCGGATCTTCTAGTCCAACCATTCCTATCTAACACTAAACCAAGTCCCTCAAGACCTCATCCACCCGTGTCTTAAACACCTCCAGGGAAGGTGACTCAACCACCTTCCTGGGCAGCCTGTTCCAATACCCAATGACCCTCTGTGTGAAAAACCTCCTCCTAATCTCCAGCCTAAATCTACCCTGGCGGAGCTTGAGGCCATTCCCTCTTGTCCTGTCCCCTGTCACTTGGGAGAAGAGGTCTGCTCCCTCCTCTCTACAACCTCCTTTCAGGTAGTTGTAGAGAGTAATGAGGTCTCCTCTCAGCCTCCTCTTCTCCAGGATAAACAACCCCAGCTCTCTCAGACGCTCCTCATAGGGTCTGTTCTCCAGCCCCTTCATCAGCCTCGTTGCTCTTCTCTGGACTTGCTCCAGAGCCTCAACATCCTTCTTGTGGTGAGGGGCCCAGAACTGGACACAGGATTCAAGGAGCGGCCTCACCAGTGCTGAGTACAGAGGGACAATCACCTCCCTGGACCTGCTGGTCACACCGTTTCTGATACAAGCCAGGATGCCATTGGACTTCTTGGCCACCTGGGCACACTGCTGGCTCATGTTCAGTCGGCTGTCGACCAACACCCCCAGGTCCCTCTCCTCCTGGCAGTTTTCCAGCCAGGCTTCTCCCAGTCTGTAGTTCTGCATAGGATTGTTGTGCCCCAAGTGCAGGACCCAGCATTTGGCCGTGTTAAACCTCATGCCGTTGAACACTGCCCAGCAGTCCACTATTTCTGACAGGGCAGAAGCCCTGTGATTTTATAGAATCATAGAATAGTTTGGGTTGGAAGGGACATTGAAGATCATCCTGTTCCAACCCCCCTGCCATGGGCAGGGACATCCCACTACATCAGGCTGCCCAAGGCCCCAACCTGGCCTTGAACACCTCCAGGGATGGCTCAGCCACAACCTCCCTGGGCAACCTGTGCCAGTGCCTCACCACCGTCATAGTGAAGAAATTCTTCCTATGTCTAGTCTAAATCTGCCCCTCTTCAGTTTATACCCATTGCACCTTGTCCTATCACCACAAGCCTTTATGAATAGTCCCCTCTCCAGCTTTCTTGTAGCCCCTTCAGGTACTGGAAGGTTGCTGTAAGATCTCCTTAGAGCCTTCTCTTCTCCAGGCTGAAAAACCCCAACACTCTCAGCCTGTTATAAGCAAGTCTCCAAGGTAAAACCCCTTGTCATTTGGATTTAAAAGCCTCCTCGTCATTTCAGACTCTGAAAAGGCTGGCTAGTAGGCTGCTGCACTAGCATTTTGGTAACTTGGGGATGGGGAAAACAAAACAGCAAAATAACTAGGAAAATTAGCCCTTCTCCTGTAGAGCATAGATTCATCTACAGAATCTTGGCAGAAGTTGAACTGTAATGGCGACAGAAGTGCAGCAGAGCAGAGGAAATCAACACACAACTGAGCCATCCACTGCCCAAATGCAGAGGTTGGAGATCTGTTTCCCCTGGCACCTGTCCCTGACACCTACTGAATAAATCATAGAATCATAGAACAGTTTGGGCTGGAAGGGAACTTAATGATCATCTAGTTCCAAACCACCCACCATGGGCAGGGACATCCCATTAGACCAGGTCGCTTAAAGCTCCATCCAACCTGGCCTTGAACACCTCCAGGGATGGGGCAACCACAGCTTCCCTGGGCAACTTGTACCAGTGCCTCACCACTTTCATTGTGAAGAAATTCTTGCTTATACCTAGTCTAAATCTGCCCCTCTCCAGTTTATACCCATTGCCCCTAGTCCTATCACCACTGTGAACAGTCCCTTGCCAGCTTTCCTGTAGCCCTTTCAGGTACTGGAAGGTCACTATAAGATCTCCTTGGAGCCTTCTCTTCTCCAGGTTGAACAACTCCAACCCTCTCAGCCTGTCCTCACAGGGAAGGTGCTCCAGCCCTCTGGTCATCTTTGTAGCCTCCTCTGGAAGGGAAGCGAGATGCTACTGCAAACCCCTCCAGGCAGCCTAGGTCGCAGGACACGGCTGGTTTCGGCAGGTTGAGCAGCGTCGGGAAACAAAGAGCGGCCTGGCTGCACCACTGACAGAAGATGCGGCAGCTGAGCTGACAGGGCTGATGCTCCGGAGGTGTCAGAGAACAACAGAGCTCCTGGAATGCCCGAGGGGGGGGGAAGAGGGCAGGGGGAAGAGACCTAGTGCGATGCCTGGTCTAGTGGGATGTCCCTGCCCACGGCAGGTGGGGGTGGAACTAGATGATCTTTAAGGTCCCTTCCAACCCGAACTATTCCGTGACTGTAAGAGGGGGAAAGCCCAGCCTTTTGTCCCACCCGAGGTGGAAACCTCGGCCCCCTCCCCGCCCCGCCGAGCCCTTTGTTCGGTTACCGATGGAGACCTCCTGGGCGAAGGCGAGCGAGATGAGCAGCAGGGGCAGCCCCACCGCCACGCACGTGACCATCTTGTCCAGCGCCAGCTCCAGCCGCAGCCCCTTGAACCGCGTCTCCGGGGGCTCCTTCAGCAGGAAGTCTGAGAAGACGTACTCGGTGGCGATGTGCGCGATGGCCATGGCGAGATCGGCGCCTCCCGGCTCGGCTCAGCGCCTCCCGGCTCAGCTCCTCCCGGCTCCTCCCGGCTGGGCCTGGCTCCGCCCCGCTGCCCCGCCGTCGCTCCGGGTCCCCCGCGGCGTTTCTTCACAGAGAGTAAGCTGGAAAGGATCTTGAAGATCATCCAGTTCCAACCCCCTTCCCCTCACCGCCAGATCAGGCTGCTCAAAGCCTCATCCAACCTGGCCTTGAACACCTCCAGGGATGGGGCAGCCACAGCTTCCCTGGGCAACCTGTGCCAGTGCCTCACCATCCTCATCATAGAATCATAGAACAACCACGTTGGAAGAGACCCATCGGATCATCGAGTCCAACCATTCCTATCTAACACTAAACCATGTCCCTCGGGACCTCATCCACCCGTGCCTTAAACACCTCCAGGGAAGGTGACTCAACCACCTCCCTGGGCAGCCTATTCCAATGCCCAGTGACCCTTTCTGTGAAAAAACTCCTGCTAATCTCTAGCCTAAATCTCCCTGGCAGAGCTTGAGGCCATTCCCTCTTGTCCTGTCCCCTGTCACTTGGGAGAAGAGCCCAGCTCCCTCCTCTCCACAGCATCCTTTCAGGTAGTTGTAGAGAGTAATGAGGTCTCCTCTCAGCCTCCTCTTCTCCAGGATAAACAACCCCATTTCTCTCAGACGTTCCTAATAAGGCCTGTTCTCCAGACCCTTCACCAGCTTCGTTGCTCTTGTCTGGACTCGCTCCAGACCCTCAACATCCTTCTTGTGCTGAGGGGCCCAGAACTGAACGCAGGATTCAAGGAGCAGTCTCACCAGTGCTGAGTACAGAGGGAGAATAACCTCCATGGACCTGCTGGTCACACTGTTTCTGATACAAGCCAGGATACTATTGGCCTTCTTGGCCACCTGGGCACACTGCTGGCTCATGTTCAGTCAGCTGTCAACAAATAGCCCAGGTCCTTCTCCGCCAGGCAGCTTTCCAGATAGACTTCTCCCAGTCTGTAGCTCTGCTTAGGGTTGTTCCAACCACCTTCCCCTCACCGCCAGATTAGGCTGCTCAAAGCCTCATCCAACCTGGCCTTGAACACCTCCAGGGATGGGGCAGCCACAGCTTCCCTGGGCAACCTGTGCCAGTGCCTCACCACCCTCATCATGAAGAATGTCTTCCTAATGTCTAACCTACATCTTCCCCCTTCCAATTTAAAGCCATTCCCCCTCATGCTATCACTACGAGCCTTTGTGAACAGTCCCTCCCTAGCTTTCTTGTAGACCCTTACAGGTACTGGAAGGTCACTATAAGTATAGTCTCCTCAGAGCCTTCTCTTCTCCAGGCTGAACAACCCCAACTCTCTCAGCCTGTCCTCACAGGGAAGGTGCTCCAGCCCTCTGGTCATCTTTGCAGCATCCTCTGGACTCGTTCCAACAGCTCCATATCCTTCTTACGTTGAGGATTCCAGAACTGGACACAGTACTCTAGATGATATTCCTCACAAGAGAGGAATAGAGGAACAGAATCTCCTCCCTTGCCTTGCTGGCCATGCTTCTTTTGATGCAGCCCAGGATATGTTTGTCATTCTGTGAGCATTCATTGCTGGCTCATGTTGAGCTTCTCTTCAATGAGCTACCTCTAAGTCCTTTCTCTGCAGGGCTGCTCTAGATCACAATATCCCCTATCTTGTACTGAAATTGCAGTTTACCCCAACCCAGGTTGCCCCATGAGGTTCTCACAGCCCCACTTCTCCAACTTATCCAGGTCCCTCTGGATAATATCCCATCTTTCTGGTGTGACATCCTATCCTTCTGGTGTGGCAGAGGATGGTGACCTCTGGTCCACTCAGTGGGCACTGCTGAGAAGGGCCCAGCTCTGTCTGCACTACACCCCCCATCAGGTGTTTGCACACATGAATAAAATCCGCCTGAGTCATCTCCAGGGTGAACAACCCCAGCCCTTTCCCTCCGCCTCATTTGGCAGATGTTCCAAGCCCTTAATCTATGTAACACCACGTGCTGCGGCATTTCGAAGTTTTTACTCTCCATTCCCACATCTCAAAGTCTCTTGATGTGGGAGTCAGTGGGGTGCCTTCAACTTAAAAAAACAAATTCATTTCCCTCCTTATATTTTTCCAGTTGCTTTCGGAACTGCAAACTCAGAACATCCTCAGCCCTGTCTGACTAGGAGTTGTCTGTCCACCTTGAAGAGCTACCTCCTGCGCTGCTCTTTGCTCGCAGCACTCCTCTGCCTCATACCACTTCTGCCAAGAGGGACAATTTTTTCACTTCTCCAGTCAGCTCTCCCTTTATAGAACCACTGTCCTATATGCTTTCAGTTTTCCTTTCTGTTTTTCCAAACCCTAATCCAAGGAAAACATCCCTTGGATGGAAAGTGTCCTACAAAACTGATTCCCTTTTTCTTTCTGTTCTGCTGTGTCCTCTCCAGGATGGGCCTGGGGGATGTGACTCATGCTGCATTCAAGACGCAGGTGACCAGGCATTTCTATAATGCAGCCATCTCTTTTCCTAGTTTGCTTTGCTCTTAATTCCTAGTGATTCCTAATAGTCAGTTGTGGTTCTGCCCACTAAGGTGCACTTGAGCTAACATTGTCATTAAACTATAACAAATAAGATCCCATTTCTGAGGTGCATAGACAGCATCGTGCATGTAGGGCTGGAATTGCTTTTGGCCAGAAGCACTGCTGTAAATGTGCCAGCAATTAATTTTATCCTGCAGCTTTTTAAACTTGGCATCATTTTTCACGGAACGCGTATTTATGATTGTCACTAAACTTATCACCCTTTTCATACCGTTTACAGAAAATAGTGAAGAGCGAGGATTCCCAGCAGCCCATGAGTGTATTCCACCATGAAATCTTTTTCCTGTTTTTTAACCAGATATTTAGCCTCAATGGATTCTTCCCCTCATCCCATGGTGATTTCATTTCTTTCAAAATTTTAATTAAGAACCTTCTCAAATGTCTAATGAAAATGTAAGCAGGCTATATTCATCCAGGTCTCCTAGCTACACATTGGCTTCTTCAAAAATCTCAGTGAGGCACAATTCTCTGTAAAAAAAAACACATTGATTTTGCCATGGTATCTTTTGTTCTGTTGACCACTTTTCTGATAGTTTTTAGAACAATTCTGATATTTTAGAACAATTTCATCATGCAATGCTTTACGCTGACTGTGATGTTTCAGTCTCTGTGTCAGGCTATGTCACCTGGGCAAGCAGCAGTGACATCTGGAGGACCTTTGGAGGCTTCATTCCTGTTTCACAGTCAGCATCCATCCAAGTGTACCAAATGAAATGAACTATGCCAGAAGGTTCATACAAATAACCAAGGGGTTATTATTGTTGTAATCACTTTGCCTGGCTAGTTCAAAATATATTTATGATTCTATTTCTAAAAGTCAGGCACGCTAGCTACTTTAGAAGGAAAGTAACAAATAATTTCCTTTATTAACAGTATATGTTTAGGTGAAAGGCTTTAATTTTCTATGTATACAGAGAGCGAATGTTCTGCACAGGCAGACAGTGGTTTTGCACAGAACAGGAAACCTCAGTTTTAATGTTAGCAAAACAAGAAGTTGAAAGGGCTTAGAGTATTTGGGCTTGTCAGCTCAAAGGGAAGATGTAGAGAAGGAATCTGAAAGTGTTTAATGCTGTGGAGAAACTCCTGTTCGGGCTCAGTCCTGCAGATCTGTCTCACATGTGTGCTGTTAAATGACTGGGGAAAACAAAATAAAGAAACAACTGAGAAATATCTAAGAAACTTCAACGTATTGGTTCCAGGATACCAGCTGCAATAAAGGTGACGGGCAGTAAACTTTCCTACATTTGAACATACTTCAAAACACCGAACTGGAAAAAAAAATTAAAAAAAGAAAAACCAACAGCCATTTGAATTTATGCTCAAAATCAAATTTGGTTAAACAGTTTCACAGATTTGTTTGCTCTAGAGTTCCTCTGTAAGAGCTGTAGCTGATGTGAACTGGCAAGAGTGAGCACTATCTGATTAAAAATGAGCTATGAACATTCAAGCATCATTACATATGCCTGAGTCTGCCTGTCTTCCTTGCAGAGTGCAGAGATTAACCTCCTGATGATTTCATTACAGATAGGAAGTGAAGTGCTGCTCAGTGGAAAAAAAGAGGTACAGAATCAGGATCACAACAAGCAGCAATTACAGTCAACTAACTTTCTCAGAGGATATTCAGGGCTAGATTTTTAAAGGGCTAAACAAAAGCTGTTAGAAGCCAACAACAGGGGCACTGCTAAACTCTGTCAAGTGCTAAAACATGTTGGTAGATTCCTAAATGCCTTTAAAAATCTGTCCCTAGTTTCCTCATTTAACAAGGGTTATAAAGGGAAAATATCTTAAATACCGGCGAATTCATTGGGTGAGGCTTTGGGAAACCATGGGGACTTCCACATGGACACCAGCTCTTTCAGAAGCTGGCACACTTACAACAACCCCTGGTGGTATTCATTCCCTAGCGTGAACCCCATGTAGATGCCATGCTCCCTGCTTCTTACTCCTGTGGATAAATCCTTTGCAGCTGGTGTGGAAGCTAAGATGTGTGTTGCTCTGTTCATCTGCCGAATTTGATCTTGAGCAAAGCGCAACCGAACTCTGGAGGAATGGAAACAATGATGGGTGGTACGTGGGTCTTGGAGCTGAACCCTACAGCTCATGTTCATTCTTGTGAGCGCTGGCTATGGGGTAGGACTATCAGTGTGTGTCTTGCTCCAGTTTTTTTAGCAGCATGTCATGAAATCCAATGCGGCTCTGTGAATGGCACTAGAAGGGGTATTTAAAGGGAATCTGATAAAAGTGCACTTTTGTCATGCAGAGCCGTGTACTGGATCCTGTTTCTTTGGCGAGTGATGAGCCAGAATAAGATTAACGCTGTTGACAGCAGAACAAGTCCAATGAAAAAAAAGGCTGCAAGTATCAGGCTGGCTTCTCCAGGACTCAAAGTTTTGCCAAAAAAATTGCCCTCTTTGCTGTCATAATCTGTTAAAAGAAAAGCATTTCATGAGAAATCTACACATGAATCTGAAGAGTTTTAAACGACATTTTAAGAAATCCTTACCAGTTGCAGTGGTTTTATTTTTTGCAGTTGTTTTATCATATGCTTCAGTTGTGAGTCGTCCTGTGTGGAGAGAGAAAAGGCATAATTAAGTTGAAAGCCTTATTAAACACTTTTTTTGTGTTCTGGAAAAATAGTCCTGGTTTTATTGAATTCCTTTTACCTTGTTGATCTAAACAGAAAACCTGATTAAATGAACACAGCCATCAATCTGGGCAACATACCCGTTCTCTATAGCTACCTCTGTTACTTCACCACTGTAGTGATAGGACGAAGAGGGGTTGTTTTAAAGTGAAAGACGACAGATTTAAATTGGACATAAAGAAAGCTTTTCCTGATGTGGGGAATAGTACACTGGAACAGGTTGCTCAGAGAAGTTGTGGAGAGACTCACTTCTGGCTCTATTCAAAAGTGGTGAAAGGGACCATCACCACCCAAAGGTTGCTGACTTTTCTTAGCCAAAGTATCATCACTTTCTCAGACAGGGTGAACAATCATTTTTCTGGAGCATCTTGTATCTCATCTGGTCTCTGCCCATGCAGGGAGGAGCACAAATATCTCCATGATCCAGCAATCATTGCAGGAAGGAACCAACACCATGCCAGTCTACAGAGCCTTCCACACACCGCTAGGCATCAAGGCTGAAAAATAGATTTGCAGTTGTTTGCTGATCACCTGCAGGTGACTAATGGTCCACAGGCTGCCATGGTCTCAGAGAGGGTCTTGTGAAGCACCTAACTGCTTTTAAGTTGCAGAGTGCAACAAAGAGTACTGTCCTTGCCATGTTGTTAGAGGGGTTTGTCCTGTCCCCAGACAATGATAACTGCCCATGTCAGTAATTTACAGGTTCTTCCCGCCAGCATGTAGCGTGCAGTGTTGACATTAGCTTTCGCCCTTTCCTCGGTGCCTTCCATCTACTCTGCTATGATAGCACCTCCAAGGCCTGCAGATAGATTTCTGATACTGCACCTGATTTATTGATAGTGTAGGTTGTCTCCATGCCAGCGTGGATGTGATCGGCTACATGACAGTGCAGAAGCCACGTTCCAGGGTTTTCTGCTATGAGTTCAACTGTCTGGAAAGTCCCAGGAAAAAGATCATACACATCTCCTCTGTGCTCCTTATCTGTCTGTGGCAAAGCAAAACCAGCATTGTAAGAGTCTTGCCTCAAAGAGCCCCCCATGGGCACTGGCATATTCCAGTTAGACTTTTGGCTCCTCAAGGCAGATCAAATGCTTTGTTACGTGTTTCTAGTACATATCATACAGGGAAACTAAGGTCTGTGGACACCCCACCTTTAACCAATTAATTGATTATCAACAAGACTACCCTCCTGAGAACTTTAACTGCTGGTTGAACATGGTTATTTCTTTGAAAGACAGATTTTTCAGATAGTAGTGCCAGTGTCAAGCTATTACAACATAAAACCATACAGTAAGCAGGCATAAGTCTCTCTGATTTCCTCCCCATTTCCTCCTTTATGCCCGTGAACAAATATACATTTTTATCTAGCTAATTGCATCCTGCAATAGTGACAATTATACATGGATCAAAACAGATTCAGGGTGGTAGAAGCTTTGCAAGGATCTCATTCATTTTTTATTTCCTTCACATGAAAAACTCCCACTGTTCTCATCAGAGCTTGCACTTATTTAGAGCAATTCCCCATCACACTATAAAGATTTTACTTTGATTAATTTTACCAACCTTAAAGATGAAGGTCTGTGCATGGAAGTGAACTGTATGTATATCCACTTCATTGCCCATTCCTATCAAATACCAGTTTGTCCTATCACCTTCATTCATCGTTAGACCCAGAAGACTGTTATATATCTTCCCATTGATTGCTGGAAAAATGACAAAATACGCCTGGTTAATAGCTGGCCACAATATGGGTGATGATAATCTTCCCTTCAAACATCCTTCAGACTTTCTCTCCAGAGAGAAAGTGTCTCCAGGCAGAGAGGGAACAGGGATGTGTGGTCTTGGCAAAGTCTCTCCCATAGTGATCACTGCCATTGCAGGAAGACAGATGTGGTTTTGTTTCATTTTCCAAATCAACTCACTGCACAGAAGAAACCATTTTTCTTTCTTGAAAAGCATCATGGAGGGGTTTTACTGGTTGAGATCAAACTCCTGAACAAATGGGGTTTATGCTCAGAAGATGCATGGGAAAAGAGGGAATAAAGTATTTGCCTAAAATGGGTACGATCAATAGAAAGAGAAGTTTGCTTTTCCAGGGCTGTTCCTGTCCCCATTCAGTCTATTTTTCCCAGCCTCCTGGCTGGCTGCTACTACAGCCACAATTTTAAAATGTCATCCTTACATTTCTATTAAACAAACCCTCAAGAAACATCATTCCCAAATGACAAGGGACATCTGGAAGGGCACTGTCTTCCCATTAGTATAAGATTAAGCTGTCTTGTCATTAATTTTGTGTTTCCTTCACATGCAAAACTCCCATATCTTGTCTGAGCCTCATGAAATCTTTTTGTTTCCAGAGCTGCAGTTTATGAAGTTGTCACGTGGCTCAGTAATTGCAGGCTAAGTCCAATGTCTTCCTAAAAGGGCAGTGAAAAACGAACCTTTGTCCTCTTAGCTGTTGCCACTGAGTCCTACATACCATGCTTGCTGTTGCCTTCTACAAAGTCCTTAGTGGAATTAAAATCATCAGGATTCATATGAAGGTATGTTTCAATATTTTCTTTCAAATACCAGGATTCATTTTCATCAAACACCATAAACAGAAGGGTAAATTCACGATCAATATCTTTTCTTTGACCTCTTTCATCTAGAATTCCTTTTCTGCAAACTACAAGAGGCCCAATCAGACCGCTGTATGTGTCCTGAAATAAAGTAAATATATGCATCAGAAATTTTCTAATTCATTCAGTTATGGAATAGATCTAGATTAACTACAAGTTAAATAAAGATGAAATTACATTTTCCTATCAGATGAGAAAAAAATCATGACTGTCTAATTAGAGGCATCTTTCTCTACATGTTAATGTACCACCACAATGTTTTGCCATCACCCCAAATCCCTTCAGCTATTTTTTAAGGAGGGAATCATATTACCATGGTGTTTACCTGGAGATTTCAGTACATTAAATTACCCAGGCACCTGTAAATGTTATTACAGATGACAAAGCATCTAGCTCTCTAAGTTATTCCTCTAGACTGTGGTCCTCTCGTAAATGAGGGTCCTTTCAGAAACATTATGCAAAGCAGGGTGCTTTATCCAGAGCAATGTAATCTTTAATGGCCATTTCTTGTTACCTTTACAAAATTAGCTGTTGAATAATAAACCCAAGTGATGCAGTCTGGATCTGTTTTACCAGGGCCAGATCGTTCTGGGACGTTCCACCTGTACGTGTTTATTTCCCCTGAAACAAGAGAACAATTTTACCAAGAGCAACTGGGTATTAGCAGCTTTTAGTAGTATGTAACTGAGATCTGCTTCCCCCCATTCTCATCAAAAAATGATCTGCAACAAAACTATCTGTGTAAGCATGCAGCAATGGGATGTGGATGTGGTTCTGCCTTCCAGAAGATCAGTGGGATTCCAGTGGCATAAATAAAGGCAGATGGCCCCCAAAACTAATGTATTTTATGGTTGAGTGGTTTGGTGGATAAGAAACTGATAGTAGTCAATATCTCAAAGTCCAGATGGAGATCTGTGACTAGTGATATTCCCCAGGGGTCCGTACTGGAACCAGTGCTGTTTAATATCTTCATCAATGATACAGACAGATCGAGTGCACCCTCAGCAAGTCTGCAGGTGACACCAAGCTGAGTGGTGCAGTTCCCACACCGGAAGGATGGGATGTCATCCAGAGGGACCTGGACAGGCTGGAGAAGTGGGGCTGTGAGAACCTCATGAAGTTCAACAAGACAAAGTGCAAGGTCCTACACCTGGGTCGGGGCAATTCCCATTTTCAGTACATGATGGGGGATGACGTGATTGAGAGATGCCCTGCAGAGAATGATGTAGGGGTGCTGGTCGATAAGAAGCTTGACATGAGCCAGCAATTTGTGCTTACAGCCCAGAAGTCCAACCGTACCCTGGGCTGCATCAAAAGAAGCATGGCCAGCAGATAGATGGAGGGGATTCTGCCCCTCTGTTCCTCTCTTGTGAGACCTCATCTGGAGTACTGTGTCCAGTTCTGGAATCCTCAACATAAGAAGAACATGGAGCTGTTGGAACAGGTCCAGAGGAGGGCTACAAGTATGATCAGAGGGCTGGAGCACCTCTGCTATGAGCACAGGTTGAGAGAGTTGGAGTTGTTCAACCTGGAAAAGAGAAGGCTCTGAGGAGATCTTATAGAGACCTTCCAATACCTGAAAGGGGCTACAAGAAAGCTGGAGAGGGACTATTCATAAAGTCTTGTAGTGATAGGACAAGGGGCAATGGGTATAAACTGGAGAGGGGCAGATTTAGACTAGACATTAGGAAGAATTGATTCATGATGAGTGTGGTGAGGCACTGGCACAGGTTGCCCAGGGAAGTTGTGGCTGCACCATCCCTGGAGGTGTTCAAGGCCAGGTTGGATGGGGACTTGGGGAAGCTGATCTAGTGGGAGGTGTCTCTGCTCATGGCAGGGGGGTTGGAACTGGATGATCTTTAATGTCCCTTCCAACCCAAACTGTTCTATGATTCTATTAAAACATGTAGTCAGCAAATGATGCTGGCAACAGTGGCAATCCCCAGAGAGAAGTGTGAAGATAGAACATTTCATCTTTCTCTGTGGGCAAAACTTGAAGCAGATCTTGGATATTGATGCTTAAGGTCCATTGATGGTGTCAAGAACTAAGTTCCAGAAAGTATTTTTTGGACTTTCTCAGCTGAAAAGGGTACAGAGATGCAGCAGTTGCCTCTGGAGTTCTGCAGACACTGCCACAGCAGTGTATCAGCTCCAGGCCAGGAGAGGGGAGTTAAATACACACCAACCTGCTGACTGGGAGAAACATGAATTCCTTCCCTCTTCGAGCTAAGTCCCCTCTCCTCAGCAGTGATCCCCTCTGGTCCCTTCACAAAAGTCAGCACTTCTGCCACATCCACCCCCAGCAGAGATTCCCTGACTTACATTTTGAATAAAAACCCCAATCAGATGGATAAATTATGTATTTGTTTGAGGATCTATGCCTAACATAAACACATCTATAATCAAATGAACTGCCTGTGTTGTGTTTCCCTGCTTTGTTTTGTTTTGTGTTTTTTTTTTTTTGCTGGTACTGCAGGGGGTGGTAGGAGACCAAGAAGTGATCAACATCTTGCCCCTTTTCAGTGGTGGAGAAATGTTGAACCAGGCAGACTCTGCCCCAAGTGTCTTTTAGAGTGATATAAGCTGAGAACAGCTGGGGACACACTATGAGCTAGAGGGAAAGAGGGAAATTGCAGAACTCTTGGCCATGGCCCTAGTACAGCCACAGCCCAACAACTGCAGGCATCACGACAAAGGAGAATTTGAAAGCTTAAATGGTTATGAGGTGACTGTGCCTAGTTTTGTGCTACTGAACCACTACACAGTTTTGATGGATCATGCAGTAGTGGGTTTTATTGAATGGCTGTAACTACAGAAAAAGCAATGGTGACTCTCAAATATCAAACTATATGAGGTAAGAGTCACTTAAATGTTGCAATGCCATTTAATCTTACAGGACAAGCACCTGTGTAGAAACAAGCACCTGTGTGTAGAAAGCTTGGGTTTATGTATTTCAGCACAAATCAGAAAGGCTTTCAAGGTACAATACTACTACATTAATAGGACAGAAAACATGAACAAGAAGCCCTTGAGTCTCAAAGGCATTCATGCCATTGAGACATATGGCAGGGAAAAGTTTATCATCCACCTGTATGTAACCAACATGTTATCAGCCCTTTTTAGAGGGCATGGTGTTAGAAGAGAACCTGGCCATGGTCCTTTACCACTTCTTTGGTTTTTACTCCTCACTTCAGGAAGTTTGGAGGCTGCATGTTGAAAAATATCTAATCTACTTAAAACCTGAGGTACTTCAGATGGCATTTAAGACCTATCTTTGAAGTGCAAATGAAGCACAATATCTGAAAAGACTGATAAACAAAAGAAAAACAGAGGTTTTCTCCCTTTTTGCTGGTAACTAAATGGAGGAATAAAAATGATAGGACAAAGTTGTGGCAGCTGAGACCTGTTTTGGCTTAGACTACTATGGATCTTCCCTCTGCATCTCTTTACCATGACAAGCATGGGCTCTATGAGCTGGCAGTGCTCTCAGAAGTACAGTTTAGCAGGACATAAATTTGACTGATGATCGGTTCAGGATTTAGTAGAACTAGAAGGGCTTTGGTGAGCTTCAGGTGGACAGTGAGGATTTTGGCATGATAGTGGTGGGTACTAAAGTGCCCAGGAATTATTCTTTTTTTGAAGGACTTCTTTTCCATGTTAACTGCTGCTTGCAAACACCTAAAGAGAAGTCTGTCCTTAGATCTTGTTGGAGAGTCCTTTCCTTTGAGCGTAATGTCAAACACAGACACCTTCCCTCATCTAACTCATCCCACGCCTGCTCCCATGTGGACATAAGGCACATGACAACAGTGTTCCCAGTGTTGCACCTCAACTGTTAACAAAACAGCATTAACAACATCATGGAGCAAATAGCAATTAAAAGAAATCATATAAATTGGATCCTTTATTTTTTTTTATGTATTAACAACAGGTTAATTCATCAGTCTCCACCAAGGCAGTTGCTGGCTCACACTTGCCCATGACTACAGTGTCTGGGTTTGAGTTTGGTTTCCTGCTAGAACGTAAAACCCAGGATAAAAATCGAAGTAGTAAAATTTTAACAGTTATTTTGCTATATGAAATATTTCATTGCTGTGAGAACTATTTTCTAGCATTTTCCCCATTAGAAACTGGCATACTTGGTACACATATTCAAAAGATTTCTAAATCACGCGACAGTGATATTTTGCATTTTATGAATCTTCCCTGAATGCATATGCCAATTTTGTGTAAATTAAGAGAGAGGCAGAGTTAATGTCATCAACCACAACTCTACCAATCAGTTTCTCTGTCTGGAGCAAATACAGTGCTGGCTTACTCTTCTCTAGCCATGATTATTGGCCTGCTCCTGCTTTTTTTTGGAGGTTTTCCAGTGATATTACATTCCTGTTTCTACTTCTGATAGGAACAAGGGTTCATTCTCTGTCTAGACATGCTCACTTGATCAAATGCCTACACATAGAACAACACAGAAATGTATCTGAATAAATGTTGAGCATTGCTACACCTAAGAGAATGTACGGGTATGTGTAAAGTTGAAAGAGGGATTAGCATTCATGAGTTAAAATCCATTTAAATACAGCCTTTGTAGCTCAAAGGGAAAAGTAACTAGAAAGACCTTACCGGGAAGGGTAATTGGTGTCTCAAGTTGTTCTTCGCAACCCACTTCTTCTATACCATGTGCACTTATTGAATAAGGCCTGCTGGCTTTGTTCTTAAAGACGACTAGCACAGAGTCACCCACTTCAGCATGGAGTAATGGCCCTAAGTAAAAACAAGAGACACCATTGATTCATTCTATTTTTCTGAATCTAACAAAATTTCAATAGCTTGGTCTAGGAGAGGAGCCAAGGTCTTTCTTAAAACCCTCAGGCTTTTCTATTCTTTCAGCAAATCCATAAAAATCAGTTTGTTATCTCACAGATTAAAAGCTCCATATACATGAATAAACTTTTTTCATTTCAGTCAATGAGAAGAATAGTTCCCTCTGGAGGTGGCTCTGAAGAACTTGTTTTTAAGGAAAACCCTTGTGGGTTGCTTTTGTATCTTTCAGAATTTTATTTCTTATGCCACTAAAACATGTTTTGAAACTATTTTTCCTACTTTTGTACTGCAAGAAAGAAATTAACCAATATATTCCTAGACAGTGTTGACAACTCTACACACAGTTGTTGCCCACTTCTCACTCCATAAAAAACACGAACTGATGTTTATTTTATGGCCTGTGTAAATTTTTTCCTTGCCCATTTTCAGACACAAATCCTTAATATTGACGTAATCTGCCTAGAAGAGCCTGGTCCTCATTACATGCTCTGATGTTAAGGTTAGTCCTGGAATAGCCATTTTGGCTTCCTGCCTGTTAGGACTCCTTAAGAAAATCCTTTTTCACGCTTGGGAATGAATTTTCTAATTTGGAAAGCATCTTTACACTCAGAAATTATACAAATTGGGTGTAAAATCACTGATAAGCAGCAACAGGCATCAGTGTTCCTTGTTTTGCATATCAGCAAATCCAGAAAAAATCTGTTTTGGAAAGTAATCCTCACACTTATCAGGCTCAATCTGTGAGCTGTGAGAGCTACTTACCCAGGATTTCCAAGTGTTCCTCCTCCTCTGTCCTCACCTTGCGCTGCGTGAAGTCACTGTTTGTGTACTCCCTGTAAACCACCTTCTTGTATTTTGAACCAATCAGATCTTCTGTGTGGCTCAGGAAAACATGCCCATAGCTGCAAAATAAGAAAGCACAAATTAAAAGCACTAAACGGCTGAGAGAGCTGGGGTTGTTTAGCCTGGAGAAGAGGAGGTTGAGAGGAGACCTCATTACTCTCTACAAGTACCTGAAAGGAGGTGGCCTCTTCTCCCAAGTGACAGGGGACAGGACGAGAGGGAATGGCCTCAAGCTCCGCCAGGGGAGATTTAGGTTGGAGATTAGGAGGAGGTTTTTCACGCAGAGGGTCATTGGGCATTGGAATAGGCTGCCCAGGGAGGTGGTTAATTCCCCTTCCCTGGAGGTGTTTAAGGCACGGGTGGATGAGGTATTGAGGGACTTGGTTTAGTGTTAGATAGGAATGGTTGGACTAGAAGATCCAATGGGTCCCTTCCAACCTGGTTGTTCTGTGATTCTGTGATTCTGTAAACCTGATATGTCTAAAGGCTAGTAACTGCTGCATTATTCACTATAGATGTGATAAGAATATGCGACTTGGTGCAATGTGCTGATTGAAGTGAAGCCATAGGTGCTGCAAGGGATTTTAAACAGTTAATAACAGTGTTAATTCTCACTGAATGCACATCCTTGTCAAGCAGGTAAATCTGAGGATATGTTGCACTCTTCACAAACTTATAAGAAGACAAATCCTTTGCCAGAGCTGCCAAAGCAGAGGTGAAGTTTAAGCTAAGAGTGGATTTGGCAACTTCCTCCAGCTACATCCTCCACTCCAAAAAAATGTACTGTTCATCCCTTCAAACTTGAATCCTCTTATCGTGACGGCTGCTTTTATTATCTTGGCTCTTAGTCAGCCACAGGAAGACAATAACCAAAGCCTAATCTTGCAAAACCAAATGCCATCAAATGAGATAAGAGAGGGGGCTGCTCTACCTCCTCAGCCCACATCACTCTGAGAAGTGCTCCCAGATTGTGCACAGAGCTGGATGCTTTCCTAACATGAAGATAAAGTGAGAAATGTCTTTTCCCTTCTGCACTTGGCAGAGGATGATTTTGTGCCCCCCAGGTTTTGGGAGTCACCAACAGTTTGTTGCTGCTTCTGTCGGCTGCCTCACTGGCAGAGGACACACTATCAACTGCGGATGAGAGTGTTCACCCTCTTTTGAGAGCAGCTCTGTCTTCTGGCAGCTCATCGCCAAGGGGCCCTTGTCAGGAGACTACCAAGACTGGCTCACAACATACTAAATAGAAACAAAAAATGCCCCAGGATGGTTCCTTGCTGAAATAATATACTGTGTGAGCAACAGCAGCCTTTGAGAACACGAGTTAATATTTTTTTTAAACGTGCTTCATCACTTGTGACTCTCCAGGTATATTTTCTACCAGCTCCACAGTATCCTTCATCTTTACAGGATGCAGTTTCTCAATCACTTTTCTAAGGTCTGTTTTGGAAATATGTTCCTATTTGTTTTCACCAATGTGGTCTCACAGGCCTCCCTGTGCAATGCATATCTTCTACACACTCTTTATATTCCTTAATGCTGAGCAGACATGTTTCATTTGTGCCTGTTACAGCATCCTGACTCTTCCAGGGAGTCAGGGAATACTGTGCTGCAGTGAAGCAGATTCAAAACCTCTCTAATTCTTGTAGGGGTTCACATTTGAGACAAGTTCTTGAATTTCTTCTCTGGGGAAACCAGACCACTGGGACAGGGAGACTGTGGAGAGTGAGGAAGCGAAAGGAGGCAGTTGAGTCAAGGCTAGAACACACATCTAGATTTAGGGACTTGACAGACTTCTTGGATTCAACAGCAATACAAAACATTGTGATAAAAAACATATGAAAACGCTGCCAATGAACTAGACTCGTTGGAGAGGCTGTCACTTTATAAACACATTTTCTCTTATTTCGTTCAGCAAAGAATGCCTCCATAAAAGTATGAGGCTGGTTTCATGAAAAGGTACTTTTATGTTCCCCCTCCACCATGCGTGTTCCATGCCCACAAGAGTACTTCGGGTACCTTTCCTCATAGCTGCTGATGTTGTAAATCTTCGGTGTTGAGCTCTTATTTGAGGCATAGTCCCACTCCACCTCCTCCGCGGCAACGTAGTAGATCCTCATGGCTCCACGCTGCTGCTTGCCTTGAGTGGTTTTACGGCAGCTGCTGACCTCGTAGAGATGTTTCATTCCACCGACAAAGTGATCAAAAGTCCTGCAAACCACTTTGAATGTGCCTGGAATGGAAAGTGCATGAGAATTAGGCAATTTTAAAAATTTTTAAAAGCAGCTTAGCAGTTTAGGCCCCATGACTTGCACATCTCTCTTATCTCCTGAAAAGAAACTTAATCCATGATGCTCTATGGAAAAACAAGCAAAGGGATGCTTATATCACTCAGAGCCTGCTGCCTTTGAAAAATTAGGGGGATTGAAGGAGAAACTAGTTGATAAAACAGGTATGCAACAATTGTCTTCTTTATTCACTACGTGCCTTGTGGTCTCAAGACCATATGATCTCTTCTCTCTGGTGACCAATGAGAAGACCCAAGGGAGTGGCAGGAAGATGTGCCAGGGAAAGTTTGGTTGGATATTAGAAAAAGGTTCTTCACCAGAGAGTGATGGAGCACTGAAACCACTCCCCAGGGAAGTAGTCGTGGTATCAAACCTGACAAATTCAGGAAGCATTTGGACAATGCCCTCAGAAGCATGGTATGAATTTGAGGGTTGTCCTATGCAGGCACAGGAGTTGGACTCAACGATCCTTGTGGGTTCCTTCCAGCTCAGGAAGTTCTATGATTCTATGACTTAGGAGGATGGAGTTTCAGGCTGACATTCACAAAGAGAGCAAATATGCACATAAGACACTGCAGGGCCCTGATCTGTACTCCTACATTACAACAGGTTCCTCAACTAAAATCCAAATGTGAACACAGACATGAACGGAGATTCATAAGTTAGCAAGTAACTTTTTGCTCAGTCAGAAAGGATCACCTCCACTCAAAAATCTCTGTAAATTACATGTAACTATTTAAGATAGACTAGCTTAGCCAAGGGAGTTCTGAAAAAAAACATTGATTAGATATTTGCCAGCAGGAGTAAGCTTGCCAGTAAGTTTCACAAGCGCTGTCCATGCTGCAGATGTGCCCACAGGGTGCATGAGAAGATGTAGGAGGAGCATGCATTGCAAACACTAATAAAGGCGTAGAGAAACAGGGTGTGTGTTTTAGAGACACTGTTTCCTTGTCCTTGAGCACAGAGCCACTGTGCCAGCCTTGGGTGCATGAGACTCCACCGAGCCCCAGCAGTTGCCTGGTGTATTCAGGCTGATGGGATGCTCTTAGAGACTTTGCAGTACAGATACGGTCCCATTATACAAGAATGCTCCTAGCAAGGGAGGATGCTTCTTATGACCATTTGTTTACATGCACATATATGATACCAAAATGTCTGAATTAAAGCAACTCTCTGGTCCTTTGCTCCTCCTAGCGCAAAACACCTTCCTAGAGGCCAAAACACCACTGATCAGCTTTTCTGTAGCCCTAATCGTAAAAGGCTGCAATGACAGTGGGAGCATATTTTCACTTGTCTGGGGACAAATTTTAACAATTCTACTGTCCAAGCAAAATTACGTCTGGAGTAGCTCCACCTGCTAACACTCTGGTGAAGAAGGAAAGCACTTTCACTGCTGCTTTGTATGTGAGACAGTGCTGGAACTAAAATTATATACATAGTTTTGTCCAGACTGGATCTCAGTCAATTCCTTGTGCTGCTGTTGCAAAAATGATGAAAAAAGTAACATAACTCGCAGTTAAGGAAAATCACAGGTGCTGGTGATTGTAAATATCTGATAATTCATTCAGTTTCTCTTTCGGCAGTAGAAGATTAGATGGCAAAAAAAAATATAATCCCCTAGTACGAGTCTTGCAGTCAGTTTTATGACAGACAGTAGAAGTATATGGGATAGAATCATAGAATGGTTTGGGTTGGAAGGTACATAAAAATATCATCTAATTCCAACTCACTTGCCAGGGGCAGGGACACCTCCTACCAGACCAGGCTACTCAAGGCCCCATCCAGCCTGACCTTGAACACCTCCAGGGATGGGGCATTTGATTTGTAGCACCTTGCCAGGAAAGTGGCCCAGCCTGAATTAACAACTACACCGGGTCCCTGTGGTCCCCACACTTTCAGGCTCCCTTGTGCAGAGCAGAGCATCTCACCATTATTTCAGCTGCTTGATTTCTGCACATGCCACACCGCCAAGATAAGCTCAGGAACATACCCACACGGTCTGGCTGCATCAGCGCTGTCCCAGATAAATGAGGAAACAAGGCAAGTCCATCCCTTGTTGTCCCTCTCAGGTCGATGGTGTTTCCTTGAAACTGAACTCCGTGCATGTCGTAGTGACTGCCCAGTCCGATGAGGTGCCAGGAGACCTTGTCATCCTTGCACATGGTCAGGCCTGGCAAGTTCCCAAACAAGTAGCCGTTGACAGCTGGAGGAGAAGGGAAGAGCTTGATTGGCAGCAGATCAGTGGAAACTCGTCACAGACACTTTTACCACACCCCCCAGCAGAAGACTTGCAACTCAGCAATTTAAGAGGGCATCTTGTGAAGCAAAAGTAGCAGTGGATGACACCAAATTAATAACTAAATTAATAACTAAACTTATAAACTCTAAGCTTCTACCTTTTTTTTAGCCTGTAAAATCTTGTAATAGCCCTTTGCAATAGCACTTCTCTGAGCTTTTCAGAGTGCCTCACTGACATCAGTTAAATGTACGGATTAGGTATCTCCTTAGAGACTGAAGAATGTATAACTACTTCATTAGAGCCATGATGTGGGTCATAAAGAGTCCTAGTTACACATTAAGTTCTGGTCAAGACTCTTTAAGTGATTTTGATCTTTGATTTCCACTTTTACTTTCAAAATTTATCACTTTCTTTCACAAGGCTGAAAATTCCTCAAATGTTGTCTGTGATCACTGGGCGAAAGATATTACAGCAGGACAAGACATTAGCATGAAATGCCACCTCATAGCAGAGGAAAAAATAGATGGGCCAGAAAGCCCCAAGATTCTTTAAAAATATATATTCTCAGTGTTCTTCGGAAAACTAAAGCAAAGAGAGGTCATGTGATTTGCTCAAGTCTGTCATACCGGAATAACTTGGAGGAGGTTCATGCTGAAGTTAGATGCTTATACCCAGCAGTGATGTTTTAAAATATTATTAGCTATTTCTCTATTCTTTGCTTCTCCTCTGCCATGAGTCACTGCCCAAGTGGGAGCTGGTGGAGCAGAGTGGGTGAACCTTCATAGGCTGAATCAGTGCTAAGGCCAGCAGCAAAATCTAAACCACCAGTAAACATCAGCCTTTTCTGCAGTTGGTGCTTGACTCTTGGCATTGCACCTTTTCATAAAAAGCTACACTCTGTTTCCTTTCTCCAGGTGTCTAAAAGCTACGCTCTGTTTCCTTTCTTCAGGTGTCGTTGATAGGTGGATGCATTAATTGCTAATGCGACTGTTTCTACATGCACTCCAGTGCACCACAGTCAGCTGTGAACAATTATAAAATCTGCCAACTCATCTTCCTAACATGACTGAGGAAAGATCTCATTAACAGATATTAGGTATTTCATACCGTGCATTTTGTTGGATTCCTTGAAACCTGCATCATTTTCATCTACTTTTGAAGGGTCTCCAGTAAATGCTTCAATATTCTTCATCAGATACCAGCTGTCATTCTCATCGAAGATTGAAAAGAGGAGGTAAAATTCTCTGTCTATTCCTTTCTGTATCCAAAAAGGAAGCCAAGATATTAAAAACAAAGTCTGTGCAGAATTACCTCAGTAAAAATGACTTTTTTTTTTTTTAAACAAAGCTTTCTTTCCCCACAAAATTGAAACTGCTTCCTAGAATGTCCTGTAGAGACAGGGATTGGCACTTTTCCTATTCAGCCAGAAGGATAAATAAAATGACTGATCTTTACTTACGACGGAAAGATACATTTATTGCTAATGAGTGCATGGAAACGATGAAAAAACCAAGGAACAAACCATCCTCTTGAGGCTGCTTTTACTCTAAGGAATGTTATTTGTTTAATCTCTTAAAAATGAACTGAAAACTGAGCAAATTAGCCCTTACAGGAACACTCTCCAGTGCACCACCCAGATATTAGGGACAGACAGATGTCCACTTCGGGTACCTGTGTCCCATCAGGATTCAGTGTGTTCTTCCGACAGACCAGCAAAGGTCCCACAAGGCCAGAGTTGGTGTCCTTGACAGCATCAGTGGCTGAGTAGTACAGGTAGGTCAGGCATGGGGCATCAGTCTCTGTTGGACCTCCATTTTCAGGCACTCTCCATTTATATGTGAATGTTTCACCTGGCTTAACATGGGCTCCTGGCTTCAGATAGCCTGCAGAGAAAAAAAATGGGGTTTCGTTTTCCTGATTGAAAGCATTAACTGGCAGTCAGACATAGCTGCTGATCTCTGTGGATGAGCTTTCCTTTGCAGCCGCAACTCAAGCAGCACCCCATAGTCTGGGCACTTGTGCCACGGGGATATCTCACTGGAGTCTTGTGCCATAGGGACAACTCAGCCTGTTTCTCGCAGAGCAAGTTTAGCTGCTTCACCCAGACACCTTCCAATGCTATCTGGATTGTCTAGATTCAATCAGACAAGACAAGCAGAGTTCATCCTTGTGCTTAAATGCTTCCTCTAATCTTTGTAGCTTACCTGTCCTATCATAACATTTATCTGTGGCCTTAATGCTTTTGATTAAGCAGCAACAAAGCAATTACATTAGTGAGCAGAATTGCACCTGTGACTCTTCAGAAATTCAAACCAAATCTGATCCTGGTAATTGTTTTCTGATTCTGTAGCAATGCTTGGGAACCTCTGCCAGTCTCTGGAGAACAGATTCTGTTTCATTTTTTTGGAACCTACTTTTAAAGCATTTGGACAATTTTTTGCTGCTGTGGGTACTGTAAAAGACTGTTGGCATCCACTTAAGCAGGACTTACAAAACAGACTTGAAAGTAAAGTTGTGGAAAGGGCTCAGCCCTGCACCCTTTATAGAAAAATGTACTAAGAAACCTCTCTTGTCATTGCTATGAGGAAGATCAAACCACATATTTTGTTTAAAGTTTAGGCACTCATTGACTGGATTTTCTCAGCACAGTCATATGTGTCTGGTCACAGCAGAATGCACAAATCTAACACTCTAATAAACTAAGAGAATCCTTGTGAAAACTTAGACACAAGTGAAAGTAGCAATATTCAAACACATACTATTTCCTGCAAATTTCAAAACAAAGTAGAATATTGCTTCAAAAAGTACCTGAAGAAAGCTGTAGAGGGACTTTTTACAAAGGCTTGTAGTGAAAGGACTAGGGGCAATGGGTAGAAACTGGAGAGGGTCAGATTAAACTAGATATAAGCAAGAATTTCTTCACCACGAGAGTGATGAGGCACTGGAACAGATTGCCCAGGGAGATTGTGGCTGCCCCATCCCTGGGGTGTTCAAGGCCAGGCAGCCTGGTCTTGCAAGAGGTGTTCCTGTCCATGGCAGGGGTGTTAGAACTAGATGATCTTTAAGGTCCCTTCCAACCCAAACTCTTCTATGATTCTATGATACTGCTGGATTCACCTTGCAGTAGTGCTCAATAAGGAGAATACTGATTGGCAGTCAAAAACCATCTGAGATCAGACAAGTGTCAAATGCAATATGGAAGAGTATTTCCTGAGAGCACAATTTTAAAAAAAATAGGTCTGCAGATATCTGTAGATGTCTGTGGGTATATTTATGTGTAGTATTTTCACATGAATGAGCTGCACTCAGACAAAACACATCTTTTGAAAAATCGTTTACCTTCAGTGTAAACCTACAGCCCCTGCAGGGGCTCTGCCAGTATACATCTGCAGGTAGATATGATGGAAATCCAAGACATGAGGGCTACAGAGATTGAGGAAGGGGTAGGAAGATCATTAGGAAGAGATGGACCTGGAGTCAGGTCCTTCTCCAAAAAAACCTCGAAGCGTGCAGTGCACACTGCTGCTGAGTTGTAGGATTTGGTTTGATTTCACCCCATGCCAAAGCACACACTGCTGATGGGCACCACTACTAGAGTGTATCAAATGAAAACACACCAGGACTGCAAACAGAGGGAAGGTGCACTTCCATCAGGGAACTATGTCTCATAGAGGTAGCATTAGGATGTGTGCAGGTGGCTTCAAAGCTGAACTCATGACAGTTATTTTGTGATGTAATGGCAAACACTGGCAAATTTGTTGTGTTGCAAGATTGGCAACCAGACACAACAGAATTTAATAAAGCCTTTGGTACTGATTTTATTGTATGGCGTTGTACTTGTTGACCTAATTCTTTTAACACAGTTCTCAAAAGAAGGATTATGTCATGTGAGTTCCATTTGGTTGTGTTGTAGTAGAAACAAAGCTTAGACAAAAATTTAGACAATAAGGAATCTATCTTTCTTTTCAGTGTGGCAAATGCAGCAAAAGGCATTTGCAGAGATCACAATATTCTCCCTGCAAATACTATGAATGTGATTCAACTTACCCTACTTAAGCCCTCTAAAGCTTAGTCCCAAAATCTAGGGTCCTTCTGTAGTGGACAGAGAAAGACAGACATCTCCAGAGGGTGACCTTCTGTATCCTAAAACAGATGTTCAAAGAAAATGGAACTTCTCTCCCTCTTAAGGGATTGTTCCTTGTCACTGATTGAAAAAGGTGCTTATCAATTGAAAATGTGCCTATCAATTAAAAATGATGTTTAAAATCTAATGATTTAACTTAGGTGATAAAGATCCTGTCCTTGCACAAAATGAGGGGAAGCCTTTGGTAAATGCTCCATTTCAGCATTTACGTATTTATGAGGACTAATAAGGATTATGACATCTTCAGGTTCCAGGTCAATCAGGCAAAGGATGCCTCTGACACTGACTACTCTGTCAGTTAAGCAAGGGCAATGCTTGACCAGGATTAGAGAATCAGGCATGGAGCAACTCAGACTATGCGGACAACTGTATCCAAAGACTCAGCAGGAGCATCATGACAAATCCTAAGCTTCATTCTTCTGGAATATGCCCAAAGGAGGTCCACTGATTGCAGCTGAGCAATATTATATCAGAACTAATATAAATTGGATTGGGCTTACAACTTTTGCTCAACATGGTCCTCAGTTATTTTCAGATGCTTTGTCTAGCACATGTCCAAGGGGAAGAGCCAGCACATTGGCAGACTGGGGAGTACCATGGGTTGTGATGTGCAAGGTAGATACAACTAATCAAATCACCCCTTCTGTGCCTCACCATTCACAAAAAGAGCAAACCTGTGGATCAACAGAAGACCTTTAGACTCAGGTATTCTGAATGTGATGATATAACAGCATAGTCAAAACTTACCATCTGCGTAAGGAGCACCTTCTGACAGCTTGCTGAAGCTTACACCATGGGCCATAATGCTATAGCTTCTTTTGGCTTTGTTGGCAAAAGTAACTAGCACTGTGTCTCCCACTTCAGCTTTTATAACAGGGCCTTAAAAAAGAGAGTGAGGGGAGGTATTAGAATAACTCCCTTCTAACTTATTTCCATCTAAATGGAGGGCTGACTGGCAGCTGCATGTACAAAATTCCCCACTGGGTCCAAGTGGATCCACATTCAAACCCGATGCAATGACAGGAGGGAAAAATATTCACTGTACCAAGTATTCCCAGGTGCTTCATGTCCTCTGACCGAATCTTCTTCTTACTGAACGTTGCATCAGTATATTCCACATAGTGAACTTTCCAGTATTGCCCTCCTATTCTGTCAATCCCTTGTGTGAAATATGTTGCAGATTCACTATGGAATTAGCAAATCAGGCTGGTTAAACAGTTGGAGATTCAAGCAGAACCTTTCATTTCTGATACAGTTATTACTCCAGACACAGGAGAAATGACCCCTCAATTTACTAGTTTCCATACACTCTTCTAGTAGGCAAAGGAGATATTAATGTTCTGAACTACAGTTATAAATTAGTTTACAAATGGGCAAACTGTGCATTAGGATTACAATTCTAATTACAAATTGTGCATTAGAATTCCATGTGTTTAACCTCAATTTACTTAGAGAGACACCTATGTCACCTTACCACTAACTACCTTAGGGAAAGACCTGTGCCATTACCTGTGCACAATGCTTCTCTAATCTTGGCAGGTGCTGTAATATAATTCATCTTCATCAGTAACAACAAAGGGGAAAAGCCTACGATTATGTTACCTCTGAGATACACCAATTGTAAGTGTGAAATCTGCCTGAGGAGTCTTGAGGTTGGGTCATTAACTCTGTTGAACTTTGCATAGCTCACCAGGAAACACTTTCTCCTCGGACTTAATGGAACAAGATAAGTGCTTTAAGAAGGCAACTCCAAGCATCACAGTTAATTTATAACAATGTTGCTTAAATTCATTCCTTCCTGCCCCTTTCAATAAAAATTAATAACAGTGCAGGACCCAGCCCTGGTAAATCACTGGGTAAGTCTCATCCAGACTCCTGAAATTAAAGCACAACTGGAGAGGACAAGAAACCTTACCTGCCAGTGGCATTTAAACCCTGTCCAGTGAATTTATCATAACCATCAGGTCCATAATTCCAGAGCACTTCTTCAGCAGCAATATAATATCTTCTATTTTGACTGTGTAGCAAAGGCTGAGACAGGTTTTTTTTACAGATCTGAACATCATATAGTGCCTCCATGCCACCTGAGAGGAGAAAGAGTTTGGAGACAGTCCTTGGCCTGCTGCATAGTCAGCAATCTCATGGATTCAAAAACTCTCTAGGAGCTATGTTGTTTGAAAACAATTACTAGAGTATATTTCCATTTTTAAAGACTTCTGCCTACACTGAGCCAGACACTGGCACCTTTCTCTTGCCAGGTGGTACACCACCCCACAGGGAAAACCTACTGCCATTGTTGACACCCTTCAGTAGGCTTATTTTTTGAATTCCTTATTTTGTGTAGGGATAGGAGAATGTTTTTAGGGGTAAGAGTGCCTCCTGAAGTGTGCAAAATGGTATGACCTCCCCTTGACTTTCATTAAAATTGAGAAGCTAGTGTGGTTATTACCACACTAAAGATGTTTGTTGCTTGCCAGAATCAAGTCTATTTTGTGTAATGCAAATCTTATTGAAATCAATGTGTAACTTCTTAAAAGAAAAAAATATCCCGGCTTGTGACTGTCTCTGCTATGATAATTATACATTTCCTGCTATCATAAAACCTAGCTTACGATACATGCTTTTGGGATCTCATATAATACAAATTCACAACGTCATCTTCAAATTCCTCCAAGATTTATGAAAATACTGCCAGTTTTCATCAGATTTCCGTAAAGGAAAAAGATCTGAAGTGTTCAGCTGGCATGGTTCTTTAAGTGTAAGTACTTCTCTACAACAAAACGCAATGATGAAGGCTCTTCTCATTGCTCATCAAAATCTCTGTTTTGCATGGAAAGTGAGGTGTCAGCCCTGGGTCTAGCAAGCCTTCCTCGTATGAGTTACACAGCTACGTCACTTGTAGTAGCTGAAGATTTGGCCCAATGCACAGTTTCCACTGATGACTAAACCCATATTCATGATATTTATCTGGTGAAATAGTTTCAAAGTGTTCAGTTAGTCACATTAAAGTGTCAAATCCTGCTTCCCCTGGAAACACCTCTCAGTTTTCTTTTCCAAGCAAAACGGAGGCTGGAACTTCTGCATCTAAAAGCATCTGAGAGATGTACAGCACCGTACCTCGTAAGTGCTCGTTAACCTGGCACGTTATCAGCCACCTCCCGGGGCTCCCAGGAGTCATCTCCGCTGTGATGAATGTTGCTGGAAACAGGCCAACGACATCTGCCCTCTGGTCTCTGTTAGTGAACGTGTGGCCATAGAAATAAGCAGCGTGGATATCTATCTCGCTTCCCATGCCAAATAGGTGCCAGGACATGGAAGTGTCAGCACACATCTCGAGACCAGGGAGATTGCCATAAATATAGCCATTAATAGCTAAAAACAAAAGTATGAGATTTTATGAGAGATGAAACAGAAGCGCCAAGTGCCTCTGACCCATTTATAAGTGTAAACCCAGAAAAGAAACCTTCCTAATGTCTACATTGAATAAAGACTTCACAGGATCCTTGATGAACAATAATATTTTTAAACAGCCAGCTTGTAGCTCTGTATGATCAAATGGCCTAAATTCTCTGCTTGGGTTTGTGAAAAATTTCCTAGGTGATATCAAGGTATTGCAAAGGCCAAGTCATCACCAAAAATGCCTGCTAAAGAGATTAACTTGTTCTCCAGATATTAAGCATGTTTGAAACCTATTGCCTCATATTCTGAGTCATAAATATACCATTATATGTCAAGCTTAAGCAATTTAGATTTGAAAATTTTGGTATCAGTCAAATCAGTCTAGTCATATCTTTCTTCCTCAGCTTCCACATCTGACAATATGTCAGAACACTAAAAAATTAGATTCATATTTTGCAAAATACTTTAGCTCCTAGGCTCCACGGAACAATCAAAACACAGAGAAATACCTGGATTTAACTTCTTACACCAGATCTCCAAATGGTACAAAATACTATTGGCCAATAGATCTCTAAAGGGCAGGAGTGGTTGTACCAGCCAGCCCACCATCCATGAGAAGCTTTAAGAAATGCTGGATTCTTCCAATGCTCACATTTCAAAGCGCTCTGCAGCCTCCATTTCACTGGTCAAACAGTGGTCAGCTGGTCAAACAGTTACCAAACGGCTTAAATGCTAAATAAATGGCACAGCTGGCTATGAAAGCCAAACCACCTTTCTGCAAAACAGTGTGTGTTGTGCTGTATTTAGGGAGAGGCTTTTTTTATCAACCCTGACCCATTTGATGTTAACACAGATAAAGGAAAGCTATCACAAGGGACGGAAAGTCCTACTGAAACAAAAAGAGCTTGATCACTGCTGTCAACATTTGTTCGAGAGTCCTGCTCACCATGCATTCGGTTGCTGGTCCGGAAACCTTCATCCTCTTTGTCAACTGTGGCTGGTTCTAAGCAGAAGGTGTTGATATTCTCATCTAAATACCAGCTGAAGTTTTCATCTACAATGCTAAACATCAGGGCAAAAGCGTTAGCAGCACCAGTCCCTTCTATTGAGGTCTCATCTGCAGTTCCTAGATTGCAAACGAAAAGGAAAGTGCTAAAAAAAACCTTGGAGGGGAGTGAGTTTAAAAGCGACAATAACTTTGGAGCACTCTAGGAAGTCTGGTGCTCTTCCTTGTTCTGTAGGGTAGGATGAATCTCAGCTAATTTTGCTCTTCCAAGACATCTTGACACACTCCCCCCCCAGCCTTTGAATAGATCAGTGCTTCCAGAAGGCAGCTTATCTCATCTGAGTCAAGCTGATGTTTCAGGACCTCTTTGATTTGGCATAAGCACAAGTAGCTGCCAGTATCTATATTCTCATTCTCCCACCATTGACCACTGCACCCAACCAAGACTTTTTATCAGTATTAGCATCTATGTGCCTATGCCATGAGCCAGGTTTGGGGCCTGACCCAGCCAGAAACTAGTGACTTTTTGGTCAAGAATTAAGGAGAGGCAGGTGGTAGCCTGTATTTCTGTTGCATTGAAGCAAATGAACATCTAAATGTGACTCACTCTTTATGGACTAACAAGCAAGCTTCAACAATTATCTAGGACAAGATATTTAAATTTAAAAGGCCTGAAGGCAAGATGAATGCGAATTATTCGGGCTAAGTTCAGTATCATCATCTCAGTGACCATTTAGAGAACAACTTGAGACTATAGAACTGGCAATATTGAATTGTCTGTTATTAACTGTTGGCAAGTCTATGTGTCATCTAATTGTCCGGTCTGCTTCTGAACCCATGAAAACTGTTGCTTTCCCTGGATCCTCTGGGAAGATTCACCAGAGCGTTGTTGTCAGTCCTGTAAGGAGCCACCCACTCCTCTTGGATGGAGAACTAGAGCAGTAGTATGATGCAGATGATCGAAGACCAAACATGCAGATAACCTCGCCTCTCAGGCTAGGATTGTTATGTATGTCCTGTCTCCTAGCCCCATGTATTGTCCCATAGTTATCAGCTCAGTTTCATCTATACAGACAGTTCTTCATATTTCAAAGTCTTCCCAGGAGAAAAAATGTCAAGGCATTTTAATTTGTGATTTAAGCTGGAGACCAGGCCTGCCCTTTCCACACAGAAATCTTTTCCTTCTTCATCTAAAAACTCTACTTCATTTACGTATTCTATATATAAAATAAGGGCTGGTTTTGTTCTCCAGAAGATATTGGGAAGAGGTCGCAAATTTGTAGATGTCTTAGAGGGAGAGGATGTGATGCCTGCGTTGATAGAGGGTTGAGAGCTGGCGCATGGTCCCTTACAGCTCTGGTACAAAGTTAGCAGGCTATAAATTATAAGGGACAGGGTGACACCTCAGCTGCTCAGCACACATTCCCATATGGTTGTGATACACCACCTGAGAGTAAAACTAAGTATATAATCCATATGGGAAAAAAAATATGAAAAATATTTGAGTTTCAAATATGGAAATGCCAATGCTGAAGTCACCCACCCAGCCCTAATTTCATGTCCTGGGCAATGAGTCCTTTGCTCATCCTGAATTGACCCCAATCTGGGAACATTTATTTTTGGTCTCAGCAATGACTGACCGGCCACAGAGCTGCAGTTCCTCTACCAGCTGACACAAATCTCTCATGAAACCAAAGGGGAGCAGGAAGGGGGTTGTCCCAGAGCTACAATACCTACCCTGGGGTGCTCCTGGAATGGCCCAGCTATTCCTTGCCCCTTTTTATGGGCTATGTAGGGATAGACTCTAGACCATCATGTTTATACCTGTAAGCAAAAATGACTGTTAAGATGCCAAGCTTGGCAGAGGGGCTTGTTTTATGAGAATTTCTAGCTCAGTACCTTTTTTACAAACTATCAGTGGGCCAATTAAACCAGATGCAATATCTCTTGGTGTGTCAATGTGAGAATGGTAAATCCAAGTCAAGCAGTTTGAGTCTGCCGAAGTTGGGGAATAATCTTTCCTTACTGGCCACGTGTATGTATAATTTCCACCAGGAACCACAAAGTCGTCCTCTTTGCTTTTCCCGCCAGTTCCATCAGGGTAAAGTGCTCCTAACACATTAAAAGGAAAAAGGAAGATTTTAGTCCACCCTTAACTGCTTTCCTTAAATAAATGTGCAATTTCTTCTATTTTAGCAGATATTTAACAATAGTAACAACACTCACAAACATACACACTAAGAAATCATGAAAAAATTGAGAAGTTCTGGCACAACAGTAAAAAACATTTTAGAATTAAAATCCTTCATTTTTCAGTAGATGGAGCTTGTAGGATACATTAATATGTTCTAGCTTTTCCTTGACTTTTTACTCTCATCAGTCATCTACACATTTTATCAGCTAATATTGTGTATCTTCTCACAGAAAAATTATGAGAATAATGAATGTAGGCAAATACATACAGTCATCTAACCAAACCACACATGGATAGGTTTAGGGTTCTGAAAATTGAATTATGCTCCTTATAGCCCTATGGAGAGGAAAACAATCGCTTACAAGAACTTCAACCATTAAAACAGACTGGAAGTAGAAGGAAAGAAGGAAGATGCTTCAGTGACTTATAATGCAGGAAAATCATCCAGGAATAAAGACCCACCTAACCTGTTTCAGTGCTGGATTTATCCTAGGCACTGAAGGTTTGTGGCAAAAAGTTTTAAGAGATGAGGCTGTTCTTGATCTTAGTCATCAGCTGAAATTACTGATGAGTTCATGAGAGGGTGATCTAAAGTGCTCTGATGTCAATGGCCAGAACAATAAATACTTGGACAAACTTTTGGACATTACATTAGCTACTCCAGGGGGAAAGGAGAGGAAAAGAGAAAAGAGAAAAGAGAAAGGTCAATCTAGCATTTACCTTCAGAGTCCTTGTCATAGAAGACCCCATGTGGATGCACAGAGTATGGGCGGGAAGCAAAGTTCTTCAGATGGACTATAAAGACATCTTCTTCTTCTGCTTTCAGAACTGGCCCCAGGAACCCCAGCCAGGCTGCTTTGGGAACCTCCTGGGTGTAAGTGTCATCTGTAAATTGCCTAAAAATAGCCTTTTTGTACACACGTCCTATCCGGTTGGCTCCTCTGGTTGCATATATACTTGCAAACCTGGTGTTGGGAAAGGACAATGATTTAAAGACAGAAAAACACCTCCTTTAAGAGCTGATATATAACACTGCAGAAAACTAGTTCCCTGGGATATATCCTATAGCTAGTGGAATAGAGACTGAAGAGTAAGTCTGGGCTAAGCCTCTTTCTGTGTGGTAACAGACTTGCAGGTCTGGTCTTTAGCACAATTACTATAAGTCTTCACTCGAGAACCAGCCACTCAGGCATATTTTTGTCTAGTTTTAGCACTTTTTCCCTCTTTTGAAGGTTTCAACCACACATCTGAAAACATGACTGTTCAGAACAAAAAGAAAACCAAATCAAGTTTTTTGTAAAGCCCATAGGAGTGATTGTAATCAACTAGTTTGGCATCCTAGAAAAGCAGCATGATTTTTTTTTTTTTTTTTGCATAGTTTCTACTACTTTTTTGCTTAGTTTCTACATTCCAGAGCCTACTTTTATAGCAACTTCAAGTGACAGAGAATCCACCATATAGTCAGTTATTAAATACCTGTTCCTTGCATTGCATCTGTAGTTTAATGTCATATAGCTCCACACTCCAACCACTGGTCCCCATCAAGCTTGCTCTTAGATCAAAGAAGCCACATACCATCAAGAGCTGCTTTTCTATGCAGGCACTTGCATAAGTTTTAATTAATTGACTAAATTGTATCCTACCACTCTTCTGGACAAACCAAGTACACTGGTATTCTTTGTACCATGAATCTTTCCTGAAGCTCTTTTCTGAAAGCCTTCCAATAGTTATCTATCTTTTTGAAGGCAGAACACAAGAGCTTCACACAATACACATGTAACATTCCCGTTATAGTATTTCTCACACAACTGGGAATTATTTTTGCCATTTGTAACTGTAACATCGTATTGGAAACCCATGTTCAGCACATGTACTATGATATTAAATCTTTTTTACTTTTTTTCCAGGTAACAGCTGATATGTGTGATGAACATTCTTCATCCTTAAGTAACTCGGTATAGAAATGACCACCCTTTGCCACACAAGCAGCAGTGGACTCTGTGACAAATTTCACCATAACTGACTGTTCCATGAGTTTTTGCATCCCTGAATATTGTTTGAATTGTCATGCTTCATAATAAACTCATAAAAAAAAAAAAAAAACAAAAAAAAAAAAACCAAACAGCTGAACTAAGTTTTCCTGGAGTATCACTGGCAGAAATACAGCAAATCCATATTTATAATGCATTTTGTTGACTGGTCAGTTCACCTAAGAATGCATTTTGTTTTGCTGTGAAGTGACAGGGCCTGATTGACAGACTTGAAACGATATGGGTGATGATTCCTACTGCACTGTTATGTGTACTGTTTAATCTGTAACTTTTCACATTGCTTTTATTGGTGGAATTGTGCTGTGCTATTCTTAACACGTAAGACTGCAAGAAAGTGTTTTATTATCAGTGTGATTGTGCTGTGCTATTCTTGGGGCAAGAAAGCATGAGGAAGAGAGGCAGTAAACAGCTGGGACCAGAGACTCTGTATTTTTGTGGTGGTATAAGTTGCTTGTTCAATGGTATAAAAGCTAAGCCCCTTGCAGCAATATATGGGGAGATGTCACCCAGAAGTGGACACTTTGCATGGGGTTCCCAATTGCTAATATAGCCTCTCCAAATCCTTGCTGCAAAAAAGAAAGGGCCTCCCTCAGGGACTGTGGATCTGTAGAATGATAAGAAAGTAACTGATGTATCTTTCTTAATCACTGTACTTATTCTCTTATGATAATCATTAAAAGTATTGCATTTACAAGCTGTTGCTGTTAACTTGTTTGCTAGTAATAATGCTAGTAATAACGGTCAAGCACTGGGACAAGCTGCTGAGAGAAGTGGTGGAGTCTCCATCCCTGAAGGTGTTCAAAAAGCACATAGATATGGCACTTTGGGACATGGTTTGGCGGTGGTGGGCTGATGGCTGGACTCCGTGATCTTGGAGGTCTTCTCCAACCCTGAGGATTCTATGATTCAATGGTTAAAAAAAAACTCCAAAAAGAATGCTTTTTCATATGAAAAAATGTGCTGTATAACAAGCCGAGGGCTATTTTGGCACAAATGAAAAAGTAGTAAGTGATCTCGCTGTGGCAGAAATGGTTGTGTAGGATGGAGAGGAACCCAAAAGGGTAGTTATGGAATGAGTTGCCAAGAAGTCTGGGGTTTCAATGAATTAACAAGTCTGTGGTAACTGCCTCTGTGTGCCCAGCAAGACCTGGCAAGTTGAGCTGTGCTCACTGGGAAGACACTTTGCACTGCCTAGAGGGAGGAGCTGCCACAAGGGACATTACCGCAGAGCAGCAGGTGGTGTCAGTAGTAATGCAGTGTAAATGCACCTGCTTCCTTACCTCATGGCAATGTATTCACGTGGCTATGCCCTGATTCAAATGAAAAAGATTTTTTAATTGATTTTTAAGACATTTTCTCTAGGAAAAAAGAATAATTCTTTTCAGTAGAATGTTTTCAACAATTTTTTTTCCTATTCTGTCAGCCAGCAAGTATTTTAAATGAGGTATTGTAGTGGCACTGTGCTTTCCTCATGATGACAGTGCTCTTGTACCCCTGGTTTTCTGACCAAAGAACATTGTACTCTCCCATAACTTCACTCCACCAGTAAACTGTCTCTCCTGCACAGTGAGAACTGTGCTCCAGAAAGCTGCACACTTTTCTATCAGAATTTGAAAATATTGACATGAGCTTAATTCCTGTAAATGCATACAGTGGGCATCCTAAAAACCAGTTAGGTATTGAGATTCAAGAAATCATCCTGAGAAAATCCTTAGGTTTAGGCACCAGAGACTTCCTGAGTGCCTAGAGCCTTCCCGAGTGCCTAGAGCCTTCCCGTATCATCTCTATTGGCTAGGTCTGTGCCTGTCTCCTACTTAAAGGCATCTAGGAATCAGGAGAAAAAGCCCTTTTAAGCCCGTTTTCTGAAAAGAGGCCTATTGAAATCATCCACTCGGAGCTGCAGAGCCCACTGCCTCTGCAATGGGTACCAACCGAAGCCTGTCACAATGTAGGTGATTCTCTTCTCTGCAGGGTAATGCAAGAGTCATTGAGCTAGAAAGGGATCACAGCACGGAAGGAGCAATGTGGCGCCTTGGCCCTGGTTAATTGTGGGCTTTGTTTCATCATTGTCTAGAAGAAAACAACCATTCATCTCTGGGATGCCACTTGCCCTTGCTGTTGTGTTACAGACTCAGACTCTTTCATCACTTCTTTTCCTTCTAGACTCACACTCTCCAAAGGGCTGAAGTGTTTCCTACTCAAAATTCCCTGATGTTTGGAGGTTTTTGGAGTGTAGATGCTTCAACCTCACTCCTCCAACCCTCCTCTAGGAGGGGCAGAGCCCAGCTCTTCTATCTATACAGGGACATACATTTTCAATATGTCCCTTTGGTCACCCTCAGCATTCAAGAACAGAGCACACTGGTTGTTGTGAGTCCCACTCTAGGTGTCCAGGCTTCATCATTTCATTCAGGAGGACTTTTGCATGCTCTCCTCAGCCTTACAGGTAGCTAATAGCTCTGTGCCTCTTAACAAATGTTCCTGTGCTGCACATTGCAGTGCCCAAAGTCCTGTGCAGAAAGACTGTCCACATTGGAGCTAATGGTGTTGGCCATAGGAAGCTCATAGAAAGGATACGTTGGCGTGTGTGTTTTCTCTGCACTCTCAGATGCTTGAATCATGGGCATGTGGACACACTGCGAGGCTGGTACCTCTACACAGTGTCACAGTGCAGTCAGCAGATGTGTCAGAGGGAGCTGGCATAGACTTAGTGCCACAGCTCCTTCTGTTCCAACTGTGGGACACACAGGATTTCCCATCCTGTTCCTCTTCTTTCTTTCAGTTAGAGTATCTTCTCTGTGTTCCATGAAATCTCTGCTGCCAGTGCCATTTGTACCAACCTGTCTTCCACCCCATGGTTCCTTACTACCTGTCACCAGGGTCCCTCAGAGATTTTCTTGGTGTCAGGTTAGGGTCCTGGTGACATTTCATCTCCTATCTTTGACAACAGTTCTCAAATGCAACTCTTTGTCTTCTGATGATATCTACTTCCTTGGGAAAAACTTCACATTTTCAATCACCGAGTTAAACATCCCCCTCAACTGCATCTCCTGTTTCATTGTTTCCCATCTTTCCAAAGTTTTACTGTGGTTGTGGCTTCTGCAAATGTTGCAATGGTTAAACACACACTATTCTCTGAATCTACCCTTGTATTCCTCTTCCAATAGTCACAATATGCTTATTTTACTGGGCCCTCTGCCAAAATGTCTCCTATCTCTCATTCCTGTCTTGTTATAAGAAAGCAAACCTTCTCCCTGCTTCTTCATGCTCCTCTGCTCATTTCAAATTGCTTCATCTGCCTGGTAGCTTTGTGATATTGCTGTCTGAATCTCTTCTGTCCTTCCATACATCCTGTGTGGATGTAGGAGCTCCTCTTCTAAATCTTGACTGTCTCCTTCCAACTCGATTGTCAGCCTGCAGTTCATGTGCAGAAAGTTGTGACGATCAGCCAGTCCCACTGCTTTTAGGGAAAGGTTATCCTTCATCTCCTGGACCCATGCAGATTTCCTAAATTCCCTTGAAAAGTCTTCAGCCACAATAAGTCCTTCCTTTTTCTCCTCCAGTCAGGTCAGTTTTGAGTCTTTACGTGTAAGGTAAGCTGGTTTGTCAATTAAAGCATTAAAAAATCATGTTTAGACTAGGAAAATCATTTCTTTATTTCTTTGTCTGATTTAATATTACTAGTTGACCATTCCCACCAGTTCTTAAGCTCCAAAAAAATGCTGGCAATGCACATGAGTGGGTCAAGGAGTTATTAATAGAGAATGAACTCTAATTTCTTGAAATTAGGATTAACATAATTACAGCCATCCATCCCTCTGCAATGATGCGCACTACAGCTCTTCCAAATGAAGGAGTAAAACAGGAGTTTCATGTAGACTGTACTTCAAATCAAGACAAGACATGTAGATAATCTGCCATCTCAGGGTAGGACCATGAGTTAAATGTAGTTTCTGCACCTATTTATTTTATCACACAGAAGTATTTTACCAAGATTTTTACCATATTTATGTTACCTTTGATTGTAAGAGATAAACCTCACATGGGTTATTTTTTCCAAGAGGTCCTTACGTGTGTTACATTGTACAGTAAGAAACGCAGAGAGGGTTACCTAGAGCCAGATCCCTTGCTAACTGAATTTTGGAGCCTGAGTTTTCTTGCCACTGTAATCACCCATGAAAAACAGGCACTTCAAATAAGTGCAAGATATGGAGTTCCCAGCTTTCTCCTGTAATAAACTTGCCCAGTAGTCACTGTACATTCCTGGGTGCAACCATAAGTAGATGCAAACTAACTTTTAATACGATTGTTCCACTAAAATCCCACTGATTTTACACTCTCAACCACTTAAACAACTATCTTTATGGGCTTGTTCCTTAAAAACTGTTGATAGTGAAGCTTTCCTTACTCTCTACCCTCTTTGCACGAGTATGCTTGGTTTTATAACAGTTTTTTTCCTTGAGTTTCACATTTTTCCTCTGGCTGAAGTAAGCCAGGACAGTGCCCATGGCTTCAGGATACTTCTGGGTCTTGTAACCTGTTTGGTGTAGCCCTCTGCCTAACCATGACTCCTGCGCTAGGGCCAGCGCAAGACCTGTGCTAGAGGGGTGGCCAGTGGAGAAGGACCAGTTGTGCCAACTCACTTCTGAAGATGGTGCCCTGGCCACAGCATCTATTGATAAAATCAGTTGTATGACCTCAAAAGAGGGAGACAAATTGTCCTCGAAGGATATCTTAGGCCTTTCTGACCCACACAGGAAACTGAAGAGGTCAATCAAACCCAGACAACCTTAGACAAAGCTCTGAAGTGTGTCTATAATAGTTTCTGCCCTAGGATAAATTGCTTCCACTGAAGGCAATAACAAAACTCCTCTCAGGCATCATTAGAGCCAGGATTTCACTTGGATGCCCTTTTGATGTTGACCCTTCCCACAATGATCATCTGTGCTGATGCAATTGGGTCATTTGGCCACATTGTGACTCAGCTATTAGTTTAGCATCTGTGACGACAGTTTCACTGTCATTTATCTGGGTGGGATCTCCTCATGAGCAAATGGCACAAACTGTGTTTGATGCTATGGTAACAAAAAAACCCACCTGTTAGTGTTGGTGGGTGCAAGACTTGGCCCAGATAAATGTGGGATTGGAGGCCTAAAGAGAAGGATGAATGTTAAATCAGGCAAAACTTAAAAATATCTGCCACTAGCAGAGCAAGATTTAAGTGTCCATCATACGAACTACCATCAAATTAATTTAAAGAGGTTATCAACCAAACTCTCATCCTCAGGGCTGAGCCACAATAGGGTGGGAAAGACTGATGTCTGTCAAGTCACAGCACCTAGGGGTATTTTTAATGTGAAAGGCCATTTCCTATGTGACCATTCAAGGGAGCAGCCTGAGCTCATTGTCCTGCTGCATCAATGTTCTTGCCCTAACTCACTGAATCTCACTGGGATCTGCAGCACACCCAGAAGCAGTGACAGCTCCTGGCACCCTGTGTTCAATCCACAATGGTTTAATGGTTCTCTCTCACCAGTTACGTCAGGTGGGAGGGGATGCTGAACACATTCCCAGCTCATCTATACTCAGTGATTGTAAATTGGATCTGTCCGTGATTTCTAAAGTCCTGTGTGCTTCAGAAAATATCAGCTTAATTTTCAAAGGGAGAACTGAGAGTGAAATGTCTTAGTTTCATTTGTAACACGCCAAATTAATGGAACAGCTCAAGGCTCCAAGTAGACAAGACAAATGGCAACAAATGACAGAGGCAAACAGCAAAAATTACACAAATGCAGCCTTCTGTTAATGTAGCTATTTGGTCATTTGCTGATTTTTATTATGCTTTGTGTTGCTGCAGTGATCAGGAGCCAGCCTGCTACTTGAACAGGGCAAACATTTTGCTGTGCATCAGGGCTTCTTGTGCAAAGAGGGCTGCATTTGGGTTAATCAGCTCTGACGAGAGGCAGCAGCCTTTTCAGCTCACACCCAGGGAGGTGCTGATGCAGCTCTAGGGCTCCTGGCTCAGAAGGCAGCTCGCTCAGCACCAGCACAGGGGGATGGAGCCCAGTGGTCGCTTGCACCTGCTGCCAGAACCAGCTCACCTGATTCCTAGCCCCGTGCCTTAGTTAGCCTCATCTCCTTTCTCCTCATTGCTGCTAAAACCTGATGGCTGAGGAAGATATTATTGACCTTGGCACAGCAACATTGAAAATAATCTCTTAAATCTCACAATCTGATCCAGGAAACGTAATGCTTTTCATTACATGCTTGCTGATTCAGCATTTTTATTAAGTAGTGAAGAATCAGTGGGTTTGATCATATCTCTGTGGGTTAGCTGGAATCAAAGGGAGCATTCCTTTATGTGTATGCACTAACTCTTTTAAAGATAATCAGTTTGTCTGCAACCTTTTTATCTTCACTTCCTTACCAATAAAACTGGGATAGTGTCCCATCAGACAGGTGCTGTGAGGATGTATCACAAGGTGAGAAGTGCAAGGCTCAGCAAGCCCAAGTGTTTCTTCTTGCAGAACGCAGTTGGCTTAAAATGTCCCTACTTAGGAACTGAGCCTTAAATTTTGTTTACAGAAGTAATTTTTTTATCAAACCCATAAGAGCTAATTAATTAGCTGAAAAGCAGCCCACTAGTATACTGCTTTAAATTCGCATTAGAGACTTTCCTAAAGAGGTAAAGAGTCAAAATAGCTATCACTGGTTCACAATTTAGCCCACATGCTTACTCAGACACAATATTATTCCAGAACATAGTGTTCTATTCTGGCTCAACTCAATATAGTTTGGAAATGGAGTCAACTAGTTACACAAATCACTTTATTATTCTGCACGTAGGGAGTTCATCACAAACAGCTCCCCAGCTTTGAACGTGTACCTTACAACCTTCTGTGGGTAAACCCTTTGGAATTAACATTCTGTAATTATTACATTGCAACAATAACTGAAGACATAAGCTATCATCCCTCCCTGTCATGCCATGTAAAACTCATCATGTTCATGTCACAGATTTAAAATAAATGTGCCACTTGCTGTTCAGGGAACACAAAGTACAGACAGCCTTAAAAGTACAATTTCTAGAACAAATCCCAAGTGTCTCTATGGTATTTGGGTGGATTTACGGGTAACCACCCTTCAATTAATACCAAACTATTTTTAGTGAGAGGTCTTCTAGTTTAGGGAGTGGAGGAAGTTATCCTCTGCTAAAAAGAATAGGGAAGTGAGAAATTCAGGCGTTTAACATGACTGAAGAACCAACTTTCCAGCAAAGCCTGTTTTCATGGGCTAGAAACAAAAAGTTTCTGTTACCTGTAAAGGTAACACTTGTTGACTGGAATCTCCACTTGTTAAGAACATCATAGGCATAAGTTTGTGTTGAAAAATAAAACTATTTCTTACCTCCTTCTTGTGGCAAAATGATCTCATTTATGAAATCCAGCTGAAAGTGATTCTACAATTACAAGCCACTAGAGAAAACTGCAGAAATGTTTGGATATTCCTGAAAAGTCAGAAAGAACTTTTCCATTTCTAACCCTTGGGACACAACATCAAGCCCACAGTGTGTTCCCCAGACCTGGTATGGTCACTGGGACCTTCTCACTCGCTCACAACTCCCATCCCAACCTCAAGCCTACACTCAGCAGAAGGAACTCTAATCTATATTGAGTGTCAAAGATACCAATGAAATCTTAAAAGTATCCCCATGATGTTTGAAGCCCACACTATAGAGAGGCACCAAAGGTCTGTGCAACCCTTGTCTCATGCCCAGCAGCCAACCCCAGCAGTGTGAACATAAGAACAGATGCCTGTTTCCCTCTGACCAAGACACAATTCGCTCACAGTGCTTATCTACACACTCCAGTTTTAGCACAGCTGATCTACAGGACTTCAGTGTGACCATTCACTCTTGGATGCCTAAGCACCTATCTAAATAGATTTCCTAAATGTATGTCTCCATATTTGCACACATTGCAGGTATATATGCAACATGTACTTGTATCTCACTCATAAGTACTATACACTTCTGAATTTTACAGTATCACACCTACCCCCTAACATTTATTGTCTCACAGCAGCAAACTCAAAACCTTTGCCAGTTAAACAGGCTTCTATGCCTTATTGCAAAGTGATCTGCTTCATTATGGCCAAGTTGCATTTTGCTCATGGACAAGAGTTCCCAGAAGTGCCTGCATCTCCGTGGCGCACACAGCGGGGATTTTGAACCCACTAACCAACACTTTTTTAAACAGGTATCAGTTCCTTAACATCACCTTCAAATACACGCTATCACCTTGCTCAATCAATCACAACAGAAAAGAAGTCAAGCAAAGTCTGCTCTTGACTTGAAGCTGAAATTGTGCCTATAACAACATAATTGGGAAAAAAACAAGGAAAAATGCTATCTTAAGAAATTTGCAGCAATATTAACCACTTTACTTGATTTTCTTTAGAGTTGCTGATACACCTCCAATTTATCAGAGACCCCAGTTACTTACTTGTCTTCTAAGAGGCTTTGTCCAGTGATCAGGTTTTTCCCAGACGGTGCATAGTCCCAGTTCTCTTCCACAATACCAAGGTAATAGATTCTGGTCTTTGCTTCCACCTCTGCAAACAGCCAGAGGAACCCGAGAGCACAAAGGCAACCGCCACACTGTGTGGGAGGCATTTGTAGTGGTGATTGTGAGGCTGGCAACGGGCAGCCAGCAGCAGGGTGCACCACAGAGAGCTCACCCCTCCCTCCAGCTCTTGGCAAGTTATAAGTAAGGAATGGACAGAGCAAAGCTCCTCCTTTTCAGCAGGTAGGACTGGGATAGGTAGAGAGCCCAGTTATGCAGAGCAGGGCTAGGGAGGAGGTTGCTACCATGGCAGGATCTTTGCCAATCCTTCAGTGAGTGCATAAATTGCTCACTTACCTGTCCAGGCTAGAGCCAGTTGGTGTTTTCTGAAAGTTTGAATAGGGTTTTGTTCACCTTTTCCCAGTCTAGGTGGTATGGCATTTTGGAGCCCCTTTTTATTGGTCTTTTTGCCATCCTTGTCAGTACCTGGTGTGGTTATTTTAGCTTGAATTTATCTCCTTTATCAAGTCTGAGATTTCTGAAGCTAGCATCTTGCTACTTTCGTAGCTTTTCTTCAGTGGCATAGTACTAGTTTACAACCTAGCATTACCAGAGAGAGAATCCTCCCATACCTCTCCAATTTCTAGTTTTTTCTGACCCATTTATTAAGATAGCAAGTGATATGAATGTATTCCATTTTAGAGTACCCAAAATGAGACCTCTGGTTAAGTCTTCCCATTTGGCCACCTAAGAATTGAAGCAGAGTTTTTATTAAACTTGCTAATTAACATGCCCATGTAGCTCTCTAGAAAATCAGTCCCTCCCTTTACAGTTTTACTTCCTCTAAAAGGGCATCTCTATTAATGTCTTCGCAAAGAAAAGTGTTAAGCTATACAAGTATGAATTAATAGGATACTCTAAAGCATTTAGGTAACATCCCGTAGGTTGCAAGACACTGCAGAATTACTCTGCTCACTTAACCATTCCTTAGTGCTTAAGGACATTAAACACTTGCAGTTCTAGAATACAGCATTACACTTGAAACTCATTGCCAGGTTCCACAGTTGTGAAATTTCCCTTTCAGCTCCAGAACTCTCTGACATTTTCCCATTGAACCTAATGGTTACTCATAGCTAGGGTTATAAGAGGCTTCTGAAAAGAATTTGGTAGCCACAGGTTTAACTTCACCAGTAAAAACCTAGCTCAGTGATGTGAATGTTTTTATGTGGCAGTCGCGTGCGGTTCACCCTCTGGCAGGTAACACGACAGCTACATGTAGGGTCAGCTGTGCTGAGCACCTCTCACCCTGACAGATGTGCAGGTGGCTCTGAAGTCACACACGGTACCCAACGCAGATGGGGTTCACAACATCCCAGCCTCTAGCCACCTGGGCCGCGGTGAGTCTCACCTAAATTCAGACACAAGGCACACAGACTCAGAATATCTCACTGAAGAAGTTCTCAGTTTCTTGTTGTACCTCTTCAGCCACAAGGACTGAAAGCCCAGTGTACATGGGTAAGGATACAGTCAGACAGTTGAAAATGGTCAGTTTAATTTAGCTATAAAAGCAAGAGTCCCTCAGCTTTAAGCTGATCTCTGATACATGGCGATGCCCATTTTCTCAAGTCAGTTAACTGAAGAACAATGCAAAGGAGAAGTGATAGGACAATACAGATATTGTACAGAGCTCCTGATCTTCAGAAACAGCTCCCATGAACTTCTAGGTAACTTTGAAGACCTTGCCTGTCCCTTCATTCTTATGCTGCAAACCACACGCTGCCCAACCTCTTGGCATCTCACATCAACCTATGCCCTCTCTTCCAAAATACCAATAGTTAAAAATCATCTTTTTCCACTGCTTTGTTGTGTCACTCAGTTACTCAAATGATGCCAGGTAATAGTACTGTGATTCTAAAAGGCATAATTAGAAAGCAAAAGAAAAGACAATGACTGGAGGACAAGCAGAGGCTTTGCCAGCTGGTTCCACAGCTGTCAAACATGCAACTGTGGTGGTACTGACAGGTCAGCTGGTAGGCTATGAAGCTCTGAAATGGCCAAGGTGGTCTCTTGACAGGTTAGCAGATTCCCACTGATCTTTGCACAGGGTCTGAGACCTTGTGACCTCCTGTGGTGAATAATTTCCTTGGGAAAGAGGCTGTCCCAAGCCAAGATAAACTACAAACTTCATCTCCTGTCACTCAAGCACCTGGATTTACAGAACTGGTTGCTTGTTATAGAAACCTTTTTAGTTATAAATAATATCTGCATTTGAATAGGAACAATGTTTATTTAGAGGGTAGCATGCACCTTGAGAGATACTGTGTAGAGCTTAACTCCTTAAAACAACCATTCATGTGGCATTAGACACGTTTAAAGACCAAGTACAATTTTACTATGACCTTCTGTCTGTTTGCTTTTTTGTGACTAAAGAATCCTGTTACATGTTTAACATAATTCTCTATATATGTGTACTCATATAACTCAAGTGCATGAAGAATAAGAAGGGGGAGTGTCCAATTCTGAGCTGGCACCTGACTGCACTCTAAGTTATTCAAATAATAATAGTAGTGCTATGTCCTAGTTTTTCTATTGTTTCTCCTGTGCCCAGTATTTGGTCCTGGTTGCTTTCTGGCTAGAATAACTATTCAAAATTCAAATACAAAGTTAATTTCTTCATCCACTGCTGTAAAATTATTTCTGTAATAAGAATAATATGTGGGAATTAGCACCCTGCATCAGCAATGCGTGGTAAGTCTGGTAAATGCCTTAGCTTGGCTTCAGCTTTTATTAGATACAGCAACTTATTGTGGTTTAACCCATCAGGCAGCTAAAACAACCACACAGGTGTTCGCTCACTCCCCCTGCAGTGACATCAGGGGCAGAACAGGGAAAATAAGGTAAAAGATTGGGTTGAGATAGGAACAGTTTAACAGAACATAGAAAAGTAAGATACTACAATAGCAACGTAGATAAAAGAATATACAAAACAAGTGATGGAGAGCACCATTCTCTGACCAATGCCCATCTAGATCACGAGATGTGGTTCCCCTGACCAGCTGCCCTTGAGTTTATATACTGAGCATAACATTATATGGTGTGGATAACCCTTTGGTCAGTTTGGGCCAACTGTCCTGGCAGTGCTCCCTGCCAGCTATTTCATAGAATCATAGAATCACCAATTTGGAAGAGACCTACCTGATCATCTAATGCAACCATTCCTATCAATCACTAAACTATGTCCCACAGCACCTCATCCACCTGTGCCTTAAACACCTTCAGGGAAGGTGTGCACCCTCCCTTCCAAGTCTGCTCTTCTTGTCAGTGAGCCAGTATGAGAAACTGAAAATCACTGACTGCTTAGCAACAACCAAAACATTATTGTATTATTAACACTATTCTCATTCTAAATACAAAACAAAACACTATGCCAGCAACTAGGGAGAAAATTAACTCTATCCCAGCCAAAACCAGGGCACTTGTGTACCCTTTACATCCACGTATTAACACTTAATTACCTTGTCACATCATTTGCATTCTGGAGAGGTGCTGTGGGCATGACTCAGAAAAAGATGAAAGAACAGCTGTTTTGCCCTTGCATCAGGAAAACTTCTGGGAAGCTCCCCTCTGGCAGTGCAGTAATGGGATTAAGTTTGTACCTTTGTTTAGGATCCTTTCAGAAAAAGGATTGGGTACTGGTTATTCTGAGACTTTCTGTCCCTCAGAAGACTAAAATTAGTGTGTGGCTGAGTTTCAAAGTTTTGTAATGAGGAACAATGTTCATCAGTCTGAAGGTCTTGCGTACCATTTTGTGAATGAGCCTTGAAACATCACCAACGGAGCTTTCTTTTTAATTGTGTCAGGACTTATTTAAAAAATCAACTTATGTTAATCCACTAAAGACCAGGAATGTACCAACTAAAGTTAGTGAATTAACTAGAATACATAGGACTCTGTCTCTGTGTACACAAAGCTGTAGCAATACAAGGAGTGGTAAGGCCCCCAACGGACCAGCAGAACAAACTATGGAGCATTATGCAGTGGCCTTACATTAAAAAAACCAAACCAAACAGGTTTGAGAACGATTTTATCCCTCTTCACTTCCTTCATTCTTTACAACTGATAACTTCTAGGGAGAAAAAGAAAGTCTCAAAGCATCTGATCTAGTGAGATGTCCCTGCCCATGGCAGGGGGGTTGGAACTAGATGATCTTTAAGGTCCCTTCCAACCCAAACCACTCTATGATTCTATGAAGAGAGGTGCTGGATGTGATCTTCTGCACTGACTGTACCTCAGTTCCTTGGAATTAGGCAGCGTAAATTCAGAGGTGAGTACTTTATTCAGACTGCTTACTACCAAAACCCAGTTAGCATTCTCCATTGAGCTGCTGATGAGCTGATGTTAAAGCAGAACTACCCTGTACCATCTGTTTTATTTGACAACAGTAGAGTTCCCATTCACACACACTTGCTCCCAGTCCCTCTGCTGTGCTGGTTTGTGTCTGCATTGCAATTCGTGTTGGGAAATTAGTCTTCCTATTTCCAGGATATGATTATTCTCATCTGGCACTGACACCAGGTCCGGAGTTGTGCCTGTAGAGACCATCCCAAGGCAATAAAGAGTGCCTGTGGTAAAGCTGGAAACTGAGTTGCACCCTCCCAAGTTCCACACCACTCTTTTAACTAAGCCATTCTTCCCATTCCTTGGTTTTCCCACATCCTGCAGCCACAAACACATATTAAATACAAAAGCCTCATAGTACATCTGTGAAAAACAATTTCACTTACACTTTCTTACAATTTTCTGAATTGCAGAACAGTGAACAGAAGGCAAACCATGCGTTATAGCCTTGGATAGTCACACCAGATCTATCTGAATTACTGGAGTTTTTTAAATTTGTATTGGTAGGTTAGAAAACTAAAAAACCCACGTGTCCTGAAGGATTCCACCACTTCTATTTGCAGTTCTGGATAGGACCTTGGTGAGAAAGGATTCCTTGTCATATACAGCACCTCCCAGGAGCACTCCTAGTCTGAGCACCAAAGCAGGTGGAAACAAAAGGGAAAAAATGTTGTTGAAACTCCAAGAATAGTTACAAGGATACTGGGGATATAAGAAAGGCAGCTGTAGCCTATACTACAAGTGGCCCAGAGTGGACCTGATTAATATCCGCCTAAAAGTCCTTGTGGCAGGACAGGGACTGAACATAGCCCTTCAGATTCCCACATCAGAGTCTGCATGGCTTCTTAGCATTGCCCTCTAGCCGTCTGCGCTCAGTCCATGCACCCAGCTTAGGGTCACACTTGGTATTTACCACAGTGGTTGTCTGGAGATCATTAGGGCAGAATGATTTTCTCTGTGTGCCTCTGTGCTGACAATCTCCTTGCAGAACAACTGCTTTGGTGCATTGCCAGCTGTGAACAAATCTTGAGCGAAGGTGTGAAACGGAGAAGAGAGCTTTGGCTCAAACTCATGGTGGAAAAGAAAGGATTTGTGGGCTGCTTCTGATACATCAATATATATATAATTATATACATATTATCATATATTATATACCAATATATATAGCAATATCTATGATTATATACATAATATATAATATTATCATATATAAAATTATCATATATAATATATATTATGATATATATTGCCCTATATATTGGTATATAATATAGTATATATCGATATATCAGAAGCAGCCCAGAAATCCTTTCTTTTCCATCATGAGTTTGAGGCAATCCTATATCTGCTACACCATTGATGAAGGACGTTACCGCAGTCAAATTTAGACTTTAGAGATATTAATTTTACATTGGGGAAAACAGCTAAATAAATTAAAATATTTGAATGGGTTGTAATGATGAAAAGAAAGGTGTTTAACACTGTACTAAAAGGATCTGTAAATTTGAATAGATTATAATAAATTGCCAAATAAACTTGGCAAGTGTGATATGTTCAGCCTTAAAAGTCATTACAGGAAGGCTAAAAAGGGAAGTCTTGATCGTAATTAAGAGAAGCTCCTTGTATGTGGTAACTTACATAATATCTGTACTGTTAAAACAAGGTTAATACCTCAACAGAACTTTAAGGTACATCATTTATGGGTTTCTACAGTGTTGCTCACTTTAGCACCTAACAAACATGAAAGAGCTTAACTTTACGTCATCACTGTGGGGCAGAGCATGTTTATTAATCCTATTATACAAATGAGGAAAGAGGAAGGCTATGTAACTTCCAGGCACTCACCCAGGAAGGCAGCTTCTCATTCAGCTGTAGAAGCCAGGTGACAGCCTTCCTGCCCCACAACCTTCCGTGTGTGCATGAGGGTGGTGGAGACTAGGTACTCCCTGGCCTTTCACTCATTGTGGGAGTGATACTGTGGCCTGGTTGCACGGTGAAACCCTTTCGTACCTACCTCTGCTGCCTGCTTGCAGGAGTACCAGCACCAAAGGCTACCTCTTCTCTCTCCTGAGCAGCTCTGCTTCCTGCCCAGACTCCTTCAGCTGCCCCGTGGGCATCGTGGGATCCTCTTCCATCACGTCTTGTGGCACTGACCTACTTACTAAGTCTAGAGGAAAAGTGACCCTTTTGTTTTCCTCCTGTGAGATCATTACCCCATTTTCTCCCTGGGTTAATAGGAAACCCCAGCACTGGAAAATTGACCAGGACTATTTAAACCATGTAGTAGCAAAGGAAGTTATCGAATATTGTGAGAAGAAAGAAGTGATGTGATTGCATCTGCATAAGGTGCTTCCAAATGGTTGCAAATTCACTTCTGCCAGGCAACACATCCCTACGAGTGTTACAAACCTCCTAATTCCCAGCAGGTTTGTGAGACTTTGCTTGGAGTCTGTCTGGTGAGGGGAATGTGTGCAGTGGAGGAGCTAACAGGAGTTATGTGCTCTCCAGACAACTACTTCTGTCTAGTTTCTCTACTTCTGAAAAGAAGCATGTGGGGAAAATGAGAAGACGTTATGGAAGCCTAGGTGGCTGCCCATAATGAAACTATGTGATTTATGGCATCTGCAAATGTCTGCCAACACTTCCAGCACCTTTTATCTGCGTCTACAGAGCTTTGCAAAGAGAACAGCCCTGCCACTTTTCCATGACTATGTAGCTACCCGTTTAAAGAACCCGTGTTACTGTGAGTGCCATTAGGTGAAGTGGAAATATTTCAGGTCTGGTATAAAGAAGGAAAATAATTTCTACATAATAAAAAAATTCATAGTCTGTGGAAAAAATCCTGTCCCTTCCATCAGCCCCGTTATGACTTTTAAGAGCTTGCTGTGGTTTTCCAAAACATCTTTTGCCTTTGTTGTATCATTCTGAGTTAGAACTGAATTTTATATCGTCCCTACTGAGGATTTCTTCTGTCCCCTGCACAGCTCTTGGCCAGTCTCTCCTTTCCCCTGGTGGGTACAATCCTGGGAGGGGCAAAGGACCTTTGGTTTAACAGAGACACACAGACGACTGCGGATTAAGACTCCGGAGTTGGGTCTGGGCTCTTGGCAGCCTTCTTCGCGAGGTGTTGTGAACACTGTGGCAGGAAGGCAGCCTGGTAAGTTTGCACCGGGAGTACAAGACTGAGGAAACTTGCCAACTCACATGCAGATCCCTCTCTGCAAGAGTTATGAAGTGAAAGGCAGCACGATGCGAATGTGTTTTCACCACCCCTGGGGCCAAGCTGGAGTGTTTTGCACTTAAATTTGTGAAACCAAGACTAACTCAGACAGAGTCACTGAGTCTCTGACTTCTCACAGTGATGTCAACATGGCGTAAGCAAAGCTTCCTTCTTACCCAGGCCAGGCCGGGAGTTTGAATGGAGAAAAATGAATCATGGTGCCTAAAAACACTTCCTGAAGTACCTCCAGGACATGGGACAGATCACACAGGTCCACAGTATGTATGTTTTGCAAGTAAAAAGTGGGCTTCAGAACCCACCTTTGGGCATCTGAGAGAAAAAAAAAAAAAGCCCCGAGCTTCAAGAAGTGCTGAGCAACCTCCTCCAATGGGGGAAACGTGGTTTCAGCTGACTAACTGTAAGGACTCAGTTAGTCTTTGCTTCTCTTCATGTGTGCTCATCTGCAAAGTGGGAATCATTATATCTGACTCCCTCTCCAGGTATTTGGAAGCTAATTTAGTTAATGCTTGTCAAGCACTTTAAGGTCTTCAGATGAAAGGAGCCGCAGATAGGCAAAGCATTGCTATTACTATTAATTATTTCTATTGTGCAAGTAGACATGAAAGCAGCAAGGATGATGATTACTCGCTTCCTTTACAAGTGGCAAGACACAGTGCAAATACACAGACAGGGACACTCCCTGCCCTGCAGTGCTCCTAATCTTACCAGCCAGATAAAACAAAGAGCCAGGAAAGATGCACAAACCCAAAGAAAATAAGTGCTTGTAGTGACTTACCACACATGGGGGTTTTATGCAACAGCTGCTTTTTAAAAGTGTCCTGTTAGAAAAAAGCACAAAATCACTGTTCTGGGGTATTTAAAAATCACAAGTCAGGGCTCTCAAAAACTAAAAGAATTTTGTAAAAGGAGTAAAAGCTATTTGCTCTTATTTAGCCTCTGATTTTTGAGCAGTTCTGAACTTCTATCTGCAGCCACAAGGACTGAAAGCATTACACTCTCTTAAAAAATAAAAAGTCAAAATTCTCAAAATGAAGCATTTTGATACATAAGACAAATTCCTGGTAGTAGTAGGTTGCTATCAAGTGGCTGCTGAGCAGGAAGGAGATGAGCATGGGCTTGGTGGTAGCTCATCCTTCTTCCCTCCCAAGAACCTAATGAGTCTCTCATAATTAGTTTTCATTCTCCAGGGGTTCCAGGGGCTGGGTGCACACCGCAGAGGAGTTGCGTGCAGTGATGAGATGCTCCACAGTAATTTGTTCCTTTATCTAATGCCTGACTAGACAGGTAGAAGTATAGAGGAGGAAAAAACTGAAGTGGCTCCCAGCCTCTCAGACGTGGCTGTGAAAGGCCTGGTACTGGCTCTGTGGAGAGGGTGGGAAGTGTGACCAAGGTGAGCACCTTAGGACTGGGAAGCACTGGGATAAGATATGGTAACCTCAGCCACACTACCATGGAAGCAGACTTTGGGCAGGGAGAATCAACCTAGCTCAGCAGCCAAGTATCTGCATCACAGCAACTCCTTCAAGGACAGTTTCAGACAAAAAGTACAAGGAGGTTGTAGCTGGGTCTGCAGTGTCCTAGGTGAATCCAGCAAATGCTGGATATTCCTCTGACTGCTGTATGAATCCAAATAATTTTCTTGCCTGTTTTTTTTTTTCCCCAAGTAAGAGCACCCATTTTATTTAATGTCATGCAGTGAGCATGCTTGGAACAACATCAGCTGCATCTTTTTGGCAAGCTTATCATGGCATGAGGGTGTCTGATGCACGATATCGTCAGACATGCACTGTTCTTAAACTGTTAAACTACTCATTAAAAGAATCCCAACCTATTTTGAAAAGCAATTCTTGCAAAGAACAGGCAGTAGCTTTTCTGGCAATTTATACGGAAGTGCATCCTTATCTCATAATAGCCATTTACAATAATACAAGTGTATTAAGGATATCAAGAATAGGTTTAAAACGCTGAACTAGCTGTCCTCCACTGCTTCAGCTTTCCAGGTCTGCATTTCATCTAACCATGCTCCATCTAATGGTCACAGGCATTGTGTTTCATTGCCTCCCTGTGCCACCGGTGAGGCAAGACCCAGGCACGAAGCCCAAGTATTGCACAGGGTGAGATGCACCTACCGGAAGAGGCCCTCCAGGTTTTTCTTTTTTTAATGTGTGTGGGTTTTTCTCTCACCTAGCTCTTTTATGATCCTGTCTCCACCCAGTATCTTCCTCTTAACACTTCCCTGGGTTCTTGCCTTTTTCCCCAGCCTCTGGAGACTTGCCATTGTCACAGAGTCAATGCATGTCCTGCCCTTAGCTCAATTCAGGCCCACACCCTAATATAAAGAATGGATTACACCACCAAGGAATGACAGCAGCGTAGGCGAGATATTTTGTTCATTGTTTTTAAGTGTAGCTTTTTTTATGTCTTTCTTATGCTGGCTGTGGGGGAGCTGTGGACTCAAGCCGGCTCTGTGACAAGGACCAGGGACTAAACCCCATGGTAGCCGCTACTGCTAACATGACCATGGTGCTTGGTGGAAAGGCACTGCGGCTGCCCCTAAGCCACATCAGCACTCCACTGCTACCCCTTTCTTGTCTATCACAGTCCTTCACGGAGCCACACAGTCGCAGAGTGTCTGACATAGGCAGGGACCACCTGAGCTCATCTGGCCCAACCCCCTGCTCAAACAAGGCCACCTGGAGAAGGCTGCTCAGGACCAGGCCCAGATAGCTATTGAATATTTCTAACAGTGAAGATGATGTATCTCCAAGGATGGAAAAAGACAGTTCTCTCACTTTCAGAAAGGACTTTTACTTATGTTTCCTTTTGAATCATAGAATCATAGAATCACCAGGTTGGAAGAAACCCATTGGATCATCGAGTCCAACCATTCCCACCAGTCTCTAAAACATGCCCCTCAATACCTCATCCACAAGTGCCTTAAACACCTCCAGGGAAGGTGAATCAACCACCTCCCTGGGCAGCCTCTTCCAATGCCCAGTGATCCTTTCTGTGAAAATTTTTTTCCTAATGTCTAGCCTAAATCTCCCTGGCAGAGCTTGAGGCCATTCCCTCTTGTCCTGTCCCCTGTCACTTGGGAGAAGAGGCCAGCTCCCTCCTCTCTATAACCTCCTTTCAGGTAGTTGTAGAGAGTAATGAGGTCTCCTCTCAGCCTCTTCTTCTCCAGGCTAAACACCCCCAGCTATCTCAGCTGTTCCTCATAAGGCCTGTTCTCCAGCCCCTTCACCAGCTTCGCTGCACTTCTCTGGACTCACACCAGAGCCTCAACATCCTTCTTGTGGTGAGGGGCCCAGAATTGAACACAGGATTCAAGGTGAGGTCTCACCAGTGCAGAGTATACAGGGAAACAAAAACCTTTTTGGTACCAAAAAGGTACAACAAAAGAAATGCCTGCAGTTCACCTTCCTTAACATACCTTCACCCTTAAACAAGCCTTGAAACTGCCTTCCAGTGGACACAGGAGTAGAAAAGCATATATAGTTTGAAGATGGATATTGCTTTGTTTCTGGGAAAGTTTTGTGATGCAGGTGTCTATGCAGGCAGAGAATCCCTTTCAGAAGCCCAGGCTGTGGCAAGAAATGCCCAAAGACACTTCCCAGTTTGGGAAATAGTGCCCTGACTGCCTCTGGCCTCTCTGCTACATAAGATATGCGGAGATTTAAAATACTATTCTGCCCCCGTTGTGGGCCCAGATTAACAACTTCAGAGTCAACAAGGGAATGGATCGTCCTTTCCTCAACTGATCAGTCAGTGCCAGCTTGAAAAAACAGACATCAGGATCTGAAAACCAGATTTATTTCCAAAGGTTTATCCCAATTTCACCATGTATAAATTTCTCTGGTACAGGTAAAGGAGTAAGTCCTTTCACTGTAATGGTGACCAGTCATTCTTGCGACACACCTGGCCTCATCATCTACGTTTGAAACTTTTCAGTTGCATCAACACAACTAGTACAGGTTAACCAGAATGGTTCCCCTCAGAATAATGAAACTGTTAATGATTGCTCCTAACCCCTTGACTGTTGCCTTCCTCTTTCCTCCTGGTGAGAGTCTCTATTCCATGTGCCTCAGCCTCCCAAAGGAGTTTTTAATCTCTCACAGGTCATCTGACTGAACCAAGTGCCTCTCAGTCCAACCAGAAACATTACACTGGACTGCAGAAACCTTCCATCCTGTCAACATCAAACAGCTCTGACAAATTTTTAACATTGTTTTAACAAACATTTTGATTTTTTTTTAACAAACCCCATGTTTCCTCAGTATATTTCAAACATTTGCTCTCTATTTCTGAAGTCTTCCTGGGAGAAAAAAGGTAGTTCAGGGCAAGTTAAAGAACAGAGGAGAACAATCACCAGAAGAAATAGCATTTCTCCCATTTGGTCAAGTAAATAGGAGCATTCTCCCGTGGATACTGGTTTTAGCTCCTAATTCACCTGCACCCTGAACACTTACTTGGCCAAACCTCAGTGACAATATACAGGATGAGAAATTCCTTTCAGCCAAAACCTGAAAGAACTGTTGCATGAAACCAGCAAAATGAAAGCACAAACCTCTAATTATTTTAATATTGGATAGTGACGGTGTTGTTCTCTGCTAGAAGCACAAACAACCCTTGGCCACAGGTCATGGTTCATTGTCATTTCAGAAAACAGCGGGGCTGCCACAGTGCTTTCCCTAGACAAAACACTCAGGTAATTAAATTAAATGGGTTTTGCAATAAATCAGATGAACACACAAGCTAGAAGTGGGTAATGCTTTGCTGGACAGCCAGAGCTTGCTGGCTGTTGTTTTGGCATCATGCCCCCCTGTTGCAGAAGGTGCTCTGCAGAGTGTTGTCTGTGAAAACCTTGAGGTGCTCTGGGCTCACAGACTCATTGATAACCATGGAGTTTATCCCCAAAGGGCTGTCTTTTGGTAGTGGCACTGGTGTCCCCAGAGGAAATTATACCTGCACTGCCACCTGAGGGGGAAACCTGTGGTCACCAGAATGTCATCTCAGGGAGGAGAAGGAGTCTAAGTATATACAAGGAGGGACAAAGGGAAAGAAAAAAGGGAGGAAGGAAGATAAAAATAAGAAAAACTGAAGAGAAGAAAAGATCCATCCATGTGACATTTAAGCTGTTATGACTGTGAAGTGTGTGTCCTGAATATGCTGGACGTTATGACCACCCATGTGTGACAGTGCCATGCAGTGAATAAATTCCCAAAGAGTGTGGAGAGCCCATTATAAACTTGGTCCAGAACACCTTTCATTGCACCTCTTCAGACACATCCATATTCTTAATACAAGCACTATAGCCTGCACCATTCTGTCATTTGATGTCATTTATTTCTGCTTGAATTTAAGACTTCAGTCTTTTTGCACTAAGCTGCCCCTCATCTTCCTCAATGCTCTTGCCATGCCATCATCTCTGTCTTGGCTGGGATTATGTGGTTCCGGGATGCTCTGGATAAAGGAAAACCTGAATAACATTGGTACTGTCTTTTCCACTTTGTTCTTTCTACCTTAACATGCCATCCACATGCTTCTGCATGCAGGCAGTGATGTTGACTTGAGTACCTGCTGCAAGAGCAAGGAGAGCCAACTGGAGCTCTGGGGCAGGTGCCCAAGCTCATGAACCTTCTCAGAGCCAGATCCTCTTGGAAAAATCTTCTGAACAGCAGTTTGCTTCCTGATTCTTCTTGCTGAAAAGCAGCCTCGCTTCCCTGCAACTGAGGAAAACACTAGCAACAGTGTTATACAGCAAGAGATAATTCCTGTCAAGGTGTCAAAGTGGAATAAAATAAATTTAGTGCAGTATCACTGTGTATCTGGAATAAAGCTTTGACTTCAGAGGAACAGTTTAAGATTTATACTGGAATAAACAAGAGCAGAGCTGCCTGACTCCTTTTTACACAGGGTATCAACAGCAAAAAGGGGCTTTTTTACACCAGCACATTGCAGCTACATTCCAGATGGGGCAGATCTATAAATAGAGTACGCAAGCAGTCAGATGTGCCCTTCAAAAACATGCATGGGGCTGTAATTCTTCAGTTTCTATCTCACACATTGCATCAACCAGGGAAATTGTAGTGCTGGAATGATTTTTATTCCTAGTGTGATGAACAGGATTTGTCACGTATTTACTTTTCCTCTCTTGGTATGCACACTACTACATGTAACTGGAAAATTAATAAAGAGTTTATGGCTGAAAGGATAGAAATAAAAGCAGGACCAGTGCTGACGAGCAGAAAGTCAATATAATCAGGAGGCATTGATCAGTGGAACACAAAAATGCTTTCATTGCCTTTAAAGTCAATATCACAGGGGGAAAAATAGATGTACACAATTGTATACACTCAGCTTAGCCGCTAAACACTTCACAGACAAAACTCAGTTTTTCTAAGTGTTCTAGAGCTTGTTCTATTCATTTCTTTAGGATGAGTTTATCACTTCAGAAAAAAAGGTAGGAATCAGGCTTTCTGGTGTTAATACAGACTTTTATTGTGCTCTTATTTTTGGCATTCATTCTGTACCTCACAATGGACAGTATTTAGCTTAGCTCATTGAAGACTGAATACAGATCCTACTTAGTAAAGAGCAGATCTAAAGACAGTCTTAAAGTAGTAAGAGAATTGTGTTTAATATAGATTAGCTATATTTTCATTTTTCTGTAATGCCTAGAAGCACTGGTCTTCAGTGAAGTCCCTGAGTGCAAAATGTCGCGCAAACATAGATGAGAGCACTGAACTTGTCCCAAACAGTTTAAAATCTATGTAGGGGAAAAAAAAGACAACCGATTGCTGTAGACAAATGGAAAAGCACAATACTAATACAATATCTGTTCTGCTCTTCGTGCACTTGCTTGAGAAACTATTAATTATTCAGTGGAGTATAGCAATGAATAGTGTTAGAAATTAAGAGACACAATCAAGTCTAGGTACCAAGTCTAGACACTAAATAATAAGTGATATATGAAGTGTGACAGGATGGGAGAGGTTTTGGAAGATGAAGAGAAGAAACATACAATGTCAGTAAAGGAATGTATAGTGTTGGGGATGGTACAGATGAGAAACTACAGAACTGAGCCTTGCACATTGCCCGGGAGGGCTGTGAGCTAGGCAAAAATTACAAGAAACAGCATCAATATTAAGGTTGCTGAGCCTAGCTCACAGTGTTAGCTGTGTGAGGATGGGGAAGACGTTACCTTAGAGACATACAGAGTAAGGGTCTATAAAAAATCCAACCAGGATGTGAGATTTGGGGAGAGGATTCCTTTTAAGTATCATTATGAAGTTTCCTTATGTGCTTCTTAACTCTTTACATAAGCTGAGTTCAGTTTATTTAGCTTAATTTCTCTTCTTTTTGCCATTTGTACTGTAACAAAGGTTAATTGCCTGAGACACTCTGTGGGCTTTTTCAAGATTTTCACTAGCTGTGAGTCAGTGATGAAGACAAACTTCCCTGCATCCTCTGATGCTGCTGGTATTAAATATGCAACCTGGGGACAAAAGTTCCAGACCTTACTCCAGCAGTCTTACAGCCACTCTGCCACACTGGTAGTTCTCATGGTTGGGATTCATCTGATGCAGATGCCAACATTCCATCTTGAACGAATGTTGAGATTCTTTCACAACTGATGATATGTTGTAACCCTATAGTAACTCCTAAAACATGTCTGTGATCTTTTCCTAAAAGTATCTCTTTCTATCACTAGGAATAAAGGCAATCTAGGGTGACATCTACCTCGTGGACATCTAAGGTCATGTGAGATTAAGTCCATGCTACACAATCTTTCATAGTGAGAAATTTTCTACAAAGATGAGAGATGGTAGGTTGGAGAGTGGAATATATTGCATCTTTACTTTCACTAACATGCCTCTTTCATTGATGTTTTTGTGATCAAGTCACCTTTTCATCTGGACGTTGAGAACAAGGCAGCAGTAGGTGCCTGACAGAGGAAGCGTGTTTTTAGTTGAAGTGATCATGCCCCTGTGCTTGCTGCTCGTGAGGCTGCACCTCAAATACTGTGTTCAGTTTTGGGGCCCTCACTACAAGAAGGACATCTACCTGCTGGGGAGTGTCCAGAGGAGGGTAATGAAGCTGGTAAAGTTTCTGAAGAACAAGTAGTAAGAGGAGCAGCTAAGGAAACTGGGATTGTTTAGTCTGGAGAAGAGGAGGCTGAGGGGAGACCTTGTCACTCTCTACAACCACCTGAAAGGAGGCCGTGGCAAGGCAGGTATTGGTCACGTCTGCCAAGTATCTAGTGACAGCACAAGAGGAAATGGCCTCAAGTTGCATCAGAGGAGGTTTAGTTTTGATATTAGAAATATTTCTTTACTGAAAGAGTGGTCAACCACTAGAACAGGTTGCCCAGGGAAGTGGTGTAGTCTCCATCCCTCAGGGTATTCAGAAAGCATGTTGACATGTCACTTCATGACATGGTTTAGTGGTATTGGACTGACAGTTGTACTCAATGATCCTAGAGGCCTTTTCTAACCTTAATGATTCTGTGATTCTATATTCCCAACACGACTGGGGCCAAACCTAACCTACTGAGTAACATATATTTATATGTTTTAGTGTTTTAATATATGTTAACAGTTACTACTAGCATGTGTTCTACAAAAGAAAATGGCTACATCACTCTTTCCTTAGTATGAGTATTCTCCCAGTTTAATTTTAACATTTCTTCATATCTTTTGCTGGTTTTTTATTTCTTGACCCATCTCTAGTGTCTCTTCTACCTTTCTCTTCTCCTTTGCCAAAGTATTCTTCAGTTTCCCTTCCATGTTCCCACTCTCTCCTCCTTGGAATTATGTTTTTCTTTTCTTGTTTCCTTACCTGGTCACACCTCTCCCTTCTCCCCAGCCTTTCTGAGCCCTCCCTCTTTTTTCCCCTGTCTTATTGAGAATTTTCTTTCTTTTTCTCTTGTTCCCACTTTCCTCACTCAGTTCTTCCAGTAGTGCACTTCGGAGCAAAGCCAGCGCCAAATTTGGTGCAGAAGATGACTCCACACCAATCATTGTACTTTGTTGTGCTACCACCTTGCGTTTCAGTCACATTTTCTGCCACACACCCATTGCTCCCCTTCATATGCTTGCATTCCTGTCATCTCCTGACTCTCCTCTTCTGCCAAACTAGGCACAGCTGAAATGGTTGTGGTAGTAAAAAGGTCTCTGCTGCTCCAATCTGCGTGTCCTGCGGAGGCATGGCATTGACCACTGGAACACTGCCTTAAAATAATCAATAATATTGTGTGGCATGTCAACCTTGCACTGGCCAACCAGGGATAACTTGGGGTATTTCCTCATTCTCCAGAGAGAAACAGCTATTTGTTGAACTGAGGTCGTTGCCTGAAAATTTCTCTGTGCCTCCCTTAGGCAGCCACAATTCAGGAGAGAGGAACCAGCTGTTGGGAACTCTGGAACCTGGAGGCCATCATAGCCCCAGACAGAAGGTAAGAAAAAGTACTTACCTGCTTCCCTCAGCATGAAAAAGAAAAAGTTTCTGAAACCTTAGTTAAATATTAGAAGCTTGCTCTAGCTGCCTTGCTTAACAAAGCTGTGGAAAGTGCTTTTGTCTGCTGAATTAACAAAGTGTTTTGAGTGCTTCTGGCAACTCAGAGTGTTTTCTTAAGCTGCAATGGCACAGTCAGATCTTCTGATGTATACAGGTAGCAAAGCAGAGTTGATTTTGGTGGTAGAGGCTCTGGCTAGGTCTGGTGATTGATGTTTAGGTAAGTTCTCTTTGCAGTTTGAAGTGGTATTGAGGTAGGTCAGAGAGAATGGACTGTAAACCTCTGTTCTTCCAGCTAAAGCAGCGTCATGTTTCTTTGCACTAGCCAAGAATTGGGCCCTCTGGCTACATGCAAAAGATGCAGAAGAGAATTTATAACTCGTCTACAAGACTTTGCTTTTGGAGAAGGAGGTCAGGCTGTGCCTGTGCTTGTTTGCTTCTCTGGGAGAGGGAGAAGTAGGTGAGGTTGGGAAAACACATGGAAAAGCAAATGCTGGAATGAGATGGGAAAGCAAACAGACAAAATTCAGTGTGAAAAACAGCAAATGTATTGGGTGTTAGAGAGAAAGACAGGTGAAATACCTGATATTCTCTCCATTACCCTCCACTCCCTCCATACTTCATTCTCCAGTGCCACATTGTCCATCTGCTTAGATTTTTATCTCTTTGAGCTGAGGCTTTTTTTCCAGAGCTTTGCAAAATGCCCTGCCCAGTTTTGAGCACTATATAAACAGTAGGTAATGACCATAAATCAAGAAGCATCTCTATTAAAACTGTTCCCTTCAAGAACAGTTCAATGCCAGATAACTTGGTTTTAGGCTGGATTTCAAAGCATGATGTGATTGTGAAGTGCTCAGAAGATAAGATATATAAGCATAATGTTTTTATGAAACTTGTAGCAGCAAACAACAGATTGTTTTGCCACAGAAATGCAAATTCAGAAGTTTCTGGCAGTCTCAGCTACCTCACAGCAATATACATCATATACCCATAAGGTATTTCTGTTTTCCCACTCAGTTAAAGAGGTCTGAGGACATTGAGCTGTTGTTGTGCCTTACCTCACCTCTTCATTGTCTTCATTCTGTCAACGACGCCAGTTTCAGCCTGCTTCTGGCTTTCTCAAATATATTCATACTGTCTTTCACCTGGGCTTTTCTCTTGGGAACCCAGCCTCAATTGAATTCTGTACTCCTAGTTCGCTTAATACCTTCTCAACACTGGCTTCTGTCACAAAACTTTCAGGATTAGCCAATACACGTGACTAAAATGAGGGACACTTCACTCATTACTGCCTTGGATATTACAAAAACAGTTTGCATGTATCAAGCACAGACGTTTGCATATGCATGGCTGCATATGTGTGAGTGCAACACAGTTGTGTATATCGAAATAGTGCCTGGTACAGCTAAGCCATCTTTGTCATAAGCAGTAACCTTTCTCTGGAAAAAAAGCACATGGGTAGACATTTTGTATTTTTGTGCATTTGAAAGACTTGACCTGGAGTGAAACTCTGATAAAACAACATTAAGGAGCTGAGATCAGTTTAAGCCATAAAGTTAATGGCAACGTGAAAGTTCAACAGTCTCAGTTACAACAGTCTGAAATTTCTAACCTGACATAGGGAAATATGTGTGGATCCACTTTTGTATTGATCGGCCTTTTCCCTTCACCCGTAGACCACAATGTGTGTGTTGTGTAAACCAAGGTTGCTCATTTTGGTGGACTGGGATCTTAATAGCAGCCTACACCAAACTTCTAAGGGAGTGACAGAGAGCTGGGGTTGTTTAGCCTGGAGAAGAGGAGGCTGAGAGGAGACCTCATTACTCTCTACAACTACCTGAAAGGTGGTTGTGGAGAGGAGGGAGCTGGCCTCTTCTCCCAAGTGACTGGGGACAGGACGAGAGGGAATGGCCTCAAGCTCCGCCAGGGGAGATTTAGGCTGGAGATTAGGAGGAGGTTTTTCACACAGAGGGTCATTGGGCATTGGAACAGGCTGCCCAGGGAGGTGGTTGAGTCACCTTCCCTGGAGGTGTTTAAGACACGGGTGGATGAGGTCTTGAGGGACTTGGTTTAGTGTTAGATAGGAATGGTTGGAGTAGAAGATCCGATGGGTCCCTTCCAACCTGGTTGTTCTGTGATTCTGTGATTCTGTGAATGATGGGAGATTATATAATGAGGATCAAGAGCAGTGCTTGCTTTATCTCTGTGAGGTTTCAAGGCTCAGCTGTGCAAATCATAGCAGACATAGTGACCTAATGTTGGTCATAATCCTCTTTCTAGCAGGAGATCAGACTGGGACCTGCAGAGATCCCTTTCAATCAGTGCTTCAATTACGTCAATTCTTTGATTTTAAAAGAATAACCTGAACATTCTGAAATATTAAGCTGCCATTTTACACATTATGGCAGATCTCTGAAAATGAGTTGTGATGGCTTTGTGGCCTGCCCTTAGTGAGCAGACGCAATATTAGAAATGCTTCCAGTTTTGCAGGTATTTTAGGATGAGTGCCAAACAGCCCTGCAACTGACAGTCTTATCTACCCGTATTTGCAGAAAAAAGCACATCACAGGAAACAGTAATGAAAGTTTCTTCAATTCTTGCTGACTGTATTTTTTACTGAAACAGAGAAAATGCAACTGGTAGGGGGCCTGGTGAGGCTTCCTAGTCTACCCAGCATCGAAGCAGAGCTGAACATTTCTATGGCATTCCTCACTCTTCTATGGCATTTCTTGCTCTTCTAGACCTTAAGTATAAGAGATTTCAAATCAACTTCACAAGACAGTGGTCTCAGGCAACACAGTGCATCCATCTCCCCTTCCACCCAAGGCTCTAGCTCCATCATGAACTTTGCCAGCCATGGTATCAATTTTTGCAGCCCTGGCTGTGTTATTGGCATTCTCAATGGACAGACAATTGTCCATTAACAGCTAAAATGGAATTCTCTGTTCATTTCATACCCACATGTTCAGAATCATAGAATCACCTACTTGGAAAAGACCCACCAGATCATCAAGTCCAACAATTCAAACCAATGCTTTCTCACAGCATTCTGCTACGGAAACTGTTAGCCTCTGGCCTGGACAGGCGCACACTCTCCTGGGTAGAAAACTGGCTGGATGGCCGGGCCCAGAGAGTGGTGGGAAATGGTGTTAAGTCCAACTGGAGGCCAGTGACAAGTGGGGTCCCCCAGGGCTCAGTGCTGGGTCCAGTCCTGTTCAATGTCTTCATCAACGACCTGGATGAAGGCATTGAGGGTACCCTTAGCAAGTTTGCCGATGACACTAAGCTGTGTGGAAGTATGGATCTGCTGGAGGGTAAGGAGGCTTTGCAAAGGGACCTGGACAGGCTGGACCGCTGGGCAGTGTCCAACAGCATGAGGTTTAACACGGCCAAATGCCGAGTCCTGCACTTCAGGCACAACAATCCTATGCAGAACTACAGACTGGGAGAAGCCTGGCTGGAAAACTGCCAGGAGGAGAGGGACCTGGGGGTGTTGGTTGACAACTGACTGAACATGAGCCAGCAGTGTGCCCAGGTGGCCAAGAAGGCCAATGGCATCCTGGCTTGTATCAGAAACGGTGTGACCAGCAGGTCCAGGGAGGTGATTGTCCCTCTGTACTCAGCTCTGGTGAGGCCGCTCCTTGAATCCTGTGTCCAGTTCTGGGCCCCTCACCACAAGAAGCATGTTGAGGCTCTGGAGCAAGTCCAGAGAAGAGCAACGAAGCTGGTGAAGGGGCTGGAGAACAGGCCCAATGAGGAGCGGCTGAGAGAGCTGGGGGTGTTTAGCCTGGAGAAGAGGAGGCTGAGGGGAGACCTCATTACTCTCTACAACTACCTGAAAGGTGGTTGTGGAGAGGAGGGAGCTGGCCTCTTCTCCCAAGTGACAGGGGACAGGACGAGAGGGAATGGCCTCAAGCTCCGCCAGGGGAGATTTAGGCTGGAGATTAGGAGGAGGTTTTTCACACAGAGGGTCATTGGGCATTGGAATAGGCTGCCCAGGGAGGTGGTTGAGTCACCTTCCCTGGAAGTGTTTAAGGCACGGGTGGATGAGGTATTGAGGGACTTGGTTTAGTGTTAGATAGGAATGGTTGGACTAGAAGATCCAATAGGTCCCTTCCAACCTGGTTGTTCTATGATTCTATGATTCTACGATTTAGTCCTGGCAATTTTAAATGGATTCAGGTTAACATCCAAATTTTTAATATTTCCATTTAAAATACCGTCTCTGAAGGGAACAGACTCTGTAGAACAGGGTTATCTGTGTGAGTCTTAACTGGAACTTTCCTTGTTTCAAAACTAATTCTTGTTTCATTAAAGAAGAAAGCTGCAGAAATCCCATTTTCCATGCACCACTATAACCCAAAACTCCCTGTGTCTTTCCTCAGCAGAGAACTACCATGTGCACAAGAAAGTGTTCGAAGTGCATTGGGATCACTCTCTTCCCACTGGCAGCATGTGCCATAGTCTCCAACATCCTCCTGTACTTCCCCAATGGACAGGTTCTGCAGCTCAGCGAGATAACTGATCTGGTCTGGTTTTTCCATGGGATTCTGGGAGCTGGGATACTGGTAAGAGAGAAGTGTTTCCTATGGAGTTTGGTTTGTTTTGTTTCAAATTCAGGGCTAAGAAAACATCTATTAACAAAAAAATGTCACAGCAACATCTTTTTGCATAAACATGTGAGCAGTTTAACTGGGAAGGTGGGTATAGGACTGAGAAAGTGCACTCAGGGCTAAGAAGTCCCTGATCGTTGGAGTATAAGGTATTCCTGAAATAAATGTCAGAACTCCAAGTCAGGAAGAAGCAAAGGGGCTGACTTTTCACCATGGACAAGAGTGACATGACTGTTTGTGCCTCCGTTAGTAAAAGCAACGCTGAGGTCCTAAGCTCAGCTGGAGATGATGAGTTTTCACTATCGGCTGCACCCCCCGTTACTCCTCCTCTAACTGATTTTGTTCTCAGGTAATTCACAAAAAACTTCAAGGGTAGAACTGAAATATGTTTCAGTAGATGTTTGTTAGAGACCCAGCCAACGTTCAGTGAATGTGGAGCTGCCTCAAATCCCAAACGTTCCTTTTCTTCCCACACACCCATTTGCCTCTCTTAGGGTTTGATCTGATTCGTTTGTAGCCCTCCATAACCAATTATATGCTCCATAACTCAGGAAAGATCATTTTTACGTGAATATCCATAACTAGAAGGGAACATAGTTGGGAATGCTGATCTTTGCAGTTCATCAGAAACCCTGCTCCCTTTACAGTCTTCCAAGTACCTATACAAGTGTAGATAAAAAGCTGAGTGAGCAACATGCATATGACAAATACTGACTGTTACCTAGCCTAAGTGGGTTGTTGACTGGTGCAAACCTGGCTACCTGCACATCAAAAAAAAAGAACGTTAAAGAATAATTAATTTAAAAGAAAATCTCATTCACAGTCAGGCTATGATGCAGCTACTGCTTACGTCTATTGAAAAAGTACAGTGGATGTGGTTCAGACTCATATTTCCCAAAGCAGATCACTCAATAAATTGTTCTCAACCTGCCACTTGCCTGCTTCTTCTTCCAGCTTCCACTTGGGCCTATTACTCACACTGACCTTGAATGTAAGTGTGAGTGTGTGGAAGGAAGCCTGAAGGAAGCATAAAGGAAGAAGTGGAACTACATGAGAGACCTATGGAAAATTTGTATCACTGCAAGCCCAGGAGTCATTGGCGTCCAATGAAAGGAAAGGCAGAGGTTAGGCATGAGAGCATCACAGGCTCCTTGAAAACGTGCCTCCTTTTAAAGCTTCCGCAGAGACTCATCTGTGGCCAGTACCGCATACATCAAAAATGAGAAAAGAATGAGATGGGAGGAAAAATTTGCATTGACCTTCAAAACATAGCATTAGAAGTAATTTTTGATCCACAAACAATGCTGTTGAGTGTACACGTTTTCCAGAAAGCAGCATGACAAATGCCCACAGGTGAAGAGAAGGGGAAGGGAAGCATTATCATCATCTCCATTTTCCAGATGCTAGAAGCATGGAAAAATGAAGAGTGGTTTCGTGGCCTCATAGAGAGCTAACCAAGGGACAAGCTGCCCCATGACTGAAGCCTCGTCTGTGTTCTGTCTCCACAATGAGGACAGACAAGGCTGCATTGTGCTCCCTGATGCACTCAGCTTCTCCAAAAAAGAAACTCAAGAAAATCATGCCAACAGGTTGCCCAACCTTGGAGAATATCCCCTGTAAGCAGGACACAGCTTCTGGAGCCAAGACTTGGAGGGAAACTTCATAACAGCCTTGCGCATCTCTGTGAGCCAGAAAACCTGCCTTCAACTGGGAGCTTCATCCATAGACTGATGCCCAGATCATCAGCACAATCTTCAGCTGAGCAGCCACCCTGCTTTTTCTTCACCCTCCACTGCTTCTCTAATGGAAATTTATATGACATGAAAAGCTTTCTCTTTCCTTATTTCAAAAGTTTAGGGTGTAAATACAGGAAGAATGGCTTCATGTGTCATAGTAATATCTTTCCCGATAGAGAGCCTACGAGCAACACCAGGAAATGCTGTCAGAGCTCTGGCTCACTCATAGACCTCATTTTACTGACAACAGCCAAATCCAGACACTTGTCATTACCTTGTCAAAAAGCAGGTGTTTATAATCAGGCACAGCAAAAAAAGAAAGCTGCCAAGCAAATCCTTTGTCCTGAGCCAGGCTAATAAAGAACACAAAAGTGCTCATAGCTGAGATGGGAAACCTCCAAAGAAGAAACACAGCCCTGGAGGAAAGGGAGTGTTGGTTTGATGTGCAGAGGGATCAGCTGAATGCCAGGCAGCAGCACGCTGAGGGTGCCTTGGGGACCACCTGTGATTGCTTAAGAGCTGACTCCTTTCCAGGCAGAGGAACTTCCTTTAACCTCCAGGCCTCCAGGTGTGGTCCTGCAACAACTGCGGATGTTGGAGGTTGCCTCTGGGGTGTGGATAAAAGGCAACACAGATCAAATCCTTTGAAATACACTTAGAGGCCTGCAAATCTAAGCAAGTTTCATACCAATGTCCTCCACTGTCTAATAGAAACGTTCACATTACCTACATAAGTTCCATAAGCTTCCTTCACCAAGGACATTTTGCTCTTTCTACCCTACATTGGACAATATCTCTCCAACAGCCAGTCAGGCTCTTTTTACATTTATTGCTTGTTTGTTCATTTGGGGGGGTTCTCCTGCTTTCATTAACTTTATAGGGACCATTTCCAACTTTGTTAAATACTCATTGTCTTGCACTGTTCCGTGAGATGCCAACACAAGCAGTGGTGGGCAGAGGCAAGGCAGCAGGAGTGCTTTGGCCGCACTGTTAGACTCACAAAAGCTTTCTTGCCCTCTAGCTGCCAAACTAAACACAACTTTTCCTATCTCCAGACTGCCTCTGTAAGGTGGCATTATATCCTGAGACACACACAGTTACTGACTTCATTGTATCAGTCCAGCTCTGACTGATAACTACAATAAAGAAAACTGATTATGAACTGGGAGTTTGCTGTCGAGTCAAGTCCATTTTGTAGGTTTTCCAGAAACATAGCATAAAGAACCAATGTCAGATGTGTTTCGGGATGTTTAAGATTGATTTCCCAATGATAATCCAGAGCAGAACCCTCAGAAGATTTAAACTGACATAATTCTTACTGCAATGCTGATTCTTTTCTGAGCAGAAATTCTGTTTTCTCAAAACTGAGACATCTGCTCCTGAAAAAAAAAAAAAACCACACAAAAAAACCCCAACAAAACATTGCTGAAAAGAAGCAGTGTAGCTCCAGCTTCAGGTTTCTGTACTAGAAACTTGCCAGTCAGCTCTAGCTGTACTCCCACGCTTATTCTTGAGTTATTCTTCAGCAAGCACCAACAACTAAGCAGATGTAACTCGCAGAGAAGAGGCAGAAAGTGGTTTGCATTTGAGGATTGTGATGCCCCAGCTTCTAGACTTTGAAAACAGCAGAGGTACTGTACAGCAATTCAGCTTGTGCTCTTCTCACAGGTTATTTTACCTGCATTCATGATGCTGGGAGCAGGCGGAGCAAGATGTTGCGCTAACAGGTGTGGGGTAAGTGGATATTTATGTGTTGAAATGGCACAATAGGGTTTACACAATAGCTCCTAAATGGCTGCTCAGCAGATGGAAACATAGAATGACAAACCATCACACCACCATCATCAGCCATGTCAGGGAAACGCAGAAGAAGAGCTTGATCTACAGCGTCCCTGGGCTGGGGCTGAGAGCTCAGTTATCCAACAAGAATGTTATGATATTGCAGGCACTGATATGAGGGAAATCATACTCAGCCAGAGCAGGTGCTGGAGCCTTTGGCCACATTGCTGAGGGCAGAGGGGGACAAAACTATTTTACCTCAACTCACTTTGCCCAGGTGTTATGCACAATAAGTATAAAACTGCAATTTGGACTCTCTGTCATCCACTAAAGGGCCAGAGAGACATTTTCCCTTGATAATTAAGAATATTACCAAAAAAACATATTATAAAGGCATCTCCATTAATCCTCAAGCCCTATACACAGACTTCTGTGAGGTTATCATTATTAACAAAAATAAACTGACCTAGAAATGGGGTTTTTTCAGTCTACATCCTTCCCAGAAGCAGCCTTGAATGAGAAATCCCAATAATGCGTGGCTCTACTCTTTAATTAATTTTCAGATTGATCCATGAGAAGACCTTTACCTCTTCAAGATGTTTTCCTTAAGTTAATTCATTATTCATAATACCAAAATAACATTCTTCATTAGGTTGTCAGAAAGTACATCCCAAGGGTTGTGTCATTACATTGACTTTACCAAATGTCACATGCGCAGGAAAGAGGATTTGCAAACAATGTCCAAGTAAGCCAGTTGCAGAGCTGGGATGTGAGCCTAGGCACCCAAAACCCAGCACCTGAGCTGACTGCTTCTCCTCATTTTGAGTGGTGTAGAATGTTGGGGTGGAAAATAGCCCTGCTGTGGATGTTCCTACACTCCACTGAACGTGGTAAGTCATGAGGGGAAATCCAGCTGAACTGGGTTCAGTTAACACAGCATTTCAGGTCTCCTTTCTCCATCTTTCATCCCAGCACTAAATATTACAGAGCTAAGAGTTAATCTTCCCCCAGAGTGGCTGGGTTCACACACACCCCCCAGCCTGCCAATGCGGGTGGTAACACAATGCCATCTGGCAGCCCACATCCACGAACTCCCAATGCTCCTTTCACAGAATCACAGAACAACCAGGTTGGACCCATCGGATCTTCTAGTCCAACCATTCCTATCTAACACTAAACCAAGTCCCTCAAGACCTCATCCACCCATCCCTTAAACACTTCCAGGGAAGGTGAATCAACCACCTCCCTGGGCAGCCTATTCCAATGCCCAATGACCCTCTGTGTGAAAAACCTCCTCCTAATCTCCAGCCTAAATCTCCCCTGGCGGAGCTTGAGGCCATTCCCTCTTGTCCTGTCCCCTGTCACTTGGGAGAAGAGCCCAGCTCCCTCCTCTCCACAACCTCCTTTCAGGTAGTTGTAGAGAGTAATGAGGTCTCCCTTGCACCATCCTTTTGCTCTCTGAGCCATTCCTAGCAGCAGCATGTGGATGCCAGGTATCCTGTCTGCACCTTGCCATCACTAATTGGTTACCTATGAACTGTTCCTCCTTTTCCTTATTTGTTATAGAGGAATACAAGAGACATTGTTGAGAAAGTAATATGATTACGTGCTATTTGATCATGAGCTAATGGCCAGCTGATGAAGCTACTCAAACCAAACGAGAGAAGAGGTCCAGCGAAGATAGTACATCTTTAAAAATTATGTTTTCTGGAACTGCCGAAATTGCCTACCTCTTAGAGGTGGAAAGGAATGCAGCTCTACAGGTCACCCTATAGTTTAAATAGAATGTGGCTCAAAGTAAAGATGAGACAGGGACATAAACAAAGTGTGAGTGGCTATGAATGACATAAAACCCAACCATTTCTCCCAGAACAGCTCCTGAGGAAGAGTGATTTCCAAGCATTCAAAAAGAGGTGAATGTTGCAGGGATATCTGAAGGCCAATGAAGAAACCTCAGGGAATCGTTGTGGATAGCAGGAGGAAATGCACAGGCATCCACAACTGCCATCACAGATGTTGCTCAGATGCTCTGACAGTATGCGGTTGCATATCCAAGGCAGGGAGTGTATGGTGTGAGTCACCAGGTGCTGGAGAGCAGAGGAACCCTGGGACTTGTTCAAACATGCATGATGGCAGCAGCTCCCCAAAGGGCCATTGCTCCTTGCAAGGTGAGTTTGGGTGGACCTGGTACAGGGTCCCCAGTCTTGGTGGATTTTCCACTAGAGTTTACCTACTGGCAGAGAAATAGCCCACATTGGAGCTACTCAGGACCCTAAGGCTAATCCAAAGGCTAGTTTGGTCAACTTTCTTCTTTGGGGACCTCGGTTATAAAATTATAATTTATATTGAATATTCAGCATTGATTTTCATTGGGAAAAAAAGCTAAAGAAATAATAATGATCAGAAATATTATTCAATCAGAACATAACCATTTTCATCAGGATAGAGAATCTATCCTATGATATTGCCACAGTTTAGCACCACATGGCTAAATTTTGGCAGCTAAAACTGTGTAGCTGAGCTTCCAAAATCACTTCTCCACCCTGCCCTGCAGGAAAAAGCAGATGGAAATAAGAGGAAACGTATTTGCAGGTTGGAAACTAAAACTACTCCTTAATAATAATAGTGATGAAAATAATTAGAAAGTAATCAAATACATACAAATATACGAGATCACACCCCCAACCCACCCCACCAAGACTATACATCACCAAAAATACTGCAAAGCAGAATCAAGAGAACAGGTCCATGGTCAGGGGGGAGCTGGACTCTGGAGCTGGATTCAGGAACACATAGATATGGGATGAGGAACAACCAGATAGACAAGGTCCTCAATGGCCATCACAGAGAAGAGCAAGACCCTTGTGATCTCTTAATTGCATACCAAGTATGACATATATGGAATGGAATACTCTGTTGGTCAGTTTGGGGTCACCTGCCCTATTTGCCCCTCTGCCAGCTTGAGTTTGGCCTTAGTTAAGTATAAGCATCAGCCTTTTTGCATACCAATGCCCTGTGTTATCACTTTAGAGAAGAACACTACCTAAAAAAACATGCAGTTAGCTTCCAGAAAAATGAAGTTGCTGAAAGCAACTGAGTTAGTCACAAAGATGATTCAAATTTCCCTCAAACTACAACATATATTTTATGCAATCCCTGGTTTAATAGTTTCAGACTTCACCACAGCCTTTGCACACTGCTGAAGTATCAACAACAGTAATATTAATTACTAACATTTTTTTACCTTATTGAGTTCTCCAGTTCACAGTGATTATGTGCCACATTGAGTAAGGTTTTTCATTAGTCCTTTTTAAATTATTGCCTGCAAACATATGTAGATGTCTCCTTGCCCTTGAATTATGGAGTAATGATTTTGCAAAGTAACGTATTTAGAAAGCTTCACCTTGCAGCTTAGCATGTGCACATCTGAAAACATTCACAGCACTGGAACAAAAAAAGGTCCCCAAAATAAAGCTTATGCCATTGCACCAACAAACGTTTTCTGGTATTTTTCTCTAAGCTTTCCTCAGTAGAATAAGAATAGCCATAGCAGCTTTCCAGACAAACAAAGGAAAGATATCAGGATAACTAGACAAGATATTAATTCCACAAAAAAAAAAAAAAAAAAAAAAAAAAAGCAAAAAAAAAAAAAAAAGCAAAAAAAAAAAACCACCCAAAAACCTCAACACCTCAAGGAAAAGAAAGAGAGAAGAAAGAAATGTACATGAAACAAGAATCAGGACAATAAAGAGCAGCACAAGCCAGGGCAGGAGGAACCCTGTAACTTCACGAAAGCAGTTGATGCAAATGAAAAGAATGAATGCTACAAGTCTTCATCAGCTCAGCAGAGATAAAGAGTGTGAAGGATAAAGCAGGGGAAACATTAAAGGAAAATCAGCAAAAACCATCAGCAAAACCTTTGCAAGAGGTAGAGAACAAACCAACACCATGAGAAACTTACTTCAACAGACCTCACTTAGACCTCACTCTGAAACTGAAGATACAAATGAGGAAACAAAACATTTTGGAAAAAAGTGATAAATGAAGACGATACAGCTAGGGGAAACACTAATAGGCTGAGATGATGTGATAGTTAATGAAAGTATTGGGGTTTTATTGGAAAGAATTGTCCCCATAGCATATGGGACAAGCTTTTAGAAAAGGCTCCAGGAGAGTTTATACAATGAGAAAATGTTGCTGTGTGCCTAGAAAATACCCAGGAGAGCCAAACTAACAGCTACAGCAACTTCAGGCTCCCCTTGCAGTGACAAATAGTCTACATAATCATGTGTACAGTAAAGGAAACAGGAGAGATGGAGCTAGTGATACAGCCAAAAGATTTCAAATGAGAAAAACAAGTGTCGAGGAATAGCCATCAAAGATAACACTGATGAGTACTGTTAGTAATAGTACCAACCACTGTCATAAAATGTAGAAGTAGCAAAAGACCGTTTGACTTTTTTATCATAATTGTCTTTGAGATGTCCCATACTGCTGTGCTGTGCTAAAAGTAATTATTAGCATAATTAAGATCCTTCAGCTAAGATGCAGACAGTATGGTTGAAGTAAATGAGAAAACAGGTGGGGAGAAGTGATTCAGCGTAGGCAGAAGTTTCAGACAGAGTATCAGTCACTCGTTCTTACCATGAGGTAAAGATCTTATTATGAGAGACAGTGCTCCAGCTATAACCCAAGTACTGCTTTGGTCTGGAGCAATATACTAAATTGCCTCCATTTTGCTGACAATGATCTTTGCTGAAAGTTAATCCAACCAACATGCAGATAAAGGCAAGAAGATTGTCCAGCTTTGCAAAAAAAAAAAAAAAAAGAGAGCACTATTAATCAGTTATGATGAAATAAATCTCATAAGAAATCCCAGCAACTTCTAACTGCTTTATAGGCAAAAGGACAGACAGAATGAGTCAATTCACACACCAGCATCATGCAAGATTGTGCAGAAAGCAGTGTCATCAGGTAGCAAGTTGGAAACTGTATCCACCAGTTTGAACATGCTTAGACAGTGAATAGCTTTCAAAACTACGTCACAACCATGCAACGTGGATGGTAGATGTTTCCTATTTGACTCTGTAGTGCAGAGAAGCTGACATTAGTCAAAGGTTTCTACCTTCCTTGTGGGCTATTAGATTTTACTGGTATTTGCTGGCAACAGGGAAATGTAAAGCCCAAGGTATTTGGCTTCAAACCCACACTGTGGATGGGAGTGTTTCCTATGCGTTTCCTCACTTCTGCCCTGACTCCAAGGCAGTCTTGCTGCCTTGCCTCCGGTCCAGGTCTTTCACCAGCTCTATCAGTCCACTCCACAGATCTTCTTCTCTCTTCTTCTTCTTTGCAGAGTTGTGAACATCCTCAAGCAGGCCTCGTAATAAGACTAGTGGGAGGCCTGTCCCAGATACACCACCAGCAGCACCCACCTGACAGTCTTGCTCACATGTACAAACAGCAATCAGATATATCCCATCAGTTAACAGAAAACATACAGATACATTACATTTAATTAAAACTCACCAGTTCACACATTGCCACGCGCAGCACAATTAGATTTCTGAATATGAGCAGTCGTAACCACATATCATGCTGTTGCAAAATGAAGACAGCAGCAAAAAGAAAGGCTCGTTTGCATTCCTCATCAATTAGCAAAACCAACTACTGCACCTTCTGTTGCTTTCATACTTCATTCAGTAGTTCCTCACTAGTTTCTGTTGGTACAAGGGCTGAGAAAGGTGCTCTTGGTGAAGAGCTGGAAATGCCAAGACACACAATATGGACCACATCAAGCCAGTACTGTCTCCATATTGGCTTCCTGAAAGAAGATCCACCAGATTTTTTATAGTTGATGGGTCAAGTATAAAGCTGCATAATTAAAGCTCTGGGCTTACCCACTTTTAAAAGCAAAACAAATACTCTCTCAAGTCCTTTAACATTTCAGAAAGCTGCACTACTCAGAAAAAGTCAACTATTTTTTATTCCCACAAACAGCACATAGTGAGAAACAGGTAAAGGTCTTTTCCTCCCTATTCAGTGCAAGTTTTCCACCTTTCCAATGTCTCTGTGCATGTAATGTTGAAAGTCTTTTTCCCTTTCAGATGTTGCTGTCAGTGATCCTGTCTGTGCTGGGATTTGCAGGAGGAGCATATTGTGCAGTCATCTCTACGCTGGGGCTGATTGGGGGCCCTCTGTGTGACACGGGTGATGGAGAATACCTCTACCCATTCAGGAATGACACTCTGGAGTGAGTATGAATTACAGGTTCCTTCAGATCTGCTTTCCCCAGACACTCCCCCACTTTTTATAGCATTTAAAATTTTCCCAATTGAACTGATGGTCTACCCAGTTTCCACCTAAATTCACATTTCTCTAAGTAACCTGTACTACGGTGGGAGTCTGCCAGAGACCACTCAGACAGGAAGAAGAAACTGCTGAGATATTCTACAAGCAACTTGGAGAAGTCTCATGATCCCTAGCCCTTGTTCTTGTGGGAGACTTCAGCTTTGCAGATGTCTGCTGTAAGCACAATGCAGCAGAAAAGGAAACAGTCTAGGAGGCTCCTGGAGTCTGAGGAAGACAATTTCCTGACACAATTGGTGACTGAACCAAGTAGGGAAGGCGCCCCACTGGAGCTGCTGTTTGTGCACCGACAAGGCTTTTTGGGAGATGAAATGATTGGAAGATGTCTGGGACACAGAGATCATGAGGTGATAGAATTCTCAACCCTTGGAGAAGCCAGAAGGTGGGTCAGCAGAACTGCCACCTTGGACTTTCAAAGGGCAGACTTTGGACTGTGCAGAAGGCTGCTTGACAAAGCTTCTTGAGAGACAGTCCCTAAGTACAAAGGAGTCTAAGAAGTCTGGATGCTCTTCAAGAAAGAAATCCTGGCAGCACAAGGGCAAACCATCCCCATGCCAAAAATGAGCCAGTGGGGAAGAAAACAAGCTTGGCTGAGCAGGAAGCTTTGGGTGAATCTCAGAAAAAAAGAAGAAGGTTTATGAGCCTTGGAAGAAGGGAAAGGTATCTCAGGAGGACTACAAGGATCAAATGAGATCACACAGAGAGGAAATTAGAAGGGTTAAAGCTCAAGCAGAACTTAAACTGACCAATTCTGTGACATATTTCTACACATATACCAACAATAAAAGGAAAGTGAAGGAGAATCTTCATCCTTTACTGGATGCAGAGAGGGTAACAATGACAAAGGATGAAAATAACTCAGATACTTAACACCTTCTTTGCCTTGGTCTTTAATAGCAAGGTCAGATGTTCTCCCAGTACTCAGAATCCTGAGCCAGAAGACAAGGAGGTGGAGCAAAACAAAGCTCCAATGATCCAAGAGGAAATGGCTAGAGACCTGCTTGGCCAGTTACACATTCACAAGTCTATGGGGCCAGATGGGATCCACCCAACTCTATTGAGAGATCTGGCGGAGATGCTCAGCAAGCCCCTTTCCATCATCTACCCACAGACCTGACAGGGGAAGTTCCCCTTGACTGAGGTTGGCAAATGTTATGTCTATTTACAAGAAAGAGTGGAGGGAGGATGTGAGGAGCTAAAGGCCTGTCAGTCTGACCTTGGTGCCAGGGAAGGCCATGGAGCAGATCATCTTGAGTGCTATCACACAGCACATACAGGACAACTTCGTGCAGCACTACAGGCTTTGGGAAGAGTGGTTGGAAAGCTGCCAGGCAGAGAAGGACTGCGGGGTGTTGGTTGACATCCAGTCGAATATGAACCAGCACTGTGCCCAGGTAGCCAAGGATGCCACTGGCATCCTGGTTTGTATCAGAAACAGCATGTCCAGCAGGACCAGGGAAGTGATTCTGCCCTGTAGTTGGCACTGGTGAGGCCACACCTCAAATACTGGGTTCAGTTTGGGGCCCCTCCCTAGAATAACATTAAGTGGCCAGAGCATGGCCAGAGAAGGGCAACAAAGTTGGTGAATGGGCTGCAGACTAAGCCTTATGAGAGGAGGCTGAGGGGAGACTTTATCACTGTCCACAAGGAAGTTGTGGTGAGGTGGGTGTTGGTCTCTTCTCCTAAGTAACTAGTGATAGGATGAGAGGAAATGGCCTCAAGTTGCACCAGAGGAGATTCAGACTAGACATCAGAAAAAAATTCTTCACCAAAAGGGTTATCAGATGCTGGAACAGGCTACCCAGGGAAGTAGCAGAGTCACCATCCCTGAAGGTTAAGAGATTGGTAGATGAGGTGCTCAAGGTTATGGTTTAGTCGTGGACAGGTGCAGTTGGACTCCATAATCTTGAAGGTCTTTTCCAACCAAATTATTCTGTGATCCTATGTTTCATCTTGTCATCTCTTTGACCAAGGAGCAAACTGCCTGAGTTTCTTCTGTTGTGCTTATCAGAAGCCTCTTATGCAAGCTGCAGTTTGCACCATGCTTTCAAAGGGCTGCTGAGCTGTGGCTCCCACCAGAATCAAAAGGAAGTGTTTAATAACTATGCCATGTTAATATGTTAAGTCATAATTAACTGAGTCTACTCTACCTACTTCTGAAAAGCAAAATAAAAATGATCTCTGACTTTTTAATGTTAACATTGACAGCCATGATCTTCAAGTCACAGGCAGAGATTGTGGGCAGACTGGACTGAGACAATACAGCAGGAATGGAGAATATGGAGACACATTTTAAAACCATTATGGACCTTTCCCTGTAATTATTAGCATTTCCATCAAACAAAAGCAAGATTCCTGTGTGTGCAACAGAGCACAGATGTGGCCTCTTCCCTAGTTGCCAATCACACCTCTGTGAAGGGAATTATGAAGCTTTTAACAAACCACCAGCTTTTAACAAATGTAATAGAATCCGAGACTCACTTTACATTGTTCTGCATGTTCATAAAATGTAACACAGAAAGCAGTCTCAAATTTTTATTCTCTAATATGTTGCCAATTATTTTTCCCTATCACAGAGAAAATTATTTGTTCAACCAGACAACATGGGACATTTGCAAAGAACCTGAAAACATCATCCTTTGGAACACCACCCTTTTCTCTATTCTCCTGGCCATCGGTGTGATTGAAGCTATTCTTTGTTTTATTCAAGTCATCAGTGGACTTACTGGCTTCATATGTGGCTCATGTATGAGGAAAAGAAAGGTTGGTGTGCAGTAAAAGATATCAGACTGCTTTATCTTCTTACCAGTTCTGGTTTTCAGACTCTGGTGCGTGAACGGAGAGATTTGCACAGACTGCGAATGAGATTCTCTAGGGAGCTGATGCAGTATAGTCACATTTGCACAGTCTCTCTCCCCCTCACACTGTGGTGAGAGATAACTCCATCCTGAGGGGTTTCAGAAAAGCAGAGGAATGTGATGTATTGACGTACTCGTTGCATGGCTGTGTTCCTATTCAGAAAGGCTTTTTGAGAAAGTACAATGACCTCCCAGCACCTGTGAGACAGATGAGAAGTGGTTTCAATTGATCAACAGTAGTAAAAATGTAATTTTAAAAACTAGAAGAAAACCTCTCTCAGGTTTCATTTATTACCACTGCTTCCTCTACATTGTTTATTTTCAACATACAAGATGATTGCAGTAAGTCTGATATCCCTCTAGAATATTAATTAATCATATTTCATTCATTGCCTTTCAGACAAATATTTCTGGGATGTGAATGCTCTACAGGGGATGCCAGGAGAAGCCCTGAGATGCCGATTCACACACAAGGAGGATTGTGCACTGTGCTGTATTTATGGAAGGGATGACAAAGAAAATCTAAAATATTTAGGAGTTTCATGGGGCTAAATGATTTTTTTTATGAAGTCAATGTATTGTATCCGAGACTCCAAATTTTCAAGTCTCTAAATATTCCTTCTAAATCTCAGATACTGGCAAAATAGTAATTTGTCTGGTCCTGACTGCTGTACTTGTGAATGAAACTCAAGGGCCCCCCAGGTCCCTTCTACCTCTTGTGTATATAGGAAACTGAACCACTATTAATTTATCAGCTGCACAAAGGAGGCACTCTGGCTGGTTGTAGATAACATCCCATCTCCTCTAAATTCCACCTTGAGCTCACTTGCCTGGTCCTGTTAACTAATTGGGCATTTATAGATTTAAATCAGGACACACAGACAATATTTAGAGTGGCATTTGCGACACCACAGAGGCAATTGAAGCACATGGTTTTCAGCCTCCTGCAGCCAAATCCCCTTGTGTTCATTTAGTAGCTTGCTGTCACGTTTGACAAAGTCCTGTGCCATTTTAAATCAGTCATTTAGGAGTTTCTGAGAGATGTGGCAGTCCTGGAGGGGCATTTGGGTCAACATAGACAGAAGGGTTTGGAGCAAGAATTTAGCAATGTCCAGTTAAGCAAAAAGGAGGAGAAATTCATCACCAGTTTTGCCCTCACCAGTTTGTACAGGAGTTTCATGAATTTCCGCACAGGTCTGTAGGGCTGTTCTAGAATAGATCACATGGACAAGCAATTAACTGACAAAGATAAACATGAAATCAATAAAGGTAGCAATTAGGTGCAGCTTAGTAACAAATAAGAGATAGAATCTGAAAAGCAACAAATTGCATCAGTCTTAGTCTTAACAGCAACAGTAATCCCAACCAGGAACTGCATAAATCTCTATCATCACTCCAGATCAAGCCCTTGATGCTAAAGTCCACGATTGGCAAATTTCAGAAGCCAAATCATTTTGGCGTCTTCCTCAAAGGATAATTCTTAGACATACTGCTGGTTTCTCTGAGTCAGCCAAACTGTAAGATAATCTTTACCCACTCTGAACACATGTATGCAGTTATGCAAATCTGAATATATTTAAAGAACTTGAAGTCTATTTTTTAAAGAAAAGGACACATTTTTCTCAGTCAAGGGTTGTTCAGATTTCTGCACTGCAGCATGGGAGCAAGTTGTTTGAACACAGTTATCACACATGGGTATTTGAGACATCATCTAATGCAGCAGACAAAATATTTTGTATAAATGTCCCCTTTATACACTTTCTTGGAGCATAGCTGCAACCCTAAAAGGAAGAAATTTGAGTCATAAAACTTTAAAATTCCTTCTGAAAAAAACCCAAAAAACCAAACTTAACACTTGTTGAACTTTGCAGTCATGACTAGGAGCATCTAAACCTGCCAGGTGGCTTAAAAGCTCATGTTCATTGTCAGCAGTGAAGCATGGACAGTGCTACCATATGAAGCAGGTATCAAGATAAAGTGAACTGATTCAAAAAGGGTCAAATGGGCAGCTAGAAGTAAGGATATTCAGCCTGTGGTCAGACAGAGAGAGACTCTTCCATCAGCAGAGGGGCTCTGTGAGCCCTTCATGGTCCCTAAATATCACCCCTTCCCTCATCTTTAGTTTTGTCTCCCTGATTCATCTGCATGTTAAAGCCAGTGTGGGCTGTGCCATCACTGGCAGAGGGAGAAGTACCTACTGGCCCACACGAACCCCATCATAGGAAAGTAAATGTATTGTACTGCTGCCACCTGCTTGTTCCGAGTTGTCCTGCCCTGGGGATCTTCAGTGTCATGTCTTTGTGCTTACGGGGACACCCTCTGTCCTGCCAACCCTGCAATCACTGACCTCACTGATATATTAAATATAATTACTCCAAAGTTATTTTCTGTCTTGATTTGTTTGACCTAAAGGACTTTTGATTTCAAACTAGTTCTGGTAGGAAGAGACATGAGGTAACACAAAAAGTAGAGTTAATTCATCTTGTCTAACCTGAACCACTGAAAAGGTGTCTTGTCTGAGCTAGGAATCAAGACACATAGTGCAGGAAGAAAAGCAGTCTTGCCCCACCCCTCACTGAGCATGCAGGAGGAATTGCCTGTCCAGGAAAGATTCAGTTGCCCATCCTAGACAGGGGGATCTGGTATCATTTGAAGTGCAGCAAAGCACTCCTGTTCAGCCTCCAAATGCTACCTAAGGAGGCAAGGGTCTCCCACATGTCCTGTGTCCCACCTAAGAGCCACTCACAGACCCCTAGACACCCAAGTAATTCAGCTGGAGCTAGCAACATAAGAGTGCGGGTGGCCAAATCAAACACCTGGCTTTTGAAAAAGTGAGGATGCTTAAAAATTCATTTAGCCAAGATACCTAAAGATGGCTAAAATTAGGGAAATTATCTCAGCTCATGGCCTTTCAGATCCCCCAAGTCACCTTTTACATGTGTTGAAGCCTGAGCTCTCAGAAGAGTTGTCAGAGCCTTTGTCAAGAACTGGCCAGCGCGTCGCAACAGAGGAGGCTCCTCACTCCAAGCACTGTGGGGAGAGCTGCAAACCCAGGCTTTTCTGATGGGCTAGAGATTACAAAGAGAATGGCTACATGCTACTACAACTAGTAATAATAATTTTGATTTAGACAGAGTTGGATTGACAAAGATAAAATGCCACGTTTCAGATTTAGGATAACTACATGTTTTCATTTGTTTTGTTTTGTTTTTCCAAAATGGGAAGAATTATTTCAGGGAGATCTCCTAACAAAGTAAAACATACATTTTGTTTCTGCAATGTTTTTATTTATTGCATACATGAAGAATTTAGTAACACAAAGGAACTGATCATATTCTTCTATATCTATCTTTTAGCTCTGTTCACTTTCTTTCTTTCTTTCTTTCTTTCTTTCTTTCTTTCTTTCTTTCTTTCTTTCTTCTTTCTTTCTTCTTTCTTTCTTTCTTTCTTTCTTTCTTTCTTTCTTTCTTTCTTTCTTTCTTTCTTTCTTTCTTTCTTTCTTTCTTTCTTTCTTTCTTTCTTTCTTTCTTTCTTTCTTTCTTTCTTTCTCTTTCTTTCTCTCTTTCTTTCTCTCTTTCTTTCTCTCTTTCTCTCTTTCTTTCTTTCTCTCTTTTCTTCTCTCTTTCTTTCTCTCTTTCTCTCTCTCTTTCTCTCTCTCTTTCTCTCTCTTTCTCTCTTTCTTTCTCTCTTTCTTTCTCTCTTTCTCTCTTTCTTTCTCTCTTTCTTTCTCTTCTTTCTTTCTTCTCTTTCTTTCTTTCTCCTCTTTCTTTCTTTCTTTCTCTTTTCTTTCTTTCTTCTTTCTTTCCTCTCTTTCTCTCTTTCTTTCTCTCTTTCTCTCTTTCTCTCTTTCTCTCTCTCTTTCTCTTTTCTTCTTTCTCTCTTTCTCTCTCTCTCTTTCTCTCTCTCTCTCTTTCTCTCTTTCTCTTCTTTCTCTCTCTCTTTCTCTCTCTCTCACTTTCTCTCTTTCTCTCTCTCTTTCTCTCTCTCTTTCTGTCTTTCTTTCTCTCTTCGCTCTCTTTCTTTCTTTCTCTCTTTCTTTCTCTCTCTTTCTTTCTCTCTCTCTTTCTTTCTCTCTCTTTCTTCGCTCTCTTTCTTTCTCTCTCTCTTTCTTTCTCTCTTTCTTTCTCTTTCTTTCTCTTTCTTTCTCTCTCTCTTTCTTCTCTCTCTCTCTCTTTCTCTCTTTCTCTCTTTCTCTCTTTCTACCTACCTACCTACCTACCTACCTACCAACCAATCCACCTGCCTATCCACATATCTATTTTCTCTATATCTATCAATCTTTAAAAATTAATGGTCAAAAACTTACACCGAAATAATGACAAAATATTTGAATGATTTTTATATTTACTACTCACTTTGCAGTCTCTCCTCACAAGTTCTCACACAAGAAATAAAAAGCATTACTTTCTAATTCAATTATCCTTCTTCCTTCTGCATTTGAAACTCATGCAGAAGATCAGCCACATCCAAATGTGTGTTTGTTGGAACAGATAACCATAAAATCACAGAATAGTTTGGGTTGGAAGAGACCTTAAAGATCATCCAGTTCCAAACCCACTGCCATGGGCAGTGACATCCCACTAGATCAGGCTGCCCAAGGCCCCATCTAGCCTGACCTTGAACACTTCCAGGGATGGGGCAGTCACAGCTTCCCAGAGCAACCTGCTCTAATACCTCACCATGCTCATGGTGAAGAAATTCTTCCTAACATGTAGCCTAAAACTGCCCATTGCAGTTTATACTCATGGCCATGGCCCCAGTCCTATCATTACAAGACTTTGTCAACAGTCCCTCCTAATACTTCTACTAGGTAAGGAAAAAGTGAAATTGACATGGTATAGAAAGAAAAGTTGAGACCAAGCATACCATGTGAAAAATTGTAAATGTTTGGAGACCAATGGTCCAGTGTTTCAGCTGCCAGAATCAAGGACATGATTCAAGTACCTGAGTTGGAAACCACAGGCTAGCTCATAGCATCTTATTTCAAGAGGAACTGTCAGATCATTTTCATGCAAATAGCTTACACGCCTCAGGACTCAGTGCTCTGTTTTTCTTGGCATGCAGAGCAAAGCAAACCAGTGGAGAGGTTGGTCCCTGCAGAGTTCCCTGTGCCACAGTCTCTGCTTTACTGTCCCATCTCCAGCCCTGTGTCTCTCTTCACAAGCAACAACTTCTTTGCAAACAGACCTCAAAAAAACCACAAAGGAACTTCAAAAAAAAAAAAAAAAGAAAGAAAGAAAAGAAAAAAGTCCTTTCCAGATTCTCAGAGTAATTTGATTTTCTACAGAGTACCAGCTCATTGGGCTTGTTCCTTTCTGGGGGAGTGACAAGAGACAGCCACCCTTCAGCAATGCTCCATCCTTGCAGGACTTCTCACTCCCCAGTGTCCTTCTCATCCTAAGCTCACGGGCCACAGAGGGCTGTCTACAGCTCATCATCAAGAACATAGCGCATTTAACCCAGACAAGGATGGTAAGGGTTTTATTAGAGGCAGAGAGGCCACTGTTCTGCTCATTTTTATTTCTTCCAGTTAGTTTCAAGGCTGAGTAGCTGTAAGTGCTCACTACAGTCAGATCATTTACACCATAGATAGAAAACTTCCTCGACACCCAGCACTCTTCACTTTCTTCCACACCATGCTCTATTTTTATCAGTCATCAATCTCAGAATTTGTTCCATTAAGGTCAAGTAATAAGGAGAGAGTAAGAGCTTAGCTGGGAACCCCCCAAGTAGATATTCAGAACCATAGGAGATGCTCCAGAATACCCTGACTGTTGCTACAGAAGGGTATGTGCCTCACACAGGAGCTCTGTAGCACCTACTTGCCCAATTGGACATCTCAGCAGCTTTAGAGCCTCTCAGGCAATACCAGCCACCTCTATGTGAGCATCTGAGTCAAGTCCTGCACCATTTGCTGGGCAGAGCAACACCACTCTTAAAAGTAGCTCTGAGTCCAGTAGAGTGAGATTTGCCCTCATCCTGTCCTGCCTCACGGGACCTAAAATAGGCCAGTGAATCCCCTCCTAAAATTGCATATTTCTTCCCATGGGTTATGCAGGGAGCTTGAAGTGAGCAGCACAGACACTGGCACCTTCACCATGAAGTTGCAGCCCTTCATCGTGAGCAGGGAGGCAAAGCCCACCTCAACATCTCTCCATTAGTAAGATTTCCTTTCTTAGATAAAATAGATGCATTAACTGAGAGTCATCTAGTGGCAAAACAGCACAAGAACAGATTCAGTGAGGAATTGTTCTTCTTGGTATAACCTCATGCATTTACAATCCTTCCATGCACAGCTTATCATCGAAAACATGACAGCTTCAGATCAACTACCTTACACATATTTTAAGTGCCCTTCATCCCATCGTGTAACGTTTTCACTTACATTTGTCCTCCAGCATCTGCCCTCTAGCCCTCTGAATGTTTAAATTAAGTTTCCCTGCAGATTTTTATGCCTGCCACTTTTTATTGTTTTGTTTTGTTGGGGTTTTTGTTTTGTTTTGTTTTGTTTGGGGGTTTTTTTGTCGAAAGATGATAAAAAGCAGATTAAGTTTTCTGCAGATGTCAAAGAAAAAACTCAAATGTTGCCTTGGACTTGTTAAATTCAGTTGACCCCAACATGAAGGATGTTGTTCCCAGAGAAAAGTTTAAAGTGTGTCTGTGTGTAAAGGGTTTTAAAAGTTTCTGAAACATCCTATTTTGAGAAAGGAAGGCAACCCAGAGAAACCTATAGCTCCATGGCCACCTACTGCTACAGTTTCTACAACTCTGTAGTACCATTATGGTGAAAGGGAGTGTTTCAAATTACCATCCAGAATGTGTGCCTTTAAAATACACGGTGTACATTTTGCACTTAAATTATTGGGTCAAAGTTAAAATCCCTTACTCAGTCAAAATAGCATTTGATTACAAATATAAAGGAATATTTCTCCTAATGTTATTTCTCCTAAGGTTATTTCTCCTAAAATAACCATCTGGTTGTCAGGCTGTTTTAATCTTCATCAATTTTCAGATTTTTTTAATCACTTCTTAAAAAGTCTTCCCACCAGATCACTGCATAACTTACCAAAACCCTTATTTTCCCTTGTACAGAGAAGTGTCACAGAAAGCATGGGGTTCCTGCACTTCTCTTCATTCTTCCACGCAGCCATCGCCCATGTGCTCATGTGTTCCTACCATGCCTTGCCTGTGAGACATGCCCAAGAGACAGCACACTGCGGATAACCTTAGTAAAGATAAAACTCTGGCTCACAGTCCATCTGTGACAAAGATTTCCACCTGTAAAGGAGATACCAGCCCCACAGATGAACATGAGTATCCAGGAAAGCCAAACAAATGCCCTGAATAGGACAGTTTGTATATAGAATTTATTATGAAGAATCATATCTGGACAGATGAAGAAGATCCACAGAGCAACTATAAAGTTATCAATACAGCAACTCTGTAATAAATGTAACTGACTTGATTCTTCAATGTATATATGAGTTGTTCTTAAAAGTGTGTCTCTTTAAAGGGTGTTTCACAAAATTGTGTTAAAAAGTCTACATCTAGCCTGTAGTTTTATTGCAGAATCTAACAATTTTCTCTCCTGCCTCTTCCCAGCAGTGAAATGACAATGTTCTTGCTTTGAATATCAGCGTGTACCTCCTTCAACTGGTCAGAGGTAAATCTTCTACTGTTTCCTAGGTTTAGTTTTGTGCTTATTGTGGATTTAGTTCAGTCAACTTTAAACAGACAAATTCTTAGTCCTATCTTCTGCGTTAGCCTTGTGCCTAGAACCTAGAGAAATACAGACTATATTCATACCATGGCAAACCAGACAAAATATAACATTTCCCCTCCTTTTTGCCAAAATAGTATTACCCCTCATATCAGTCTTCATTGATCTTATCAACACTAATTCTTACCCTTTTATTCTCTGCTCCCAACAAAAATAAGATTGGACACCTCTTGAAGAGGGGAGAAGAAAGAAGAATAACAAGTAGATCCCAGAGACAGAGATTCTGGTTCCACTTCTCAAGACTTTGGGGTTTATGGCTCTGTTTCATGCCGCATCTTTCCTTGCTAATTGCAGCAAACTAATACTTATCAGTTTCTTTAAAGGGCCACACTATTTTTTCTGATTTTTTTCCCTATTTTTTGTGATTGTGGACTCAATCAAAGACTGTTATCATTGAGCCATTATTCCTTTCTATTTTCGAAATTAGGCAACAGAAAATGGCTCTAAATATACCAGGCTTAGTATCTCTGAGTGTATTTTTTACTTTAACTTTAGCTATTGGGATTTGGGCTTCTTGGAAAAGCAAAAAGGATGAGCAGCGCAGAAACCCAACTGAAATGGCCATCATCGGGGGCAGGAATATAAATGTTTTTATTGGATTGTTTACAGCAACAGGTAAGTTTACTTAAATTACTTTTAAAATTTCTTCTTAAAACACTTGCCTTACACAGAAGTGGGGGACGTTTCTTTCAAAGCGGGTGAACTCCTTTAATGTCAGGGCAGATTTTACCTAAGTGTGACTTTAAAGGAATATGGTTTCATGAATCATTTCAGGATGGATTCTTCCAAACCTTTTGACACTGAGCGGAACCTAATGTTTATGTAGATTTTTTAAAATTAAAGAGCTTAATTTAAGAGTTTAGTTAAGAGTTGAAGAGGCTAATTTAAGAGTGTCTGAAGAATATTACACTTTTCATTAAGGAGGACTGTGGTCTTAATCTTGAACCAGTTTCTCTTATCCAGCATAATAGAGGAATTTTACCCCTGGAACAATCCAGTTCTGTGTGGAATAAATTGCTACTCATAGTGAGCATTAGGCTCTCTCCTAAAGAGAAAATGTTTCCCTACTGATTGCTGCTTCCTTTTCTTTCCTTGCTACCTGGCAGCACCTGAAATTTGCTTACCTGCCCTTTTTTTGTGAAAGCTTACCCGAGTGGTATTTGCTTGGCTAAAGACATTTAAGCCAGTGTTGTGGGTTTATATTCTTACTGGGATGACTTCTTGCATTTTTTTTTCTAATGTCTGTTTTCTTACTGATGCTCACAAAAGATGGTCTACCAGTCCTGGCAGCATAACAAAGGCATTTCTGCTGGCTGTAGCAAAAGCGATCCACTGAGAAAAACAAAATTAAAAAAATATATTCAAATTGTCTCAAAAAGTCTAAACACTAAGCTTTTTCACGCACACATAGACATTCACTCTTAAACCTGGGAAATTGTTTTGGATGAGATTCTAATACTGCTATCTGTACTTTGCAGTACATCTCACTCTGGGAGAAAAATTTGTAAAGAAAATAGAAGTGTGACTAAATATTAGTACGAGAAAAAGATTTACAAGTTCTCAAGAGTGTTCTACAAGACTAGTTGAGAATATGTATCATGATACTTAACTCTTTGTCTTTGGCGCCTACAGCCACCTGGGTTGGAGGAGCATATGTCAACGGCACAGCTGAAATTATCTACCTTCCATCGAAAGGACTGCTGTGGGTTCAGGCACCTGTGGGATTTGCCTTGTCCCTTGTTATTGGTAAATAATTCACATACTCAGAACACACAGCTTTAAAAATAAAATCATATGAATGTATTAAGATGTATAAGACTATAGAGTATATTTTAAAGATCATTTTGTTTCTTCAGTCTCCTAAAGATCCCAAACAGGCATATATAATGTTATGCTCTAAACTGAAACATACAAAGTGGGGCAGCTTGGAGCTAGTGTAGAGTTTTGACTGCTTGGTTCAATTTATAAGACAAAACTGTTTTCTGAGACCTTTACAAGCATATGGCTATGTGCAGATAGCTTTTTTACCATGGTCGCCTACAGACTATTGAAAGTATTGGTATCACTTCAATTTTTCTTTGAAACCTCTGTGTGATGAAATAATACTATCTTGATTTTTCCCCTAAAATGCATTTTCTGAATAGTCTAATCTCAGGATGAATTTGTGGTATATCCAACTTATCTCACTTTACAGATGGTCAGTATTTTGTTGAAACAAAGCTAAGACTGTAGTGTCATATACCTAAGTTGTCATTTCTAACTCCAAGAATTATTGGACTCATGCTAAGGTTCAGCTATCTTGCCAAGACCAAATTTTCTTCCATTTCACATTGAGTTATATCACAACTCTCTAGGGACACAGGATGATTAAAGCAAGGAGACCTGCACAGACCTTGCACAGGAACTTCTAAAAGAGCGATAATCTTTATTCTCAGCTGAGAAAAAAGAATCCAACTGACGTAAATATGAATCAGGCTTGGAAACATAATGCCAGCATTGCTTATGTGAGTAATTCTTACTAATGAAATTGGGGAGAGCAGGTCTGATCCTGCAATCTTTACTCAGGTCAGTAGTGCCCAGACAAGCAGTCCTGTTGGCTTCAGGGTTAGGCACAACACATATTCTTTGGTCTTAATGAGATGTCTGTACCTCTGAAGTCTAACATTTAGGTGAAGGCAGATGGGTCTCAGATCAATGTGCGGATTAAAACAATATAGTTCTGGAAAGAGACAACAAGGCCACCAGAATGAAACTGTAGCCAGAAAAGGAATATTTATCAACTTGTTGCATCACACAGTCAAGGACAAAACTTTGCCTCTTTTTTTAGCCTTCAGTGATACACTATACCTGCTGACATTTTCCTCTGGAAGCAGTTCAGAAAACTTCGTGTCTCAGGTTGATAGGTCACTGGAGATGGAGAGAAGACTGTACGTGGGTGCCCTCTGAGCTAAGTTTCTGTTACAGTCATCATGCATCTTGTGCCTTTTTGGGGTGCTCCAGGCAGTCCCACCTGCTTCCAGCAGACAATCTGGAAAGATAAAGGTCTTCCAACTGGAAGGTCGTATCTGTCAGCTGCAAGCAGATGTCATTTGTAACTCAGGACCTCTCAGATGGATAAAACGCTACATTTATGCAAGTGAATTGAAGCTCCAGTGTCTGGTTGGCTCCATCATTCTCTAGGGTTCATTATGTATGAATTGCATACTCACTACATGGACCTGATACTCAAATATCATAGTATTCTTACATTTTTTTCCTGAAATACAAAACATACAAAATTCTGCCAATATCTCATCACTTTTGATAGGTGGTTTCTTCTTTGTAAATCCAATGAGATCCAAGAATTATGTGACAGTGATGGATCCCCTTCAAGAAACTTATGGGAATGTGATGGGAAGCTTGCTCTTCATTCCACCACTGTTAGGAGAGGTGTTCTGGTTTGCAGCTATCCTCGCGTCCCTGGGTAAGTACTTGCTTTGCTGTTGCATTTGTTAAAAGTCATGTAGGACAGATATCAGAGTATAATACATATTAGGAATTATGTTGGAGTAAATTGTGGGAAGCTGTAATTCCCGTCTACTTTTGTGAGAGGAACACAAACATTTCTACTTTCTGGAATATATGTTTTTAGGTTTAAAACAAGTGACAGTAGTATGTAATCATGATGGTATATAAGAGAGTTCTGGCAATATGAGTCAGTACTGCCCTCTTGCCTGTGGGAGAGCAGATGTAAAAAAGGCAAAGTGGTAGCAAGGCGGCAGCAAGAGTATAAAGGGGACATGGGCTCTTCTGAGTCCTCACTCTGCCCACTCTCTAAAGACTATGTGTTTCTCAGGCAGTGTGGTGTGCAGCCATAGAGGGAACAACACATATTTATTTAGCCTGTATTCTGCTTGCATGAAACCTGTCTTAAAATATTTGATTGCTGTCCTTGTTTGCAGGAGCAACAATGAGGGTCATCTTGGATATTGGAAGCACTTTGGCTATCATCATCTCAGCATGCACTGTCATTCTCTACACTCTGATGGGAGGCCTCTATTCTGTTGCATACACAGACGTCATCCAGTTGGTTTTCATTACCCTCAGCCTGGCAAGTCCTGTGTATTTCTTTGTTACCAGTTTCCTAACTAAGGAAAAAATCCTTCTCCTCTTTTCAGTATGTCTCAGACCAAAAATAATTCCACCAGTACTAGGCCTTGCCCTACAGTTCCTCTCTAGGACAACAGGTCTCTTGAAGCACTTTACAATCATTAAGACTTTCAGACAGTGCTCACACAAGCTATTGGTGTTGCAGGGTGAACATGGCTACTCACAAGTAAGGTCTGCAGAACCCATCCAGAACAGTCTTGGCTGGAAAGGAGAGAGGTCTGTCTGCTCAAGGCATCTTCAGGACCTGAATTACTGGCTTATTTTCTTGACATGCCATGAATCAGAAACATGTAGGTTTAGTGTAAGAAAGGTGAAAGGAAAAGAAGACATTTAGTCTAGATTCAATCTTATGTAATTTTATGTTCTATATCTAACTTAATTTCAACATCTGAAAAGATTCTCCAAGAACAAGGACCCTAGGGAAATGATTAATTATTTCCTTTTCTATCCTAGTGGATCTGTATCCCCTTTGCCCTGGTGAACTCAGCAACAAAAAGTATTTATTACACTGCAACTCATCAATCTTACCAAGACGCTTGGATTGGGAAGATAGAAAAACAGTATCTTGGAAGGTGGCTGGATGACTTCCTCTACCTGGTATGGAATGTATCCTGGACAGGTGGTTGGGAGAATGGACAGTGCCGGGACTTCTTGTACAACAAACTTGAGGGTTCTTGTCAGAAGGCCTACATTGCACAGTTGGCAGGGGCAAATCATAAGTAAAACCTTGCAGCCACTCTGAGGCACACTGAAAGAACTGGGGAGATCCAGGGCTCAGCTGTGGGAAGGAAAGAAGCAGTAGTGATGCTCCGTCCTTTACTCACATAAAGGAATGCACCGCTTGAGTAAGATCACCCAGGCAACTAAATCCACTCCTGGCAACTAAATGAGGCATTTTCTACCTTTTGAGACGTTGGTCTCACAGCCTCAATAGTGTACTCTTATCATAATTACGTAAAATTCCCTCCATTTGAAAAAAAATTAAAATAACATGACTGCAGGTCATCAGCAAGCAAGGTGCCCTTAGCCCCACTGCATAACTTGACTTCTGAGCTACCAATACAGCCAAGACTACAGGAGGTTGTTATGCTCTTGCTAGGCTGGTAATAGAGATACACAGAAGCTCCAGCTTGCTTGGTGAGAAGAGAATCTTCAGATTTTATCTGATGAGATTTATCTGCTAAGGAAGTGAAAATACTGATTTTATTTTTAGATTATAGTCTAGCTACATTTGGGTAGATATTTTACAAAAATTGCATTCCTGAAGAACCTGTCTTTTCCTTCCTCTGTGCCTGTTTCACTACACCAAGCAACCTATTTTTCAGCTTTCTCAGTCTGCCAAACTATTAAACCATTTTAATAAAAATTGCACATCCATCACAATTAAAGCAAAGGAAAAGGATGCCTTCAGCCATCAGGAATATCATTCTTAATAGTTAAAGCTGCACAACATTTATGCATGTGAAAAGAGAATTTGATAACAGTAAAGATTTTTATCCATCTGAATGGATGGATGATGCACTCCAGTAGCCAGCAGCCTGGTGGGTATCACTGGTAACGTCTGAATGTTTCAGGTGCTAGGGAGCATCCCGTGGCAAACTTACTTCCAAAGAGTGCTCTCCACCGCCTCACCAGGACATGCAAGGCTCATCTCCTACCTCTCTGGACTTGGGTGCTTTTCAATGGCCATTCCCTCTGTGCTCATTGGTGCAGTTGCAGCATCTACAGGTAAAAATAGTTGTTTGCCTCTGAAAAATGAACAGGTTTTTGCCAAAGATTACTAAAACAAGATCCAAAGAAGTTCTAATATAGACTTCAAATTATGTAGTCTTGTGTTCCTGAGAGCAGAGCCCTGGCCACCAAGATAGGTGTTTACCAGACATGTGGAGCCTTCTGAGGTTCAGCACGCAACTACCTAGAGATATTTAAATAGCCCCAAGACCTGTTTAAAACTATTTTGTTCTGACAAATTGGCTTTCCATGGACATAGTGTGGAGGAAAGATAAAGGCAGATCATGTAAACCCCTGCCTGAGCCTATTTTCTGAGAAATCTTACGCTTGCTTCTGTTAATACTTCTGAAGTGTAAGACCCAAAAATACTACTACAGATTGTTAATAAGTTTCTCAAGAAAACTTACTTGAAGGGATCAAGAAGTTCAGTCCTGTAAGCTCACCGCCTCCTCCCACGAAATCAGTTCTGTGTTGGCTGTGAGCGAGGGTTAAAGAGCAGGCAGGTCACTGAACATTTAAAGAAATCGGTTGAAATCATTAATTCATCTGTCACTAGAAACACCAGAGCAAAACTCCCTTTTCCTCAAGCGCAGAGTCTAGAAGGTTGACCTTCAGCTGACTCAGTACTAGAAACACATAAGCACAGCAATTTCTGTAAATGCAGCCAGGGAAAAAGGGAACCTTTGATTTAGTGAGAGCTGTAGTATGCCAAGGAGGATCACAAGAGATCATAAGAAAATCCAAAAAATTAATCCAAGTCCTAAGATACCAAGCAGGTATCAGTCTTTAGCCCTGGTGTGACTAGCTCCTGCGGAAAGGCAGCCTCAAAGACAAGAGAAGTGTCAAAAAAAGATTTGTTGTGACTTTTCCTTGCTCTGTTTTAAAGACTGGAACCAGACGAGGTATGGTCTTCCAAGTCCACTTGAGAGAGGGGAATCAGCGATGATCCTCCCACTTGTTTTACACTATCTCTGCCCAGCATACATCTCCATTGCTGGTTTGGGGGCTATTGCTGCTGCTGCGATGTCTTCTGCAGATTCAGCTCTTCTCTCTGCTGGCTCCATGTTTGCTCACAATATCTACAGGAAAATCCTGAGGCAAAAGGTACTTGGTTACAGCATGCAGTAGGTTTGATGCCAGGAAAGATGGTTTTGTTTCTAGACCATTTCAAATCCAGTCTGCATGGTCTGCAATTAGAAATGTCTGCCTGTCAGCTGCAGAAATTACTCCTGGACCCAGAGCTTCAGCAATAGGTCAGTGGTGTAGGGATAAAAATACCTGTGTTAGGGAGCTTTGCTCTTTATAAAAAGATTTATATAAAATTTGGAATAGGATATTAATGGAAAGAGCATGAAGTCATGGCCCTTAAAATTATAGTGAGTAGCTCCATCTCCAGGGGTGCCTGCCTTGAGCAGATGCTGGTGACAAGCTCTACCTGAAAGGAACAAGGGCTTGGTGACAACTACTCCAGGGCAGGACAGCACTGGTCACCCCTCCAGCAAATGCTGTGTCCGTAATGTCACAATCTCTGTTTTACAGGCTACAGAGACGGAGGTCTTATGGGCCTTGAGGACTTCCATGCTGGTGTTCGGAGCAGGGGCTGCTGGTCTGGCATTTTACTCCAGCTCTGTCTATGACCTCTGGTTCCTCAGCGGGGAACTGGTATATGCTCTGCTCTTCCCCCAGCTCTGCTGTGCTCTCTTTGCTCCCAGCACCAACACCTATGGCTCAGCTGCTGGCTTCTTGGTTGGGCTCCTCCTGAGGCTGCTGGCAGGGGAGCCTGCCCTGAGCATCCCCCCTGTCATCTGTTACCCAGGCTGTTCTCTGGTCAACGGGACATACAGTCAGCTCTTCCCTTTTAAAACATTCACCATGCTTCTCACCTTGGGGACAATCATTGTCATTTCATACCTGGCTTTGGTTTTGTTTCAGAGAAACCTCCTTCCCCGCAGGTGGGATGTTTGTAATATCATGGGGGGAACCAGTACCAACATCCACCTGCAGCAGAGAGAGAAACAAATGGGTTTGCCAACAGTTGCACTAGAAGAGAAACTTGATTAAATGTGGGGCGTCATTTGAAAAGTCATGGTGCATTCAGCAATTAGAGTACAGCACAAACAGTATCACTCTTCCCTTTGCTTTCTCCAGTAATTAATTATTTAAAGTCCTCACAGAGTAATAAAGACGCAGTCTGTTCATCCAAGCAGAACATGTGAGTTTGAAGTCTGCAATGATTAAAGGCGTAAGGTGATGGACCACAATCTTGTGGTGGTGACCATGGGGCACCTCGGGCTCCAGCAGTGTTTGCTTTGGGGTACCCCTGGCACCCCACCCAAAAGCAGGGTCACAAATCACGCTCCAATATTTACGGCATTCTCAAGTCGCATACTTTTCTCACCACAAAGGAGACAAATTAATGTTTAATAGATAGGGAATCCTTGATTAAAGACAAAAGGTGAACAAACCTGTTAGCATTACAACAACTAGAGTTTTAGCATGATCATCCCTGGGCAGTGCATCAGACCTATAAAAACACAGGTGCAACCACCACAGCAGTCCAGCAGTAATATCAGTTCTGCACCATTCTTTGTATGCTTTACAAAGCTTGCCTTAATACCACAAACACTTCTGCATATGCTTCTCCCCAGCTGCGGTTGCCGGCCACACAGCCAGCCTGCTGCCACGTGGCTAAGGAGAGGATATCCCCTCTCATATGACCTGGTAGAGCAGAAGCAGATGAGCAAGATGAAGCAACAGCCCTTAATTAGTGGATAAGAAAGTTTTACATAGATATTATTTACAAAAACTCAACCAGCTGGAGATGGAGATGCCAGAGAGACTTTTGAAACAATCTTCAGCAGAAGATTTGTCCAGAGAAGAGCAACGAAGCTGGTGAAGGGGCTGGAGAACAGGCATTATGAGGAACGGCTGAGAGAGCTGGGGGTGTTTAGCCTGGAGAAGAGGAGGCTGAGGGGAGACCTCATTGCCCTCTACAACTACCTGAAAGGAGGTTAGAGAGAGAAGGGATCTGGCCTCTTCTCCTTAGTGACAGGGGACAGGACAAGAGGGAATGGCCTCAAGCTCTGCCAGTGAGATTTAGGCTAGACATTAGGAAAAGATTTTTCACAGAAAGGGTCACTGGGCATTGGAACGGGCTGCCCAGGGAGGTGGTTGATTCATCTTCCCTGGAGGTGTTTAAGGCATGGGTGGACGAGGTTCTGAGGGCCATGGTTTAGTGTTTGATAGGAACGGTTGGACTCAATGATCCAGTGGGTCTCTTCCAATCTGGTTGTTCTATGATTCTATGATTCTCTGGTTCTCTAAATTACCCATTTTAAATCATTCTTGTGAAGGTGTTAACCAAGCATAGCAAGGGGATGGTGCAGGACACATACACAAACTGGTGCAGGAGAAGTCAGGGGGCCGTGACAACGCAAAGGTGCTGGAAACAGATCCTGAGCCTGCCTGTAGGGATATGAAATCCTGAAGGCAAATCCTAGAAGTCTCAGGCAGTCAAGTATGTATAGAAAAGCCCCTGATACCTTGTTTGCATGAATTCTCAGTGGGTCACAAGAAAAGCAAGACAGCTAACTAGAGAGCTTGGCCTCTGGGCTGAAGTCTGATGGACTGAGACGACCCCACAGTGGGATGGGTCATTAAGATGGGAGCTGAAATAAAGATTCAGAAGGATCCTGTAGTGATGGCTGTCATTTTATACTTCCCTCATGAGCTGTGCAGTGGCTCACCACAAGTCAGTCACAATCCACCCACAACAGCCAGTAGGAATCATGCTCTGGTCAGTCCTTGCCCCAAAACTTTTATAAATCAGTTGTGGGAACTGCTGTGCATGAAAACATCTGGGGCTGTTGGAGGGAAGACATATCCAAAATACCTCTCAGCAGAGCAATTCTGACAGCCAAATGAGCTGCCAAAAACAATATAGTTCTCAGTGAATTACTTCCAGCATGTGCTAAACACCCTGCTATGCACGCACGAGGCATGAAGCTCTGCTGGTGCCACCATGCCCAGCAGTAGCGAGCTCAGTGAGGAGCCATATGTCACTCTGAACTGTACCAAAGCAAGTGCAGTGGTTTGGAGGGGGAAAACTGGCAGCCCCAAGTTCTAGATATAGGGTTGTTGACTGCTCTGCACAGTGAGTATCCATAAAATTTAAAACACCCAGTCTCAGCAAAGTGGGCATTCTGCTCCTCATCAGGAAAATACCACACAACTTTATGCTTTGCCCTAGTATTAGTTAACATCTGGACACACTAACTTTCCATCCACAGCACACCTGTCGACATGCTTTGTTAAACCAAGACACAATTACAATGTGTCTAGAAAAGGGGGGGAAAAAACTGTTTTGAAAATCATAGTATCATAGAATAGTTTGGGTTGGAAGGGACCTTAAAGATCATCTAGTTCCAACTCCCTGCCATAGGCAGTGACATCCCACTATATCAGGTTACCCAAGGCCCCATCCAGCCTGACCTTAAAAACCTCCAGGCATGGGGCATCCACAACCTCCCTTGGTAACGTGTTCCATTGTCTCACTACTCTCATGATGAAGAAATTCCTCCTAATGTCTAATCTAAATGTGCCTCTCTCCAGTTTATACCCGTTCCCTCTGTCCTATCATCACAAGCCTTTATGAATTAAAAGTATTACCATTAACTATGACCCTAGGCAGTAACCCACTGAAATCTTTCACACCCCAGTGATTCGAGTGGGAGCATGTGAGGTCATGCTCAGCTAAGGGAGACACCAAAGCTATCATTACTACAGCACCAGAAGAAACAGGCTTCTCTTAAATCACAGATGCTGTATGCTGATTCAAGCAACCCTGCAAGATTTAGGAGTGACCTAATTTAGGAATCTTTATGACCCTCTGTGTGGAGCAGACCAAAGCTGGCATAGCACATTTGCACAAGGGCACAGACCTGCCACGTGGCCTAGATGAGAGGGAAGCTCCGATATCCTCATGTCAAGGTCAGCATCCCACTCACAGGCCACCTAGTAGCTCTGAAAGGCAAATGGCTACAGCTGGAGATACATTTCCTTTATGCTGCTGTGCCCAACTTCTCCTGCTGTTCCCTTGCAGAGTCCTAAAGTTTGACATTAAGGCCTCTCTGCACTCATGCACTTTGTCTGGCAGGCAGTAGATCCACAGCTTCCAAGGCAGCATTGAAGGACAGCACTCAGAGGTAGCACCTTGCTGAAGAGTATCACCACCACATCACCACTCAGCGTCACCACGTTAAACTCCCAGCAACTTCAAGCAGGAAAATCTTAGTGCTGTAAGGAATATCTGACATACTCAGCAGAGACATTTTGCCCTTACAAAGCTTCTCTGAGTTTCATACCAGGCTCTGCTTAACGTGGAGAGATGAAAACAGCAAAGACTCTCCTGAATGTTTACCATTTTTCATCCTTAAATGACTCCTTCCTCAGAACATCCCCCAGCAAGCTTAAAAAGAAAACATTCATCAAGGTCAGACAAAGTTTTGAAAGCAATTAGCTACAAGTAAAATAAATATAAAAGCAATTCTAGCCTATACTTAATGACAGAATGCCTAGTTGTTCCAGCCCAGCACACTCAAAATCCTTGAGGTGATGCCAGCACAGGGCGTAATAACCCAGCTCCCATGAAATCACTCCTCTCACAGATTATTCCCTCCAGTTTAATATTATCTTCTTTTCCTTGCCCTGCTTTTACCAAAAAAAATTACTCAGGCATTGGAGAGTCCCCATTTACCTCTACACTTGTGGATTTATCTCTTTTGCCCCTTAGATGTGTCCATGACGATGACTTTGTACAGTTCATTTTTCACAGAATCATAGAATTACCAGGTTGGAAGAGACCCACCGGATCATCGAGTCCAACCATTCCCACCAATCTCTAAACCATGCCCCTCAGTACCTCATCCACCCACACCTTAAACACTTCCAGGGAAGGCAAGTCAACCACCTCTCTGGGCAGACCATTCCATTACCTAACAACCCTTTCAGTGAAGAATTCATTTCATTAACCTTTCCCAGCCCAAATAGCTGCTACCTGTTTCTGGTATTTTTGAGGTTCGTAATACTCTATATGTCATGCCTAATTAAATAAATAAAAAAACCCGACCTGGGAAACTATTTGGTTTACAGTGAGATCTCAGTATTTCATCAGACCCTCCACTGGGTATCTTTGAATGACTAATTTACATAGATGAGAAAAATAGGAACTTAACACTTCTGAAAGGAAATCTGCCTCTCTTCCCTTTCTCAGTCATGCTCAGTTTTAGGATTTCCTAAATGTGTTCTCACTGAGGTTGCAGTTGGCATCCATCAAGAGAGCAAAGAAGCACTCACAGGTTTGTCAGATATTTCTAGAACCATAAGGGAGATACTTGTATGTGAGCTACAAGCTGTGTGGGGCCAGGACAATCCTCTCATATTTTCCACACACATGCTGTGTTCTCTGGCTTTGCTTCACATGCCACGTGCCAGTTTTTCTTTGCAGTTCTCAGGCTTTACTACAACCTCTGCTGGAGAACACATTTTCTCAGCTAGTAGAGCTTTTTGGTCTTCTAATGACCTTTTCTGCTCTAGATCACCACATTTGTGAGACTATAACAAAAGCATTAACCCTCCCTTCTCCCAACAGGACATCTGTAAATCCAGAAAATAAAAAAGCCAGTTTTCTTGGCTAATCCTTAAAACTTCGAGGCAATCCATCATCCACAGAGACAGGAATGCTGCTGCAGCAAAGCAAGACTTCCTCTGCCCCCCAGGTAGGGGCCAGGATCATCTTTGTGACTGGAATTCAGGCTGTCTGGGATAATTAAGAGAAGGAGAACAATGTGACCTAAAATAAGATTTCCATTATCAGGTACAAAAGCAAGAAAAACCTAAATAATGTAGAGATAAAGTTTTCTTTCAGTATGCTGGAAAATGTCTTTTTTCAACACTGCTTGCAGAACAGACAGAATTTTGTTTCAGTTCCTTGGCCAAATTACCAAATGCTGGTATTGTGGGGGTTTTAAAAAATCTTTTAGTAGGTCTTTCAAAGTAAGAGTGAATACAGGATCTGCCTTGACAGAGGTGTCCATTGTCTCCCTCCACTCCTCAGTTTCCCCTCACCAGCTTTCTCATCTGACTCTGGAGGTACCACTGCACAAGTTAGACTTTAAAGGTCTACCTTAGGCTTGACTCATTTGTTCTTTACTTTCCCAATTCCCTGAAGAGGGACAGCATTTTAATGGACTTCAAAAAGGATTTTGAGCTCTTTGGAAGAAAGCTCTGTTGTATACACTTGATGAACACTTATTTTGCATGAGTCAAGAACTTCTGTTTATAACTGGAAGGTAGTTCTTCTGGTCAGTTTAATTCACAAACTTGGACCAGTGGAGGTGGTTTATCTTTACTTCGTCAAGGCTTTTTAACTTGTCTCCTAAGAAAATCCTCATGGGCAAACTGATGAAGTACAGGTTAGATAAGTGGGCAGTGAGATGGGTTGAAAAGTGGCTGAGCTGTCAGGCTCAGAGGGCTTTGATACACAACATAAGGTCCCTCTGGACATGTGTCACTAGTGGTATACCCCAGGCTTTGATGCTAGAACCACTACTGCTTAGCATCTTAATTAATGGCCCCAGTGTTGGGGCACAGCGCACACTCAGTGAGCCTGTAGATATTACAAATGCAGAAGTGGTTGATAGAGAAGGTGAGTACATTTACATCCACAGGGACTTGGACAGCCTGGAGAAATGGGCTCACAGGAACCTCGAGAAGATCAACAAAGTGAATGCACCTAGGGAGGAACAACCCTAGGGACAACAAAAGCCCAGGGGCCAAGCCAGCCATGAGTCTTTGTGAGAAAAAAACACCAACAGATTCCTGGGATGCTTCAGGTAGCACATTTCCAGCAGGTTGAGGGAGATAGCCCTTCCCCTTTGCTCAGTGTAGGTGAGCGTCCAGTGAAGGACTACAGAGGTGATTAAGGTTTGAAAGCATCTGTCATACAATGAGAGGCTGAGAGAGCTGGGACTGTTCAGCCTGGAGAGGATAAAATTCAGAGGGATCTTATTAATGTATACAAATACCTAAAGGGGAGGGGAGAAGGACAGCTCTTCTCAGCGGTGCCCACTAAAAGGACAACAGGCAATGGGCACAAACTGAAATACAGATAATCCATAAGAAAAGCCTTTTTCACTGTGAATGTGGTCAGACACTGGAACAGGTCACTCACTCCAGCCCTGGAGACAGGTCTGAGAAAATTCTTTTCACTGACCCTGCTCTGAATAGGAAATTGGACTAAACTATTTCCAGAGGTGCCTTCCCACCTCAACTGCGCTGTGATTCTGTGGCCCTGGAAGAATGCAATGCCAGTCTCACAGCAGGACCAAGAAGCTAGATTCCTTCAGCAGCAGCATCTCTCTGCTGGGCTGGACTGTGCCTCCTTTCAGTTCTTGGTAATAACAACCAACTGAATCCCTGAAAGTTTTCATTTTAAATTAACTGTAAATCTATGCCTTATTTTATTGCTATGCAGTGGTGGGGACTCAAAATTATCCAAGATAACGTAAGTCCAATTTAGCTAACTACATGCAATTGTTCAAGAAAAGAAATAAAAGCTGGGACAAAAAGTGCAGAATGCTCTGGATCATTTATATAAATATGGATGTGATAAAGACTCTTCAAGGCTCCTGGTGCCATTGTGGTTTGTGCATGATAATGAGCAGGAAGATTCAAAAAATGAGGAAAAGTTCTTCCAGATTAAGAGTGGCTGGACTAGATCTTGATCAGCTGCCACAAAGGAGATGAACAACCTCTCAGACACTGCTCGTGTTGGGTCAGGGAGTGTACACAAGGAACTCAAAATCTACATGATTAAATGCTTCTGCATGGTGGAGCTGTCCTGGCCCACTTGGTCAAGCTGTAAAGTGAATGCAAGCAGCCTGTGGGAGTTGTTCAAGTGTACAAAGCCTGCTGGAATAGCAGTGGGAGACAACAGAAGTTGGAGGAGCCAAAATGACATATTTCACTTTCAGTCCTTCAGAGTGATCTGGAGGGATCTATCTCCAGAAAAGTACCTGAGTAGTGGTGTTGAAGAAACCAGTTGCATCACTGAGAAAAGACCCAGGGAATGCATTAACATTCAAGCAAAGTGGACAGTCAGTGGCCCAGGACCTGTGATTAAACTGAGAGGATAAAAATATTTGCATTAGACAGACTTAAAACGGCAAACACCAGGATCTGGGCAGCATTCTACTGTTGCCTGGGATGGCAGGATACACTGAGATGCCCTGAGGCTTTCATTGCTTTTGGCTTTCCTTGACATTTTTAGATGCCACCTCCTGTGGATCATCTGAGTCAGTATCAGACAGCAATTTGATTTTGAAACAAGAACAATACAAAATCAGTGCCACGTACATTAGGTAGATAACATCTGGCTAACTGACAGGTATTGAAATGTAATTACAAGTAGGAAATTATCATCCAGTATCTGGATCTCTAGAGAGGTTGATTCTTGGCATCATGCTATTGAACTACCCTTATCTGTGTCTGGGTAGGCAATGAGGAGCAGACCACATTGCCTGCTCAACTGGTCAAATAAATGAGATGCACTTCAGCATGGCATAATGGACAATCTAACACAGAATTCCATAGACAGAACAGGTGAATCACAGTCTAAAACTGACTCCTGCCTGTGTTATCCTGAAAGGAAGCCCTGACGAAGATGTTGTGCACTGTAATGTTGACATTTAGAGATCAATCACATCGAGAGTATGTTTCTGTTACTTTGAAAATGGTTCTTTTCTATTATAGGCAGAGTTTATGACAAGATCCTGTGTCCAAAAGTTAAAATTATACAAATTTAGACTAAAAATGCAACTCAGCTTTTAAAAGGTAAGGGCCATTAAATGTTAGAACAATTTTTGAAGGACTAAGATGGAATCTTCATCACAAAACCCACTACAGTGAAACTAGAAACTTTCCTGAAAGTTATCCTCTCTTTTAAGGAGGAATTCATTCACGGAAGCTCTAGGGTATGTGATATACAGCCCAGAGGTCAGACTAGTAAACTCCAGTAATGTCTTCTATTCCTGAATTCTCCCAACTCAGCCAGAGATGGGTAACTGGCTACCATTCAGGTAGCCACTGGCACTTTTATCTTAATGCTGACAAATGCTGAGACCCCTGCTTGTTACCCTGGAGATCCAACAATGGAGAAATCAAGAACATAGTGTGACTTAGATGTCTAAATCTAAACTGGGTCTTACATCAGAATCCTCTCTGAAGACTGAACCCTAGGTTATCTTTGCAAAGGCAAAGGAAGAGAGTGTGATTATCAAAAAAATCAAGCTGAATTAAAAAATAAAGTATATTTACAACTTTGGAATTCTTACTCTGCAACTGCAGTCTGTGACACATGCATTGTATTGTGGTAAAGTCACAAAAGGGTTTTATTTAATATAAGCATGGGCTTTATTTTCTCCCAGAATTCAGCTGTGCTCTTAATTCAGGAATAACAGACCTTGACATAATTACAGGATTGGAGAGAAATTTTACACTATAGGACTAAAGCAAACTGAAAAACTTCTCATTTTCCAACATTTCCACAATTTTGGTGAAGTGTGCAATGTTATGTTGCACTTCACATGATCCACATAGATCACAGCATGGTAAGTGCAGTCTGAGGACTGATATGCCACAGAACAGGACAGCTTGAAGCAATGCCTACTTAAAACTCCACAGTGTGGCAAGACCACAGCTGCCAAAAAAGTGTAGAAATGGCAAGGGGCTACAGCTTGCAATACGTATCATGGTTTTGGCCTTGTTTTTAACTTTGTAGTGAAAATAACAGCTATCAGATTGGTCCATCAGTGTTAAAACCAACAGTAAGACTTAAGAAAAGGCTAGCTGGACACAAAAACCTGGAATTTCTAGCTTTACTTCCACTATGGAGTCTAACATCATCATACACTAGCCCTATTGCTCTTAAGGACCAAATACTAGGTCCTACACATTTTTCACTAAGCAGTCCATCTCTGAGAGTCCTTATTCAAACACTGTGTGCACCAGGGCTATAAAACACCCAAGGGGGAAAAGATGCTAACCTTCGAGAGGTAAATATGATACTAAAACTCACTCAGGCACCAGATTCCAGGGGATGGATTTGATATGGGAAAAGACCCACCATGCTCTACTGAAGACGAACACCAGCCTATCCAATTCTCCTCTCCCTAACATGACTTGAAGAGCAAGGCAAACCCCTGGTGCCAATCCTGATTTGCATGGCCAGAAAGCAGAAAGGGCTTTCTTGGTTTGTTGGGAGAAATAGGACCAGCAGGAGAGGCAGGACAGAGGCTGCACTAGTGACTCCCTCAGCTATGCGCTTATTAGTGAGAGGATGCTGAAGCCACTGTTTGGTCTGTGATTTTTTATTTGGACTATATCACTCTAAATATCCCTGTAGTGGGAATGTCAGGAAAGGACTTTTTCACTGGATAAAACAGGAAGGAGCCCTGTTCTTCAAATCAGGTTTTCAGAAACTACTAAAATACTAAGACAATCTAAGATTTCTTTTACTTAAACACTGCAACCCTGGTATGCCCTGCTAGATGTGTCTTATTTGGCAATGTTGAGTGCACCCAATCACAATTATTCACAAGATATTTTAGGGACAAGTGTCTCCCAGCTCCCCACCTAGACACTCAGATGCAGCCAAGTTTTGAATATTTACTCTCTAGCACCACCTAAGTGCAGCCCTTAAGTAGCACAAACCAGTGCTTCCATTTCAGGTCATAGAATCATAGAATCACCAGGTTGGAAGAGACCCACCAGATCATCAAGTCCAACCGTTCCTATCAAACACTAAACCATGCCCCTTAGCACCTCATTCACCCGTGCCTTAAACACCTCCAGGGAAGGTGAATCAACCACCTCCCTGGGCAGCCTATTCCAATGCCCAATGACCCTTTCCATGAAAAATTTTTTCCTAATGTTCAGCCTAAACTTGCCCTGACTGAGCTTGAGGCCATTTCCTCTTGTCCTGTCCCCTGTCATCTGGGAAAAGAGCCCAGCTCCCCCCTCTCCACAACCTCCTTTCAGGTAGTTGTAGAGAGCAATGAGGTCTCTTCTCAGCCTCCTCTTCTCCAGGCTAAACAACCCCAGCTCGCTCAGCCACTTCTCATAAGACTTGTTCTCCAGCCCCTTCACCAGTTTTGTTGCTCTTCTCTGGACTCGCTCCAGAGCCTCAACATCCTTCTTGTGGTGAGGGGCTCAGAACTGAACACAGGATCCAAGGTGCAGTCTCACCACTGCCGAATACAGAGGGAGAACAACCTCCCTGGTCCTGCTGGCCACGCCATTTCTGATACAAGCCAAGATGCCATTGGCTTTCTTGTCCACCTGGGCACACTGCTGGCTCATGTTCAGTCTGCTGTCAACCAACACCCCCAAGTCTCTCTCCTCCAGGCAGGTCACACCTTTCCCAGTGTCCTGAAAGTGACTTTCACAGTACCGCCAGAAGCATCCTCACCAGGAGATGCTGACTGCCACCAAGCCCACCACCTGTCACTTTCCTGTCAGATACACATGTCCCCAAGTAGCCAGTGGCCTTTGGGCCCTGCCACAGCACCCACAGCCCATCTCAGATCATCACACACTAGGTGCCTCTGTTAAGATTGTTTGGGAGGTCTTCCGCTCTTAGAATCATAGAATCACTAGGTTGGAAAGGACCCATGGGATTATCAATTCCAACCACTCCTATCAAACACTAAACCATGCCCCTCAGCACCTTGTCCATCCATCCCTTAAACACCTCCAGGGAAAGTGACTCAACCACCTCCCCAGGCAGCCTGTTCCAGCGCCCAATGACCCTTTCTGTGAAATTTTTTTTTCTGATGTCAAGCCTAAACCTCCCCTCGAGGAGCTTGAGGCCATTCCCTCTTGTCCTGTCCCCTGTCACTAGGAAGTAGAGGCCAGCTCCTTCTTCTCTACAACCTCCTTTCAGGTGGTTATAGAGAGCAATAAGGTCTCCCTTCTTCTCTGGTTCGCTCCAGAGCCTCAACATCCTTCTTGTGGTGAGGGGCCCAGAACTGAACACAGTATTCGAGGTGCAGTCTCACCAGTGCCACTGGTGCAGTCTCACCAGTGCCGCTGCAGCACTTCACTGCTGCAAAGTAGAGCAAAAAATAAATGAAGTTTCCACCTCTGATATGTTTCAAGCAGTTCCTAGATCCCTCTACATACACAAGCTGAGGTGGGAAGTGGGGCAAGGTTGTAACTGATATTGTGACACCTGTGCAGCTCCAGGAGGAAACTACCCACAGGGAATATGCAAGGGGCTAAGCCGTGACTGCCCTGAGTTCCCTGTACTTGTTTCCATGAGAGACACCATAATTATACCACTATTGCTAAATCATGGTCATTATTTGAAAGGCAACATGCCTAACATGCTTCAGCAGTTGTTCTGCAGGGCCATACCGGCTTAATTCAGTTTGTTTTGGTGCCGCATATTCCCAGCTGCCCTGCAGGCACTGTGTTCAGTGGGAGACAACACAGGCAGAGAGGCTGCCTGCAGCAAAAGCTTCAAGCCTGGCTCTCCACACAGTCCCTGTGGGCAGCCCCCGCTCAGCTCTCTTGCAAACCCAGAAAGAGTCTAAATTCGTGGTAGAAAAAGAGGGTTCTGGTTTTGGCAGCTCAGTTAGACAATGGCTATGCTGACAGGGCAGGCCAATGTAAATTCTTTGCCCTGAATTTACACCAAGTGAAATGGACAAGTGTTCTACATTAAAAGAGATTCTGAGATTCAGGTTTGGATATTTAAATGGTCTATTTCAACTAGATTGCCTTAATTATGCTTAATTATTGCCCTGTTTAGTTATTACTTATGTTTCATTCTATTTAAGTTCTTACCCAGTCTGTATTATATACACTACTCCTGCATCTTAGGACAGTAACCAAATTGGAGATGGGAGACAAGCTTGTACACCTGGAATATCCCAAGATTTGCGATGTCAAAACCTTATGCTATTCTGGTAATGGAAAGCAGGTAAAACTGACAGGCAAAAAGGGGAAGATGAAAAAGTTCCATCATGTATTTTCCTCTTTTGGATGTTATTTTTATTCTGCAACCAATGGAAAGATGTGACATTTGCTTTGCTGAATCCTACTATTGAAACTATCCACACTAATAATAATCAATAGTGAGAAGCACCACAGATCAGCAAACTAGAACTAGAATGTCTTGGAAAATGGTCTGGTGATAAAAAACTCCCTTTGTATTTTATTTGTATGGTGTAACACTAGCCAGACCACTTTGTAGACAACAGACAATCACTTCAGACATTGATGTAAGGTGAAGGGTGATATGAATAACCAACAAACAGATGTCCTCATCAGAATGGTACATAAATACATTTATTTAATCAGAAACATTATTATTTTGCTAGTATTACTTTATCTTTGTTTTCTCAAATGACAACGTACTTTGTTCTGTGGAGTTAACATTTCAGAGTAGAAGAAATGGGCGTCCAGTTATTCTCCCCTATCCCACCTTCTCAGAAGTGTCCACACTTGACCTGGGTATTCCATTTCTTGGATCAGAGCTTCTACCCCTCATCTGTTGACTTCGATGTAAGTAAGAGAAGAAAGATAGTTCACCCTACTTATGGGCCTGGCAAAAGAATTCTGAAAATATTTAGCAAATGGGATTCAAATTTTTGATCATTTTTAGATGGACCAAAGCAATTTTTTGATAATAGATTTATCTACTGGATGATGCATGGAATTCTTTAAGCATCATTTATAGAGCTGGACCATAAAATCAGAGAAACAAGCCTTCAAGTGACACATTAAGGCTTTGTGGGACAACCAGTCTGCCTATTTCACTAGACACAAAGTCTCCAAGGTCCCTGGAGACAGGTGCTGACTGTGCCAGGCTGGGAATCCCAAACTAGTAGTTGGAGTAAATGTGAGGTATGGATGCTGCCATTGCCTTCCTTTGGTCTCTGGGAAGATCTTGATACTGAGCCAGAATACAAAGCCTTTATAGCCAATTCCTGCAAGATTTAATTCTAATTTTGCAGGATCTGAATATTTTTCACAGCTGTTGCATCTGCCATGATCAATGTCATAGCTGCTTCTCTGGGTCAAGCTGCTTTTCTTGGCATTATTTGCAATGCTAGAATTGCAGGTAATGTTGATAATCAATGCCCCAACGTTGCATTGAGCTTGATGAAGAGAACAAATAAGGAGGAAGGAAGACAATGGGAAAAAAGCTAGTAAAGTGCCCAGTGAATTGTAGCTGTCATACCTGCTACGTGCAATCCTGCTGCCACTGTGTTACCTGTGTCCTGTGCTCTTGCCACATCTTCTGGAAGGTTTAAAGGCAACATCAGGGACTCAAGGCCATGAAGATTTATTTCCTCCATTTTGTCATAAACTTCCTAGAAAAATAAAACTTAGTGCTTTTGTTTCCTGTTTAAAGAAACTGGAGGTATTGTGATCTCTGTAAATACATAAAGGTGTAAGGGCATGCTCAGGATGTAACATCTTACAAAAGTCTTTATGCCACATAGTGAAAGTCTGCTTCACTTCTGACACTGAACAGTGCCTTATGGGCAAATCCAATGACTCGAATATCCTCACTGGATCTCCCATTTGATAAAAGCTGTTTCCAAATGTCTCCTTTCTATTAAGCATCTGTGCATCCTCAGACAGACATTTCTGAATCTTTCAAGGCTGAGATTCACTTCATTTCATTTTTTTCTCTGTTTTCCTAGCGCCTAAAACCAAAGACCCAACCAACAAGGAGACTCAGGTCTAAATAGCTTAAAAAGTGAAGGTATACTGACAGACCAGTTGTCCCGCAGTGTCTCCTCTTACTTCCATTGACTGATTTTGGGTAAGAATGTGCTCCTTATACTGTGCCTCTGCCAAATATTAAAAAAAAGGCAAGAAGCAACCACTGATAAACAAAGTGCAGATTTGGCTGGGTTCTGCCTAAGATGTTGAAAGATTTAGTTTCATCTTACACAGTTGGAAGAAATGTTTTTATACACTGAGACCTTCCAGCAAATGCTCTTTTCACTTCCATAAGATCATAATAAGGTAAGCCTGGACCATCAATGTCACATGAAAGTGGAGGGTCCAGCAGGACGTTACCTATTTTTCTTTTATACCTGTGCCCAGTGTAACTTTCTGTTGCCAGTTCAGAAGCCTGCAGCTCTCTACTTCACTCTCCCAGCTGTTTGCCAGCTCAGTGCATTGATCAAAAGCATCTCAAGGCAGCGGTGAGCAGTCTGCATAGCCCTCTGACCCTGCAGGTGCAATGTCTTGCAGTCCTTGTTAACATGTCTTTGCTGAGTTTCCTCCCATGGTCTCTCATTGGATGAGATTACCTCTAAAGTGCTATTGCAGGTCTATAATCTCTGTGAATTTTTAACTCTGGTGGGTTTTATCTTTTCTTCAGCAAAAGACAAAGTCAGGCATGTTGTTGAGTCCAAAAAAACATCAAAGAAAAAGGATGACAGAAAGAAAAATGTAAACCCTCTGTGTAAAGCATTTCAGAGTACTCATGTAGCATATTAATGAGCGAAAGGAGCTTTCTGGCTCCTATCTGGCTGTTGTTGCAATTGCTAATGTAGTTTTGTTCCATTATTAATGACACCAGAAAGAGAAATCAGGTCTTCCAGACAAACTTGAGAGACTCTCAGACGGCAATGAGAAAAAAAGGTAAAAAAATCCTTAAAATAATGGAAATAAGCAAAGGAAAGGGGAGAGGAAACTTAAAATACTGAGCATGTAGCAATAAAAATCTGTGGATGTTTAAAGCAGTGTAGGGATGGTAAACTGAACCTTTTACGAAGCTTGTAATTCACTCCTAGAGCCTGGTGGTTTAAGGGCACTTTGTAAGTAAACAAGAGAACACGAAGTTCTTGCAGCCTGTGCTATATTGTTTGATACATTCATGTTTTCTAGAACTGCTGTCTGACAAGCAGAGAAAAATAAAACCAGAAAAGCAACATTATTGAATGAAAAGTCTACTACCCAGAGCACCATATCATTAGCCTCATAAAACTGTGGTTGAACAGGATTTCAATAAAAACTTTTAGGAAAATACAGCAGGAATATGCCAACATAAGTAATCTCAGAATCAACATTCCAGCTTGATTTTCCTTTAATTGTACTCTGAGTTAGCCACTAAGTCAGCATCCCTGCAGAAGAGCAGGGCAGGGTGCACTCCTTGGCTCTCATCCAGCAGAAACAGCTCCGCAGCTGAACCCTTATGCTGATGCTCAAGCACCTAAGCCCAGGACCCACCATCAGCTTGTCTGCAGCACCTTCTATAAATCCCATCCCAATAGTAGGAGAGATGTCCTGAAGATAATCCCCCATTGCATTTAGGATGCTGGGAGGCAGGCAAATGCTGGGGGTGCGGGAGTCTGCCCCAAACGCACCTGCTGCCCTCTACCCTCTGCTGCCAGTGGGCTCCCACCTTGCCCAAAGTGCTTACCCATTGCTGTCGTTTCACATCCAGCTGCAAATCCGCTTAAGAGAAACCTCTTCCCTTGCAGAGGGGACATTTGCAGAACAGCAGGAAAAAGCATTGCTTCCAAGGGTTCTCAGGGAGAGAAGAAACAGACAGCTTTCAGATAAATAGGATTTCTACAAATCTACTTAAACACTTTCTTAATACTGGGCATTTTGTCATATGCGTCACTGTATTTCTTGAGGTGCATTTTATATCAAAAAAACTCAACCTACAGACATTTTATAATTTCCCTTAAAAATTAAGGAATCTAAAAGCTTTACTTTGTTGTTAATTATTGATGCTGAAAACAAACACTCATTTCTTATCCCAGGAGTGACTATTCGACCTATACTGTTAAGGTAGAATTGCCAATATTTGGGAATAGCTCCAGATCTGGATTACAATTTAATGAACAATATCTGTCTTTCCAATAGAGTAGATTCATTCAAAGCAACCAGAGTGACAGATTTTGAAATTACTTAAAGTCTAATTTTATTTTATATGAGCATATACCCCATAGGTTGTGCTGCTAAAATAGATCAATGGGTCAAAAGCTCAAAAATAATTTAATAAGTTTAAAAAAAATATCTGAACTTATATTGCCATGGGACCTTCTTTAATGCTTCAAGGAATAAAATTGTGCTGAAGCAATGGCATAAGAAAAAAAAATTGCCACTAGGAATCTCATTTTCAGCAGGGACACCCAGACATGATGTTCTCCAGACACAGCAGAAGGGATTTGACCAAGCACAGGAGCAGCTCACACAGATCAGGGAGAGGAAAAGCACTCTGGAGGCTGCCTTTGCAGATCAAGTGCAACCATGCTGTCAAGCACCCACAGAACCACAGAAGGCTGCAAAACTTGTGTAAGATGACATACTTTGGGCAGTCTGTCTTCACTGACCTATCCTCCCCCTGTTCCTTCACCCAACTCCCACTGCTGAAGTTTCAAGAGATGCACCCACAGTCAGGAATGCCTGAATGCACCCTGAATAAAAGATGGACCCTTGAGTCCACACAGAATGCACCCTCTCTTGCCAAGGCCTGACCTATGTCCTATGAAGTCCCCCCGAGGTTTGCAAGTAGGAAACCCTCATGTCATGTCAAACCTTCCACCCAGCTACACGTGACAGTGTCACACTCATTGAAAAGCCTGAGTGGGAGCAGATCCCCTCCAGTCAAGCCCCGAGGAAGCCCAGCACCACTTCCACTTGCTACTGTGCCCAAGGCTGGGCTTTGGCTACCCAGACCACCATGGGGTTCAGTTGTCATCCTGACAGACAAGCAGTACGTAGAGAGATCTGCATCACTCCATGCAGCACACCAGGAGACACAGCTGCCTGGTGGCAGATCCCCGGGTGCACGAGGAGTTGCCCTTTCCTTCCACCCACCTAGAGAAGCTTGTGCTTCCAGCAGACTGAGATGTCTCTCTTTTATCTGTACCATACCAAAGAAAATCTGAGGAGAGGGAAATATGAAGAAGATAGGAGTAGAAGATCTGCAAAAAGGCCACCCTGGCACATCACCCTTTTGCCAGTTGGACAGGTGGCTCTCCTGTTAGTACCTATGGCCTCTGGCAGCATCCACACTTGAGCGAAGGTGACTTTTCAGGATTTTCTAATCATGTTTCTCCCTAGATCACGTTGTCCTGTGCTTTCTGAGAGAAGGACAAACCTGTTTGGGGATCTACTCTGGAAGGGAGAGAGGACCACTGTGCAGGGTACAGTGCGATGGGAACTGAGCTCATTTTTCAGCACGGCCACGAAGGAAGGAATAAGTCATTATGTTAAGGGAATGAATTAGCTTAAACAATAATAAGAATAATAAGAATCAAATCTTGGTCAGCTTGCAGTTAAAGAGAATTGATTGTAACAGGAGTTTAGTTTGTTTACTAGTTGAAACAAGGAACAAATCAGGTATTGAAAGGACAGTCTCCACGACAGTCCCGCAGGATGAACCTAGGACAGACCTGAGCTTACCAAGAGGACGCAATGAGAAAGGAGATAAAGACCGTCAGAGGCTTCTCAAGACACAAAGAAACTGTGATTAAGAGTGGGTGCTAAGCTATGATAATAAGTTCCTGGAAAAACAATGGACATGTAATGTGGAATCTATATGACTATGTATGGAATCTATACGAATATGTATGTTTAACCAGTACAAAAGTCACTAACCAGTCTCAATAGCGGGACACATGAAGTGCATACCCCAATGCCGTTTATTAAAATAATTACCTGCTTAATAACCTAAGCGGCATTGATTACTGAGTTTGGCTTTTTCACGGTATCCTGGGGTCAGCAGTGATGGTCCCTGGGGACAGAGATTCTGATGCCCAGCCTTACCATCCCACCTACAGCATCACCAGAGTCCTTGGGGCAGTGAAGTCTTTTTTAACACTGAAGGAAGAAATAAATCATACAGAATCACCAGATTGGAAAGGACCTACTGGATCATCAAGTCCAACCGTTCTTATCAATCACTAAACCATGCCCCTCAGCACCTCATCCACCCATCTTTTAAACACTTCTTAGGAAGGTGACTCAACCGCTACCCTGGGCAGCACCTGCCAGTGTCCAATGACCCTTTCCATGAAAAAAATTTTCCTGATGTTCAGCCTGAATCATTATGTTAAGGGAATGAATTAGCTCAAGCAATAATAAGAATAATAAGAATCAAATCTTGGCCAGCTTGTGGTAAGAAAGAATGTGATTGTAACAGAAGTTTAGCTTGTTTATTAGTTGAAACTAGTAACAAATCAAGGAAATCTTAAAGAAATTTGTCTCTGACTGATGCTCCAAGCTGAGGAAAAGGCCAAAACAAAGAACAAACATGAGCTCACCAAGGGGACACAATGAGGAAGGAGATAAGACAAAGAGCATCACAGGATTCTGAAAACACAAAAGAACTGTGGTGTACAGAGCAGGTAGTGTGATAATGAGTTCTACCTACGCATAACCAACGTGATAACGAGTTTTATGTAAGTTTAATCAACATTTCCTACAATCTATATGAATATGTATGTTTAACCAGTGTAAAAGCCCTCAATGGACACACATATAAGGTGAAGTAAGTCCAGAGAAGAGCAACAAAGCTGGTGAAGGGGCTGGAGAACAGGCCTTATGAGGAATGGCTGAGAGAGCTGGGGGTGTTTAGCCTGGAGAAGAGGAGGCTGAGGGGAGACCTCATTGCTCTCTACAACTACCTGAAAGGAAGTTGTGTAGAGGAGGATGCTGGCCTCTTCTCCCAAGTGACAGGACAAGAGGGAATGGCCTCAGGCTCCACCAGGGGAGGTTTAGGCTGAACATTAGGAAAAAAAATTTCACGGAAAGGGTGATTGGGCACTGGAACAGGCTGCCCAGGGAGGTGGTTGATTCACCTTCCCTGGAGGTGTTTAAGGGATGGTTGGACGAGGTCCTGAGGGACATGGGTTAGTATTTGCTAGGAGCGGTTAGACTCGATGATCCAGCAGATCTTTTCCAACCTGGTGATTCCATGATTCTATGAAATAACTCCCCGTGTGTCCAACGTCGCATTAAAAAAAAAAAATATCTGCTTAATAACCCAATCGGCATTGATGATCGAGTTGTTTTGTTTTGTTTTCACGGCCCCTGCGCTGGTCCCTGTGGGCAGGGAGGCCGCTGCCCAGCATCCATCCCACCCGCAGCAGCAGCAGAGCCCTCGGCGCAGCGAAGTCCCGTTTAAGGCCCCGCAGGTGTCTCTGGGACAGGCGTTGCCGAGGGGGCGGAAGGAGCGAGGATGCCGGTGCGGGGGCCGCCCCCTCGCCGCCCGGCGCCGCTCGCCTCCCGGCGATGGCAGCGCTGCCCCTTCCTCGGCCGGTCGCAGCCTCCGCCCTCGCCGGCGGATCGCGGAGCGGAGGGCGAGGGAGGAGAGGAGCGAGGAGGAGCGGTGGGGCAGCGCCGGCCTCTCCCCTGGCGCCGCGGCGGCTCCGCGCTGGGCGCGCTGAGGGGCGTCCTGGGCACCGCCAGCCTCTGCCTGGCCGCCGGCTGGGCCCTGCACAGTGAGTGCTGCCGCCCCGCAGACTGCTAGAGCCCCGCTCAGTCCTCCTCCTCCTCTTAGCCCTCTTCCTCCTCTTTCTCCTCTTCCCTTTCTTCCCCTTTCTCCTTTTTCCTGCTCCTCTTCTTCCTCCTCCTCTTAGCCCTCTTCCCCTTCTTCCTCTTTCTCCTCTTCCCCTTCATCCTCTTTCTCCTCTTCCCCTTCTTCCTCTTTCTCCTCTTCCCCTTCTTTCCCTTTCTCCTTTTTCCTCCTCCTCCTCCTCTTCCTCCTCCTCTTAGCCCTCTTCCCCTTCATCCTCTTTCTCCTCTTCCCCTTCATCCTCTTTCTCCTCTTCCCCTTCATCCTCTTTCTCCTCTTCCCCTTCATCCTCTTTCTCCTCTTCCCCTTCTTCCCCTTCATCCTCTTTCTCCTCTTCCCCTTCTTCCCCTTTCTCCTTTTCCTCCTCCTCCTCTTAGCCCTCTTCCCCTTCCTCCTCTTTCTCCTCTTCCCCTTCTTCCCCTTTCTCCTTTTTCCTCCTCCTCCTCTTCCTCCTCCTCTTAGCCCTCTTCCCCTTCATCCTCTTTCTCCTCTTCCCCTTCATCCTCTTTCTCCTCTTCCCCTTCTTCCCCTTCATCCTCTTTCTCCTCTTCCCCTTCTTCCCCTTTCTCCTTTTCCTCCTCCTCCTCTTAGCCCTCTTCCCCTTCATCCTCTTTCTCCTCTTCCCCTTCTTCCCCTTCCTCCTCTTTCTCCTCTTCCCCTTCTTCCCCTTTCTCCTTTTTCCTCCTCCTCCTCTTCCTCCTCCTCTTAGCCCTCTTCCCCTTCATCCTCTTTCTCCTCTTCCCCCTCATCCTCTTTCTCCTCTTCCCCTTCTTCCCCTTCATCCTCTTTCTCCTCTTCCCCTTCTTCCCCTTTCTCCTTTTCCTCCTCCTCCTCTTAGCCCTCTTCCCCTTCATCCTCTTTCTCCTCTTCCCCTTCTTCCCCTTCATCCTCTTTCTCCTCTTCCCCTTCTTCCCCTTTCTCCTTTTCCTCCTCCTCCTCTTAGCCCTCTTCCCCTTCCTCCTCTTTCTCCTCTTCCCCTTCTTCCCCTTTCTCCTTTTTCTCCTTCTTCTCCTCCTCCTCCTCTTTCTCCTCTTCCCCTTCTTCCCCTTTCTCCTTTTTCCTCCTCCTCTTCCCCTTCCTCCTCTTTCTCCTCTTCCCCTTCCTCCTCTTTCTCCTCTTCCCCTTCCTCCTCTTTCTCCTCTTCCCCTTCCTCCTCTTTCTCCTCTTCCCCTTCCTCCTCTTTCTCCTCTTCCCCTTCCTCCTCTTTCTCCTCTTCCCCTTCCTCCTCTTTCTCCTCTTCCCCTTCCTCCTCTTTCTCCTCTTCCCCTTCCTCCTCTTTCTCCTCTTCCCCTTCCTCCTCTTTCTCCTCTTCCCCTTCTTCCCCTTTCTCCTTTTTCCTCCTCTTCCTCCTCCTCTTCCCCTTCTTCACACTCTTCCTCCTCCTCTTTCTCCTTTTCCCCTCTTGATCCTCTTCCTTCTCCTTGACTCTCTCCTTATTCTTCCCCCTTTCCCTTCTTCCTCTGCCTCCTCTTCCCCCTCTTTTTCCTCCCCTTCTTCCTCCTCTTCCCTCTCTTCACACTCTTCCTCTTTCTCCTCTTCCCCCTCTTCATTCTCTTCCTTTCTCCTTTTTCCCCTCTTCATCCTCTTCATCCTCCTCATCCCCCCTTCCTCTTCTTCTTTCCCCTCTCTTCCTTCTCCTCTTTCCCCATCTTCCTCCCCCTCTTCCCCCCTCTTCCTCCTCCTCTTCCCCTTCTTCACACTCTTCCTCCTCCTCCTCTCTCCTTTTCCCTTTCTTGATCCGCTTACTCTTCCTCCTCTTATTCTTCCCCCTTCCCCTTCTTTCTCTTCCCCCTCTTTCTCCTCCTCTTTCTCCTCTTCACACTCTTCCTCTTTCTACTTTCCCCCTACTCATCCTCCTCTTTCCCCCCTCTTCATTGTCCTCTTTACCCCTCTTTGTCCTCCTCTTTCCCCCCTCTCCCTTCTCCTCTCCCTCTTCCTTTCCCTCTTCCTCCCCCTCCTCCTCCTCCAGCCTGGAGAGCTGCTGGGAGAGGTTGTGTTCAGGGTTTAGGGGGCTCTGGGGCTGCTCAGGGGAGCCGGGCACTGCCAGCGATGAGCTGTTCCCACCAGCTTTCCCAGCAGCAGAGGGGCTTTGGCAAGACCAGGTGTAATCTGTGGGGTCTTGAAGCTTCTCTGGGTGGATGGAAGGAAAGGGCAACTGATGCAGATCTCTGTACATACTGCTTGTCTGTGAGGATGACAACTGAGCTCCACAGAGGTCTGGGCGGCCAAAGCCCAGCCCTAGGCACAGAAGCAAGTGGAAGTGGTGCTGGGCTTCCTCAGGGCTTGACTAGAGGGGATCTGCTCCCACTCAGGCTTTTCAGTGAGTGTGACGCAGCCGAGTGGAAGGTTTGACATGACATAAGGGTTTCCTACTTGCAATCCTCAGGGGGGGACTTCACAGGACTTAGGCCAGGCCTTGACAAGAGAGGGTGCAATCTGCGTGGACTCAAGGGTCCATCTTTGGTTCCTTCTGTGGTTCTGTGAGTGCCTGACAGCATGGTTGCACTTGATCTGCAAAGGCAGTTCTACAGAGTGCTTTTCCTCCCCCTGATCTGTGTGAGCTGCTCCCGTGCTTGGTCAAATCCCCTCTGCTGTGTCCAGTATACATCACATCTGGGTGTCCCTGTTGAAAGTGAGATCCCCAGTAGCAAGGAAACAAATCCTGTTTTACCAGACCAAAGGGCTTCGGGTCAGGCTGGGAAACGAGGTAGTGAAGGGAGAAGGTGAATTTCAGGCCAGGACCCTATGGGGGGCGAGTGGGGCTGGGGCAGCACACAGATTGGTGGCCAGTCCCCTCCGAGGGAGGGCAAGAGAGGAGGCTGCAGCCAAGCCATCTCCATCATCAAGGTGACACACCAGCAGGACACCGAAGGGTGGAGGACTTGCACCCCGGAGTTTAAGAACTCCACTTTAGAGCTGTCCCCCTGTTTTAGAGGTCCTGTTGCCAGCCCTTTGCCACCCAACTGTGTTGCTACAGCCAGGGCTGGGACACAGACCCATGCTTCCAGCTTTGACTCTTGGCCAGGCGAGCAGTTTGGAACGCTGCGACGTGCCCAGGACGGCAAACTCGCCACACATCCAGCATAGCTGGTACCCACCCCTCCTTGGTGCATGTTTTATTGAGCGTGAAGGGTCTGATTGTGCAACCTACTGCGTGCAGTGGCTCTGTGCAGGGCACTGCAGGTGGGTGTGATGTTTGCTCTCAAGGCTAATGCAGCTCTGTTTGGGTTACACCAGTTCAGGTGATCCAGGCGGACTGCATATTAAAATATTTTTGAGTGGTTATTGCATTGCCTTTTTTGGCTTTGTGTGCTAAATGGGGACAGAACGCACTTGCAAACAATTTATTGGAAGGATTGGTAGGTTTTTTTTTGACATTTACCTTGCAATCACGTATTCAAAACAAAGCCATGCCTTTATCAAAACATAAAAGGTTCACTGTGGTGAGACACTCTGCTCCTGTCTAGTCAGAAACAGAGCAAAAGGCCTTTAAAATAAACACATGGAGCAGAAAACAATTAGAACAATTTGCAGCTATTACCGGAGGTTCCCGTCTGTTCTGTTTCTCTGGCTGGCACAGGCCCCTCTTTTCCAGCTCTGGTTAGTCTCTCCTGCACGCAGGCTGAACTGCAGACCACAGCTCTGCTGAGGATGCACCAGGTTACCCAGAAAGCATGATGACCCTGCAAGGGGGCTGCACAGCATTAGCATGACAAGTTACCCATGAAGGGGCAATCTAAGAGTCTTATCCTGGAAAAAGCCTAGATCCAATCTGACTGGGGCCAGAGAAGCCCAGAGAGGCTGGGACCTTCTGCTGTGCTGTTCCCATAGGTGAGGACCTGGGAATCATACTGGCATCTCGAGCTTCCCTGTCTTATCACAATGAGCAGAGTTTCTGAGTTCTGCTACAGATCACAAATAGAGTATCATTGGTTTGTTATTCGTTTATCCATCTCTCCACATTTGTGATTGCTCTGAGGTTTTGCTGCCCGTGGGGCAGTCTTTTATTTTTAATAGAATTTTTAAAAAATAATTTATTTCTCTTGGAGATTTTTTTCCCCTTTTTAACCATTCTTTTCCCTGAATTCTCTGTAGAACTTCCAAAAGCATCTCCAGGGGTCCATCGTTGTGCTTCAGCATAGCTGAGGGTCTTGTCCTTCCTCCCTGCTGGGTTAGACACGTTTGCAGCTTAGCATTATTTTTTTCTGTTCTGCTCTTGCACCCAATATGTTCCCACAGTATGAGAGGAGAGAAGCTGAGCTGCTCCAAGCCAGACCAGGAAAATGTATTCACAGCAGTGAGGCTTACTGTGTGCTTTATCTGTCTTTTGTCTGGTTTGATTTTTGCAGGCAGATAACAGGATTTCAGTCTCTGGCCAAGTGTTTAAAACATGCTACTAATTGTAAAATAAAAAAAATGCATGCCAATTGAAATTCAAATGTTTGGTGTTTGTCCCAGTCTTCATGCAGAAATACCCCCACACAAGCAGAAATTATTGTAGTTACACATTAAACTAAATGATCAGTTCAGTTTCACGGTGTTATGAACAGCTCTGTAATCACATCAGTGGGAACTGGGTGAGAATGAAATGTTCTTTCACATTCATTTTTGCCTGGAAATCATCAGGAACATGGAGTCCCTGGCTTTGCGTGAAACTGGGTGCCTTTGGCTATATGCGATTTATCTGCACTGGCATATAACTGGCTGCCTTTACTCAGCTGTTGTCTCAAGCATTGATTACGCATCCTTAAAACATGATGAAGTCTATGCCGAGTCTTCACATACTTACGTCTGCTACAGTTCTTCCTTTCTAGGGATGGTAATTAATTAATACAACAAGTTGCCTTGGCTATGGTGATTAAGTTTCCTATTTAAATACAGCACTTTAAAGGAAAGCCAGTTACCGATAAATACAAAAAACATTCCTCGATTTTCAGAAAATGTTATGTTCCCTTCCCTCAAAAGATTCTTCCAAACTCTCCACATGGATATTGAACCACCGAAGCATGTGCAGTTACTTGTCTTGTATGGTGGAAACATTTCTCGTGACTATCACTGTTTAAAAATGTGTATTTAGTCTTTAAGCATGTATGTTCCTTTTATAGTCAGAAGTAAGAAAGAGGAACTACAGGCTCTCCTAAAACAGACCTCTGTGATAGTACAATGAATCTTCCCCCCATCCCCGAGAGGTCCCATCCAGCCCAACACGGCTGGTGCAGCATCATCTCCACACTTATCATCTTCCTTTGTCTTTCAGCTCCTGGAGGAGTATCATTAGTTGTCCCACAGCACAACATCAATGCAACAGTGGCACAAAACATCTTGCTCTCCGTTGAATATTCTTGCAGAGGTATCGCCACTGTTGAATGGAAGCATGTGTCGAGCTGGGGCACCACCAAAATTGTTGAGTGGAAAAGTGGGAATTATGTCAACATATCGACGGTGTACAAGGACAGAGTGACTACTTTTGAAAATGGCTCTATACAGCTTCTGAACGTGGGCATTAAAGATGCTGGCTACTATTTTATCACTGTAACAGAGGAGTATGGGACCAACACCTATGGCACTATCATAGTCAACGTTTATGGTATGAACTAGATGGGGAGTTCTTGACTTTACCCTGTGTTTAAATGTCAATCTGCTCATAATCAGTTTTATATTTGTCCTCCTTGCAGAGATCATCTATGAAGATTTACATTTTGTAGCAGTTCTATTTGCATTTCTCGCTGCAATAGCTGCCATTTTGATCTGCTTCATGTGGCTGTGTAATAAATCTCTGCATCTCTTCCAGAAGAAGACAACGCACAAACTAACAGGTATTTAAAACCTGATTGTAGATGAGTAAGCTTGAGCTAATATTAAGAAGTTCACAATGTCTTGGCTATTAACACAGCATTGTCAATTTTGGAACGCTGGCCTTCCAATCCATTTGTCAATTAATAATAATATCCTTTTATTTGCAGCAAGTACAACTGAAGAGATTGAATTGGAAACTATAGAGTGTTAGCCAAGGACTGTCTCATAACAAATGTAACAATTCTACCTCAGGAGAAAGTATTGGCAAGGAAAGCAAGAAGAAACCTAAAAGGTAAAATGTTTGTGGCTACTGTTGAAACATCCTGACTTTCAAAGCTAATTGGATGTGAAAGCAACGTCTGATGGAGCTGTTTTGACCTGTTAAGATTTCATCTGTGCTAGCTAAGGTCAAAGTAAAATAAGAACACACTTTCATGCTCGACACAAACACATTTTTGTGGCTAATTACTAAAAGCTGCAGCCTTTGTCACTCTTAACAACAACAATCAACCATGCCTCCAACATCCACTCATAAAGGACACCTGCGCTTTGGCTATAGCAAATCTCCTGTTACAAGACAGAGCTCCATTAGCATCCTTCAACATAGTAAATAATTACAATATTACATTAAAAATTAATTGCAAGGATTGAATTAAACACAGAAGACAAAAGCATTCTGTACGCAAGTGGTACATGCAGTACAGAATGAAGGAATATTTTAGCACTTTCCAGGGATAGTTGCCTTTATGTAATACATTGTTAGAAAATCTTGCTGTCTGGTTGCTATTAAAAACATTTTTTTTCCATTCTTTCTGACTATATTATGTTATTCTCAGAGTTTTATCTCTGATCCACCTGAGAGACTTGTGATCTTATATTCTTCAGCACTACTGGACACCTTGGTGCCTGATCTGGTCTTATAGCCTGAGAATAATAAACTTTTGCATAAACAAACAGTTATTATATATATTTGAAATGCCAAGGAGATTTTAGCACAGACATTCAAAAGCATATGATAAATATGTTTTGTCATGCTGCATACAGATATGAAAATAAAGGAGTTATCCTATAAGAAAAGAATTTTGCCTTTGTTTTATCTGGTGTTTAGTTATGTTTAATGGTTAGGTATCTACTTGCTGGATCAGTCTTCCTCAAATGAGTGAATCAGCAAAAGAGAGGAAAAAGGTGCTTTTGAAGATGTCCAAAATGAGCTCCCATTCATCAAAACTAAGCACTTAGTTACTGGCATAGATGAATTTAAAAATTATTTTTAGTTGGAGTGGATTGAAACTGGAAACTTCCGAAGCACACCACCTTTCTCCTACAACTAGTAGGTGACCTTGCTAATCGTCAAGTAGCACCAACTGGGTCAGTGACTTTGAAGCTGAAGATATTTTTGTGGATTGTACTGCTGTTAATATAGAGTCTTATTTTCATTTGGATTGAATTCAGGGAGGAGTGTTTATACTTAGCTTAGTGGGAACTGTGTTTGGTATATTTTGGTGGGTTTTGTGTAAAAGGAATGATTATTTTATGGGATATGGATCCAAGTACATCCAATTACAGGAACCGCAGGATGGACTTTAGAATCGATATTTACATCTCAAATATCTTCATTTAGGAGTGGATTGATCAGAAACAATTTAACACTGTAAATGGAAACACTGGCAAATATACACAATTAGGATTTAGGGATTTAAATAAAAAAATTACAGGCAATTTCAAAAATGGCTTTACAAAACAGATAGCTCTGGATTTTTCACTCTTACATGAACATCGCATATGTGGGTATTTAAATTTGCAAAATGATAGTTGCTGTGTTCACACTCAAATGTGAATTTAAATATTCAATTAGATAAATTAAACAAGTAGCTAAGGCCAGTCAGGAATTATGGGCAGGATTAGAAGGAAGATAGTTGAATAAATTATTGAATGGACTTGGATTTTCATGGACTGGATGGCTGGCAAGTCTTTTACAAAACTTATTGTTACATGTATCAAGCAACTAATTTTAAAGCAATTGCTGGAATCTATGTTGTGTTAAGAGAAAAAGTGACACTTGTGAGATCTGTGAAATAAGGATGCCTGGTGCTTCTCACACCAAAAATTATCTATCATGTTCATCTACTGGTCAGCTCCTCCCAATATCTTCCCAGATTCTGACATGGTCTTTCGAAATCACTAGCTTGAAACTTCGTAGTGTATTAAAGTTTCCAGTTTCCCATTGAAAAGCTAATATGATAAATTGCATTGCCATTTCCAAAAGTCTAGATCCCTTACAGCTGAAGAAACTTTCACTAAAAGTACATGTTCCCATGCAAAAATTCCAGAAGATAATCATTAACTGGGACCCATCTTGTGAAAGTCCTAACATATTTTTAAGATACTTAAATATATTGAGTCACCTTCCCTAGAGGATGTTTAAGGCACAGGTGGATGAGGTGCTAAGGGTCATGGTTTAGTGTTTGATAAGAATGGTTGGACTCGATGATCCGATGTGTCTCTTCCAATCTGGTTATTCTATGATATTATGATTCTATATTGTAGACTTTTACCAACATTTCCCTTGGTTGAGACTTTTGAGGCTTTTTTGTAGAATCACAGAATCACCAAGTTGGAAGAGACCCACCGGATCATCGAGTCCAACCATTCCCATCAAACACTAAACCATGCCCCTCAGCACCTCATCCACCCTTCCCTTAAACACCTCCAGGGAAGGTGATTCAACCACCTCCCTGGGCAGCCTGTTAGGCAGCAGGCCTAACTTTCCTGCCCTCTTAACTTTTCATGCGTGGATTGTAAAGAAAATGTGTAATTCTGCATTCTAGTCTAGTCTTTCAGCCTTGTAATTGAACACACAAGTGCTCAAGCTGCTGGAATGTGAGCCTTTAATCCAATCACAGTGGCAAAGCTTTAGGATACCATTAGCAAAGATGTCTGCTTGGTTACTTAAAATTTTTGAAAGCTGGGTCAATAGAATCAGGAAATAACTCTAAAATGTGAAATGAGATAAAGTGAATTCCTGCAGCATCTGCAAAGGCTAATTCTCCATTACAGGGGTCCTGAATGGGCTCACCCCACATCATCTTTTTAGTGTCTATCCTGTAGGTTCTGTGTCCTGAAATAAAAGTATTGCTGAAGTGATTTAGGCAGTTCCTACGCTCTGTGCATACTTAAGTAAGGGTCTATTTATGGTGTGCTAGGTGTAAGTCCGTGCCTGAGAAGCCAGTGGTTTCAGAGGCAGTGGAAGGTGCAGTACAAGAATAGGGAATGGAAAACAATTAGCAGAAATATACCTAAATGTTATTAAAAATATATGAATAGGTTTCCAAGAGAAGCACCTCAACGTGTGAGATGACAGGCTTTGTGGTATTGTGACTATCATGTGTGGGGTAAGAGGCCTGCAAGCAACCAGAGGTTACACTCCTGTTTGCTGCAGGCACCACATGAATGACTTTGACATTTTGAAATAGGCTCTGGATTTTTCATTTTGTTGCCCAAGTTACTTGAGAGCAATCATGGAGACAACAATGAGCCAGGGTTCTGGAGCTGCTGCAGCTTAACTCTGACATTGAGTAAACTGCCCACCTGCCTAACGAGCGCTTCATTCTCCGGCTCCAATCCAGGAGACACAGCACCTCAGTCGGTGTTGCAGAGCTTGTTGAGAAACTATGGCAGCCCCATTCCATTTTACATTTTTAACTTTATCTAATGCCCGTGGACTTGCTTTTTCTAAGGCTTCTGTACAAATCTGCACTACAAATTCTTCACTGGCTTAAATCCAGGGACTGGATGGATGTGTTCTGCCAGACTATGTGGCCTGAAGGTTATGTAAGGTATCGATTTCATTTATTAAAAAGCCAGATGGTTATTTTATCATGTTCCTCCTTTACAAGAGGTGTGTCTGCAGCAGAGGGACCACCCAAAAGTTTAATTGGAAAGAATTAAGAATTAGTGTCTTGCTAGGAGATAGAATATTTAGGGTTGAAAGGGATCTTAAAGATCACCTAGCTAATGATACTGATATGAGATGAGGTGTTGAGACCTTCTATTACAATTCTTTTTTTTTTTTTGTTTCTTTATTCCTATCGTGAACCCCCAGTAACTGAGGCTTCATATGGAACTAGTTTTCTGTGTTGGATCACATTGTCCTTCCAGATTTTCTTTTTTCTTTAGGAAAAAAAGCGTAGTTGATGAAAATGTCAGAACCCATCAAAATTGAAAATCTGAAAAATGAGAGCGTAAAATGAAAGATTTGTACTCGTTTGTAGGGCAGGCCTGGCAGGATGCTGGACTTGTCCTCTCCATGACTGCCAACTAAGTCTGTGAACTACTGACTCCAGTATTATGGAGAAGTGTAAGAAAACGCAATTTGAAGGGGCACATGCATGAAAAGGTTTTTGGTGTAGCTGTTGTTTGAATTTCTTACCAGCTGGTGGAGCCTCAAGATGCCGCATTTATCAACACTTCCCCATATGGCTCATCATCAGCTTGTGAGGGCAACATGTCCCAGTGCCTCATCACCCTCACAGTAAAGAACTTCTTCCAAATATCTAATCTAAATTCATCCTCTTTCAGATTAAACTGTTACCCCTCATTCTATCACTACATGTCCTTGCAAAATAGCTCCACAGTGATCCTGTTACCTGGTAATGAAGAGTTTATTTCACAAAAATGCTAGCGCTAGATCCAGACCTGTCAAGTTAGGTCAATAGTGAAGTGTAAAGATATATTTCAATTTCATATGCTTATCTTCCAGTTACTTGTGTTGCCAAGAGTCAAACCAGTCTCACTTTAACCAGGGGCACAAACAGCTACATCAGGCTGTTCGCTGAACCAACCTCCAAGGAACAAACCCCCTCTGCCTGCAATCACTGTCTGCTTGCCAAGCAGTCCAGGACCTGGTGTTACAGGGGTTGCATAAGGTTCACCCAACTCTCAAAACTATTTACGAGTGGCGCATTTTCATTTTCATAAATTGCCCTAAGTAACCCATCAGAAGCTGAAAGGAAAACACCTTCTTTCAGACAGCAGTTGCACGTAAGTACTTCAAAGAACTGAAATATGTTCTACACTTGCATGCACCAATCTAAGTACAACAGCTGGTTTGGACAGACACCGAGCAGCAGTAGCTTCCCAGTTCTTTAATATGTATTTCCTACTATTATTTATTGCTCAAGAACACAGCAAAATAGCAACTTTCATTATACAAGTACTATGTACAAACTTTGCAATGCTACAACTTTGCAACGAAACTTTGCAGGCTACAATTACAGCCAAAAAAAAAAAAAAAAAAAAAAAAAAAAAACACAAACCTATTACTAATCTTCGGGGCAATATTATTGTTTCGGGGCAATATTATTGTTTCCCTGGAAAATAATCAGCATGCATTTACACAAATCGTCCACCAACTCATCAGAATTTTGCAAAAGCACCCAAAGGAAACTCCACATGCTTGCAAAACACGAGGAGACAAAACACAAGCAAAGTATCTGACACAAAAGGGTAATCTCCAGCCATCACAAAGACATCTGTCATAAGCTGTGACTTCTTAACAACTCTCAAAGTAACCAGGTAAATATGTATATCAAAAAGAAATGGGTCATGCAGAAGCTACATCAATGTACAAACCAACCTTTCAGGCAGTGAAAACTGATCCTAGATTCTCAAGTTTTATTTAGCCTTAACTCTTGACAAGGGAGCTCCGCTTCTCTGTTGTCCCACAAACAGGTCCATTAGCTTCCACAAGGCTATAAGCCGCTAAAAGGCTCATTGATAGCACAATTCAATTCTAGCATTTTTTTTTTCCAGAAACGTTTGCAAAGATCAATAGAAAAAAGGCACAGGAGGCAAAAGAATGACTCTGAGCAGACATCTTTCACAGAGGAAAAACTACTGATTTAATTTTATACAAGAAAAATACATTAATTGCCTTAAGTATCACAGCTCAGTAACCTGCAAAGACACAGCTGAAAGGAACTTTTTCAGAGTTGTATTTTATATGTAATTTTAAAAAGTTTTATTGCAAACATAATAATGGACAATGTACAGGAAATAAATTCGGCCTTGCTTTCTTTTATTGCCCCATTGGTTCCACTACCCTTTGCTGCGTGGACAGAGATCATTCACAACACAGCAGTGACTCAAAGCTCCCATGAGAAGGCTGTCAGATCATTAGCAAGGAGTTAAGGCAGCCATGAGGAGTTCCATTTTATACACAAAGTTACGTCCTTCCATTTTATTCCACTGTACTTCCTTGAATGGTCCTCGGAGATGATTCCACTTGTTGTCTTGCAGTACATCGCCTTTGGGGAGATCCTTGCACTGACTCCGTGGAAACTGAACCATAACTTTGCTGCCACTTTCTGGACCATTACGTACTGCAATGAACAGAGATTTTTATGAAAATTTTTTACACTGTAGGAAAACTTTATATTAAGTAACCTTCCCCAAGTATGCTATACATTAATCCTACTCATAGATCATAGAATCACCAGACTGGAAAAGACCCATCAGATCATGGAGTCCAACCATTCCTATCAAACACTAAACCATGCCCCTCAGCACCTCATCCACCCGTGCCTTAAACACCTCCAGGGAAGGTGACTCAACCACCTCCCTGGGCAGCCTCTGCCAGTGTCCAATGGTCCTTTCAGTGAAAAATTTTTTTCCTAATGTTCAACCTAAACCTTTCCTGGTGGAGCCTGAGGCCATTCCCTCTTGCCCTGTCACTTGGGAGAAGAGGCCAGCACCCTCCTCTACACAACTTCCTTCCAGGTAGTTGTAGAGAACAATGAGGTCTCCCCTCAGCCTCCTCTTCTCCAGGCTAAACAATCCCAGCTCTCTCAGCCGTTCCTCATAAGGCCTGTTCTCCAGCCCCTTCACCAGCTTCGTCGCTCAAATTCCAAACACACTGGAAAAGCAAACATGAATAATTACCTTAATTTTTTTAAAAAAGTTTTTTCTCTATGAATTTTCTCTCATCTCCCACTACTCTACAGCTTCACTGACCTAGGACTGCATATTCTTGGCTAAAGCAAACCAGAGAAACATCTGACCAAAAAATCCCACATGTACACCTTACAAATTCACTCTTCCCCCCACCCCAGTAATGCCACAAAATTCTGCCAGACTGGTGGAGTGTAGTGGTGGTCTGTTAACTTGGGTTTTGTATTTTGATGTTGGGCAGTAGGGGTGGTGTTTGGTTGGTTGGGTTTTAAATAAGTAGTTAAGGAAATAATTTAGGTTATGACCAATGGTATAAGTTTCAATAAGGCCAAGTGCTAGGTCCTGCACCTGGGACACAACAACCCCCTGCAGCACTACAGGCCAGGGGAAGAGTGTCCAGAAAGCTGCCTGGCAGAGAAGGACTTGGAGGTGTTGGTTAACATCCAGCTGAATATGAGCAAGCAGTGTGCCCAGGTAGCGAAGGATGCCACTGGCATCCTGGCTTGTATCAGAAACAGTGTGGCCAGCAGGACCAGGAAAGTGATTTCGCCTCTGTACTCAGCACTGGTAAGGCCACAGCCCAAATACTGTGTTCAGTTTTGGGCCCCTCACTACAAGAAATACATTGAGGTCCGGAAAGGGATAACAAAACTGGTGAAAGGGCTTAAGCAGACGCCTCAAGGAAGGCAGCTGAGAGAACTGGTGTTGTTTAGCCTAGAGAAAAGGAGGCTGAGGGGGAGACCTTATTACTGTCTACAACTCTCTGAAAGGAGGTTGCAGCGAGGTGGGTGTTAGTCTCTACTCCCAAGTAACAAGTGATAGGACAAGAGGAAATAGCCTCAAGTTGCCTCAGGGCAAGTTCAGATTCGACATCAGGAAAAATTTCTCCACTATCAGGCACTGGAATAGGCTGCCTAGGGAGTCACCTCCCTGGAGGTATTTAAATGACAGATAAATGAGGAGGCTCAGGGATATGGTTTAGTAGAGGACAGGTAGTTATACACTATGATCCTGAAGGCCTTTTCCAACCAAACAATTCTATAATTCTCTAATATGTAGCTCTACCCTCACCTACCAAGCTAGCCTTCTACAAAGAGCTGATTATCAGGCTGGCAGAATACAACTTCTTCATTAACCAATGCCAACTATTCCCCTTAACCTTCTTGTCCTTAGTATTTTTGGAAACTGCTTCTTGGACTGGTTTTTTTTTTGTTTCATTTTCCCAACAACTGCAATGAAGCTGTAGTTCCCATATTCTCCTTCAATATAGGATGTGACATCTGCTGTCTTCCAGTCCTCAGGACCCCTTCCTGACTAAGATAACCTTTCAAAGATGACTAAGACTGGCCTTACAATGACATCACTCAGCTCTATCAGCACTCATACATAGATTCCACCTGGTCCCATGAACTTTCACATGTTGAGTGTGTTCAAAGTTTCTTTAACTCCCTCCTATTCTACTGAGGGTAAGTCATCTTTGCTCCAAAATTTTCCATGGGTCTCAATTAGCTGGGATTCCTGAAGGCCAGTCTTAACACTGAAGCAAAGAAGACACTGAGTACCTTGGCCTTCTCTATGTCCTGTGCCACCAGGTCCTCTCCCCACCAACAGCATGGCCCACATCTTCTCTATTCTTCCTTTTGTCACAGATATACCTGTTTAAGCTCTTCTTTTTGGCCTCTACGTCCCTCACGATATTCAACTCCACACAGCCTTTGACTTTTCTATCCCCATCAATGCATACTTGGACAGTTTCTCTACCTTCCTCCCAAGTCAACTGACCCTGCTTATAATCTCATGACACAAAAAGGAAGCTAGTCATAAGCTCCCTGTTCATCCACACGTCACATCCGATCTTCTGTCACCTTTGCACAATGAGTGACCGTTCTTGAACTTTAAAGAGGTAATCCTTGAAAAACATCAACCAGTTCTCTTGGATCCCTCTTCTCTCCACCCCATAGGATTCTTCCAAGAAGATCCCTGAAGAGATCAAACTCTGCTCTTCTTAAGTCTAGAGCTGTGATCCTGTTGCTTGCCTTGTTTCCTTCTCTCAAGACCTTGATAGCTTCTGCAATCTATTTTTTTCTATGCTAATGCTAAGAAGTATTTCCAAGTCTGTGTAAATTAAATCATATTAATGTCAACTGACTTACTGGGAAAAGTATTGATTATACATCAGTGTCAATTCCAAAAGAGTCTCTAGACTTCTATAGAATAACGTGAATTCATAGCAAAACATTTTAGAAACAATCTCTGAAAGAGACTTACCAACCCTGTAGAATTCATAGAAGAATTTTAAGATTTTCCATACATTTGCAATAGAAAACACTACCTGAAATGGCGTAGTCTCCATTTGGTGATGCTACAGTTATTGCTGAGGCATTGCCAATGCTCTCCACCGGTCCCAGACCAACATGATTACTGAAACTCAGCACATGCCATCCCATAACTTTTGCAAGCTGCTGAACTGCATGTACTTGGTGCTGTGACATCTGAAAGATAACAAGAGGTTCACAGAATCATAAAATAGTTTGGGTTAGAAGAGACCTTTAAAGATCACCTAGTTCCAACCCCCCTACCATGGGCAGGAACACATCCAACCACACCAGGCTGCCCAAGGCCCCATCCAACCTGGCCTTGAATACCTCCAGGGATGGGGCACCCACAACTTCCCTGGGCAACCCGTTCCCGTGCCTCATCACTCTCAGAGCAAAGAAATTCTTCCTTATGTCTAGTCTAAATCTGCCCTTCTCCAGTTTATAGCCATAGCCTCTAGTCCTATCACTACAAGCCTTTGTAAAAAGTTCCTCCTCAGTTTTCTTGCAGCTCCCTTCAGGTGCTGTTCAATATCTACACACCACAGAAAGAATTACTTACTGGTTTTACCAAGTTTTTTTCTTCTGCTGTACAGTACTTATTTTATAAATAACCTTGTCTTACAAGTCATTTGAAGGCCTTTCAAGGAAGATAAGTAAAAAAAACTGTACCTGTAGCAATAGAGCAAGAGGTAATGGTTTTTAATTGGGAAAGAAGTTTAGAATATATATTGGGAAGATTTTTTTTAGCTGAGGGTAGCGAAACACTGGCACAGGTTGCCCAGAAAGGTGGCAGTTGCCCCATCCCTGGAAATATTCAAGGTCAGGTTCTGAGTAACATGACTGAGTTAAAGATGTCCCTGCTCACTGCAGGGAGGCTGGACTAGATGCCATCCATGGGCCCTTCCAATCCAATTCCAAACCATTCTAAGACTCCATAGCAAGTTCTCTAGTTTCAGAGGAGCTTCATTTTTAACATATAAGCTACATCAGTGCTAGTAGAGCTTTGTGTTATTGGAACTTAGACTAGCTCCTTTGCAGACAGAGAAGCACATTATGCAGTTAGAGGAAATTTCCTCTTAGGTATACGAGCTTAGGCATTTTATTTAAGCACAGCTTTCAATTTACAAAACCCTTTCTTTGGGTCTCAGGAACAAATTTAAGTGATACAAACAAGATCTTGACATAATAATTTCTTTGAATGGAAATGAGGCTACTACTGCAAAATATACAAAATCTGCGAGAGTATTACCATAGCAAATTCAGAAAAACAAAAGTTGAGTTTCTCAGATGTAAAATTATCTCTATTAATGCTCAAGTGTAAGCAATGAGCTTTAACAGCTTAAAAGTTTAAATGCTAATATCTTTCTGTATCACTACTTAACACTTGTCAAAAGGAAGTATCTAGCACCGTTCAGCAGTTCTCTGTGAACAAGTCTGAAAACACCTGACTAAAACCAAATTCACTCAGTAGAATCTGCTTCAACTCATTTTCTCTGTTGTGGAGTTGTGCGTAACTGCAAGAGGTTAACCACTGTTAATAAAGAGCTGCCTTTTGACTATAATGCACAATGGGGAGACTGTCACTTCTGATTAAAACCAGCAGCTTGCTCCAAGCAATTAAGTAAACAAGTTCATTCAAATATGAGCTGATTTAATAATGGCTGATGCAAAGTGAACACTAACAAGACAATGTTGAAATGACAGTAATTGTGGGCTCATTAAGATCTCTACTCTAGATAGGACTTGGTTACAGTAAGTTTCATTGAATACCTTACTGTCTGCTATGAGGCTCACTGACTAGTTCTGAAGACAGCAAAAAAACTTAGTGCTCCCATAATGACTACCATAAAGAAATATATGTTAAATCAAAGGGGGGGAAAAACATACTACTGATCTTAGTAAAACCCAGCATAATATTTCATAAGAGTTGCTAAAGTCAATACACAGACACTGAAAAATTCAGTCATCCGACATCCTATTTTCACTATTGTTACTTGAAGTTTTCTAACATTTTCCACATAAAGGGGAGACTCTTCACAGCTTCTGCTCCATAAAACACTACAAGGAAGGGGAAAATAGCGTAGCTGAATCTACCTGAGACAGAAGGAAATCCTGCAGTTCTTGCTCCTGATGGGACAACGTAATGACTCTTCCATCTCTATGCACCACTCTGATATGTTCAACTCCAATGTTGAGCTGCAGTTGAATGGATCTTTGAAGACAAGATGCACACTCATTCAAAAAGTATTACAACACTTAAACAGGAAGTTGAGAACACAGAACTCCTTCTATTAATTGGGAAAAACTCTATGATAAGGATGGCGCTCACCACAACAGCTCCCTCTATACTACTGGACATATGCATCTTGTGGTATGTTCCCAGATCCAGTCCACCACTTGTCCAGGTCAAGGAACCTCCTCTAGTGCCTCCTGCCACTGACCCCAGGTTTCCTTCCAGAGGTTCAGGTGAAAATGATGTGTACTCAGGGCCTGTTCTATCCTGCAGCCAAGACTTGAGTAGAATGTGTATTATGGAACCAAGACTTCAAACTGCACCAGTGACTACAGTCTGCCTGTAGCATGGACAGGGCCAGAGAGGACTGATCAAAATGAATAAACCATGCTGAAGCAACTGCTTCATCTGCTGTTAATGCATTAATTAAGTCAGTGCTAGTCAGCATGCAGTCATTTCTGGAACCAGAAATCTCACATTTTGATGACGTGTATAGCTAATAGCACGAAAATTATGTTGAGTTCCACATTTCAGTGTCTATGCAACCAAGCTATGCAACTAACTCTCTGTGACCAAACTGGAAGCTTAGAATCCAGTACATAGAAAGATACCTCAGATGGGGATAGCAAAATATAAACTAAATCCCACCTAACGGGCCACTTTCAGCTTGGGACTCCTTATTTGAAAGGAAACTCTGCTAGTTAACCATGTACTAAGTTTCTTTATTAAATGCAGTGTAAGGTGGGTGAAGAGTTTTATTAAAGTAGCTGTTCCCCCACAACTCAGAAAAACAAACACTCACACACAAATAATGGGCTCCTAGTTGTCTGCCTGAAGTTGAATCTAAACCTGTAAAACACAACTGGACCCCGACATTGCTGCATGCCTCTACAACTAGAAAGATACATACATTGTCATACTTACTTGCATATCTGTTCATATCCTTGTGAAGTTATTAGAACTTTAACACTAGATTCATAAACATCATTTATATTGGACCAGTGGGCCTGAATCTGAGGATCCTCAATACGACTGGCCAGACTGTCAATGGTTCGAGCAGTTCTAGAAGACAAAACCATATTCTAAATACTTTGTGCTGTTACCTTTTTTTTAAAGGAAGTGGATATGACACAAGAAGTAGTTACAACTGTAGAAAGTGGAATATTCTGATTTAAGCTAAAGTAGAATTAGTTTTCTAACTTCAGTTAAGTTTGATTTAATTAGCTGTATTTTTTTAAAGTTAGATATAATATCCCTCTGATAGCATGGGTTTTTTTATAGCATATCTTTTCAAACAGTGTTCTTACAGATCATGCTCTTTTGAGAAATTATTATGTCTTATGTTAAGTATGAGATGTGCTGAACAGACAGGTCTTCTGTAGTCATTTCTCTTTGCAGTTTTTTCTCTATCTAAAAATGCAAGGTCAGACTGAGAACTGGCTCCAACTAGCAGAGATTTGGCTGCTGTCAAGTTCATAACAATATTAAAATTAGTCCTTGGAAAGTAACAGAACATGCAAAAGATTTCTGGGAAAATTTATACATATGCATATAAGTGGGAAATATGTTCTGTAACCAGCTCTTGTCTCACTGCACATGATTGATGGAATCATTCATCCATGCATCCAGAGCTGTAAAAAATGGACATCTACTTTCCAAAACTAGTCTTAGAGTTTATTTGCCAGCATTTTCAGTATCAGTTATCTTATTAGTTTGGAGCTGAGGTTTTTTGTAGCTCAAAAAAAAAAAAAAAAATTGCACATTTTACAGAACTATGTAGATCATAGTTCTATTTCAGCACCCTTCTGGCGCTAATGAAGCACGCTTTTTTACTCTAGATATTTCATATGCATTCTGCAGAGGTATTAAAGTGATACTAGTACTCAGCACAGGCTATTACGCAGCAAAGAATACTAAAAGGCATTTATGCAGCTTAAGAAAAGTAGAAACAACTCTCAGCAACCTACATCATAACTATCACAGAGGTCTCAAGGAAATCTGATTTTTTTTTTACTAGCTGAGCATGGTTTCCACAGATTTGTGATACGCATCGTACCCTACATAAAGGTACATTTTATTGTAACTTTAACAAAAATTGTCTGTGACCTACCTGCGCCGCAAAAAGATATGTTTTGCCTGCTTTATTATCTTTTCCAGAAGTCCTTCATTCGACTGTAAAGAAGTAATATCATTTTTATCAAAAGCCTGTGGTCCTGCAAGTCTCATTCTCTTATGGCCAAAAGGTGCGCTAGCTGGATGTGGCATTACTGTTGAGCTCAGGGTTTGCTTGTGACACTGCAACAAACAACAGATGTCATAAAAAAGAAGGGACCAAAAACGCGTCTACAAGAAATATGTACACTACAATATGCTGCTTCACATCAAGTTTAAGTGTATGTAATTTCAAAAACTGCAACTTTTTTTACTGTATAGACTTGAAAGCAGTTTGAAGCCAGCTCTACAATGATACTTTATGTGGGTCTTTTAAACCTTATGGAAAGTGATTTTTTAAAAAAGATACTAGCTAATAAAAATTTCGTAGTGAGGCAGTAGCTCCTACTAATAAGTCTGCCTTTTATACATCTCTGGAGACAGACAGAATGGTCTAACAAAAATAAAGAAACACTTCAGAGATAAAAATTCAAGTAGAATAAGATTTATCAACCTGTTCAAATTCAAGAAAGGAAATTCACAAGACAGATGGGCACTGAGCCAAAGCTTCATGAAATAGTGATTGATAGGAATAGTTAGACTCGAAGATCCGGTGGGTCTTTTCCAACCTGGTGATACTATGATTCAATACTATGAAATCCAGTTCAGTGTTTGAAACACTGGATTATTCCACACAACTATATAACTTGCAGAGCCATGCTGCAAGGAGATGGAACACTCTCCGGAAGACAGTTTCACAACTAAGCTACACTGAAACTGTGCTCCTTTCCTAAACAGACGCAACCTTAACCACCTATCCCAGATCCTTCTGCTAGATTATGAGAGAATCTAAAACATTGAAGAAGAGAAATCGACCTCAAAAGAAGTGAAGTTATTATGCTAACTAATTGTTTTTTCTTCAAGGAGCACAGTCTGAAGAGATGCTCACTTGAAAGTACTCAATAAGCACTTGTTGGACACGAAAGAAAAAGACAGACTGATGAGCTCTCCTGGAAAACCTTGCATGGCTTTTCTGAAGCAAGCAGCCAGGTCTGAGGTTAAGTTAAGCACTCCCTAACCACCCATGCCTGCTAAAATTGAAGGACAGGCTGCCCTACAGAAATGGACAGGAAGAGACTGGCCTCTGCTGGCACTCTGTTGTTACAACAGTGCCCCAGGTTATGTAGAAGTCTGAATGAAAGACCAAAACCTCTTCAGTACTTGCCCATAAATGCATTACCTCTCTGATAAGTTGATGCAAATTATGTTCCAGAACATACAGATGATCCTCTGGAGCCTGTTTTTCAGAAGCAGACTTCTGTGATTTTTTGTCACTGGAAGAATGACAGAGAGTAATAGACAATTGCAAACCTGTGCAAAGCAGATAAAAAAGAAAGATGAGGACACTGGCAATTTTCAAGCAGGCTACTGAGAATTGTTTTTTCCCCGTCTTTCACACTCAGTTTTAAAACCAGTATTCACAGTATCAGAGAAAAAAAATAAAATAAAGGCACGATGTTGGAGAGCACAGCACAAAAGACTTGCTACTCACCAAAGTGTTGAGAGGTCAACTATTATATCAGTAGGTGCATTTCATACCAATTTCTATGACTAAATCCCACACAAAAAGATGAGTCTCCAGGACACAATTCCTTTCCCAAAGGAACAATTTACCATCATATAAATCAAAGTAATCTTGAACATAATTCTTCATTATATGACCAGTTGTGTACCTCTTGTAAGAAAAAAGGATTCATCAGCCAACTCTGGGCTATCTTTAGGCTGTTTAATTATTCTCCTTGAAGGGTACCAGCCTCTGTTTTTTTGGAAACTCATTAACTCAAGTCTTAAATTTCACTATCATGCAGTCCTAGAGCAATGACCTATGCAGAGCTCCAGGTAGCCATGTGTACATGGCATTACAGTCCACGGCTGTCACTGCTACTGACAAAAACCACAATCACAAAGAAAAACTATCTAAAATCCACACAACAAAACGTGAATAAATTAGAAGCTAAAGTGTATTAGTTGAATTTTTCTAGCAAGCATAATCCAAATTCTGGGAAACTGTTTTTCAAAACATTTGAAAAACAAGATTACCTTTTTCTTTTTTTAACAACAGAGTGATAAAAAGGTCACAACAATCAGAAATTTAGTTCATGTTTAGGCAAATAATCATAGTTACAATGTCTTAGAGAGTTTCCTACCTGGGAAAGGCTGGGAGATTATCTGATTTTTCACAACAATGTGAGGAATTTGTGATTTAATTTGAACAGCTTCTCGTGACAGCTGGGCAAAAATTTCTTTACATAAAAGAACATTCTGTGCAGTCTCCAACTTTGTCTGCCAGTGTGGAGAACCTGAAAAACACAAATCAACATCTGAAGAAGGGAAGGGTAAAGAGAAGCTACAAAGGTAGCTTCCGATAGTAGATACTGTGCAGTAGCTATGAGTAATCGCTACGATAAGACAGTCAGTATCTTTTGTACAAATTGAGTATTTCCAGAATTTTATCTCAGTTAATCACAGCTCTTTAGGATCACAGCTATCTATTTTACTTCAATATTATGTAAGTATATATTGTGAACTGCAACTCCCTTCTGGAACTGCCTGTTGCATTCTCAGGCCTTTTGTAAACTTAAGCAGATTTCATAATCAATTTGCTTTGAATGATACTTCCAGCTTTATAAAATTCACTCTACAATGAATCATAGAATCATAGAACAACCAGATTGGAAGAGACCCACTGGATCATTGAGTCCAACCGTTCCTATCAAACACTAAACCAAGTCCCTCAGGACCTCATCCACCCATGCCCTAAACACCTCCAGGGAAGGTGAATCAACCACCTCCCTGGGCAGCCTATTCCAATGCCCAATGACCCTTTCTGTGAAAAACCTCCTCCTAAAGTACATATGAAGTACATAATAATGTTAAATTCACGTACCTGCTTACACAGGATTTATAGGCCCAAACTCTTGGAAGATTCTGGTTTGAGTAAGCCCACAAGCTCTACACTGTACCCTAAATACCAGATAGAACATCTACTTAACACAACATCCTGGGTTTAAGACTGCACAAGCACCCATCTCACAGATCAATGTGAAATAAAATCCCACCAGTTCCTTCTAATCCTAAGGAGCTATTTAATCTTAAAGGTTTACACCTTCAGATATTGTCACAAACAATATGGATCAAGCTACTGTTTGCCAGGTGAACTGTTGGTAATTAATGCACATGCTGCCAGCACACTTTCAGATTCAGAGAAACCATCTGAGCCACGGAAACAAATGATGCATTTAGGGCAGAGTAAAGACAGAGTGGAAATTTAGTCAAGTTGAGCTACAATCCCTTTGCTTGCTTTCACTTATGCAGTCCAATTATTAATGACTAACAGAAAGGGCTTCAGGATACTTAAAATACAATCCTAATATTTCAGAAACTGAGTAAACACATATAGAATTATAAAATAGTTTGGGTTGGAAGGGACCTTAAAGGTCATCTAGTTCCAAGCCCCTTCCTATGGGCAGGGACACCTCCAACCAGAACAGGCTGACTGAACTGAGGCCCCATCCAACCTGGCCTTGAACACCTCCAGGGATGGGGCAGCCACAGCTTCCCTGGGCAACCTGTTCCAGTGTCTCACCACTCTCATCATGAAGAAATTCTTCCTAATGTCTTAGTCTAAATCTGCCCCTCTCCAGTTTATACCCATTGCCCCTAGTCCTATTGCTACAAGCCTTTGTGAACAGTCCCTCTCCAGCTTTCTTTGTAGCCCCTTTCAGGTAGAAGTGGAAGGTCACTATAAGATCTCCTCAGAGCCTTCTCTTCTCCAAGCTGAATAACGCCAGCTCCCTCAGCCTGTCCTCACAGGGAAGGTGCACCAGCCCTCTGATCAACTTTGTAGCCTCCTCTGGACCTGTTCCAACAGCTCCATATCCTCCGTATTTTAAGGATTCCAGAATTGGACACAGTACTCCTGATGAGGTCTCACAAGACAGGAATAGAGGGGCAGAATCACCTCTCTCACTCTCGTGGCCACGCTTCTTTCAATGTAGCCCAGGGTATGGTCGGCCTTCTAGGCTGCAAGCACACACTGCTGGCTCATGTTGAGCTTCTCATTAATCAGCACCCCCAAGTCCTTCTCTGCAGAGCAGCTCACAATCACATCATCCCCCATCACATATTAAGAATGCAGTTTGCCCTGACCCAGGTGTAGGACCTTGCACTTTGCCTGAATGAAACCTGAAGTACACTTTGAAAACCATCATCTTTCCAAAGCCCAACCAGCACCTACAAAGAAAATTTTATTTTAAATAATATTCTTGCTCACTCTTCTTTCCAGCTAGAATTTTCAGATAAATATTAGATGCAAACCCATTTCTTGAGAATGTGCTCAGAAAACAACACATATATACCTGGCTTTGATTTTGGCACAGGTCTTTTAAAAAGATTGACTGTCCCAAGGTCACCAATGTCTGGAGCTCGTTTCTGAACAGAAACCTAGGCAAAAGAAAACATTAATTGATGTCTGTTCTTTAATGCAAGTATACAAATTACAAAAAAACCTCAATAAAAACATACTATATTATTAATGTTTCTCTGGCAAACCTTTATATAGGCTGATCCTTCTAGATCACTTGGAATTTGAACATCCAAAGGACAGTAATCCTCAGGTATTTTTTTATCCAGGTCAATGTCAGTGTTCTTTATCACTTCAAATGTGCCATGATGAAGAAAAAGGGAGCCTAAGAAATGAAGGACAAAGACATACATACTATAAACCATCTTCTGCAAATAATGAAGCTCATACTTTCATTTGGAACATTTCTAAGACATTTCTAAGTCTCCAAACCTCAATGGTTGCACCTCACTCAAATTTTTTAGTGAATTCTTTAAAAAATCAGGTAATTTTGAAAGCTTGTTTCAGCACATCAGCACCTCAATCCTTCAGTGTCTGATGTGTAATATTTTAGAGTAAGTTAGCAAGTAGTATTTAATAGTCCTGGGAGAAAAACAGTATTTCAAAATGGTGTCAGGAGAAGCAGTGAAGGAGAAAAAAGGGTACTTGGTTAAAACAAGACAAAAAATATAACTGTCCGAGGTTTTGCAAGCAAGTTGCTTAAGAAGTAACACCCCTGCTGATGTAAATGATGTTTGCTTGATGAATGCTGCTGATGTTTGGCTTGCAATCTTGAAACTATGACAGCGTTAAGCCTGTACAAATCAGACACACAGTCATTCAGATGAGGCTGATAAAGGCAGATGTCCACATCTGTCCTAGCTGCAGCCCTTTTACATCCAGGCAACAGCTCATCTACTTCAGGATAAATAATCTAAAGAGAGACGCATATTGGGTTACATCTACAGTTTCTTCATGAATGCAAGATTAATAACACTGAATTTGACAACGATGACATCCGGAGCCAACCCAATCAGCTCAGATGCCTGAATTGTATCAACATCTTAAGTTTGGTGAGATTCTGTATTCACTCCTTTACTTCATAATTGGCTCCAAACCCTGGGCTGGCTACCCTCTCTCACTGTAATCCACGAAATAATGCACATTCTCAGTATCACTTCTCACAAGCGTAGGAATAACAGATGAAATGAATTTGTCTGCACTCAGAGAAAAATAAAGATGTTCCTCAGTCTTTTAATAATGCCTTACAGACAAAAACGTAGGTAAAAGCCAAAGATTTACAGGGTCTACCTGTCAGCTGATTAACTACATTGTCAATGCAGAATTGCTTTGGTAAAGGATTCTGTACAATAATGCTACACAGCCAGTTTGTAAAAATCACCTTCTAGGCTGAGGACAGCAGGATATTTTTCCCCAGTAATAAAAGAAGTTTTCTCCTTTTATATTTGTCTCATAACTTTAATCATATTTTATTATCTGATATTATTTGTTATTAAAAAATATTCTACCTGTTTTTCCACTTACCAAAAATTATTTATAAAATACAACTACCCATTCTTGAGAAAAACAAAAGACCCTACTTGTTACCTGCACTTCGGTAGCTCAGATCACCAAGAATTTTATCTCCAACTTTTCTCAGCTTCCAATGTTGTCTCAGTCGTAGCAGCTCAGAGTTGAAGTCTCTTTGTCGCTTATTTTCCTGGTTTTCTGCAACCGATTTGGATAATCTTTCTGCACCTTTCAATAGGATCTGAGCTGCTCCAGCTAATGACTTCTTTTTCGAAATTAGCTGTAGAAACTGAGGATTCTAATAACAAATGAGAAAAAAAAAATCTGTATCTTAATTCTCCAAGAATTACTATTAGTGGAAGTAACTGACAGTGACTTATAACTTACTATTCCTGGTGTTGAATAACTTTAAGTAGCTTTCATGACAACAGCATACAGGCACAAGCAGAATTCTGACTTAGAGCTTCTGCAAAGAGGCCTTTGAAATCAGCCTCTCCTCCCATTTGCAGCCTTACCCTGGCCCATAAAGCACCGCACCAACATGTTACAAGGAACATTTCACTACATCTTGTATGTGGAAAAACTCCAGTGAAATAAAGACCTCTGTCATCAAGGCATGAAATCTACATGACTAGGCACAACATACCTGTTTTGGAGGAAGGGGATCTTGTACAACCGGATCTAGAGTCATGACCTTCTTATCCTTGACAATACTAAGAACATCGTACAACACACACATCTCGGTCAAAGCACTTCTTAAGTTATTCCTCACTGAGTCCCAAGGCCAGAGGGATGGCTGAAATTTCACCAACCCTAAAAACAAAAGAAAAGAAAACAAAGGACTGTAAAAAGACACAGTGTAAAGCTTATTCTTAACCAACAGAGAAATCAGTATGAAATACATCATCACAAGAATTATAACCAGCAGATTGAGGAAGGTTATTCTTGCCCTCTACTCTTGTGATTCCTCACCTGGCGTACCGCATTCAGTTCTGAAGTCTTAACACAGTAAAGCTATAGATCTGTTGGAGTGAGCCCAGAGAAAGGACATGAAGATGAGAGCTAGGATACCTCCAGTATGAGGACAGGCTGAGAGAGTTGGGATTGTTCAGCCTGGAGGAGAGAAGGCTCTGGGGAGATCTAGCAGCAGCCTTCCAGTACTTAAATGGAGCCTACAGGAAAAACGTGGACTCTTTCATCAGGGAGTGCAGGAGCAGGATGAGAGGGCAGTTTTAAGCTGAAAGAGGGGCCATTTAGATGCGATATCAAGAAATTTGATACTGTGAGGGTGGTGAGGCACTGGCACATGTTGCCCAGAGAAGTCGTGGCTGCCCCATTCCTGGAAGTGTTCCAGACCAGGTTGGATGGAGCTCTGAGCAACCTGATCCAGTGGGAGTTGTCCTTGCCCACGGCAGAGGGCTGGAACGAGGCAGTCTTTAAGATCCCTTCCAACTGAACCACAACGGAACAGAAACCCCTCTGGATCCGTCCTTTCCCGCTCTGGCATTGGAACGTGCTGGGATTCGGTCACCAATACCCCAGCCCGATCCACGGCCGAGCCCAGGGATCCGCGGGGAAGCCGAGTCAGGTCCGGGCGCCCGCGGGGCGGAGGTCGAGCGCCGGTAGAGCTCGCTGCGGCCCGGTGCGGGGCCGAGGCTCCGCGACCCTCACCTTCCTCATCCTCCGCCTCCCCCGGCTCGGCCCAGGCGCGCCCCGCCGAGCCCGGCTCGTCCTCCTCGGAGCCGGAGCCCTGGCTGAAGTCGATGCGCTGCGCCAGGCGCGCCAGGTTCTGGGACATGGAAAGCGGCTGGAGGTAGGTCTCGCTGCCATCCAGCCCCACCTCCTGCACCTGCTTCTCGCACGCCGACTCGATGCTAATGCGCACGGCCGGCACACCCGCCATCTTGGCGCGGCCTGCACCGCCCGGCCCAAGCGCGCCTGCTACGGTGGCCGGGAGGAGGCGGGGCCAGAGGGGAATGGGGAGAGGCCTTGGAGAGGGCGGGATTATAACACAGGCCTTATGAGGAACGGCTGAGAATGCTGGGGGTGTTTAGCCTGGAGAAGAGGAGGCTGAGGGGAGACCTCTTTGCTCTCTGCAACTCCCTGAGAGGAGGTTGTGGAGAGGAGGGAGCTGGGCTCTTCTGCCAAGGGACAGGACGAGAGGGAATGGCCTCAAGCTCCACCAGGGGAGGGTCAGGCTAGACATTAGGAAAAAAATATTTCCCATAAAGTGTGATTGGGCAGTGGCAAAGGCTGCCCAGGGAGAGGGTTGAGTCCTCTTCCCTGGAGGGGTTTAAGGGCCGGGTGGACGAGGTGCTGAGGGACATGGGTTAGTGACTGATGGGAACGATTGGATTTGATGATCCGGTGGGTCCTTTCCAACCTGGTTGTTCTATGATTCTATGGGATGGGGCGGGGCCTCGGGGGTTTCATGGCCGATGGGCGGGGCCTCGATGGCTCGCGGCTAGGGGCGTGGCCTCAGGACTAGAGGCGTGGTTTCCATGTGTGGGTGTGACCTAATTATGGAGGATCATGGTCGGGGCTTCAAGAACGGGGCGTGGCCGGGGTG